>CM077462.1:48305877-49505877 GCA_039654755.1 Calcarius lapponicus | reverse complement strand
TGAGGGAGAAATTGAGGTAATTTCAACAGCTCTCAAGCACATTATTATTTCTGCATTTTATAGTGTTAGTTCCCTTTATTCTGCTTATTATTCCAGCTGCTGATTCCATTTTGTCTCTTTGTTTTTATTTGTAAAGCTCAGTCAATTTTCAAGTATAGAAGCTCTTTATAATTTTTCACTCTAATTATTAATTAATTAGTTTACCATGATTTCTTTCCAATGTTCTTTACATTCTCTTCCTGATCTGTAAATAAGATAATTTGATTGTCCTTTCAACAGATTACTGGACATATGGTTCCTGATATGCATTGTTGAAAATGGGCACATATAGGTATTTTTACATCTCATTTCTCTGGAATTGGTGTGATGGGAGTGCTGAAGAGGTCATGATATGCCAAATGCTACCAGAATTATCTGATTTTTAGTTCACATTAATTTTATAATCTGGGTTGTTTTTGCCTTCAAATGTTGCTTATGAACCCTGATAAAGCACAGCAAACTGAGGACTGAGAAAAGACCTGGTTTCAGCACTGCTGTTTATATATGAGTTGGCTAATTCTGTCCTTCTTATCAGGTAGAAATCTTTTGATTTTAATTGGTTCCAAGAAATGAGTAGAGAAAGGGATGTAGTTGAAAAAAAATACTGAACAAAGATTTTCTCCTTAGATTTAACAGACATTTACAGCTAATGTATCCCTTGTGACCTTGCATCAATTAGAAAGTGAAGAGCAGATCTGAGAGACAGAGATAGAAAGTTATAATATCTGTAGTAAAGGAGAAAGGAGAACAAGCTAAATCTGTGTTAGCCAGGAAGTTCTACTAAGAGAACCTCTTAATATTTAAAAAATAAAAATCACTGCACAGGTGGCTGCTGGCTCACTATTTCCTATCTAGCACTGGCAGGGTAAGAGACTATAAAAATTTTATCTGATAACTTCGTACATTATTTTTTATGATTTGCAAACCAAAGCCTTTTACATGACTGTTTGGAGAACACAACTGTGTTGTCTAAATGTTTTACAGTTCTGTAAAACATTCCTGTCTCAAATCAAATGCTCTCAAGTTTTCCAAATGAACCTAGCCTTTGATTCCCAAAAGCTTAAAGATTCAAACAGCATCTAAGCATGTGGAGGGGATCTGCTCTTTCTCTGGAACAAGAAATCATTATTAGCTTTTTTTCACATAGAATTGTAAAAAAACTTGAGATTGTTTGACTCAGTCTGTTCTGAAGATATAGAAAACATTTGTTTCATCAACCAGAGATAAGAGTAATGTTTAGGTGATGGTGCAGAGAGTTCTTGTAAGACAAATCTAATCATGAGCCTGAAGGGACTGGTTCATTTGCAAATATTTCAAATCAAACTGCACTATTCAGTCTGCATACTAATTCCCAGGGATTTTTTATGATTTCTAAAGCCATTGTTTTGAGAAAGTGAAACAAAACCAGAGTTTCCAGACTGGATAAAATCTGGGAGTATGGTTATCTATGCAATCTGTGTATGCTTAGATGTGCCTGACACAGTTCTGCAGTTCCACGAAACCAGGGTTCAAGGCAATGACAGACTACCCATGTCCTGAGTAGTAATAAATCCCACTCTCTTAAACTCATATCTGCTGTTACATCATATAATGTCAGGCTTTTTTTACAAAGGGCCCAAGGTTAATTTGTCCACCAGAAAGTAGCTGTATGATGAGGCCACAAGGGCAGGTAATTGTTTACAGTTGGGTCAGACCTGGTGTGTCCAGCCATGGAAAGAAACATATCAATTTATGGTCATGCCATGTTAATGCAGGTTTCCTCTATACTCTGTAACACTAACTGTGTTAGATGATTTAGGGCTCAAATGTATGCTTGCAGTCTGAGCTTTTCATAAAGTGTAGATACATCAAGTATTGTATCTTCTTTGTTAGGCAGAACTAGGTGATGAATGGAAGGCCCTATTTTGTGCTATCAAATCTTTAATGGCTTCTAAGTCTATTACCATCAACTGTAGCTGTCAAATCAGTCGTTCAAACTCTCATGGTGTCACAAGCATAATAAATATTAACTGCTTTTTCAGAGCAATTTTGTTATGTTGTGCTCTTCAGCAGAGGAGCCTTCCTTTATATAGTAAGTAATGCATGGGCAGTATGGGTAAAAATGTTGTGGCACTTGATAAGGATTAATGTGTTTGTTTATTATGTTAGAAATTATCTTCTCCTGAGCCCTTTTAATGTTCTTGTCCTGAAAAATCTTTTCAAGGTTCATCTGTAATGATATAAAAGTTGCATCTCTGAATCTGAACATGTCAGATACCCTGTGTACAAAGACACAGGCTGTCAAGAGGGTGATGCTTACGACACACATTTTAGCACAGATTTGCACTGCCTCTGCCAGCACCCTAGGGAGAGAACCCCAAACCAGGTGTGATGTGCACATCATTGTTGCCTTTTCATGAAAACTGCCCACAGCCAGCTTTGGCCCGGTCTTTTCTAGGTCTTTCATGGGCGCCCCATAAATAATGCTCTGATGGGTGGGATTCAACGCAAAGCAGCTAAAATAATCGGGCTTGTTTCGCCATGTGAATGTGTTGTGTGACAACACTGAGGTGCAGGGTGGTGGAGCAACATCAGGACATGAGGCCTGCCAGGTTGTGTTTCTGGGATGACCCTGGGTGCAGTATGCCATGCTGCCTGTCCAGGCAGGATCACCCTGCTGAAAACACTTGGTGTTCCTCATCAGGCCTTAAAAGGCAGGTATCCAATGTAGATAATCTGGATTTCAGAATCCGGGAGTAAAATGTGAGCTGACAGTGCACATACAAAACCTGGGGTGAGTTGTGTCACCTCCATGGGTATCTGTTTCTCCACCAACTGTAAAGCCATACCAGGAAAAGTACACAGACTTCGACTTGTGGTTTCCTAAGCTAAAGCACATTAATTTCTCCATAGACACTAGAGACACTGTTTGTCTCCTGTCCCCTTGGGTTCATTGCGTAGTGGCGCTAAACAGGAAGGGGTCAGGTGGAGAGGAAATAGTGGGGACTGGCTCATGTCTGTGCTGCTGAGGAGGAACCACATTACAGCAAGCTCTCTCTTATGGAAAGAGATGGTTTAAACAGTTCAAATCAGCAACAGGAACTGAGCACCATGGATGGTCAGTGTCTGAGCTCACCCTTTCACACAACCCTCTTTTCAATGCAGCAGTGTACGCCTAACCCAGGCAACATGGTGGAGCATGCAGAATTGTAATCTTTACAAGACACAGTGGTGGAAAGGGCTTTCTCTGGAAACCCCTGGGGAAGAGGAGGTGAGGCATTCCTCCCAGCTGGATACAGCACTCTCATAAACAGTGGAGGATACTTCTACTTATGAATGCTATCCAAATTCATGTCTTCCAGAGCATACCATAACCATGAGCCAGTAGGCTGGTCACTGGGGAATTTTACATGGAGGACTTTTCAACCTGCACTTACAGGATAGATCTTTCCTGAGGGAAAACAGGCAAAATTAACTCTGTCTCTCACATACTGTCAAGTTATTTTATAAAAATGTCCTGTCTGGCTGTTGTTGTCCACTGTTATTAGATATGCAGTGCAGGCATTGTAATCTTGGTGGCAGCTTACCAGCTGTCTGAAAACTCCACCCCTAACCTTGTTTTGCAAAACATTGCTGTAGGTCCAGTTTGGTAGCAAAATCAGCCTCTTTTTCTGTTACCAAGGTGTAGCTCAAACAAAAATAATTTATCTAGCAAGGTTAGAGCACACCAGTATGTCACCATCATATCTTCTGGAAAAATCCCTTTGCCATGATTTCTTCTCCTGGGAAGCTGAGAAGCCTCAGAGAAAAAGAAAAATAATATTATCTCATTTGCTTCTCCTGTGTTTTGCTGCTTTGGAATGTGGTTTGGAGATTGTTTATCCAACATGTGAATTGTTTTTGCTTAATGACCAACTGCCGTCAGGCTGTGTCGGACTCTGAGGCATCAGTCACGAGTTTTTAGTTAGTATCTTGTTACACCTTCTCTAAGTATCCTTTCTCTATTCTTTAGTATAGTTTAGTATATCATTCTATAATATAATATAATATAATATAATATAATATAATGAAATAATAAATTGGCCTTCTAAGAACATGGAGTCAGATTCATCAATTCCTCCTCCATCTGGGGAACTCAGAAAATACCACACCTGTGTCCATGACAAAGCTCTGCCATTTCTCCATGTCTAAAACCTAGGCTGTGATGCTTCTGACTCCCCTTGATACATTGTTCAGAGCAACATTTCAGACTGCTTCTGCCTTGCAATTTGATTGTTCTTGTTTCACCTTGATTCACCCTCTTTTGGGGAAATACACTTTTCTTTTTTTTCATGGGACTGTGCATATTGTTCCACCCTTCCAACTGAGTTAGCACAATCTTGAATAGACAACGTGTCTATCAATCACAGCTGTCTCTGAGGACTGCTTTAAGTGGTGTTTCAGTGAAGCTGTTAGGTGAGTATACATGGTGATCTGTCCTCCAGCAATGCCTGCCCATTTTCTCCTCTGCCTGAACAGTCATTTATTTTAGGAGAAAGAAAAAGAAAGGGTATGAGTTTGCATGAGAGACTCTTGGGTTGTTAAACACCCGTGGAATAAAAAACGTGTTGTGAGGTTGCTGAGTGATTTCCACCCTTTTCTCTCTGTCCCTCTCCCCATGATCTTATGCAATTCAGAGTGATTGATTTGGGGAGTCACAGTGTGAGTCCCCAATTCTTTTCTCTGGTTATAAGAATCCATTTACCTAAAGCAGAGGTTTAGACATCACAGTGAAAACCAGCTGCTTTCAAGTTAGGTCTTACAGTGCCTTAAGTAGATTTTTGTTCATAAAAGTCCAATTTGTTGCCCAGAGTACAACACACCAATAATTACACATTTGAGAAAGACGTTGATTATTTATTTCAGAGTTGGGCAGCCTGGATGCCTGGTGGTATTCCACAAACCAAGCACAGCAACTATCAAAACTTTTTACTATTTATTAATTTTAGCAAACAAAGAATTATTGTTCATTGGCTACAAGCTACCTATTATTAATTAGTATTCTTTCTTCTATTGGTTAATAATTCTCACAATTCTCATGCTGATTAATCTGCATAATCAGAATTTCTCTTCTTTTGAGTTGGTGGGTTCCTTGGGTGGTCAGTGATCTGCCTTGATGGAATTATCTTTTATCTACTGGGAGATTATTTCAGCACAACTGCTGAGAGGGCTTTGTTAGTTTCTTCCTTATCTTGGGAGTTCTGCCAAATGTCCTTGTGGCCCATAAATTCTGTATTCTTTGTGCACACTCTCAGTGGGCATGCTTCTTCCCAAGCTTTTTAACATCCTTCTAGGTCTGAGAAAATTGTCAAGCCCTAAAGCAATTCCCAAGGTAATTCTACCATCAAATAATTTGTTTCTATAACACCTGGACATCACTTCAAGCTTGTTATCAGCTCTCTGTTTCATGGATTAAATCTCTCTTCTTATTGATTAATATACAAAGATGAAACATCAAATATTCTTTCTTAAGAAAATTTTATATATTCCTAATTTTTGCTAAGGGCTTGAATGACATATTTTCCTAGCAATTTCATTCATATTGTGACCAATTTTGAATCTACCATTGCCAAAAAATAGAAAGCTTCTGTATAAATAATGTGTGATACAACCAGTTATGAAATACCATTGCTGGGTGTTATCTTCTCACAAGGAGTAACTTGGAGTCCTAGCTCTTAAACCAAATAATTGGCCAAGTTTTCCCCAGCTCTTCTTGTACCTGGCAAAGAAGACATTGCTGCACATCAGTCTCATGTATCTCTGGATGTGAAAGAGAGCACATGTAGATTAGGGGACTGGGAAGCACCTGTGGTGGCAGTAGTGTGGCTGAATTGGCATGCAAATATTCCCTCACCCTCAAATGTTTCAAGTGAACATACATATACTGTAAATACAGCAACTCAAATATCATGAGAGTGGAAGATACAGTGTAATACGTTGAAATAAGAGCTTTCCTGAGCATTTACTAATTTGCAAGTTTAGAAGTATAGAAATTCAGTATATTCTAACTTGAGAAATTTTGAAATGCAAATTAGAGGAAAATAGAAATGCCAGCAAAGAGTAATTTTGGAACTAGTACCCAATCCATGGTATCTACTCCTTTTTAGGCACAACTTTTAAACAATTAAATAGATAACTAATTTAGGATCAGAACCTCTCTGTATTGATGGATATGTTCAAGCAGCATACATCACATTCTTCTTGCATATATCCAACCAAATCAAACCCTCTTAATTAATGTCTGTTTATACTTTATAGATCTGGATTTCATAAGCAGGATTCAGCAACCTAGCGTTACTTTTGCTTTTTGAGACGAGTGAATTTTATGCAGCCATACAAAATCAATTCATCTGAAGGCAGAAATGCATACATGGTTGTCCTGGCCTATTTCATTCATCTCTTTTGTCAGCTCAAGGAACGTTAATGATTTAAATAAAAACTGTGTGTCACAAATTTTGTAAGAAAGATATTATTTTCCATACATACAGACTTCTTTAACCAGTGAATAGTGTGAGTGCTGTTATGGCCACCATTTAGCACTTCCTCCTAGCAGGTTACATGACTCAAGTGACAGCACAGGACCTGCTCAGTCTGTAAATACAGCACCAGTGCCTCCTGCTCTCACCCACAGGAGTTAAACCAGATCCTGTTTTGCACCTTTGGAATTTCTCCACTGCCAGCATTGTGCCCTGAGGAACAAAAATTGTAAAGATTGAATCTGATCTTGCACAGACTTACTGTCTTTAAAAAGTAGTGGCCCAGCTCATGTGCTTAACCATGTAACCGATTCTCTGAAAACTTTATAACTATAATCAAGGGTACTCTGTCCCACAGTCCTAGAAAGAGGCAAATAAGGATTCCAAAGGTCCTGTATTGGCCAATACAAGTTTACAGATATAACACATGCCAGGACAGCTTTATTGTCTCTCAAAAGAAAAGAATTAACCTAGTAACCTCTAGATGGCTGACTTCTTAAAGCAAACCTCAATGGTCTGTCACAAAACTATTTATGTGAAAGACTGGCACATTTTCTGAACAGGAGGTCCTGACAAAATTGATTTCTCACTTTTTTGTTCACAGAAAATGCTCATCATCTCTAGGATTTCTTAACAGTTTAATGAATCTGTTTAACTGATGACTTTTTAATTGCAGATATTAGTGACTTTTTAGTTGCAGATATTAGTAATGTATGAATCTCAACACTTTCCCTCTGTTTATTTCAGAAGGAGTTCTATACATGAAGATGGGAAGGGAATGAAAAGATTTGTTTACTCTAGGCTGGATAGACCAGCTCCTCTAGGTCATTTACAGATACAAATGTAAAAACCAAACAAAAGAAAAAACCCAGCCAAAAATCTAAATAAACAGACAGCTAATCTCAGCAAAAGAGAAAAGGAAAGAAAAAAATTGAAAGAAAATTCATCAGTTTCTGCATAGTGAACAAAAAGAAACATGTAGGATGACATCTTTAATAAATTAAAACAGCTTTTAAGCTTCTCTCAAATATTGTGACAATGGGATTTTTTCAGAGTCTGCCAGTAATATACTGCATAAAGACAAAGAACAATCACAGTCTTCTCCTGTCCTGGTTAGAGCCAAGTCCTGTTCTTACACACATGAGGTTCAAATCGTTTATATCTCTTTTCTAGAAGCTGCACTTCCAGTCAAACTGTATCTGGTATCATTTTTCCTTAGATAACTCAAGTTCTATTTCTTACAACCTCAATGTTGTTATTTTCAGCCTAATTTTCAAATCTGAAATCTCAGTGCCTTACATCACTATCCTTACTGGTATACAATTGAAATAACTCTTTGAACATGACATCGAAGGTAAGAAATGTTCCTGGGATGGTCCTCTGTGATATACAGGAATCATATAATATGCATAAAAAGAGGGAAAATTTCAAGGAAGCTCTTCAGAAGATTATCTTTCCTTCTCTCACACAGAGTGTGCTTCTTTTTTAATCCATGGAGATTGTGATTCAGGAATAATTTTTAGGTATCTTCCTTTCACATAAAGTGCTTTATTCTACTGTCTTACCAAAACTTTCAGATGGTGAACCAAAAGTTGCATTCCCAAATGGGAATCTGCTAGGCTGACTGATTGAAGTAACTATCCAGTGTGTGTTCATCTGTGGGAGGTCTAATGTCTCTGCTGGGTGGATGGACCTGAGGGCATGAGTTCACATTGGTGATCTAGGATTGGCAATTCCTAGGAAAGTGCTAGCACTCTCTTCAAGTAAATGCCATTTTGACCATATTGAAATTATCACAGTAATCAAACTTTCCATACCAGTTGGATCCTGGCAACTCCACTAAGTTCTGCTTCCATTCTTACAGCTCCACTAAACCCACAAAATTTGGCCCACATTAAAAGTGGATAGGTCTCTAGGCTACTAAAATATGATTATCCAGTTATTGATATGGGTGTGGTTCTCTCCCTTGAAAACACTATTCAGTACCAGCACAAAAAGTACTGTAAATAGCTTTTGGACTTCAAGAGGAAGGAAGTTGCTTTATTTTATATGTAATACTTTAGTTACATTTTCCCTTAAATCTACACTTTAAAACTACTGTTTTAAACCAAAAACCAGACCAGGTGGTGGATGCCAATGCTCTTTCCATCACAGCAAGACATGCTATAATATTCTTTCTAGATTTACCTGCCCTTCTGTTTGTCATTCAATGCTCCTGTTGCCATGGATGTCAAGGGAAGTTTTCCCATCTAATTCATCTGTGACATTTGGAAAATGTCCAACAATGAACTGCCTAGAAAACTGTTTCATACTAGGAAGGCATCATTTGTTCCTCCTTGCTTGTCAGAGAACTGTTTCTGTTGCTCTTCTCTCAGGATGGATGGGACAGGGTTTCAGGATTTGTGAGGAAGGAAATTATGCCTTTCTTAGGATAGCTCTTCTAAGAGGTGTTTTATCTATAGCAGAAGGGGGTTCACATCTAATCTGAACTGTTTCAGTGTCATCCTACAATTTAAAGTTGAAATTGTACTTCCTGTCTTCTTAAGATTCAGTTCTTTCAGTTTATTCAGTACTGTCACTGCTTCCTCATCATTTCCCAGTGGGTTTGCCCTCGAGATGAGCATAACAAGTAGAAGTGCTCCTTGAGGTCTGTGTTGGGATCTTCTGTAATTAGTGGGTTGAAGGTGACCCTGTAACTTACAAACCACAGCCATGTCAAAGGTTTATTTCAGAGAGGAAAGATGAAAAGAGTAAGGCAGACAGTGGCTGGAGTTCCGTTTTAGGCAATTCAGAAGCATGGAGAGAAAGCTTCCTCTGTACTGGTAAGTCAAAGAGGGTCAGAAAATGAGCTTCAGTGCTGAAACCCATCAATATCAATGTTACTTAATTATTAACATGGTCCTTGATCTCTTTTGGACTGTTCAGATGAGCTCTCATAAATTCCAATGCCAGTAAAATAATCAGGCTTACTTCCTTTCACCTGTACTGGTATAAGTGAAACTCCTTCCATCATTGTTAAACTACAGCAAATCAAATTACTTTTTTTTTCTTCTTAAGTGTTGAGAAGATCTTTGTTCTCCTGGATAAGGGTTGGCTGAAATGAGAAATTACTGGGAGTTCCTTAGTTTTGGTAAAATAGATCTTGATTTCTCTTAAGAAAGTTCTGCCTTCAGGGGATTTCTTTTGTTTGGTTGGTTTTGGTTTTGTTTGGATTGTTTTGTTTTTGTTTGGTTGGTTGTGGATTATTTTTTTATTGGCATATTATGAGGCAGATGTATGTATGCATTGGCTTGCTCCATCTTCCATGAAATATAGATTGATGTGTAGCAGGAGGTTTTCCTGCTTTCTGGTCATACTTGCATGACAATTAGTCCTTAGAAGAATACATTTTTCTCCTTAAAATATTCACCCATGTTTATAAATCATGTTCTTTGAAATCATCTATATTCATCTACATCTGGAAAGATTAAACACAGAATGTGCTTTTAAAGTCATAGTGGGAATTTTATTTGCCAAAATGTCCATCAGCTATGCTGTCTAAAATTCTAATTTAAAAAGTGTTGCCTATAAAAAGGGATGGCTTTGAAATATTTCTGATAAATTCTGTGTTATTTTGATAGATTTATACATTCGTGATGTCCTAATTATGTATTTACTACCATTTTTCAGGTTGCATTTAAGCTGATTAACCTAAATCAGCAGTAGAGAATAACAGAGCCCTGCCTCTACAAATATAGCAGAATTAACAACAATTCTTCCTTTATTCAGCTAGTCCATCTTGATGAGAATTGCCTGTAGTAACATGGAGTTCTTCACGTTCATTAAGTGCCGAAACCCCTTCTGATATGGAAGGAATCCTAATCTAGTAAAGATTATTTACTGTGCTGGGTCTCTGAGAACACATGGAATGGAAACATGAATGTAAACTGCCTTCAAGCAAGCATGGCGTGGCTTATGGTGATAAAAGTGAAGTCTTAGAGAAGGAGGATCTACCTTGGTGTAAAGAGGAAAATGTGTCCTCTTCCCTGCTAAGGACGGTTTGCTATATTTAACACAACCACCAGGCCTAGTGGTGGTTGTGTTAAGTAAACATAGCTGTTCACACAACTAACTTACATAGACATCCAATGGGAGAAAGGGAACTCATATCATCCTTCAATTGATCTTTTTCAGGTATTACCATCAATTTTGAAACAGTTTTGGATCTATGTGTCAAAAGGCTCATTCCCCGAACACAATGGAGCACACTGGAACAGTGAGAGCCTGAGGAGCCCCAGTAACCTGAACAGAGAAAATCAAGCGCCCGAATCTGGCTCATTCCAGGACTGTCTCAAAGCATCAGCCAGATTTTCCAGACATGACACCAATCAGTGGGACAATAGGAAATGCTTCCTCTGTTGCCTTTATACACTGAGGGGGATTACTCCCTGCAAGGGTCTGGGAGACACTGTGGGGTGCAAGGGAAAATTATCTTGGATTTGTACAAACTTTTGTATGAAGGATACTTAGGGAAGAACAGAATGTGGGGAAAGAAAGGGATCAGCATGGTTTGGGGAGGTATCTGAGTGGTACAATAGAATGAATA
The DNA here is from genome assembly GCA_039654755.1 of Calcarius lapponicus. NCBI lineage: Eukaryota > Metazoa > Chordata > Aves > Passeriformes > Fringillidae > Calcarius > Calcarius lapponicus. Next base: position 49,494,759 of record CM077462.1, on the reverse strand, counting down.
AGGGAATAAATGTGTAGGTCACGTGTATAGAAGTTGCTGACTGGTACACTTGCCCCACCACATGTGCGAGTTTTGTGCAATCACAACTATATGTCGTGTTTTCTCATTTAACTCCATCTCTAACTATTTCTTCTGGTCAAGGTGGCTCCACGTGCATATGTGTGTGTGTGGAGGTCTGAGTGCCAGCAACGGAAAGAGGGACAAAAAGTCACATCTGGGGGGCCACATTCCTGTGATGTCAGCAGTGGGCGAGGACAGGGTGCACATTGTGTGGGTGTAAATGTCAGTGTGTGTAGGCACCAGGGAACATCACTGGAAACTTGCCTGAGAGTACAAGAAGAATCTTGAAAGCCAAATACTGAGACAATCAGAAGTGTACAGGAAGGTCAAAGTGGACTGGCATATTCTGAGCTCCTTGCTTCTGGAGTCACTAGGATCTGGATGTTTGCTCAGGGAGAAAGACTAAGGCAGTTGTGCTGTTTGTGTTGTGTGGGTTTTATGGTTTCTCTCTCTGATTTATGCGGCTTCCCATTAATTTAAGCACATGTATTGAGTGCACAAGCACAGACTTTCTTCTGGCTGGGTGGAGGGACATGGAGCTGCAGCAGCGTTGCCTCTGTCAAGCTGCTGGGTTTGGTGTCTCCTAACACCCTAGAAGTGCTGGTTGTGACCCTTTGTGAGAGAGGATCTAACTCACCATTTCACACTAAGTCATCTATGAAACAAATGTCCACATTTTGTCAGAGAAATCCCTTTCTGGGAACTTGAACAAAGGATCAGCATGTGCATGGTGCTGCCTAAGTATCAGAGACAATTCCCCTTTGCTACCTCTCACATAACCTAATGGAGAAACTGCCTGAACAGTCTGAAAACATCCCACAATATGCAAGCACACCTCTTCCAAAATCAGCAGCCCACCTGCTTCGGCAGAGAGTGTCTGGGGAGAGATTGCTGCTGTAATCCACAGGCTGGGCACAGAGGTTGTGTAACGTGCTGTTCTCAACTCCAGTGAGCAGTACTTTTGAATTAAAGAAAAGTGAAGGCTTAAAAAGGCTTCCAGGCTGAAGTGCCATTTCCACATGCACAAACAGTTCTCACACAGCGAGATGTATTTGTACCTTTTTATGCAAAATGCCGTGAAAAATTAACAAGGGCAGAGTATGTGCAGTCCCTGGGATCCCTTCCAGCGTGTGTGATTTATTATTTCCATAGGCCAAAACACATTGCCTTTCTGATCTAAGCCTTACTGATTTTGCTTCAGGCTGTTAACTCTCAAGTTCCCTGAACATGGGAGGATTCTGGCCATTACATTACACAAATGGAACCCATTTAAATGGAACTGTGTGGGGCTGGATGCTGGGCTCCCCCACAATAAATTTGTGATGCTCTTCTAAAGTGAGAGGGCTAAGTCTGGTTTAAATTAATATCAATGGAAATAGAAACTATTGCATAGGTTTTGGTTTACAGAGTGTGTGATTTCCACATCAGTTTTCTATTAATTCCTATTTTCCCAGACATATGATGAATCAATAATTAGAGTACAGAATTATCATGAAAAGATTACTGTTGTCAGCTGATCACACAGAGACAGCCCCATTACAGTCAGCAAGAAAAAGTATTCTACTCATAAAAAATACCCTGGATTGCAGAGATAGGGAAAGTGTTTTGAAGCGGGATTGTTTGGTGGGTTGTTCTTGGAAAAATGTTCTATATTAAAAGTAAGCAATTTATAACATGTATTTTCCTTCTTGAACACTAAATATGTGTCATATAATGGAAAATTTGCAGCAAAATTAATTTGTATCCTGACCTTTCACTTCTAGTTTTTTCTCTTCTACTTGAAGAGCGCAGTCTCAGGAAACTACTCACAGTCTCAGGATCACTGTATAAAATATATACAATTGTTAAAATCCCTTGATATTACAGGCCTTTTCTCTAAATATTTTTTTTCCATTAATAACTCATGGGTCTGTCTATACCATTGCCTTGCAAACAAAAAAAAATCTATTAAAAATGCACTACAAAAAAAAGAAATCTAGAATTTGAAATGTTCATTAGTTGAATAGTTAACAGAATAGGTAAGGGAAAAAAGGTTTGTCAGATGAGAATTTTAACAACACTGATAAGAAAAAGAATAAGAAGTGCATTTTATTACAGCACTCTACTGAGATAATTTTGGAACTGGATACGTACCATGATGTATTTAAAAACTGACTTTGCCTTAAATCTTCGTGTTGTTCAGACTGATCATATCATTCTTTACCCTAGCACAGCCATCTCCTTGTCTTACTCAGAAAAATTCCTCCTCTGTGTTAAGGGGATATTTTTCAAGATACCAGGAAGTGTCCTATACATGAATAGCCTATGCTCAAATGTTTCTGGAATTTGCTACTATACCATATTTGCTTACCTAGAAAACATACCTTTCCCTCTAGCTTAATTTATTCCCTCCACCCTGTTCTTTGTTTTACTTTCAAGCACAAAGGTCATGCCAAAAGGATATTCTTAAATTGACAATAATTTGATTTTATTGTAGGCAGAGGACATGGCCATTTTTTTTTGCATATGTCAGTATATGGCACAAATACTACCTATGGTACTCTGTATTTCTCCTACAGTTTCTTCAAGGCAGCAGACATGAATTCAGTTTCCTGGCCTTTCTGACATTCTCTGTGCGATGCTGTCTGAGCACGAATGCAGAGAAGCAAAGAAACAGAAAGCAGTCCTGTAATTGGAATATGCAGATAGTTAATGATATCACAAATTGTCCAGATATTTTGAGACCTAAGAAGTCTACTGTCTAAATTTTTGAACATAAGCAGGCAGTTTCTGAAAGCTAATAGGTATACAAGTGCATGTTGTTCATGTGATTTCATTAAACTTGTCACAAGTAAATTGAGATAGAAAATACCTGTTTAGGCAAATGCATTTCAATTTAAATCTTGTTTGCTGATGCCTATGGGAATTATGAAAGTGAAGGGCTACAATAGCATAATGAAATGCAGGAAGTAAATGGTGGCATCAAAGCAAAACATTCTGGAACCTTCAAATTGGTTTCACATGCGTGTCCAGCTCTGCAAGTGCTTTGTAACTCATTCTCAAGAGAGGATTTCAAGCTTTTGGACTCACAGATAATGACATGACAGCCCATAACCCTTCTGAAATATTCTGCCCTTTCATTAAAAGGAAACTCCTGAAGCTGGAGAAGAACACAGGAAGAAAGACAAATGGGAGGTGAAGAAAGATGTCATATGAAAGAGAATCAAATTTCTTTCTTTGATTTTAGGAATTGTCACACTTCATATTTCTGATAATTCTGTGTTCAAAGAGCTCAGTGGTGTTTGTACCACTGGAAACATTTTTCTTTTAATAACAAAATTAAAAGCAGAAGAAAGCCAGAAATATAAACTGGGTTATATGTCCCTTATTTTCCTAACTCCTCTCCTTTCTTCTGGACTTCATTCTAGTCCACTAAATAGTCCACTAAATTTCAATTACAGAATAAAGCAGGTGGTCAGTAAGTGTTGTTTGGTTATTTTCTTTCTTGAGCAAATTGGTACTGGGAGTTAAATTACAGAGCTTTCTGTTCCCATCTGCTCTGCAACTGGAGTTTCATCTAAGAAGGGAGAAAAACATTGTGCCAGTAATAGTTCAGATGGATATCAACAGAATATTTGCAGCCCATTGTGGCTTCTCTTTGTTTAATACACACATTTAGATCTCTATGTAGAACAGACCTCCCAAGACGTGAGTGTTTCCTTTTCTAAATGTGCAATACATCACGACTCTTTTGAGAAATCTGCAGCTCTGGAAGTGCAGGGAGATGTGTGAATGTCTTTGAGCACACTGGACAATAAGACATGAGCAGTAGTCGTTAAAAAAAAAAGGGACATTAGGAAGTTTGCAGATGAAGTCTGTATTTAACTGTGAGGATCTAATCTTTTCAGGCTCTTTCTGAAGTCCAGAGGAAGATTTCTCCCGGGGACAATTTAGAGTGGGAACCCAACTCATTATTCTGTAAGCAGCCTCCTGGAGCAGCCCCAGGCAACCACAAAAGGCCAAGTCAGAGAAGAGCTGCATCCTGAGGCTGCTTTTTCTTGTGGGATTCAGCTTGTTCCTGTGTGGGCAGGTCCCCATCCCTCTCCTGCACTGAAAGGGACTATCAAAGAGCTGCACGTTATAATTTTCTCTGTCAGTAGAACTGTAATCTATTTATCACTTATTCAAATATAACATAATTTGTTAATTTAAAACACAGTCTTTAAGAGGATTACACATTAATTTTACTATATAATGCAGGAATTTTGAAAAATTAAATGTACTTTCAAACCTTCCTCTATGCCCTGTTTTGAATGATGACTAGGATTTCATTCTAATTCCTTTTCTAGGACCAATCTACTTATGTTTTGAATTATCAGTACCAACAAACCTTGTTGTGTGAAGACTAAGTTCAAATTAATACAGTTCTCTTTCCTTTTCCACATGAGACATGGAGTTATTAAATCTCCCTTATTTCAAACTGTTTGAGTTTGGAGTTTTTCCCCCACTATTATGACCAATCAGAAGGAAGGCTGCATTTAACCAGAGTACAGACTGCTGTGATGGCAAGGATGACAGTGACAAATTATGAGGTGCATTTTGGCCATGTCTGAACTTGGCAAAGTTATCCCTGTTGAACTGTGACCCTGACAGCTGCCTGGGCCTGGAGAGGTGAGAACCCCTCAACTTAGTAATGTGGCACTTCAGATTTGATTAGTTCTGCAATGTTAGTGTTTGGTTATGCCCATTTCTGCCTGACTGATCTAAAGAAATCACCTTTTCCCTTGGTCTGCGACTGTCTCATCTGTTTGTTGGTAACTCCTGCTGTCAGCTACTGTTTCCTCAGAGCCCTTCATGAAATCATTCCTATCAAAATGAGGACACTTATCAAATATGAACTATTTGAATAACCCACCTCAATTGGACAGAGATGACTCAGAGGGTCCTCATGTGCGCAACATTTCAGCAGATCTTAGTGAGCAAAGGACTCAAAGGACTCCAGAAAAAAGGAGTGGTGGTAATTTGGTGGCAATTTTTTCAGCCAGCAGAGACAAAATGTGTTTCTTGTCTCATTCTGTTTGTATACAAGCAAGCCCATGCAGGTGCCCTTCAGAGCCCTAGGAGAAGACTACACTTAGGAAAGAAGTGTTTCAATTTCCAAGTTGACCACGTTCTATCTTCAAAGGATGCGAGGCAAAGGGCTGGAGTTTCACTGTGCCTTTAGGTCTAGATCTAAAACATATATTTAGACCAAAAGTGGCTTGAAAAGACAGGATTTGTCATCTGTGTCCACTTGCAGAAGCCTGGGGAGGAATAAGGCATGAGTTGCGTGTTTCTTGTAAGGTGGCTAGAATATTTAGTGCATCTAATAGTGCTGTTATTTGCCTTGGAGGTGTGCTTTTTGGTTTTTTGTTGTGTTTTTTTTTTTTTTTTAAAGTTTGCCTCTAAAGGAATAAACCAAATAGCTCTTCTGCCCTGTAGAAATGTGGCTGACATTTCTCAGTTTCAAGCAAGCTGGCTTCATTTAACCTCATTACTGGAGTCTCTTTATTTTATAGGGTGTGACTTGGAGCATATTTAGGCTTGTGGGTCATGGGGAAGAATATTTAGAAAGTGCTATTAAAGAGATTTGGTTTTCTGGTTAGCCACACTCCCTGACTAAATAAAATCCAACCAACAACCTCCTCTAGTCTCTATTCTAGAAAACCTTGTTTGAGACATAGTCTGGAATGACAACATACTGAATTACTTTCATAATTTCAATTTGATTAAATAAACCTGCAAAGTGTTTTTATGATTTTGGTATTTCTACAAAGGATGAACAAACAAATGTACATTTAAAGAAGGACATGTCTAAGCTGAGACTTGGCGTAAAATTATGCTTAATGCTTAGTTTATCATTAAGAAAGGTATTGCCAAGCAAATTAAAAGAGAGAGGAAGTTAAGAACAACTGATATTGAATCAATTAGTAAAACTTTCATATTTTAAATGGCCACGTCCATAAAAATTATTGTAGTACTGACAACCTGGAAAATGAATTGGTAACTGTGATAGGTACATTTATTTTGATCTTTTGAAAAAAAAATTTAAGAACCAGCTTCTTTTCATTCTATCAGTAGTGAATGTTCTAGGTAATACAACGAAGCAATGAAATAAAGGCCAGGCATTCTGACCATCACTACACAGACATTTAGCACTTATGGGATGCAGGCAGAGAACACTGACCAAAGCCCCAGTAGGATCCAGAAACACAGGTGGTAGTTGCCACACTCCGTGAGAAACCAGAGGGGTGCTCTGGGCAGAATACACAGGAGAATTTGCAGCCTTCACTTTTAGTGTCATTGCTGGCTTTTATCAGATGCAAAATGCAAAAACAGCACTGGGAGAAAACTAAACTGGCAATTTACAAGTGCCATAACAAGATGTTTTAGAGCCATGGCTGGCCTGGCCCGTCCATTTGTGCTTCATAAGAACCACGGGGTTGGCTGTAAAATCAGCCATAACAGGAGCACAAAGGGTGTCTCTACAGAGTTTGACTTCAGCTGGATTAATCTAAGAGCATTAGGGTCAGATTGTAAACTTGTATCTAGATCTTGCACTTCCCAAGAAAACATGTTAGCCAGAAGTGTGCGATGTAAAGGGTAAAAGCCATAAAACCGGGCTTATTGCCTTCTGTGGTAACATTTTGCAAGGACACGAGTAAGATACAAAGGAATTTGCATTCTAGAGTGGAGAAGCTTCCACAGATTTCCACAAACAATTAATAAAGAGAAATGTACTGTGAACAGACTATGCTAAGTAGTTGACCATTTTGTTAATTAATTTAATTTTGTTTTTGAGGGGAGAGGTCTAAGTAGCCTTTGTATTTCTTGGGTAGATTAATGACTGTGAGTAGACAAGAAACATGGCAATTTGTTTCTGTATCACATAAACTGGAATGTTTATCTCTTTTATCTACTATATCCACTTCCAAGGTCAAGGTTACATTCCCAATCTTAGACTTCCAGACTTAATTATCTATAAGGACTGGTGTAGCCGCATAATGGGGCAGGGGAGTTTTATAGCTTGTGTACAGTAAGAGGGAGATGAGACAGACCAAAAACCTAATTATTTGTTTTTACCAAAATGAAAGTAATGAAAATTAGTCTGCAGTTGTTACAGTTCTGAAAAACTCACCCATGACTGCCCAAGCTGGTTGAAAGCAAGCAGAGTAACTCTGTGAGATTTGAACTTCCCCACTCAACTCAGCTGCCCTTGACCATCTAAATTTTGGTGTGAACTGTTCCCCTCTTTAGGCTAATAAACGAGCAATAAAAAGCAGAAGCAGAGGGTAGTAGATACAGGGGCAGGAGAGAAGCTACAATTCCTTACAGCCAAGCCAAGACCTCGTGGTAACAAAAGTCAGACTCCAGCACAGTAGGTCCAGAGAGTATATGCACCGATAACTTAAACAGCTGCCCCGTGGAATTTGGTTCCCATGGTTCTAAGTGGAAACACCCACTTGTAAAAAGACAGTATTAAATGCGAGATCTGAAGTGTACAGCTCTGTAACATCAGTGCCTTTGTAATTTCATATCACTCATTTAACTGCTAATGTTCACATTTTCCTGGATTTGCAGCATACTCTGATCTTACCCGTCAGAAAGTTCAACATTGATCCTTGATCCTTCCATGGCCTTCCAGTACCAGATTGGGCAAACCACTTATTTTCTCTATGATTCAATTCCATTTATGAAAAATTCTCCTTATGAAAAATGAAGATAATATTATTTCCATGATTTGCAAGCCATGTTGAGGCTAAATGAAAGAATGGTAGCACATACAGTAATAAAATATGAAGGAAATTGCTTAGTTTAAAGATACTGGGAATAATATCACTTTTTGATTAAGGAAGAACTTACAGCAAAAAATACATAATGCAATTTTACCTCTAAGAATTTATGAATTTCTTGCCTCAAACAAAACTTAATGGATTTCTGTGAGATAAAACATCACTAATCCCAATTAAATCTTCACAATTGCTACTGATTCTAGACAAGCACTCTAAAATCTTACTTATATAAAAAACATTCATCTCAAAAGCCATTATTTTGTCAGAAACATCTCAAAGCTGTTTTATTTCTAGCAGAAAAATACATTACTAAACTCTCATTTTGAGTGAACTGCATCTAACATATTAGAAGAGTGGTAATGCCAGAGTGTAAAGTGCTTTGTGACAAAAAAAAAAAGGCCTCCAGTACATCTCGATTATAACCAGTCTGCCACTTTTGAATCTCTTACTTTGAATTGCTGGTAAGGAGGGTGTATGTTTAATAAGTAGACATCACACAAGCATATATAATAAATGTCTAAATGTACACTTATCTCAGAGATATAGAGCTCAGGGTTTTTTAGTCAGATCATTCTAAAAGTTGATTCAAGTGACTGTTAGTCAGTCACCATCTATTTTTAAGCAAGATCAAGAGGCATATTTTCCAAAATGATTACATTAATTTGCTAACAGGAATACAGAAATGGAATACCAGATCATATAATCTTTTCTTCTCATATTTTGTCTCTAGCAGTGATGGATTTTATCTTAAAAATTAGCAAACAATACAATAGTCTCCTTCCCCAAAAGTTTGTCAAATCTTCACTTGGTAATGTTTGCTGTATCCCTTCTCCTCTCTCAAATACATAGGATGCATTTTTGTACCTGTATATGCAAAGCAAAAGTGCTTTGTTTCAACTGTCATTATTTTTGTAGTTTATATTCACTTCTAATTACTTTTTAAAGTTTAAATCTTGCTAAATATCCAACACGGTTTTGTAATAAGTTTCCTATGAAATATGCTGACTATACAACATATAATTATTTTTTCTTTAATCGGCGATATTGTGGCCAGCAGGAGCAGGGCAGTGACCATTCCCCTGTACTCAGCACTGGTGAGACCACACTTTGAATCCTGTGTTCAGTTTTGGACCCCTCACTACAAGAAGAACATTGAGGTGCTGGAGCATGTCCAGAGAAGGGCAGCAGAGCTGGGGAAGGGTCTGGAGGTCTAACAGAAAATCAATTTAATTTTTATTAAATTCAGGTATGTTTTACTATTCTCTTTTGTTTCTTTACCAGGCTTAATTTCTACTAAATTCTGTCTCATCACTTTTGCAGCCCATTTAATGTGTGGTAGTAATAATGCTTCAATATCCAGATTCCAGCTAACCTCTCATAATCTGTTTGTTTTTTTTATCAAAGTAATTTGTTGCATGTTACTGTAGACACAGTTGTGTCACAGCAGGTATTGTTGTCTTACTCTTCCACAACTTTTCATATGAATTATTATGCAATTAAAAAAATAAATTATACTATCAGATCACAGAACTTTCTGGCAATTCAGACAAATATTCATATAACGTGTGTAGTATTTACTCTGCAGATTGGCAATAGGTTGGCTAAATTTAGAGGAACCTGGGGCCCTGAGCTTAGACAAATGAGAGAAAATATTTGTCCTGTATCAAGGGATAAAATATTAAGTCCAAAGAAGCTTCCTAATACCTAACTGTCTCCTAATAATGCCTGGATTTCACTCAGCCTGAAATCTGGGGAAGAAAGCTTTGATGAATATGTATAGTTGTGATTTCTTCTTTCTTTGCTTTTTTCATATGGTAATTTATATCAAGTGAATTCAGTCACAGCCTTTCCAGGCTGGCTTCTTTTTTTAGTCCCCATGCTTGAGCACCTGTGTTGGATATTTTTTTCAAAGAGAGCATTAACTGGGGGTTTTTTCTGACTATCAGAGGTAATGGGAGAATTGGCATCCTGGTGAGTCCACCCACCGGGGCAGCTTGGGGTATGCAGGACCAAGGGTGCTTTCCTGGCCCACAGGTGTGCGCACGAAATTATGGCACCACTGTCAGACACCTTTGTGTAAAACCCCTCCCAGTTTGGGAAGTAACATAATTTCTTCAGGACATTTATTTTCAGTTTGTAGCTCCTCCAACAGCAGTGTTGTTGTCTACCTCTGTTGTCTGAGGGGTGACTGAAGAGGAGAGGGTATGAATCTCTCCTGCCTACCATGACAAGAGTGAGTGCCTCTGGAAGCTTAATGGTTCAGCACCTCTCAGACAGCATTTCAGCTTCTACTCAGATTTTTGACACACCAATGTGGATGGATTCTTAAAACACATCATTTTGCTCTCATTATCATCAAGAGAAATTTAGAGCTCTACTCAGTTTCCTAAGTGTCATTTGAAATGTCCTCTACCTGCCATTCTGCAAGTGTGAGGATGTCTGCTATTAGTCCAGATGTTTTTTTTTTTTCTGAGCTAGACAGAAAATAATAAGAAATGTAACTCAGGCCTTTTTTTCCTTCCCCATGGGCTTCAGCATGATAGTTGCTACATTTCTGAAGGCACATCCTGATGCCACCCAGGCTGTGTCTGGGCCCCTGGCAGTGACACACTCAAGACAAGTGTTCCACATTTACTCCTTAGACCTGCTGAATCTGCCACTCACAAATGGATCCAGCAGTAAATAACTCTTTTCTAGGAGACAAGAAATAATATTACTGAAGCAAAGACCAGAACATAGCAATAACCCTCTTAATAGCATGATTCACCTGCTTATGTTCAATTTATTCTCTGTCTCTTCCTTGTTTGCCCACTGTCCTCTGTATGGCATGGCATGGCATTTTCTCACACTGTTCTCACATCTCTTTGATTTTTTCTCTTATGCATCTCCCTCTGTATAAATCTTTTCAACAGTGTAATCACGCTTGGCAGTCCTCAGACAATTTAGTTCTACTTGGAGCTCTGCATGCTTCAAGTAGCCTAGTCTGTATTTCAAGCACAATTGTCTGAAGAGACCAGAAACAATTTCCTTCCCTTTGCTCAGTATTGACTTTCACATCATTATTTTTATACTTTATGGGTGGATAGTGTCCTTAGTATCAGAGCTCCATCATATAAAACATGGCACAAATAGAATCAGAAAGTAGATAAGTCTCTATTCCATATAGATCTCTATACCAAGTTATTTAGAGATGTAATATGTAAAAACAAGAGTTCTGCTCCTTTCACTTTATGTATGGAGAATAGATAAAAAAATAGAAATATCCAGATACCTACAGAACAAAAGCTTGTGGACTATCAAAAGTGACTCACAAGGAATTTGGGAATATCTGTTTTCTGAACATGACCTAGTTCTCTTCCAAGACAGTGATCTCATCATACCTGTTATATATCTCTTGCTCCACTTCCCTTGAGGTCAAGAAGTTGTTTTCTCTTCATTCAGTCTCTGCCTGCAGAAACTGCCTATACTGCTATTCCAACCAGCTGGAAATATTACTGCATATACAAAGACATCCTCTGGAGTGCTAATATTTCTCTTATTCAGATGACTTTTGTTTTTCTGAATCAATGTACAAGAAGTAGATATCATTTGCATGAACTGACAGCGCAGGAAAGCAATAGCATGACCATAGTAGTATGGTTCTCTATCCAAAAATGTAAGTTTTGTTCAGAAATCCAAATGATAGAACTGCTACTCTTTTGGAGCTGTACCCAGAGCTGTGATGCAATTTTCCTTAACTTGCTCACCAGTAGACCTAGCTGGTTTCAGCCTTTGCAAAGGTAGCTATGAGCCAGATAGCTTAAACCCTTTGCCAGGGGAGCTACTGGAGCAAATTCCTAAACCTCAGATTATAAGCACTTGAAAGATACTACAGTAATAAAAGCAGATCAATGTGGATTTGTCAAGAGCAGTCACATCTCTGTAGTTCCATTACTCAGTAGGGTAACAATGCCTAGTGGATAGGAATAGAAGATATGATATGTACATCTTTAGTAAAGCTTGTGGCACAGTCCCTACATTTTCATATACAAATATGGAAAATATGGTTGAAGTGGTTTTGTCAAGGATTTGCTTTCAAAAAAATGGAAAGTTCTGACAAATTGTGAGGCCCTGCAAAAGTCCCTCTCCTCTAATATTCAATATAAAACTTTAATATTTTGGTGATTAAATGGGCAGTCCCATGAAGTCTGCAGATGACAATGCTGAGTAGAGCATGCACTTCAATGGTCAGAAGTAGAAATGAGAGTGAATGTTATAAATTAGAGCACTAGTCTTGAATCAATGTATGAAATTTGATAAGAACAAACTAAAAGATCCTCAGGTATAAATAAAAAATACAAAATGAGATAAAAAAACATGCTTTACTGTTTAGCTAACAACACTGCAAGCAAGGCTCAGGGTGGTGATTGCATTAAATGAGTCAATGTTGAGATGCTATCACAAGAGAGACAAGCCTTACTCTAAAATGTCATTATATATAAGACTGACTGATAGCTAAATATTACCACACAAGTAATTATTAATATACTGCATAGCTATTACACTCCTTGGAACAAATGCTAGAGACTTGATGACAACATCATATTCCATTTTGAAAATCATCATTAAAAAATCTGTGGATAATCTGGAAGGAAACCCCAAGTGATGAACAAAAAAAGTAGTCTAAAAAATTTGCAGTAAACTTGAAGAAAATGTTCATTTCAGAAAAGAGAAGACTGAGACAGGACAGTATAATCATGTTAAGAGATTTGAGACTGTTTGAACAGTAATCAACTGTTCTCAATTGGAGTGATCAAAAAGCAAGAGGAATTCAGACTAATTTATAATGAGATATTTAAATTAGACATTGTAAATGCTTTTTTGATGTCAAGAAAATTGAACACTTTATCTAATTTAATTTTTTAATTTAATTATCTCTGAAGGTTATGGAATTCCTGGAACTGGAGATTTTGAAGAACAGGTCCATTTAAAGAAGTGTATATCAGGAGTAGCTCAGAAACTGTGTTAGATCTTATTTCATAGCTAGGAAAGGCAGTCAATGACCTTCTGGGATATCCTTCTAGCTTTTGTTTCAATGGAGGACCAAAGAGGTTATGCTAGATCCATGGGTGGTGTCCATGGGTGGTGACTGTGTTCTGCTTGCTCTCTCTCTCTCTCTCTCTTCTCTTTTCTATTTCTTTCTATCTTACTACCTCACTTTCTTTGTTAAATAAATTCCAAAATTTTGACTTCTGCATATTGTCTCATTTGCACCTTAATTCAGGCAGAAGCATCTCTCACTAGTCTTACCTTAACACACATATGCAGCTGTCATTTCATCAGTCAACCAAAAATTCAAAAAAGATCAGACACCACCAGGAGAAATGTGCAGCACCATTTGCCAGCATCTATGATCCATGTCCCTAATGTGGCTGGGTTTTATTTTGGATCAGTTTGCAGCATTTCCAACTGCACATCCTAATTCCAAGTCCTCGATGCTTAGTCACCTGCACCTTTCAAGGACCACTGGTTCACTGATTTAAGCCAACTCCCATCTGTTCATGTTTCACTGGTCGCTCCCTTGAGTGGTTTGCCCAGGCACAGTAGTTCAGCTTATTCAGATGTAAATGTAAGGAGATATAGAAGCCACAACACATATATTTTAATCCAGTGGCCTAGTGTAAATATTCATCACTCATTCTCTCTTTCTCTAGTGAAACGTGAACTCAATAACATTTGAACTCATGTTGAACTTCTGAACTCTCAATTTTGAGGCAAAATTGAGACAGCTTGTACTTAGCTGGCTATGGAGGAATGAACAATATTTTGTCATTCAACCTTGAAAATTTTTCTGTAGTTCAGAGCCATGTTTCTGAGTATTTTGAATAATAAATACAATGAGAGTATTTCCTGAAGCTACTCACTTAGGTAGTGGCCCAGCTATGGCAGAAATGAAAACTCTATTCGAAGTCTCTCATCTTGAAATAAAAATAAAAGAAAAATCCTGAAGGGGAAAAAACTGGCAGTGAGTCAGGGATGGGAGAAGATTTACTGCTCCTATTTGTAAAAGATGCCCTCATTAAGCTGACACAGAGTGAGAGCTGAAGACATGCCCTTTGGGAATGGGGCATTAAAGAGAGATAACTTTGAACAGAAAAATCAGGGTACATTCTGTTGGTATGAATAAATGTCTTTCTGATTATGGAGATTTTAACAAATACGCTGTAGCATAGATGAAAGGTACTTATATGTTTGAAAGATCATTCTTAGAGATTGAGATTTATAGGCTATTGAAATCTTTCATATTTCCTTGAAAATATAACCTTTTAGAGAAATCTGCTGTGCCTCTAAACTCTTTCCTCATAACCCCTTAGACCATCTCTGAGGTCAATGAATAGATGAAATTTTACTGATGTATCAGAAGAGTTATCCCCTAACCAGTGTTACTGAATATTTTCATCCCATGCTTCACTTTGATCAGTAAGTAACATTCCCAGTGCCCTACAGGGCACTGCACTTCATCCCAGGATTAAGCTCCTCCAAAATGTATTTTTGCTTCTCTCATTTGATTTTTAACTTCAGGGATAAGATATACACACCTGCATATTGCACATATGTTCTGGCACACCTTTTTCTATTTTCTCTGACAGATATAATTGGCATTGTCTCATACTTTTCAGTTAATGACTTGGTTGTTAAAAGTTTCAGAATTCCTATTTTAAGGAGGATTTGTCTTTATCTGGCTCGGCTAACACAGGCTGGGCCAGCTCAAAGTTGCTATACATCCTATTGGAAAGGGGCAAATCTATAATGATGTGCCATGTGGTGGGTGATTTATATTTCCCTGCATGTATTCACAGTTGCATAAATCCTGGTTTATACAATCTATGAAAAATATAAAGGACTTACTGAGTAAGAAAGTTGACCAAATTATTTTGCCATGCAAGTACATGTTAACAGGTCTGGACAGCTCCTTTGTACTGTAAGGAATTAAATCAGAACAGAAAACATTCCTTTGTTTTAAATAGGCAAGTAATCATAATTCAGCACAATACTTAACCACTGGCTTAATTCAATTGAAAATTACCTACAGACTCAATATTTGAAGGCTATAAACATCCAGCAGAAGACTGTTTCTCATCACAGGTGTTCATGTATAGATGAATACCTTTTATTTTAGCCAAACAAATTTCAAAATTTCATTTGACTGAGTATGAAACTAATTGTAAAATGTATTGAGTGTGAATATAGAAATTTTAAAACTATAAAAAGACCATAATCACTGCAATAAAAATATAGACCACCATCTATTAAATTTTATCTCTGATGTCTAAGATCTTTTAAATTTCTTTCTGTACTTCCCAGTGAGATAGCTAGAATCCAGCACTTGTCTGCTTTATTAACATTTCCAAATCACTTCCCCAAGTCAATAGGAGTAAAAATACTTTAAAAAACACTGAAGTAAATAGAAAAATTAAGGTACATCAGGTTTTCTGGATAAATGGTAGGACTGGTTATCCAGGGTAAGAGTACAAACTCAGGTAAGCAACACTGAAGGCAAGAATTGTTGAGAGTGAAATGGAAGTTTTGCTCTGTTTAAATATCAGTGTCTGCTTAATTTCACTAACAATAAGATACTCATTATTCCAGTTGTGTTTTCCGGATGATGATTGGAAAGAAATTGCATTAGGGGTAATACTTATTGATAATCTCCAGATTCCAACTGTGACAGCAGTTTAAGAAAAATGCTTCAAAATCATGTATATTTGAAAACTAAGTTCTTTGCTGTTGTTTATTGCCTATCAATTGTCTTGTTGCTGAACCTTCTTCCTCTGGGGTTTCAAGACAACCTATTTTAGTAAAAATGGTAAAAAACAGAAAAAATCCTCTGCAAAATGTCTTTACAGATCTAAGGGGGAAAAAAAACCAAGAAAAGAAGTTGTGGAGGCAATTCTGAGAGCTACAAATTGTCACCCTGTTTACACTTTGCTTGTCTTTTCCCCTACCAGTATCTGACTGTGACCTTACTCAGATACATGCTCTCCCTAACAAAGGCTGCACATCTGGTGGAAGGTGCTCCTGCCCATGGCAAGGGGATCGGGATTGAAGGGTCTTTAAGGTCCGGTCCCTTCTTACCCAAACCATTCTGTAATTCTATTATCTCCTTGTGTGCAATATCTATACAATAAAATATCATATTATCTGGAGGTACTAGTTGTAGAAAGGATACCTACTGCAGCTATAATAAACATTTGAGTCAAGATTTGGGAGAGCTTATCTTGACATTTGAGGTTACCATTGCATAGATATATAGCTGTAGGTCTTACTAAGCATCTTTCACAAGAGACACCCTAAAAGAGAAACAGAGAAAAGAGATTGTTTCCTTGAAAGCTTAAGAACTGTTAAATTATCACCTTGCTTTAACATGCAGAGAAGATGTCAAACTAGAGACTTCTCTGAAAGTGAGAATAGCTAACCACAATTACCTGCAGGCTAAAATCAAGGAAAAGCTGTGGTGACAGCGTGTCTGCTGAGAGTGGATATCCCAAGCCCCCGAAGGATACTTTGGTTACTGCAGAACTGTGTGAAAGGGGTCCCACCATTATCTCCTCCTTCACCTTCTCCCAAAGGAATGGAATGGTTTTTAAAGAGCATGGTCATGTCCAGGCATACTTGCTGTGATCTGAGAACCTTGGTCACTGGTTCCTCTGGACATGGAATGAGACAAACTCAGCTATTTTTTTGGATCCTGGTTGGGAACCATCATCTATGCTGGGAGGAAACTGTGACCACACATGCCTGGCATCCATCAAGGGAGCTGCACTGCCCAGACAGAGCAGCCTGGGTCTTCATCATGGATTTCAGCCCATCAAATGACCAGCTACAGCATTTTGGCATTGAGGTTGATGTCCTGCCTGGCACCTGGCTGTTGAGCTGCTGCCTTCAGCTGGTATCCTTAAATATTTCTAATCCAGGTTATTTAGCCTTTGTTCATTGTGTTAAACTACAGAACACAAAACTGGGATTCTTGTTTTGGCAATTGGAAACAAAACCCCTCCCTGGCATATAACAGATGAAAAAGAAAGGTATGGATTCAAAAAGCATTAATAATATCAAATGCCCAATGTGGTTGACTTTTAAATTGCACAGAAATCAGATGCAGAAAATTTTCTTCAGTATTCATTAGGCATTTGATAAAATAAATCACAGCATATCAGATTTCCTTATTCTGTATAACTGGAGTCATAACCTCAGCTAACTGGATTTTCTCTACTTTTCAAGCCTGACTGTGGAAAAAATGTGTGAAAATTGATTAGGTTAGAAAAACTGGCATGAAATAAATAATTGATAGAAATAAACTGAGTAAGAAAGGAAACAGCTTAGATACTTTCTTTGTTGAGTAGAAAAATGAGAAACATTTGATATCAATTCATAAAAGCAATTATCTTTACAAATATATAAAATTATTACTTTCAGAAGAGCACATGGTCACGTTGCAAACACTTAAGAAACAGTAAAATCCATCACTAAGGCAGATTCTGTTTTAGGGAAATCAGACATTCTTTTAAAATGTAATTAATAGCTGGCAAAAAGTAATTATTCCTTCACAATTGTAAATAATTTAATAAGATGCATTTAATAATTTATCCAGGATAATTATGATCATACTTATTTCTACCCAAACATAAGGTTGGGTGTTTTTTGGTGAAGTGAAAAGACTAATTTGGTCTTAGGATTTTGCCTAAGTAAAATTATCATCTCATTAAAACAGAAGAATCTGTTTGACCAAATGGGCATTAGAGTAGATATGTAGGAACAGATATATAATGACATTGTGGCATCAAGCTGCTATCAGATTAAGTGAGCACTGCATATAAATCTGGAACTGTATAGGTCACTTCAGCTAAGTTAGCAAAAAGTCTAAGTTATGCTAACAACCCAGCAGAAGTGCTAAAAAAATCAAGCAGTCAGATTTTAAAAAGCCACAAAAGCCGACAATAACTCATTCAAGTCCTGTCAGCTTCGACTCATTTAACTGGAAAACCTCCCGGACACTAACAGAAAGTGTATCCATTCCTAACATAGGTGCTGCAGCAAAATGACATTTGGGAGCTGCCAAACAAGAAAATTGCTATTCCTGCCATTGAAATATGCATGAGACCTTGTGTATACAAAGGCTCTTGTTAACCAGTGGGAAACCAGTGCCACTGCTTAACTAGAAGTTTTATATTAACAGTCTTGCTCCACAAAGGAAATTATTATGAAGAATTACAACTTTCAATATAAAATGCAATGAGAAGGCAAACTGGCTGTTTGACTAGCATGAGTATAAAAGAATTGGTATCTTCTAACAAAATTGTCTCAAAATCTGCAGTTTTTGTTTGTTAGACCATTAAGAACACATGGCCTGTATATACTTGTTTTCTTAGACTTTTTTTCAGAAAAACTTACTTTTTTTTTCTGTTGTGAAATAGATACATTTCTTTCAAAACTTATATTTAGAAGAGTAAAATACTAATTTTATTTTTGCTTTTGCAGAAGCATCCCAAGAGGGTATTCAGATCACCAGCAGTAGGCATATGCTGCAGGTATAATATTTACTTATTTTCATTGGAGACCAAGGTCTAGCAGCAATGAAGAGCAGGGAATTTCAGAGTGACTGCAACTATTCCTAGGGCAGACAGACATAGGTTGCCTGTTGGAAACTTTAGTGTCTGTCTTGTAGGAGCAGCAAGAAAGGGTAAATTAATGCTTGCTGAAGGCAATGGGAGTTCTGTTTTCATCTTCTTGAGAGCAGTTAGGAAGCTACAATGATCTCCAGAAGAAGATTTCTGCTTTGAAACCTCTAAAACTTCCCAGTAAGGAGTGTGTCTACCGAATTTATAACTACTAGCAAGAATTTTGTCGATACCATGATAAGGTATGTCATGTGGACAGTATAATTTCCTAACAAAGGATGCATCTCTGTGCATGTAGAACAACCACACCCTAATGATGGAAAGGACAGGAGAAAGTCTCCAGGATCCACCACTGCAGAGAAACAGATAATTGCTTCTGGAAATGCCAGTTTCCAGACACTGGAATTACTCTGAGAAATCTCAGCACAGACATAGCCTGCTTGTACTGAGATGTGAGAGCCGGGGCAGGGTGCCGGTGCTGTCTGTGTGTGGAATGCTTCTCTGCAGCACCCTTGCACAGCCATAGTTCAGATATTCCTACTGATGCAGGCATTCACCCACCACTGGTTCAGGAATATTGTCAGAAATGTTTCTTGGAAGTTGATTCAGGGTGCTGCCCCAGTTTTCCTGTTGTATCCAGTGATGCTCTCTCATGGCTCCCAATTCCCTCAGGAATATTCTTGAGGGAAGTCACAAGACAATCCTGAGGAACTTAAACCTTCTAAGTGTTGTGTCAGGCACTTTGTAGTGTAATTACAACTTTTCTGTCTTGCTCATCATTGTATTTGTGCACAAAAAGATTGCTAGGAAGGTTGGAGGTGTCATTTTTCAGCCATTCAGAGATTGTAAGACTATCTTAGTCCCAGCAAAATTTGCAGTAAAGGTCTAATATTGACACTGAAGTGGCTTAGCCCACAGGTTTGCTGAAAATAGGAGAACTCCATTTAATGTGAAAGTCTGATACCACCTCTGTGACCATGGAGAAAAAGCACCAGATACATTGGGCAAGGTGCACAGAGGAAAGAGTTTTATTTGATAATGTAGTGGCTTGAACCATTTCTACAAGAGGGAAAATAAGGATCCTTGACTCTCAAGAAATCTTTCTGTATTTTATTTGCATGACTTTTAATGCCAAATGCAGATGTATTTTTGACAGCAAAGACAAGACTCAAGCCTCAGCCCAGTGGTCCAGCCAGTAGATATGACAGGTATTGTGTCACCTTCCTAACCAGCGAAATAATATTTGAATCACATTGCTGAAGTGATAAAAACATGCATATCTGTATGCTTCAATCTGAAAATGGAGTTGAGCTTGCTTCCTAGAGGAGAGGTCTTCAAGCCAGCCCATTTCATAAAATTTATGCCTCTCTCTCGTGCCAAAAGAAGATGGTATAGAAGCTGGTAGGGAATTTAATTTTTGTGGATTAGTAGGTAGCCTTTGAAAAGCTGTCACAGGCTGTAGAACTGGTGATGTCAGAAATTTATGCAGTAGTCACAACACAGAGATTAGGACAAGGATTCTCTGGGGTGTGGATGGCTAGAAGGCAAAGTGGGGAAAAGAGGCTGACAAAAATAAAGATAGAGAAGGGTCATAGGTTTAGGGATAACTACATGGGAGGAAAGAAACTAGAAGGCTGAAAATAGCCATGCAGGAAATCTGCTTTAGGGTGTGAAACCCAAGCCAATATACTTAGATGTTATGAACACAGAGATTGAGGCTGAGAAGGGGGTATGCAGAAGGCAGGACTGAGGGGTATCTGAACAGAAGTGATAACATAGGTGTGAGAAAGGCAGATACAGCTGTGCACACTCCTCTCCAGAACAGGGAGTGGAGCTCAAGGCTCCTGGCATTAGCCACTCCACCAGTGCTATCTGGTTTCTCAGTGGGAAACTCTGCCATCCTATATTCTGCTTATCCCCATAAAAACGATCCCCTGCTACTGCCATCAGCTGCTCCCTGAGCTGGAGGAGTGGAGCTCTCTGCAATGATTCCTAAAGCTTTATCCTGCAGGATGCTGCTTCTCTGAATAGCATTACTCTGGGCTTTGGAAGTGAAACACAAGCAGGACTCATGCTGGTGTTGTTTTTGTGTTGAATACTTGAGTATGGAATTTTAATTTTCTCTTTTTTTTTTTCCTTTGGTGTGCAATAAATATCATATGGATGTAATTACTGTCTATAGAGTTAATAATTGCCTTGCACATCCAAGAAAGTCAATTTACTCAAGAAAAGGTCAGAAAACAGACTGTAGTATTACTCCTTCTGCCTTCTGACTTTGAACAGAAAACACTCTCAGTTTTTTGTAGATCTCATTAAGCTTCTAAATTCAAATCATTTTTAAAAAGATGAATTTTCACAGGCAAGGCTCTGAACTTTTTAATTAACCTGCACACACACACACACAGAAGAGGATGGCAATATTTACTGAAATCAATGTGATAACAGTCCAATCTATATTTCTATTATAAAGCTGCTTCCCTACTCTAGAGACAAATAGTCCTCTGCTGACCAATTTTTCCATCTAAACTCTACATGAGGAAAAATCTTCTTTTTTTTTCCTGACAATAAATAACAACAGCTTTAAGTTCCAGCAAGTCAACTCACAAATGAAGACAATCCTTTTTGACTTGTACTGATGGCTCTCTTTCTGAAACTAAGCAATAATGATGTGAAAAAAAACCAAAAAAAAACCCCCAAAAAATCAACAAGAAAAACCCAAAACAAAACAAAACAAAACAAAAAACCAAACCAACCAACCAAAAAACAAAAACAAAAAGAAACAACAGCCCAGATAAAGCCATACTTCAGTAACTTTACAGGGCAGAAGCTGTGTGGAGACAGTTCTTTGGGACTTAAGGACACTCAGTATTTCATAGGGCTACCACATTAACAAGTCAGATGGCTTCTATTTTGACATGGTGAAATTGCTTTGTTGCTACACAGGGATACTGTTTTTCTTTATTTGCTTAACAAGATAGCAGCTTTTATTTTGGCATGGGGATACTGCTTTATTCCTAGCTCCTGCCCAGCTCCCGGTTTGCTGCGCCTTGCACTTCCCAGGCTCCCAGCGCTCAGAGCCACCAGCCCAGCTGTCAGGCTGCCCATGCACTTTTAAGTGCTGCAGGGAGCCACCTGGCCAGGAGCAAAATGCCAAGGAGAGGGGAAGACAAATCAGCAGCCTAAGTGAGGAAAATGGTGGAGCCAACTTATTGAGAGGTCTTCTGGTCACAGTCCTCAACCAAAACACCATAACTTTTGTCACACATAAAATCCCTTTCTTCAACAGCTCAAACCCTGGCAGCCAAAGCACGCATGACGCTTTCTCCACGGCCATTGTGATGATATAGAATCATTTAAATTGGAAAAGACCTCCAAGATCATCAAGTGTGTCCTTTGACTGATCTCCACCCTGTGCTACACCATAGCACTGCATGCCATGTCCAGTCCTTTCTTGAAAATATCCAGGGAGGCTAAAGCAAACAAGAACAGGTGGACATAGCTACAGCATGAAGCTTTTGATAGATAGGACAGAAAGGTAGGAGAGATATTTAGATAGAAATATATTTCATCTCTTCCTCAAATCTCAGGAAATTCACCAGGGGGAGTAGGACGAGACCAGCCCAGTAGCATCGGGGTGATTCCACCTGTGGCACTGCTGTGAGCACAGACCTGGCCTTGCTGATATGCACTGTTAGACATACACAGCTCTGTGCCTCCTGCCACATCCCCCATGGACAGCATTTGTCACCATCATATTTTCTGGAAAAATCCCTTCACCGGGAATTCTCTCCTGGGAAGCTGAGAGGCCTCAGAGAAAAAGGAAAATAATAATTATCTGATTCGCTTCTCCATGTTTTGCTGCTTTGGAATGTGGTTGGAGATTGTTTATCCAACATGTGAATTGTTTTTACTTAATGGCCAAACACAGCCAGCTGTGTCAGGGCTCTGGAGAGAGTCACGAGTTTTTCATTATTATCTTTTAGCCTTCTGTCTGTATCCTTTCTCTATTCTTTGGTATAGTTTATTTAATATAATATAGATCATAAAATAATAAATTAGTCTTCTAAGAACATGGAGTCAGATTCATCTTTCCTTCCTGCCATGGGGGACCCAGAAAAGACCACAGGCATTGGCCTCCCCTCTCAGCCACAGTCTTGGAGAACGTTTTACCAGCTCTCCCCTGCCCCTGGGCAGGTACAATCCATAGTACCTGCCATAGGAAATGGGAGTCAAAAGGGTCAAGAGAAGAAGACTGCAAAACCCTAGCTATTTTCCCATCTGTAGAAAATTTATGTTTTCCTAATAACTTCACTACAGGGAATGTTCTGAGCCTCAGATTGACCTTGGTGTCTGAACTATTAGCCAGCAGCCAAACAGCTTTGCTGCTTTAGTCAGCTTTAGAGGCACTCAGGGAGGAAAACCTAGTCACCCTTAGGAAGAGCAGAAATTCGGCTGAAGATTTGGAAATGCCAATATTAGCCTAGGAGGCCTAAAGAGTTATGGGGAGATGATCCTCAATTGCAGTCATTTCTTCTTAATAACAAATGCTACTGCAGATTCACCCAATGGTCATATGGAATTGCTGTCACTGCAATGAGCCCACTCACAAGCTCCAAGGGAGCTGTGGATTGCCAATGACTTTATAGAGGCATTTCTAATAACCAGAGCCCAGTTTTCAAAGTTAGAGGAAAGAAAATATCTGTGTAATGGTAGCATATGGTTGTTCATGAAGATAAAATTTTTCAGTTTATTTTGAAATCTGTCTCATGGAAATCATAACATGCACTTTCCTTGCTATAATGGCATACCATGAAATTATTTTAGTTTTTTGTGGAGGATTAGGTTAAAGACTTGCTATCTATGGAACTTAAGTTTATTATTATGATGATGTTAACTTTGATAACAAAGTAGATATAAAATTAAATGGCAGAGTTTGCAATGGAAAACAAATCAGGTTTAATTACACTTCAATTCCTTAGTGTCAGAACAGCAAAGTAATAAGGCATTTACGGTTTAGCCAAGGGAATTCACATTTCATGATAAAACAGGAGCTTTATCTCTTCTTATCTCTTGGTTCTTAAGAGTTTGAATCCCATTGCTAGTGAACTTGAATCTCTCTTTGGAGCTTCAATACATATTTTACATATATAAGCTATGTGACAGTGAAGAAATTACTCTAGGATACTATACAGTACAATCAAAAAGCTCTGTTTCTTCCTTGAAATGTAATGTGGCATGGAAATGGCAACACACTTTGGAACAGATTCCAAGTGGCTTAGAAAATCATACCATGTGAGTTCATTTTTACATCTCAACTGAATATTAATAAATTTAAGTGTCCACTCTGATTCCTCTATGATTGTTCCAGCACTACATACTCTTCATCAAGACCTAGCTGTAAAATCAACGGTGCATTTATAATTTATCAGAGCACTGAGTGAACTAGATTTCCCCATCCCAAGAAATGCAGAGTGCCTTCACTCCATTGCCTCAGTGGGAGTTTTGGGAATTCAGTTCATCACTGTATCTTGTTCTTAATGTGATATACTTGAGTTTGTGTTGTTGTTTGCTTTACAAGAATAAAATAAGCTTCTAAATTCTCATTCAAACACAGAAGAATGATAATTTTTGCTAATATCCCTGCTAATAGGAATGCTGAAATAGCAGAACCTAATACAAAGTCAGACAGTCACACTTTCATAAATCATTCATGTAGTAAGCAGCTGGTGGTGCAAAAGTAATAGCACCCTCGCCGCTACGCAGCTGATAAAAATATTTCGTCTTCTCTGCTGAATTTCACTCCACCCCTCATATACTCATATATCTACTCACAATGAAAAAGGCAAAGAAAAATAGAACAGCTCTGAAACATACAGTTAAAAAGTCAACAGTTAATTAATTCCAATTCCCTGATATCTTCTATGGGAATACAAAGCCTGAGTTGGTGTGTTTGGTCAAAAATCACTTTACAGGGTGACACAGGATGGGGGTTGCATTACCCATGAGGAGTTCTTACCATTCATGCTGTTCATGCAAGCACAGTGACTCTCAGGTGACAGGTGCTCACTGTCTCCTCTGCAGCTCCTGGGGAATCTTCACCATCTAGACTTTATGAGCATCACAGAGCCAACACATCTGCACTCTCAGGCTGAACGTAAGACCCAGGAACTCCAGCATCAGCAGCAAGAATTTGAAGATAAATTTCTGGTGTCTCATGCCACTACAGAGCACAAAGTACATGCTCAGAATCTGTGCAGAAGGTGGGATTAGGAGGCAACAGTCCTCACCTCTCCTTTCTATGCTTTCTTCCTGGTGGCAGAGCCTTGGCAAAATTGCATGTTTGCAAAGACAAGGGACAGGGAATTAGCCATGGAATGCATCAGCCAGAAAAAGAAATATTGTAAGTGTGTGTAAGCACCAGAAATACATGAACAGCAAATTATTTGTTAAATGAAACAAGATAGCAGCAAATTTTGTCTCTCTGGTTTGTTGTACATCTACAGAAAGCCCTATCAAGACACTGTTAAAATCCATTCTTCCTTGCTCATTTGAAATTATTCTTAATTTCATTTAAACATATATTTTTGTGTGGAACAATATGCTACTCTCAGGATATGAGAGCCCCAGATACAAGGATTGACCAGAATGAACTTTATAAGGAAACTTCTGGGAGTTACTGAAGCAAATATTGCTGATTCAGATGCCTTTGCACCTCCTCAGGGACCTGACCCTTTTATGAAAATTAAAGGGTTTTTGCCTGTGTGAAAAACACTGACATGCAGAAAGGCAGTGAATAGATGACCCAAGGCTGTAGCCACCATCCCTTCTAATTGTGGCTGTGTATCAAATGCAAGGAAAATGCACACGATCTGATCATGCTGTGGTCAGTGAAAAATCACTGTAAGCCGGCAGGCAACAGTAACAACTGCCCCTTCCTCCTTCCCAGGCTGGGCTTGCTTTCTTCCTGTGGTCTCGCTTTCAGAAACTGCTGATTAAGAAAGCCCCCAAAATATCTTGACCTGAGTGGAGAGGAGGAGGATAGGGAGGGAAAAGAACAGATGATATTTATGATTAAGAATCTCAATCACTCTAGCATAAACGATGAACTTAAGATCATTGGCAATAGAAATAGTTGACTTAACAGATGGTAGGCAGCTCCTATAAGAGGAAACCATTTTGAGCATGAGCTTAATTGAATGGTTCTGATCTGTATAAATTAACATGTTTTAAATCTCTGCATATATTCAGCTTGACTTTCAGAATAATCTTTTAGAGATTTTAAGATCCTCTAAGTGAAAAAATTATTGTCAGAAATCGATTCCAAATTTTCAGATGCTTATAGGTAAGAAAAAAATGAATGTCCTATTACCTATCTTCAGAAAGCAAATGTTTGGTAATGCAAGCTGTAATCTGCTCCTGGTGCTCATGATCTTAAGAGTGTTTCTTATGGAAATTCTCTCAAGTAATTCCTAGGGATAAACATCTGCTATTTTATTGGATAAATAATTTGAATTTATAGTAAATTTCCCAATTGACAATCTTGCAATAAAAAGTAATAATTAAAAAATTCAGCAACAAAGAGTCTCTACAGTAACATTTTCCTTTAAATTTTCACAATACCATGGATTGCTGTGTGTGAGAGAGGACATCAGCTCAATAAAAGAAATTGTTATGAACACCCAAATAATTCTTAACACCAGCGTGTGCCTCAGTACAATTGCTCATGGGAGCTGTAAACAAGTGCTGCACATTATGCAGACATTTGCAACAGAAGTGTGAGCAGTGAGTTTCCATATATTATGGGGCAAATGGTGGGCTAGTCCTGTGAGATAAAGGGCACTGAATTCAGTACAGATAAAAGAGCAGGAATGAGATGTATTGCCTAGAAAAATCTAAATGAGAGAACAGTGCAAATCTACTTAATTCATCAAGTTTATAAGAAGTTTAGAGGGTAGGGTTGGTACAATGGTGAGGCCTATTCTCCACTGCTTTACCCTGTGTACAACATTCCCCAGGCTGAAAAATTCCATGGAAATAAATACACAGGGCAAAAGCAGAGTGAAAATATCTGCCAAAATCTCCGTCAAAGAGCTATGTCATTTCAGCACATCATACCCCCTAAACCAGGACACGGATCAAGTAAATTTGAAAAATACATGTTTACTAAGTTTGTTCCCTGTCCTGGCCCTCTGCATATCTGTGAACCTTTTCATGGAGTACGTTTCCAACTGCTCTGATGTCTATATCTGCTGCTAAAACCTCACAAATACTCATTTTTCTATCATTTTTGCCAAGGTCAAAATGTTTTGGGCTCGATATTACAGAAGAGGAAAAGTGACCTTCTGCCTGCCTGTATTTTGGCATCAAAGAACATTTTTATTTATGAAAATACTATCTTATTTCAAGGTAAGTCATATTAATTGCAGGTGATGGTCCAAATTCCCTGCTGGCCTAAGGCATTCCAGTTCCATCAGCTTCAAGGCACTTGTGTGCCCATCAGTCATGCATTTCTATTGTGAGTTAGTGACAGTATTGATCTACAGCGAATGCTTAACTCTGCAGTAGCTGCCTCTGTAGCTTGTTCAGCACTGTAGCCACCTTATTTCAACAGCACTCTGGTTTCTTTGAAATGTAACTTTACATTTGTAAAATCAAATTGTAAGCAAATTTGTCAAACAAATTGCAAATTCACATAAAGACTCCAGGCCCCTCACAAAGGACTAAATACTTATTTCATGTGGATCTCCACTAAAACTGAATCAGTTACTGCTCCCAGTTGTAGGAGGCATCCACAGTGGTCAGTGGGAATAGCATTAGAGCAAAGTAGGTGGTTGTGGCCTGACCCTGTATGAGGCAGACATGAAATTACCTTTCTTTTTCTTTAGAGTATGAACAATGAAAGACATCTAAAGACTACAATGGATCAAAAGCCAGATTTATCAGAGCAGAGAAAACCCAAAACAAGGTAAGATAGATGTTGCTTCCTACCATCCCCTTCCAAGAGGCATCTTTTAATTTGGCTTTCTAGTCTAAGGATTTTCAGCAACCTTCTGGGCTACCCTAAATCCCCAGGGAAGGGCTACTGTAAATCCCCAGGAAAGGCAAAGGCCTTGCTTTTGACCTGTATTCTGCTCTACAAATCAGTGTTTTGTTCCTCCTGGGAGCCCATGTGTTGTGCCACTGCAGCCATCCCTTGCTGTGGGTATCTCTAGCTGCTCTGCTGCCCCACACAGCACTCTGGGAGCTGTTCCTAGCCAAGCCTGTCCATCTGCTCATGGGAAAGGCTCGACCAGTCTCCTCTTCCTTGGAGAACCAGCTACTGAACCCTCTGTCCTGTACTAAGGACAATATAAGGAGTCCTCCTACCTCCTCATTGCCTAGTTACACCTCTTAGCAAGACATAATAGATGGAATATTTACAGTAAACTGTGCCCAAAACAGTTCTGCCATCTGTCACAGTTGTGAATAATGAGTTCTTCATACTTCTACAGTTATGCATTTAATAATCTTCCCATAACTGCAGATAATAAATGTAGACACCTGCCATTCCACTGAATTCCACTGATGGCTGTATTAGTCCCAGTTAATAGATGGGTAAAACAGAGTATGAAGCTATTAAAGGTAGATTTTTACTTCACCTAATGACAGCTATCTAAATATAAGGCATCTTGTCTATTCTGCTTAGATAGGTTCTGTCTTTATCCTATGGAAAGAGACAGGCACCTCCAGAGGACCTTATTTATCACACATTTTCTGGACTCCAACCTTTGGAATTAACTGTCCTCTGGAAATTCCTGTCTGTATTCATTGACAGCACAAGGAGGCTTGATAACCAGACCTACAACAAAACAGCTCCCTTTTAGATGTCTAAATTTAGGTGAGATGATTTCATACAAGAGTTGCCATTAGGGATTTAAGTAGTGACCTGAACCAACTCCACAGTTCTGGCCTCGAAGGGCCACACCACCTTACCTGGAGGGAACATGGGAAGAGGCAGATCCCAGCCTCAGGAATGAAATGACATGTATTGTGAGGAGTTCACACTTTAGCATAGTTGCTGAGAGCTGGTTACAAGATCTAGTCTTTGGGAATTGGCATCTTCTTGGTGGAGAGTGGGAATAAAATTTGAGGGAGCAAATTAAAGAAGCAGAGTTAACAGTCCTGTAGAGGACTAATAGAAGCACAGCAAAGGTTTCTGAGAACACCAAATGATATTGAAAGTCACTGAAAGCTTTTTATCTTGATATCAGATTGGTCTTGTAGATAGGACAGGTGGTTAGTGGAGCTGTTCAGGTTAGATAGTCCTTACACCTGCCTGCTTGGAGAGAGGCACAATTCAGCTGAGCTAATGCCAGACTAAAACTTGGAAGATTTGGTTTCCAGCTCTGTCAGTGACCTGAAAAACAATTGCCACAGCCAGATCCTTTTCCCTTTTCATGCTTCACTTTCCTGATTTATTGAGTGAGGGTAGTTATTCTGTAAGATTTCTTTATAAAATAGTTCTGGTTGACTAAATGGAAAATCTCACTTCCAGAGGTAAAGGTTCTTGATTACATGTCTAATGCCATCTTTTGAACTCGAAAAAAAAAAAATCAATTTTATATTTTTTGAAAGGGTAGAAACCTATAAATATAGAGAAAATTAATTACTAAATACATATATCTATGTTAATACAGGGAAACATCATTGTACACTAAAGCAAAGTTCAGGCTCTGTTCAGGTGAATTAAACACCAAAGTCCCATCTATATATTTAGTGTTAGAATTGACCCAACTGTGAGTTGTGTGGTTTGCTTCCAGGGGTGACAAATACCAAGGATAGCAGTAGTTTGCCTTTTGATTTTGGTAGAATTAGAGGAATTTGATGGATAGGTAGCAAGAAATTTACTACATTTGGCCATGGCTTTTCCCTCCAGCAATCTGCAAATATCCCTTGGCTGCTCTGTGCACAGATTTATCAAGCCAAGATTGAATGATGGGAGCATTCCACTGAGGTGGTTGTATTCATGTAGTGGTTGTGCTGGTGTGTTTAGGCAGTTGCTATGGTTCCTAATTTGCTCACCAAGTACATATTTTGCATCCTTACAAGCAGCCTGTTTCAATAGGAACTTGCTAATAGCTTCACTCAGGTACTATAGTGTCTGTCTGCAACTTCTTAGAGCAAAATCCTTTCCCCACTGAGATCAGTGGAAGGTTTATCATCAAGGGAAAAATCTTTACTCTTTGTCTTCAAGACTGATTTCTTCTAGTTGTATATTTGCCCATAGTATTTTCAGACCCCTTTGCAGACCTGAAACAAGGGAAACAGTTATTTTTGTAGAATCCTGTGATAAGACTTGAAATTGTACTGTGATATGATTCATGGCCTTTAAGCTGCAGGACAGTAAGTGTAGATGAGATATTAGGAAGAAGAAGTTCTTTTCTCTGAGTGTGGCAAGGCCCTGAATAGGTTGCTCAGGGAAGCTGTGGATGCCTATTCCTGCAGGTGTTCGAGGCCAGGCTGGATGGGGCTCTGAGCTCCCTGGTCTTGTGGCACTTCCTTGCCCATGGCAGCAGGGCTGGAGCTAGATGATCTTTGAAGACCTTTCCAAGCCAAACCATTCTATGATTCTGATTCTATCAGTTACTATGAGGCCGAGCAAAAGAAATATGAGTGCCTGATTTGCATTACCCAATTTTCAGATTATTCTCTATTAGATTCTATTGCTGGTTTTGCCTCCTCTATGCTTCTCTGGATTAACAACGGAATAAATAGGATATCTATATGGTCCATTAGATAGAAAGTTACAAATCCTATGGAAAGTATCAGAAAGTTAAAAATGTATTTTCAAGTATAATGGTGGCAAAAAATGGGAAGCCATGTGTTCCATCAAGAGTTTGTTCAGAAACCACCAGACCTTTCTTAATGAGGAATATCACTTATTTCTGCTTTAATCCATTATACTGGCAGTAGGTAAGGCATATATAAAAGACTGAAAAATTGCTATCAACATAGTTTATTGAAAATAAACAGTAGAAATGTACAGCTTGTTACACACCAAATGAAAAGTCATTATTGGCAGTATCTCTTCTCAGGTCCTAGATGTGCACCCATGTCCGTGTGTTTGTTCCTTATGAGTATTACAAAGCTGTAGGATACATAGCCACTTATATGGAGAAGACTCATCAGCTCATGGCAGACAGAACTCAAATATTTTAGATTCTTATATATAGCAATTTTCTTCATTCCATTTCTCTTGATGCTAATCATTGTGGTGACAATAATCTTCCAGATTAAATTAACATTTAAAAGGAATTGCTTGGATTCAGAGTCAGTGAAAGTATTTGGTTGACCCAATGAAGATGTCTACCTTGTGGTGAAACCAGTTGGTAAGTAAGCTGCTCCAGGAGTTCAGACACACAGCTCATGGCTTTTGCAATATGAAATAGCCTAGAGCATCCAAGATTCACACAGGGCTGGAGGCTGTGGCAGAGAACTGTGCCCACTGGAATTGCAGATGGAGACCAGCTGCTGCATCTGAGAGCACCCTAAATAGCCACAGGACTCTGCTAAAGGTCATTGAACCAGACTCAAGAGTATGAAGCTGAATCCTATCCTTAGTGGGTGGCAATTTTACGAGACAATATCACATAATCACAACTTCACCTCCTTGTGTCTTCTCAGAGTGTCAATAAGATTGCCACATTTTCTTTATAAATGAATCAAAAGTGCAAATTGCACAGACAATCACTGAAGTTTTAAAAAGTTATGAAAATTTTCCAAGAACTCACCAGGTGAAGGAGAAAGTTGGATGAAATTTCTGTTAGAAATATACTTTTATCTCACTTAATAAAAAATGGTAAAATTGCCCTCATGCTTCAAAAACTAAGCAAGGTTTTTTATGGCAATATATATTGTTTTTATCTGTTGTTGAGATGGAGTAGGTGGTTGTCTTGTTAGCTTGAGTGAAGCATTTATGGTACTAAGCCTTACAAAATTTTTTTTAATAAGGAATTTTTGCAGTTTTTAGACTTTAGGCAAATGAAAGTATTACTACAGAATATAATATTAAGTTTCAATTACTGTTAATATATTTAGATTCTTTAAAATACATGGTGAAATTGCCTCTCAAGCCACAAAATTCAAAATGTTGAGAGCCTGGCTGTGTTAAGGAATTTAGAATCCTCTGAGGTATTAAATAAAAACTAAAGTTTGGCCTGAAATAGAATTCATTTGATCAGAGTGGCTATCAGGACAATTATTGTCCATTGACCACCATGCAGAAGTCCCAGAAAAACATGGGGACTGGTGGGATCCAGTACAGTGCTAACCTCTCTTAACACCTCTGCACCTGGCAGAGAGTGCTCTAGATGTGATGGGGAAACAAATGTAAGGAGAAAAATTGTGCAAGATGGTTGGCTTTGAATAGGATTTTTAGCGATATATGAAACTTGAGAGTTTAGCCACTTACCTCTGCTTTCCAAAGGATGGGCCACACAACCCACTTTAGCTGTCTAGATCATCTAGAGGTTTGTAGAAAGATACTGAAAACTGTCCCTGGATACCACATAGGGATAGTCAGAAACCCCTGGAGAGATCAGAAAAAGGCCTTCTCACCATCTCTGTAACTTTGGTTTCTGTTCCAGGCTAAAAATATTTTGCCTTTCCACACAGCTTCTCAAGTGGGCTGTACTCCTCTCTTTTTAAGGCTGCCTGATAACTGTGCATATGACATTTTTTATGATACACCAATGACATTAAAGCAGTGCTCCAGGACGGGGCAACCTAGGTTTCCAATCTCCTTCAGGTGATGAGGGCTCAGACCCATATTCCCAGAGGTTGCCCCATAGTGCACATTACAGACCCTTGCTGTGGGATGCAGTGGGAGGGAAAGAAGAGTATTTTCCTGGCAGGCCTCAGCTTGGCATGCAAGATACACATGTTTAAAAGAAAAAGAGTCAATGAAGAGCATAACTGCAAGATTTCTGTTCAAATAACAGGCCCTGTGTTTCTGCTCCCTCACCCCTGAATGATTGCTCCAGCTGAAAGCCTGTTGTGCATTACTGGTGCAGTGACAGCAGCTTCTCTGAGGTTCCAAGTTAGCATGGACAGAGCGTAACTCCAGTGCCTGGGAAGCTTTCAGGTTAGCCACAAGGTGCCTATTGATTTTGAGCTGACAGGCATTACACTGTGCTGTGCTGCTGTCAAGGCAGAGATGCGTAAATTGCATTTAAATGCAGTGGCAGCCAGGGCTGTAAAGATGTGCACCTAATTCTTTGTCATCAGAACTTGGCATCTTAGAAATCTTTTAACACTAGCATTTAATTGAATAGGAAAAAAAAAAGTAATTATAAGAGAGATCTTTCTAGATCTAGTGCAGGTAAACGAGCAGAAAAAAAGACAGTCATGCAGTTTACTGCTTGGCAGGAAGAGAGCACGCTGCAAACACTGTTAGCAAATATGGAACAAAATGAGCTATGAAGGAGCATATCAATGAAGTCAAAGCAGCATCACTGAACACTATTAATTAATCACTCCCAGTATTAATGACTCTTATTGAAAAAAAAAAGTCAAATTTTTAGAGCTCTCCAAGGAAACAAAATCACGGCAAACATCACAGACCCACAAGGGCACAATATACATTAGATAAGGTGATGCAGTCTCACACAGATACCACACTCATGCTGATACACTGATCACAGGATGAGGAAAATCTAAGTGGGATCCAAGTTCAGACAGTATCTTTCACTCAAGCCAGTTATCATAATGCAAATCTGCCACAAAGTCTACGTAAAATACATGGTAAAGTATTTTAAATTTTTTTTTATTTAAATGCTATCAATTTGTTAGAAACTTGGCAATAGGAGGCTAGTTTTTCAGCAAAACATCAGCAAATGACACATAGTACAGAAAGTATGTATTAGATCCTTTAGGACCAAAAATGCTGTTCCACAGTGCATAGAAGCTGCCTTTGTCCAATGTTGGGAAGTGTTACCTCATTCATCACTGGCTCCATTTCTTTCCCTGTTGTCAGCAGCAACTACATCTGTCTTAGCAACTCAGGGTATTATTAGGTAAACTATTAACCTCCTCAGAGGTTGTAGGCTATTGGGGCATCAATATATCTGTCACTTTTCAAAATCATCAGTTACATGTAGAGAACTGACTCTTCTCAGTGTCACATTAGGGAACCTGACAGCAGCTGCTCAGTGCTGGCAGCGCAGTTCCCATTGCACGAGTCACCCCAGGTGACCTTACTAACTCAGTGGGGCAACTCACCTTTACCAGCCACCAGAGCTGTTGCTGCAAAAGTTTTCCCTAACTCTGCCTCCATGCAACCCCAATGAAGCAGTGATGTTGCCCAGGGTCTCATGTTTGCTCCAAGGGGTAAAATATAATGGAGCAACTGGTGCTTAAAAGGGGCAGGCAGGCAGGACT
The DNA here is from genome assembly GCA_039654755.1 of Calcarius lapponicus. Lineage (NCBI taxonomy): Eukaryota > Metazoa > Chordata > Aves > Passeriformes > Fringillidae > Calcarius > Calcarius lapponicus. The sequence continues at coordinate 49,460,813 of CM077462.1, read as the reverse complement.
CTGGGCCCACGACAACTCAGATGCAGCCAATGTGGCAACAGGTATCCTCAGTACAAAGCTCCTTACCACTCACTCAGGAGCAGCATCCTCACAACAACAGCCCCATACCTCAGACATGTTATAAATGCCTAAGGACATTTGTCTTCGCACCTTCAGCACTAAAGAAACTAAAGGGACAATTTGCAGTCCATCCTCGGAAACCTGCTGAGGGCACTGCACTACACACAGCGAGGGTCATCCTCATCCTGCCAGGTCTTTCTGTTTGGCTGCTATGGGCTCCCTGTAGCTCCCTGCTAGATTTGCAGCTCCCCAGCACCATAGCCAGGTTTCTGGGAAAGGAGCTGGGGCTTGGCTCTGGAGACCATCATGCAGATGACTGTGCTGAGCAAATCACTGCTGCAGTCGGGCTGCAGGGTGTAGGTGATATGAAGAGAGAGCTCCCTTTCTTTGAGAGTCTGCCATTGCAGAAAATGTTTTGTGACAAGCACCTTGTCTGCAAGGGCTGGCTGAGCTGCTTGCTTTCAGAAGGCTGTTGGGGTGTCTCTGGAGGCAAATGCACAATGATAGTGGCAAACAGCACACATATTGCCCCTTTAGGCAGTTTCCTTGCCAGGGAAGATCATTACAGACAGCATTTACTGCTCTTAGTAAGCCCAGCAAATGACATCTATTAAAAGTTTAGGTTTTCAAAGGAGCACTGCAGTCCTAAATGGTTTCTGTAACCATACATCATGCAGCTGGTGAAGGAAAGGAGACTGCAATATTTTCCAAACCTAGAAAAGGCTCCAAGTACTAATATACTTGATAAGAAAATCTTTGCTTTCTTTTCAGTCAGGCTGACTCCATAATGCTTATTGGATACTACCATGGGGATTTTACTGGAGAATAAGAAGCAACTTCAGTGACTTGATTGGTTTTTGTATAAACACAGTTTTTCAAAACCTAATCTGGTTTCTCACAGTTGACTAGTAGAGACAGTGTTCCCAAAGATGTTATGACCTTTATTGCTAAACATGATGATACTAAATAAGCAATAAGAATAAAATGTATACATAGGAAGGCAAATTGAGACCTGGTATTATCCCACTGAATCTTTCATATTCATAGGAAAATATGAATTTGCACTCACATGCAAACACCAGCAATGAGGTGGAAGTTTCAGTGGTTCTCTGTTGCACAGTAAAGAGGTTGTCATGGACAAGATGAGATTCTCTAAATTACTGGACTGTCTGTGATGATGGCTGCAAAACTGAAATTTAGTTTCCTATTTTTTTTCTTTTGTCACTGGACCTAATTCTGTTCTCAGCCATGATGGTGTAAATCAGTATTATTGGAGCCATATTGGAGCATTAAACTAGCAGAAATAAAAAGGGTGAGGCTTCTTGCTTTCAAAAGTACATGTTTTCAATATGTACTAGAATTAAGAAAAACAGTAGATGTAAGAAGATAAATTTAAAATTCATTTGCATATTTGAACATTATTAATTGCTATATTCAGTATAAAATACTGAAATATAATTATGCTTCCTGAACACTAAGACTAAAAGATATTTCAGCTGTCTATGACAACCAGGAAACAGAGCCCACTCATAAAAATTACCTTACTATCTTGTACCTTTTCCATAGCAAGACATTTATAGTGTTGAAATACACACAGCAGGCATGCATTAATAAGTCTGTTGATTGTTATTAATACTGATAGACTGGTTGCTGAGCTAGATTACAACATTTTTATCAGCAGGAACTGCTCTAAAAAAATCACAAGGTAGGAACTGTAAACTATCATCTGATTTAATCTTCGATGGGGTGGTTAAAATTAGAGACATCTCAGAAACCTCTGTTTATCAGGGTCATCTTGGTGCAACATCCTTCAGATTCTTTCCTTGTGCTAATCTATAGTTCTGAAATCAATCCATATGTATTCCAGTAAAATTTTGGGGGTTTAATAATTAATATTTTCAATTTAATTACGGTCAATTTTTAATTAAGAACTTAGAGAATTTAACTTTTTTAAATTCAGGGAAGCACGCATTTTTATAGTTGGCTCATATCCCTTACATTGTAAGGCATGTTCTTCCCTAGTCCTTTCCTACAAATCAGTTCAAAGTGTTTTCAGAATCCTCTTCTAACAGTTGCATTAGTACAGGCCAAGTAAAACTTTGGTTATATCAGCATTGTCATGAAATCGTGATCTGTCAGCAAAAGGCTCCCCCTGGGTAGGCACATGCTCAGATTGTCTTAACCACTTTTCCTCATGAAATGGTGGGGTTTAGAGTTTCTTTTGCATAGTAAAAAGACGATTTGTAAATTAATAAGAGATTTCACAGGAATAATAGCACACTTGTCTTGGCTTCCAGAGGCAGAGGAGCACAACATGCCGAGGGTGAGAAACTAGATATCAGTGATTTCATATAGGCATTTTTTCAAACTCAGAAGCTGATGAAAACTGACTGCTCAAAATCTCCTCAGATTTGGTCTTTTAGACTTCTATTGTCAAGTATACCCTAGAGTGCAATGTTCTGTAATTGAACATACTGCAGATTGCCTCCACCAAAAAAATAAATCTAAGGAACATGGTCCTGAAATTATCTGACGTGGGTAGATCCATGTTCATAACGTTTAGAGGCCAACATTTGTATAAAATCTACCAAGTGAATATTGATATGTAAATACAGCCTTTCTCAACCTCTTGAACTAAAGTCAACTTTAAATATTGTGATGTCTTTAGAAAAAGGACTGTTACAACCACATTTACATTCTTTCTTTGAGATGATACACCACCAGGGAATATGTTATCATTCAAAACCTCCTCATTTTCAATGACTGTTTGCAAACACCCCGAAGGAGTGCTGGTTTAATCATATATTCAGAAGGGTGTACAACTGCAATACTTAGAGATAAAAAGTCTTCCTTGTCTCAGCACATATTACAAGCGTCCAAAGATGTTACTGTATTTAATTGTTTTATGTTTGACAATAAGATCAGTTTTCCAGTTAGTCAATTTGGTTAATTTGCTTAAAGATAATTTGGAATATTCTCTGTCCTGCTGCAAAGCATTGTAGAGTACATTACCCTTTTGCACCTATTTTAATGACTTCCTTGCTGGCCTCAGCTTTTCCTTAGATGCTACCTAGACTTGCTTCTAGAGTCCACAGCTAAATAAAAGAGGAATATGAGCTTATAGGGCTCTCACTGTAATAACGTGGGACTGTCTTGCATCATCAATGCTCTAAGATTCCCCTACAGTCAATATGTCTCAGACTGAGAGAGTAGACGTGAGCAAAAACCAAGCAGACAGATAACAAACTGAGTTGTCAGGGCAGGCCTCCCTCATTTGTCAATCTAGAGGTACAAATCAATGACATTTACAATCCTGCATATGGTATTGTGCTATTTTTGTATTGATATACTATAATGTGCAAGCTACCTGAAAAGGTTATTATGGTGTGTAATCAGTGGGCTAAATGTGTGTTATCTTCCAGGATCTCTTGTGCTGGGGATGTGTGCATTTTAAAGTGACTCATACAGACATGCTGAAACATGTCAGGTCTGTATCAAAACAGAGGCAGACACTCTTACAGAGAATGAGGGAGACATCTGTATTGGTGTTACCTGTCTCCATTTATGTGCCTGATTTTTTTTTTTTTTTTGTGTGTGTGTGTGTGTTTGAGTGCATGAATTTAAATCTGGAGCATCTCTTTGGAGGAGCATTTCCTTTGCTCAAACAGAAGTTATTGAACTCACTGCAAGGATAAATGGGTGAAATTAAAGGGCCTCTGATATATATACGATGAGAATAGTGCTTCTAATGGTCCCTTCTGGGCTTAAACTTTATGAATCTATGTTTCATTTCCTGCTTGCTCAGTGATAGAGATAAGATATCTCCAGGGCAAATACCAAGAGTCCTTCAGAGAACAGTGGGTAGGCTATTAATCTCAAAGTGCCTACCTGACTGGTTCAGGCTTAGGTTAACAAGCTTATTGTCCCACTTCTATGGCTTGAGATCAGAGGACACTTATCTGTTTTAAAACCTTTTTAGAGAGGAGAAGTGGAGAGCAAAGAGACCTGGGGTAAAGCAATGCAGGGGGAAAAAGAAACCAGGGGAAGGTAACATGGGGTGACTGTGAGACAGTAACTGAAAGAGATCATTCAAAACATCATCAAAAGCCTAACCAAACATACTGTAATAAAGCCTAGAAAATAAACTAAGATGTGTGTAACCCTCAGTGCAAGTTTAATTATGTTCCCCACTTAAAGTATCAGAAGACTGTGGTCTAGAAGGTAGTTTGGGATCACTGTTGGCAGCTGCTGCTGGCAGTTTTGAAAGGATGATTGCCTCCTGAGACCAAGCCCACTCAGATCAGTCAGAAACCAGAAACCAGCACCAGTAAAAGAGACTTTGGAACAGTCAGAACAGGAGTGACTGAACTGCAGAGTTTTGGTGAGGACCCACAGAACCAGTGTGACCCAGGGCTATCTGTATTTGAGACACTTGAAGGCTGTAAAGAACATACAGTCACATGTTTTAGCCATGCCTTCCCAAGTGACAGTGAATGGCTGATCAACATGTTCAGAGCCTTCCTAACCTGTTCCCTGTCAATATAACTCTCAATGCTTTGCAACCCACTTGGTCTTACTGCTTAGCAGCACACCTTCTCCTATTTCCAGATGTTGGGTTCATTTGGAATTATGGACATATTTGCTACCACAGCTAATGGATAAACAAGGAAATCAGGAAGCAAGGTTCAGTCTGCATCTTTGCCAGAAGACTGTCCATGATGTGGTGTGATGTATGCTTCCAAGACCATGGCTCCTCATAAATAGAAACATACTTGTAATACTCAAGTTAAATATTAAAGATCTATGGGATGTCCCAGGTGTGTAGACTAGCTAGCATACATACTGAGCATACTTCAATGGTGTAACATGGCATCTAGCATAAATTACAAATCTTGCCCTAGACTCTGCCTTGTTGTAGTTGCTGATCAAATCCACTGGTCTCAGGACATGTTAATTTTTCTATCTCCTGCATGACTGGTTAAGCTACCATCAGCTTTTTCTCACAGTAACAAGATATTTTAACAGAAACCATCCCTTACCTCTCCTTTGATTTCCCATGTGGCTCTCACAGTCCCCGGGTGATCTTTCCAGGCAATACCGCGTCTTCCTGATTTGTTTTTGCTTCTTATGGGTTTGTGTCTCTTCCAATGAAGAATTGCACAGATCCTATGTTACCTTAACATCATCAGTGACCAGTTCTGCTATTAATTTTGTGTCTCTCCATTATTCTACCAATTTATTTCACCCAGAGCCATTCCACATCCCCACCCCTTCTCTTGTTCCTTAGGATATAGCAAGGAGATTTAGCCTCAAAATACAACCTCAAGAGCTTTCACATGCTCATGGCAGTTTCTTTCCTCATGGTATTCAGAAGCCCTGATCCCTTAAAAGGTTGTAAGGTAGGGAATAGCTGCATTTTTTCAGCAATAAAACTTTTAATAGTATTTGCAGGGATGCCTGCCAAGCTGGGTTATACTGATATGTCAGAAGCTCTGTTATGATAGCAAGCTGTGGATATTTCAGTTCAAAGGTTGCAATATCCTGCCAAAATAAAAAGAGATAAACTTACATTATATATGGAGTGTATTAGAGCAATCTATCTGTAAAAGAGAATGGAGGCAGAGAGGACATTATATAAGTTCTGTCTATATGAACTTTGATTTAACCCATTGCAGCACTGTGCAAGAGCCAGGGACTGCCTGGAGGAGGCACTGAGGCCAGCTGGGGCAGCTGCTTGGCTCCTTGCTTCTGTTCCACAGTCCCATCCTTTGGGTTCCAGTTATATCCCTACAAAAGGCTGATGCTAATAATCCGCTTAAATGGCAACACTAAAAAAAAGTACAGCAGATGCCTATCCTGTGTTATCCACTAGATTAAGGGCTCCCTTGCTGTTGCCTGGGACATACTGATGGTCTCAAGAGCAGTAGTGGGAAGTTTAGAAATGCCATTATGGGGGCCAGTATCAGATCTGCCAAACCTTCTGGACCCAAAGAAAAAGTATCAAGTTTTGATGTTTTTTTGTCAGCACACCAAGCATTTCCACAGATGATTCATTTGTATGAGTAGTGTGAGCCAAAATTAAGTTCAAACTCTGCACTTATACCAATAAAGAGTGTAGGAGGTTGTGGATTTTTTAGGAACCTGACTAAGTGATGTCTTATGTAGTTTGAAGATGATGCATTTATAAGTGCTTAAAGTAGCTCTTCTTTCTTTTAGCTACAACCTATCCCTAAATCATCACTCTCCCCTGAGGAGTTCAGCCCTGCACCAGCTTCTTCCAGTGCAAATGTCAACTGTTACATTCAGTGAGTGAAGGAAATGAGACAGAACCATGTTACTTATATAATCAGTTGTCGCTTATAGATATTGCATATTGTATTTTACACCTCTCAATACATCCATAATCAGACACATGCATACAAGGAAAAAATGTTAATCATTTGGAATAACTGCAGTATGGAAGCAAATTTTCATGAGTCTGCAAATAAATAATTAGGAAAACGTTGATTTAAGGCATTAAAATATCCCCTCTGAATTGTCAAATCAGTTCTAAATGTATCTTCCAAGCCGCCAAGTGACTAAGAAAACAGTGCTGTTGGTGCAGAATTAGTCACTGTGTTGGGATGTGTTTCTGCACATGCTTTATGGATAGATTTCTGTGGGTTGAGATAAACTGCATGTTTCTGACACGCTCCTCAGCATGAAAATGTGGAAGTGAGTGATTGTATTTGGGTCTTCTTGTGTCTTTACCCAAAGGGCTTGGGACTAATCTCTGAAGCTATTTTTGTCATGGTGTAACGACATTATCTACATTGCTATGGCTTGATGAGTGAACTTTAATTTACTTATGCCTGCTTTGGCCCATAGCCAATGACTTTCAGAAAACGGGACACCTGACAGTGGAAGGCTGTGAAGTTCACAGTCTCAGCCATGTTTTTACCTTTACCTGAGGAACCTGATCCCTTTACATTACCTAATGACTCCAAAGCATTAATGCAAGAGCTATCTTTCTGTATGAAAGGAAGCATGGCACAAAATTGGCCAGGCCATCCTTTTTCACAGTAAAATCTGTCATGGTTATTTTGTCAGCTTTTCTGTGATGCATTCCATCAGGGCAATTCTACGTAAAATGGAGAAGAGGGTCCATCATGCCTCCAAGGTGTCCAGCAAGAGCTGCCCACCTGGACCCATGTGCCAGAATTTTGCAGTGTGTCTGTCTTCCAGACAAGATGCTTTCATTGCCAAATCTCCCCAGTCTTCTCTCAAACACAGCCTTGTTCCTCCATTGTGGCTTTTGTGCAATGCTCACTTTAACACTCCAACAGAGGCAACTGTGAGTGTTTGCTGCACCTTGCGTGTGTGGACATCAAAGCATTTAAAAGACTCTACACAGATCAGCTCACTCCCACTGGCAATGCTAGCTTACTCTAAACTCCAACCACACAAGAGTAGTTCCATATTTCCTCAATGATTATCCACACAAACATGACAGATGAGAGTATCAGCTTTGTTTCCCCAAATTCCTTGCAAATTCAGTCTGGGGTTCCACAGTGAGCATTACTTTTTTCATTTCATGCAGCAGAAAGAGTAGCACAAACACCTTAGGACACTGCTAGGATCTGAGTTATCTGGCCAGATTTAGTATCTTCACCTAGAGTGTCAAGGACTCTTTTGTTTTTGCAGCACTGATGGGTCCCTGGGGACACAGTGTGTGACTTGCACTGGCACTTCTTAAGCAAGAATGCACTCCAGCTTGCATTCAATTAAACTGTGTTGCCTCAGACAGGTTAACGCCACAAAGGTGCTTCCTTCTTCAACATAAGCAGGTGTAATCAGGAATACATATAAAAAGCTAATATGCTAATTAAGACTGGGCTGGTATTACTTCTCATGGTTGAGTAATCCACTAAATTATTTACTCAAAGTTACATGTAACCTCTGAAAGAGAATTTCCATTTTCTAGACTCTCAATATGGCATTTTTATCATGTGATACCTCCACTAGGTTACAAAGAGATTGTGCCTTCCCATGTTACTGTTTTTGGTTTTCAAGTAAAAAGTCTTGACAACTCAGTTGCATTTTTCAATGCCAGAATAATACTGAAATGAAAAAACTCAGTTTGATTAGATTAAAGTGGGGCAGAAGTACTCTTCTTGAGCACTTGAGCACTGAGAGTTTGATGTGATCAGCCTATTAATTTGGAAAAAAAAATCATAACTAAAAAATTCTACTGAAGTATCATATTCTGTACCCACAAATCCAAACATTTGCCTTTTTTCTGCTGAAAAAAAATGCAGGTACGCTTTTTTCTTACAACTTACACTTCTTCAGTGCCTTAAGCATAGAAATATTTTACTAAATCTAATATGTAACATTTACTGATTAAGTGGATTTAACACCAAAACGCTGACACATGGATCCTCAAGTGCTTTCCAAAATTGTCTTGATGTGCAGGAGAGGGACACTGCTGCACCCATCACAAGACAGTTAAATATGGACTATGAATTGGAGTTATTGGTCTCCCAAACTAAGCCACATAATTGAGCTAAAGAGATTTTTTTTTTTGTTATTTGTGCTGTGGATGATAATTTAGCCTAAAGTTCTAAGTGAAACTGATGATCCTTCCACAGTCTTCTGTGGCTGCAGCCTATCATTATTTTATTACAAAGCACCCCATTCTGTCTCTGTGGAGTCCAAAATGCCTGTTCTTCAGATAAGAGCTAGACCATGGTACATCAGAACACAATGCACTGTTGTCACAAGTGCTATTTCAAAGCCCTGAGGGTGTTGTAATGCAGGTTTCTTTTTCACTGGACATGTTAGCACTTTTCAGGCATAAAATGTTCTTCCTGCACTCCTTTAATTTGGACACCATCAGCCTACCTCCAAGCTATTGGCAGTGAACTTTAGCATTCCTGCTGGGAGGAATATTAGAGGCTAGTGATATCAAAGGCAGTTCACAGCACTGACTCAGGTCCTGAGTGTTTTATAACATAAGCTTGCAAATGGAAGTCTGGAGGTTTCCGAGCAGAGAAGAATCCATGAAAAATTTCTTATGTAATGTGCATACAAAGTTTTGCTTTTAAAAACCTGTTTTTTTTATTTTTCAGCTGTGCTAACTTTCCTTAGACCTTTATGCCACACACAGACTGCATAGAGACAGCCCAAATCATGTACATGCTAGTTGTGTACTTTTGAGGCTGATAAATGTGAGCAAACAGGGGGCTACTGCACTTCAAAGATGAAATATTTCACTTTATTTTTGCTATTGCTGTTGCAAATTAAGATCAAAGCAATACAGCTACCTCAAGGGCAACTAATGAGATAAAAGTTAGTTGTTTGCTAGTGAGCTCATTATTTGTCTTGTTCAATGTGCCTTGATCCAAGCACCATTCCTCCAGTCCTGCCGTGGGCGCTGTTCACCAACACATTTCTGTTATTGCCAGATTATTTTGAATGTTCACTTGTTATGAAAAGCCATTCTTTCATGCATCCATCCTACCTTTTCAAGTAGATCACAATTGGTCTGAACATCAACAAAGTAAGCGGGCAAGAAGAGGCAGGCAGACTGAAAATGCTGAAGGGAAAGAGAAAGGTCCTGAGAGAATGGGTTTTAAACAGTCTGTTAACCCAGATATTGCTTCCCTCTGACTCCCTAGTGGCTGGCTCACATAGAAATTTCATTTTCTATTATAGAAGATCAACTAAAAAGAATTTCTTAATAAAAAATAAAAGTTTTATATCTGCAAGCTGCTGGAGAATTACACAATTAAAAATAACCTGGCACAGTCTAGATGAGAAAACACAAAAACATGCCACTGAATAGGGTCAGAATTTTAATGAAAAAGAAAACATCATCAGCTCAAAAAATGCTGCTGTCTCCTGTCCTAAATCCTTGAGTGTTTGGTACATGTTTTTCTCTACAAGTCTTCCTGTCTTTCTCTAGTTTTTGTAACATATTTTCCTCCTTCCACATTGGTACACTATGTTCAAAACAAAAATCTTGCCATCCCCAAAACTAAAAAAGAAGTTCACTGAATGAGCCAGCTGTAATATAGGAAAGATTAATTGTGAGTGCAGGGTTTAGAGGTGATATGGGCATATCATTCATGTCAGCAGTAAGACAGATTTATAGCTCCAAAGAGGAGTAAGAGCTGCTTGCTTTAGGTAAAGAGTTGCTCTCAACCTCCTTTATTAAATCAATAGCAATAGAGGAGGACATCAAAAGATGGCCCTGAGTCCCTGCTTGCAAATCCTACAAGGGTCACATTCACCCCAGTGAATGGTTCATCACTCCATGGTCAAGTGGTGGAGTAGAGAGGCCCTCGGTACCATTTCAGGCTTGCCTGACCTAGAACAGGTCACCCATGTGGATGCTGCACAAGAACCCCAGAGAAGAGTTATACCACAGTAACTGGAATGGAACTTTGTCATGAGTATCACAGAAACTGCTCTGGGGTCTGGGATATAAGCATTACTGCATGTATTTTTTTCTCAGCCCTAGGTTCAGAAATAACCTAAATGTCCTGTTGCAGCCCATCAATAACAACCTGAGGCTTTTGTTGCCTGCACTGAGGTGGAAACATGGGTGTTTGTGAGAATGAAGATCCTTCTGGGATCATTAGGACTGTGCAGAATGGAGTGAGCCAGATCTCGTACAGGCTCATCAATACTGGCTTTTGGAATTAGCCCTTGCACTGATTTACCTGAGCACTGATTTCTAGAGACCAACTTGGGGTGGTCCAAAACAAAAACCGGATGCAAAAGAGCAATTTTCAGGTGTGAAGGATTTGCCCAGTCCCATCATTATTTATCAGAGTAGCTGTATCAGCATGACCCCTTTGTAGAACTTTACTGGAGTGCCTCATTACGTTGATCTATACCCCCCAAGAAGAAAAATTGTATAACAAAGCAGTGATAGGCATCAGGGTTTGTCCTATTCCCTTTCTAGTTTTGATGTAAAAATGTGAAACAATTTGTTCCTTTCCAGCACTGGAAGAGATGGCGTTTTTGTGCAAAGTGGCTGCGCCTCTAGAGGCAGTGCACACTTGTGCCATCTCGGGATGACATGGACACAAAGGAAGGCAGAAACAGTCTAATAGGTTTATTGGGAAATCTTCTGCAAGACTTAGCATAAATTTAAAAAAAGCACAGTGACTGTTTCTTCATCCGAAAAGCTCTTGAATGGAGCTAACCGATGAGATTGAAATTGTCAAAAATAAGTCTAAGAAGTTTTCAAAAGGTAGGTGAGATAAACAAGTACTGCCTGATGAAGATGAAGGATTGGGCAGCAACTGAGGAAGCAGAAGGAAAGGTCAGGTTGACACAATGTTTCCAGCTAATTGCACAGATCATGGCTTGTTTTATTTGAAAGGGAAGACTCTTAGGTCCAAGTTAGGATGAGAGTTATGACATGTAAAGCATTCACTGCAATCCACAGCTGTGCATATGTAACATCTTATTTCTACTGTGACAACCACTTTTTCCATCCATTTAACAAAAACCAATAAAACAAACCAAAAAAGTACAAAGAACTAGGCTTACACTCTCAGCTTTTCTTATCTTCCATTGATTTTACCTTTTTCTCTGGCAATGGAGAATTTAATGGCGGGGAAAACATTAACCTGTCTTGACCAGGCCTCTTAATTATTCTAAGACAAAATCATTAAATTTGTTTATGTGGTCTCTGCTTGGAAGGTCTTGGAAATTAATTTCCCAATCTTTCACAAGAAAGAAAATGAACACCAGAAAACATCCTTCTTGTCTCTATAGTAGGCCCCCAGAACTTTGTAATATGATTTTATTGATTAACACCCAGAAAGATTTCACCAAAGTCACACCATTCTTAAAGCAGCACTTCACAATGTCTCTCAGTATCTATGTGTAGTCACCAAGGACTTTATGAGCAACTGCCACAAGAAAACTTATTATTACACAGTTGCATTTTGACTGTGACTGTCAAAACTGTTGCCACTGGGAATTTGGCAAACACAGCCAAAATGTGTTTGAGAAGTATGAGGATATGTCTAAATGAGTACATGCAGAGTGATTTGAGCTAACTTTGACTGTGCTCAGAGTTGGTCTTAGAGTCCTGTGATGTGCCTGAGCTAACACACCCTGCTGAAAAGGCAAATTATGGCTTTGTAGGCTGGCCCTGGGACACTGCAAATATGCTTTCTGAACATTCAGGCCAGTATTATCCTGTACAAACTGCTCTAGGGCTGTGAGCTCCCCCATGCAGATGTGCCCATGGGTGCTGAACCTGGAATTCCAAAACACTGGTAAACTGAGGTGATGGCTTCTGTGCATGAGAAATCCAGCCCATGGATTTTTAGTGGATCTTTTATTATCACCCTATGGATTATCAGTACTTCAATACTTTCCCTGTGTTTTCACCCTTTTTAGTACATTTCTGTTATTTGTCTCCAAGACAACTTGAATTATTTTTAGCTTCATTACAGCAGGAGCTGTCCAGTCAATCACCATTATCTCTGCATTCTTGGGTTGTAGGCACTTGTTACTGGCAATTGATGTCCCTGCTGGACAACAATATGCTAACACTTAGTTCTTTATGAAATATACTTAATATACTCATATACATTGGCATCAAAGGAAATAGAGTGCTTCATCCCATAACCTCTTATGAAGTCATCCAAGCCGTTTTCACTGTGCATTTATTTAAACCTTGGACATCTGTCACACAAAGTAAATGACTTATAAAAAGCCAGTGAGATTTTTTTTTCTGCTATGTGTTACGTTACAGGCTGTGCACATGGATGCACACAGATGCAACTGGAATTGCTGGTAGTGAACACCCGGTGGGGTTAGCGGTAATTATCCATGACCTCATACATCCTTTCACACTGCCAAGGAAGGGCACGCAGCAAAGCTATTCTTCACAGTGAGAGCCATCCTTGCAGTGTGCTTGCAAGCAAATTGTTTGCATTATAGAATAATCCCTCTGAATGTACATTGCCTTAAGAACTTTTTAAAGCTACTTTTCTTGCCAGAGATGACTGTTGTTGTCATTCTTCCATGTATTCTTCTGTCCACTAAGTGATACTGCCAGCAAAAAAACTAGTCATCAGGCCTACACTATAATACATTAATAGATAGATTTGACATTGTCATTGGCATTATCTCTTCTAACAACAGCAAAATTAGGCTAGTGAGTTTATGTCAATAAAGGAACCTTTAATACCATCTCTTTCTATACATAGCTGGCTGACAGAGCAACTCAACACCTGAAAAAAGCTTTTTCATATGTGCCAAATAATTATGCCATATCATCAGCCCAAATGGCAACAAACTATGCTTCTGGTTCTGAAGGGAGTACTTCCTACTCCAGAGCAAACTGTGTTGGGAAGAAAAGCTGCTAATAGTGGCCTCAATGTACCACTAACACATACTTCTAACATGCCCTGAACAAAGAAATTATAACTCTTCCATCATCTTACTCTTCCCAATATAATGTCACATTTCTACTTCTGTTCCTCACTGTGAGTTAGTCAACCTGTGGCAGAAAATTGAATTTGGCACTGGATTTCAGCAAGGATGGAAAACAAAACTTCTTGAAGTCTTGAAATCTGATTCTTTTTTGTGATGCTGAATGAAACTGAGCCAATAAAAGCCATAAACAAGTGCACAAAAAATAGGAAAAGTAAAAGAGAGTTTTTCAAGAGTAGCAAATTGTCTGGAGTCACAGCATTCACCCGAGGTGGGAAAGATCCCTTTCTACTGCAATCTCTAAAATTGCTATTTTAGAGCCTGTTGTTTAGAGCCTGGTTGTTTAGATTGTTAAAAATTTAAAAATTGCTATTTTAATGCTGTTGATTAGGGGTTCTTGGCTGTGTTGGTTGCTTCTGAAGGCCCTGATGCATTTGTCTGCCCAAATCACTGTATAGTCCCTAAGCAGGAAATAAAAAGCATTTTATTGCATTCAAGCTCCATGGTCCTCCTTTTCTTAATTTAGTCTTCTTTGCCTTCCAATAGTAAATTATTCTGCACTGAGTAAAGTCACTCTCAGTCTTATGGGACACAAGATGGTTCCTCAGAGCCACCTCCTTTGGTGTAGGTCAAAGGCTCTATTCCCTTCCTAATAGCTGCTTCTTTTCCCATTTCTGTGTTTTCTCTCTACCCTCTCCCTGCATGCAAATGTTCAGTGCTTCAGTGTCACAGGTCATCAGCACCCCTGCCCTATGCAGAGTATGATGCTGGTGGCAGGAGTAGGGATTTCTTCTTGCTCACCCCATGGATCTATTGTTATGTATCATCTATCAAAATGTGCTACTTCTCCTTTTTTTCCATTGGAAATGTGAGATTTCATATACATGAGATTTCATATATGCTGGATACTTCTTCTTTGTTTTCTTTGTTAACCCTAAAATCAGTTTATCCAGTCCTCAGGACTGCGTTTCTCCAACTAACCACTGGTGATTTGTTTATAGCAGGTTACTTCCACGCCTGTAATCCTCCACTCTCTGTCCCTCTAGCCAAAGGCTCCTGATAGTGTACCATTCTTTTACATCACATCATTTTTCAGGTCAAAAATATTTTGCTCTGCATAAAATAAAAGGCTGCTATATAGTATCCATGTAAAAATTATGGTTATACCAGATGATTCTATAAAGCTAAGCAAAACATATTAGACAGTAGCCATGTGTTCATTAGGAAGCTGCTGGCAACAGCTGAAGCAAGTTAAAGCAAAGCTGCAGGCAGCCCAGGACAAAGCCAGCCAAACCTGACAAGTCTGGGGGCCTTGTGCAGTCAGAGGGCAGCTCCTGGTGTGTTGCTGGCAAGGGCAATTTGCATCTGTTGAGTTACAGGACTGCTCTTGGGATACTGCTCAGTCATCTGACTTTCAGTCATCTTAAAGAGTGAAAACTCTTACAAATTTCACCAGAGTGCATAAAACGGATTTAAAACTTCCAGCAGTGTTTAAGATCAGAAGTGACTTGCGACTTGTGACCTCGGCAGCCGCAGTGTCACAGGTTCCCACCAGGCTGGCCCTGGAGTGAGGTGGGCACTGCCCTCCCCTGCTGCAGTCAAGCTCCACTGCAGGAAAAGCCTCCTCTCTCCCTGCTGGGGCACAGTGATCAGCCAGACACCACGAGTTCCATGGGCTGCTCTTTCCACCCATGAGGGTCCTGCCTGACACCTTACTTAACTTTCCCACTCATTCTCATTGGGAATTCCTCACTGCTGCTCAGCAGCACCATTGGAGCTGCCTTCTAACTTGGGATATTGGTCTCTGCTTGATTAAAGTCAGCAGGTATGTGAGAATTTTATCCTAGAGAATTACTTAACAAATGATAGCTATGTCTTGATACTGCAGCAATTCCTCCAAAAGCCTACAGAATCTGGATGCAAATTTCTAATGAGGATGCTTTGTAGAACAGTCTCAGTGACGCTGTTCAGTGTTAGCACCAATTTGTGGCTTATCTTTGCAGCAGCTGTGGATGGAAGAGGGATTAAATAGATTTTACCTTCAAATGTAATTTGATTTGTTACTATATATGAAAACTATATTTCTTTTTCACTGTATGTGTAGACTTCTATTTTTTTTTTCAGGAATACCTGCAACTGGCATATGCTTTTTCCTATGGAAGTCAGATGGTTTTTATCTGTCTTATCTTTTTCAATGAGGAAATACAAAATCAAATTGAAACAGCAGGGGAAGTAGTATATATATGCACAAAGCAACATGCAGTCATGCCTCCTCCAGGCTGGAGCTGTCATCACTTACAATAAAGCCAACAGACTGTCTGTGCAAAATATGCCAATAACCCATCTTTCTCTTCAAGTCATACAGAGCTTTGCATGAGGTGTGATCCAAGGGAAGTACTGGTTTTGGGAGAGAGCCAATATCTGAGAATATTTTCCTCTCCATCTGATGTGAAAGTGCCTCAGCATGGTGCTGCAAACTCTCATGGTTCGCTGACAGCTAGTCCAGATGTCTGAGGTCACACGCTGTACCACACCACCAACTGCATCTCAAAGAGACATGTGAAAGCCAGCACTTTACATACATCAGAAGTCTCTAAGGCTGAAAAAATATTCTCTGTGTGGCACAAGGTGATTTGGTGTCAAGTAGTTTAAAAGCCTTCCCAAACATGTGTTTGCTTTACTCTGAGGCCCCAAGCCCATTTCAACCACCACAGAAATCAGATCTAAGTTTGAAGAGTTGAAAAAATTCTTTTTTTTTTCCTTCTGTGTCTGAAATGGCTAGTTTTAAAATCTGTCATCTGCAGATTTTTTTACATCATGGAAGCTTGAGGGGCTGCTAACGTGAACAATGGAGCAGAGAAGTACTCTAGAGCAGCTGTGAGTAGTGGAGAACCTGGACCATGTCAGAGCTGCTGCTGCTGTGACCTTTTCTCCCCAAATTGTCCCACTTATGTACTGGTTGGTGATCTGCCATGCCCTTAAAGCTGTGGAAAAGAAAATTCTCAATCTAAAGCAATTTTTTGCTAAGAGAACATGTTTGTCATAATGCATTTTCAGCATTTATATGGAAAAAGAAGATAACATAGAAGGCATCATTCTTGAGTTATATCACCAGTTGCAGATAAGGTGAATGTGTGCTAGCATATTACTGTTTACCTTGGAAATATTCTGTTGTTACTGATATCAAAGCAGACTTCTGTCTGTCAAAAGCATCACTTTTTGTAATACCAGTTAGGCCTTTCAAGTGCTTGTGGAATTAAACACTTGTCCTGCCTTGTTGTCCTGCCAGAGTGATTTGGGGAGCACAGGAATACAATAAAATCCATCATGTTTTTGGGAATTAGGATGAGGAGCAGCATGCTAATGTTGGGGCCTTTCTGCCCACTGCAGGTGAGAATTTATGAGCCTGGGCAGGAGAAGGAATGAAGAACTGGAGTAGTGCACAGGGCCATGTAGATCAATGCAGCTCCTCAAACCCACTTTCAGCACCAGGATAAGCCCTCCTCTATACTCCATGACTACCCTTCAGAAATATCATTCCTTTATGCCACCATGCACTGGGCACCCTCTCCCCCACTGCCCTTACGCCACTCCCAGGCTATGTCCTCTGTGGATCCCCCAGCACTGCTGAGCTCACATCAGGGCTCAGATCCAGCAGGGAACACTGCTCTGCAGCTCCTGGATGAGAGTTGCAGGAGCAGCTTTGTATCTTTTGGTGTGCATGGATGTCCTTCTCTGGTTACTCTTTTGTTTCTGTAGAAAAGCCCAGTCATAGTTTAGATCTCTCCGTGACTAAGCCTGCTCCTGGTCCATCACCCACTCATTTTACATTTGGCATCATCAGTTGCACTGGTGCTAACCATTCTGGGGCTCTGGAGGAGCTAGCTGGGCAGCTGTGGTCACTTGCATAATGCATGACGTGCCTCCAGCAGCGTTGTACTCCTTTGCTCTCTCGCAACAATAGAAAGGATTTCTGGGTTTAATTTTTTTCCCTCTTTTCCTCTCTTCACCTGGTCTTATTATCCTCTCTGGGGGTCAGCATTACTAGGCATGGCTCCCTCAAAGCATATACCCCCACACTCCTCACCCATTGCTGTCTGCTGTACTGCCAGTGCCTGGGGCTATCCTGAGGACTAGCAGTTCTCTGCATTTCCTTCTCATCTCAAAAAAATAAACCCTGCTCTCTGCTATCTTTGTCCAGGTGTACCACAACTGCTTTTTGCTATTTTCATGTTAAACAAACCCTTTCTAGAGACTGACTTTTAAGCAAGAACGCTAACAAAAAAGATTTTAATTTATTTTTTTTAGCACCTGTGGTACTGCTGCTGCTGCCTGTGGCCACCCCTGGGGCTGCCCTCTCTCCAAGCCCGGGACCTGAGGCAGCTGGCTGCCATGGTCAGTGGCGCTATCTTTAGCTTTCAAAAAGACCACTGCTGCTGCTCTGGCACCACCAGGGACAGCTTTCTCTGTTGTTACAACTGTTCAGCCTTTCAGAGGTTATTTTTAGAATGCTAACCTTTGAGATGAACCTTCACACTTAATCTCACCAGGTACTTACATGACTGTTGGGTATAATCAGGTCTATGAAATTTTAAAGTGAACCACATTGATCTCTCAGCTTCATTTCACAACTACATCTCTCTGGCCTATATACATATGTCAGTGCATGCACATCCAGAGATGGGAAGGCATTGATGGAGCAAGATGTCCTTGAACATCTGAAAATCAATTACTTTATTTTATCAAAGCCAACACAGTTGACTAAAGTCCTGTCAAGCCAATGAAAATTGCTGAAGGTAAATGAATGAAATGAGGAAATGAAAGTTAAAATTGGTTGTGACAAAACTCAAGCTGGTCTCACAATGGAGTAGCTCTACTGGCTTCAGACACTCTCAAATTTATATTTCTATGAATTCAAAGCAGATGAAAAACATAATTAAAGTATTAATAAAAAATTATTCTATCTTGTGCCACTGGAAGATAATTTTAAAATTCCTTTGTTGTTCATAGACAGAAGCTCTGGTTCTCATTGCTGCAGTGAAAGACTTTATTGTGTTATCTGACACTATAATTACATTTAAGAAGGGTATAGCATTCCAAACCTCACAATACATTTTTTCTGTACAAATGGCTCTCTGAGTTCCATTTAAGGTTAGAATCATTCAACAAATACTGTGCAAGCTCTGCAACAGTTTTGAGAGAACAACTCCAAATGTCAATTATAAAGTAATTTATTCTTATATACTGTATTTTTAATTCCATGTGTATCTATTTCTTGTTGCAGCACTTCCATGTAAATTGCAGTGATTCCCAGAACTAAGCATGCTTTCGACATTCTACCTTATCAGATCTGTACAAAATGTTGATTGGGGATACAACAATGTCCATAGCATATTCTTTCTAATATTTTCTTTTCTTTTCAGAATTGTGTTCCCATGCTTATTTTTCATTTGTTCTTGTAGCTGGCAGCTGATGTCAAACTTCATCCCTATTGCCACTAACTACTTTTGTTAGTCAATTCACATTTCTGCAGAGCATGTTTGTGTAATATAAACAGTAAAGACAATGCGAAAATAAGAAGAATGGAGAAATAAGTGAACACAAAGAAATAAAATGGCATTCATTCTGCTCTGCCATAACACTTGTTAATTCACAAGTACTTAGGCATTCCCCTTTTTATGGAAATGTTTATAAAATCTCAAAAGTTCAGAAACCTAATATAAAATGCTTTTGTCAATTTGTATATTTGTTATCTCCCTCTTTGTAAGTTTTCTTTGTTCAGTCTGTAAACAGAAAGAGTATTCAGTGAAAGAAAAGCAATCAAATCCAGCATAATGTTAGGAATACAAATGTGGAATATCTCTGTGTTGCTGCTTCATACAATTGTTGATGATAAATTAATTCTGAGATAAAGTGTAGTTTCACTGTTTGAGACCACTGTAAGGATTCCCCATTCCCACATTCTCCCTTTTATTCCCACCAGCAATCACAGAGCTGTTCAGTGCATGAGATCCAGTGGCAGACCCATGACACAGAGGGTCATATTTTGGTAGGACTGGTGGTGAACACGATCAAGGAACTGAACAGAACTGATGGACTCATGTCTGTGTGCTGTGGGGCAGGTATGATTAAGTAGAGGGGTGATGGAAACCAGGGTCCTATTTCAGTGGTTACATAAGCTTCGTACTTTTACATAAGCTACTTGTAAAATCTTGCCCTGAATAAAAAAAGTGTTAGGCCCATCTTACAATCTGAGCAGTGCTCTGATTAATTTCTGAGCAAAGATTTGAGCATCCAGTGAGGTCACAGTGTTGTCCTTTTTCTTTTTTCAAGTCAAAAGTCTACCCACATCTATTTTAACTGAGTTTACTACTATGCCCATTACACAGAGTTTACAAGGCTGTAAGTATCACCCAGCTTCGTCCCTTTTTTTTTTGTGACAGAAAAACTGCACATGAGCCATTTTGGTGCCACTGAATCTTTACAAATTCCCTTCATCCTTCCTCTAAAACCTTTTGTCTTATTTAGATATTCCAGTTCAAGGATCATGCAGCTATTTTATCAAAATGCATTATTTGTCTAGTGTGATTTGTTGACAGTAAGTTTAGGCTTCACCATTTCCTCTTACCAAGATTTTGCTAGGCTTTGAAATTGTTATTCAGTGAAATGAAGTGGTAAATCTGTCCTCATCCATGGTGTTCAGACCACTGACTGGAACATTTTTGACTGACATTATTAAAAAGAAATATAACCCCAATCTCTTTTATTTTCAGTTTTCTGTGTCTGCAGTGATGTATGAAATTTCTTTTATGTTATTAAAATCTTTATCAACATTTTTTCTTCACTTGTCATAGTAACACAGACCTTGTACTATGATTTTCACTAGTGAAAGAGCATGCCTTGAAGTTCAAAGGGGCAGAAATCTTTGCCTGGAAAAACTATATATTATCTGCAGTCTTTACCTTCTTGGTCACACTGAAGTCAAAAGGGTGGGTTACAGTGGAAATTTGATTTTGAATTCTTCAAGATGACATGCCAGCTGTTCTACTCTGACTTTTGTGGAGCTATACTTACCTGAAGTTTTTCCATTTTTTTTTGAACACATGGTCTTTACTCTTCTTTAAGATGTTGCAGAAGCACATTAACCTTAGAAAATCCTAAACCAGCTGTTCTTAGCTGGGAAAGAGGAATGACATCCTCACTCCAACTAATAAGTATTCTGAGAATTGGGAAAAAATGGAATAGGCACTTGTAACTGCTTTCAGGAAATGAAACAGAGGCTTGACATTGGCAATTTTTATATGCAGCACTTTAAGTCACGTTCCTCTTTTTCCTTGTCACTTGGCCACTTCTTCCAAGATCTCTGTGACTGATACTGACCATGGAAAACAGAGTTTCACCTGAGCACAGGACATAGCACAGGACATGGCTAGTCCTGGCAATCTTGTGATTATGCTGGTGTAAAAGACAAATGTCGTTCATTGCGTGAATTCAAGAAAAGTGACAATGCAGTCAAAGTGTTTATTTCCTTCTCTCTATGAAGACAATGTAGGGATGAATATTACCTATGACAGAATCAGCTGAACACTCTTTAGTGGAGTATTTAACTAGTCATTCTTCTTTCCCTTATACTTACAGTCAATAAATGTACATTTAATTGTGTGCTGCTGAAGGTCACTTTAAAATGTAACCAGGTTCTTTTCCTTCCCTATTCACTTCCTTATGGCGTACCTGTCAGGATTTTTATGAACTGGAGATTTTTCCTAAATATTACTCTACATATTAACTTACATATTTAATGAAGAAAAAAATACGCATGAGCAAGTTACCATTTTCAAGCAGAACTTTGCACCCTATGTTCAGTAATTGCTATGAAAAACAAGCCACAATACCTGTCAGGTAGTTTGGAAAAGTTAACATGATGGGGATAAAAAGCATTACAGCTACATCTCCCAGGAGGAGCCATGACAGTGAAAGCAGCTGACCTCTGAACTACACCAGAAACCCAAGAAAAACACCCAAGAAAACCCCAGCAGTATACAGTTCTGTAGACTCAAAGTGTTTCAAAGAACCTTCTGGTCATTTTTATGATAGTATTTTCTAAATTCTGTATTATTTTACACTATTTTACACTGTCTATTTAATAAGGTCTTTTAAGTTCTAATTCAGAACAAGAAAAGATGTTAAGCCACCAGTGTTTCACAAGCATATATGTTTCAGCTGCCATTCAGTTTTGCCCTCCATAATTCAGGTCCTTTGTTAATGGCCATAACTAAGACAATCCTGCCATTTTAAGCATGGTTTATGGCACTAGTTCGACATATATATGACATATATATTTGAGACACTGAGCACATTATCACAATATTTATGGAAAAGGATATTTGATTCCGTTGCTTACGCTGAAGTATTTTAGATGCCCTAGGGTTTCTGGAAGACATCCACCACAACATAGGACCCATGAGAGACTGATGATCACCTGGAACAGTTGCTAGAGGCTGGTGCAGATGCTTAGAGGCGTCTCAAAAGAAGATGACACTGATGAGAGGTTACCACTTGACAACAGAACTGGGTTCATGGGATCTGTAATACCTAGTTTTAGACTCCCAGCACAGGTTCCCGTGGTAAGAGTACAGTCTCACTAGATGCCCTAAAGCAACATTAGAATACCTAAACATAAGTTTATAATGGCTTTTCGTATACCTTGTGGAAAATGAGACATCTTCCTGGGACTTTCAGGCTTGACAAAGGCTCTATTGGACATCCATGTTGTTCCACAGGAAGTAAAAATTATGCAGGTTGCTTTGGAGCAGAAAAAAATTATTAAAGCAGAGGCATTAGACAGCTAAATCCCACCTCTTGTACAGCAGAGGAGAAAAAGACTTCACAATAGGCTTATTTCTCGATTTGGAAGCTGAGAAACAATTTGAAATTGTTTCTCAGTCAGGGAACTCATCTGGCCTCTAGCTGTTTATCCCGAAGGCATATTTTTCCTATAATGAAAAAGTGATTTACTTTGCTCACTAAATGACCAGCCAAGGTATTGGCCAAAGCATTCTTAATATGAAAGTACAACAAAGCTTGTTGGCAAGGTTCATTCTACTACTTACTAGTTGCATAAAGCACACACAGAGAAATTGGACTAAAATCTAAAATCAATCAAGCTAGAACTAAATTTAACCAAAAATTATCTATGTGGAGGCTAGGGATGGAAAAAGGAGAAGGATAGGACAGGTAAGGATAAAAAGTTCAGCATGAACTCCCCTGCCAAATTTAGCCACAGACTTTATCAAAGGTTTAGGTCTAAAAGTTTCAACTCCACTTTAACTTAATACCACTGAATTAACAACCTAATTTTTAAAAATTAACAAAATATTCTACAGAATTTACTATAAGCACGACAGTGCTTATACAAGCTCACTTACAGGCCAAACTTATTTAAGAATCTAATGCACTTGAGAATCTAAGAGAGCAAAATTCATAGTGCATTTTCCATAGCACATTCACACATACACAGAGACCTTAAGGAATGTGTACAAGGTATATATCTGTGAAAAATTCCCCTTGAATTCAGTGATGCTGGGTACCTTCACATCTTCTCAACAGGCAAAGAGCTGAGCCTGGAGGAGTGGGGGCACACGCCCAGGATCCATCATTGCCATTTGGCAATTCTTCAGGATATAGCAAACTTGAGAATTCCCTGGCTCTGAAGCCCCACTCAGAATAGAATTCCTGGTCATAGCCTGCTGTGGTCAAGAAAAGCTCAAAGGGCCTCACTTAGGACCACTAGGGCTGCAAGAGTGTTGGCTTTAGTCATAGGAATTTTCCATCCTGGCCATACCTCAGATCAGTAACTTCCTGTGAAAGTTCAAACAATGTTGTTCTGCTGAAGTTGTTGTTCAATCAAGAAACAAGTTTCCAAGGCTGCTTGTGAAAAAAACCCCAGAGCTCCTTAGCTTAAGTTTCTTGGAGAAGACAGTGTTCCTAATTAAGCTCAAGAGGAGCTTAACCCAGGTGCTTTCTGCCAAGGCCAAGGCCAAATGAGCATTTCTGAGATCAGAGTGCAGCCCATCATGGGGCTGGATGTACCACCACGTAAGCACACTGTGAGATCTACTTGTAATCTTTACTTGTCCTGTCTGACTCTGGCATTTGAAACCACATAAGGACAACCATATCAAGCCCTGAGTCTCTGAGGATGGTTGGCAATTACCTTAATATAGGTGCTTTGCATCACATCAGGTTGACTGCATCCCACACTGAATAATTGTCTGGCTGAGCCCACCTGCCTTTGTGAGGTCGTGTGGAAGCAAAAAGGAATGCAAACTTGGGGTAGAGGTAAATTAATTGAGTCCTCTTAAGACTTTTTTCTTCTAACTTCTTTCCTCTTTTGATATGTAACAGAGAAGGAAAAAATGTCTGTCTTATCCTTCAGTTTGTGTTCAGATTATGGATCAGGCACTTAAATAAAATGAAGACAAACAAATCAGGAAAAGTTACGAATAATAAGAAAAAGGAGCAAGAAGGTGGGGCATAGTTAAGGTTTAAGCTCTGGTACTTATGGAACAAGTAATATAATAAAATTTAAGTCTCCTACATTTTATTTCCTCCTTAACTGATTATTTCTGATTGTCATTGGAAAAAAAATCAGATTAATTGTACAAAAAATATCTTCAAGTGAAAATTCATAGTGTACTTCGTCGTGGTGACGTGTGTGACACTCATTTTGTACAGATTAAATATGAATGCCAAATTTAAAGTCTAGGAGTCCTGAAGGCTATTCATCTCACAACCTATGCCCAAAAAGCTTCAATATGTACCTTTGATGTTTGGAGAGGTGTCATTATGAAAAGCAGTCAACATGACATATCAGCCCATTCTGCTGACTGCCTAAATACTACCAAAGGTAAAAAATAGTGTAAGATAAAGTATTCAAGGTCCATAACCCTGGAGCATTCAAATTAACCTAGAGGCATTGCAGAAAAATTTAAAACTACATGGAATCTCATATTTCATTATCCTAAATACCCGCAGTATGTCCTTAGACATTGTATCTCTTGGCTAATAAATGACCTCAGGAAATAATATTTATTTACATTGTTTTGCAAAGAAAAACATTCTGAAAGTTTATGTGGGATAATTCTGAATATGAAGGAATGCATGAATAAACTTCTAATAAGGGCATTGACGTTTTCCCCTTAGGGTGATAGAAATCTATCTACCAGTATTTCATACCTCATAATTGTGTCATTAAGATGCCATATAAAATGGGAAAATGGATAATTAAATGGATGAGAAAACAAGCTAGAAACACTTTTTTTCTTCTATTTTTGTCTGCTAGTGGTTAAATGCCCAATTGCATTTTATCATGGAGCTTTGGGGGAAAAAAACAACAACAAAACCAGCAATAATAACAATGAAAATAAGAGACAGATGGAAAGGCAGACCCACTCCAGGAAATTCTACCTATTATTGAACACACAAGAGATCAGGATGATAAATTTCGATCACTGCATCTTGCCTTGAAAGTAAACACTCTACAATATAAGTAACATGTAAAGTATAACAGACAGTACAAGAATATCACAAGCAAAAAGTCTTTGGAGAATATCCTTAGGTAGCAAATGAGACTATAGGCAAAAAGTACTTGGTGACTATCTATGAAGGTTTGAAAAACTTTGCTAAAAATGTCCCAAATTCTAAAATTTTCTTGTTTCTGATATGCTACTACCCTGCAATGGGACAATGCATATGAAATGATGCCTTAAGTTTTTAGCATTTATATTTTTCAGATCTTGTACTGCATTAGTGTATAACTCTGAACTCCATATAAAGTGTTAGTAAGCTTTCTTCACATTTTGGTCAAAGGTCACATCATAGCCTTAGGCCTCAAAAAGTATAAACAAAAGTGAATTGGGGGAGCAAACTGTGGGAATGTGACTTCATTACCTGAAGCTGTAATTGGACAATTAACCTCTGATATGCAAATAGACCAAACTCTGCAAGGCTTTTGCACTGCCCAAGGTGCAGCGAAAGACCCTGTTGAAGGCCTTTAATAAATACCTATTTTATTCTTTTAACTCTGACTAGCCTCTGTTCTAGGTAGCCACTCCAGGCATCAGTAGGAGATACATCCACAAAGTTTTTGCCAATGAGTGTTGGAAAGTGACTGTGAATGGGCTAAATAGGTACAAAGCATAAAACAGTGGGTTTGACTAGTGCAACCCTCAATCTAAAGTAGGTTGTAGTGAAATAATTTCCATGTTAGAAACTACCTCTCTACACCACCCACACTCAATATATTACAACGATCAGACAAAATGCTGCCACATATTTTCTTGTTACTTTACATCTATTGATTTTAACATTAGGGGGAAGACTTTGGGGAATATTACTATGCTTCATGATTATGATGTGGGTAGTGAGTTTGTCACTTTTTCAATAATGTGCTGCTTTGTTCTCAGAATGTTCATGAGGCAAAAGAGCAAGTTGTCTCCAGGAGTACAGTGCAAGCTTTAGAATGTCTGCTCTTTCTTTTATCCTCCTGACTTCCTCAAAGTATAGAAGCAAGTTTTGGATTAGATATTCAGAAGAAATTCTGTATGGTGGGGGTAATGAGGTATGGAACAAGTTGCCCAGAGAAGTTGGGGATGCCCCATCCCTAGAAGTATTAAAAGCCAGGGTGGTTACGGCCTTGAGAATCTTGGTCAAGTAGTAGGTGTCCCTGTCCCTACCCAAGGTTTGAGACTATGTGATCTTTAAGGTCCCTTCTAACCTAACCCATTCTATGACTCTGTGATTCTAGCAAAGGAGGCATTCTTCCATATTGCCATTTTTTAAAGTAGACCTGTAGCTATAATTCATTACTTTAATTTTATTTTCCCATTTGTTTTCACGCCCATAAGCCTGAAGGCTCCCGTCACGCCGTCCTTCATCCCCACAAAATGTTTCTGAAGAACTAAAAATTAGCATGAATATTCATGAGAATTTAATAGTTTATCACCCCTGCTTGAAGATATACTATGTATTGCATCTTTCTCAGAGTGGAGAGACAGAGTTAATTACTGTTCCCTGCTTTCTCTGTCAGCCATTACCTCTGCTGCTGACAGGTAGTTTCTTCTGGAGTGACTTATGACTTGGTTCTCACTGTGACTCCTTCAGGATAAAGACCTTTGGAGTACTGACTGTACCATGTTTCACTGAAATACCCTTTTGAAACAAATGCTTCATGTCAGACACTGAGCAAAGTCAGGGTCTTTCTCCATCTTTGAGTTTCATTACCCTCCAATGCTTTCTTAACTGGTTATGCACCACTTTGAACATGCCTGTGGTTCCCAAACTCAAGGCAATATTTGTACAAATAATTTCCTACTTTCATGAGTCAGTGGAGCCTCAAGAGTTACTCAGCTGCCCAAATGCAGACTCCTAGTCAATAATGCCAAGACTATTGAATGTAGTGGCTAGATTTCCATTCACTCTGATGGGGGCTTAGATACATGGCTTACAAGTTGACACCTACGTTGCATTTAATCTAGAACTAAACACCATTCTTTGTACAGTGTCCCCCTAAATGCATAAGGATCTTGGATGCACTTGTCATGTTGCAAGGCAGCAGGTTCATATCCATGGCAATTGTCCTGTTGAACATTCTACTAGTCTTATCTTTTCAAAGGTCTTGAGGACGAGTGGCATTCACTTAACCTTGCTTCAGTTCAGGGCTTGATTCATCTCTAACAAAAAAAAAATAAAATTAGGTGACCATTGTTATAGTGAACCTGAGATACATCACTAACACTTGAAGATAAAATCTAATGCAGAGTTCTTTCTCTACAGCCTCTGGAAACCAGGAGGGATTCTCTGAAATATCTCAAATACCCCTAAGCAGCTAGGTCATATCTCTCTCCTTAGCTGGCTACCAGTGCTTCTATGGAGTAACATGGAAATCACTGGGAGATTCAGAATCCCAGAACCATTGAACCACAGAGTGGCTGAGTTTGAAAAGCACCTCTGGAGGTCATCTAGTCCAGAACCATTCAGGGCCTTTTCTGAAAAGCTGCTTTCCAGCCAGGTAATGCACAGCGTATGGCATTTGGGATTTTCTCTCCTCAGGTGCAGAACTTTGTACTTCACCTTGTTGAACTCCATGTCATTTCTGTCCACCTATTTCTCCAGCCTGTTCAAGATCCCTCTGAATGTGAGTCTGACTATCTGGAGTATCAGCCACTGCTCTTGGTTTTGTGTCATCAGGCTGTCATAATTTCTGAGACTATACTCTGCCTCATCACCCAGGTCATTAATTAAGGTTTTAGGAAGAACTGGGCCCAGTGTTGACCAGTGGGGTACATTGCTTGTTACTGGCCTTCAAACAGACCCTTTGTCACTGATCATCACACTTAAACAGTCATCCAAAGATGTGAGAAAATGTTCCCTGAGGTGGTCAGTCTCTATGCTCAGATCATGGAAGGAAAATAGAGTGACAGAAAAACAAAAGACAAAAATTAGAGCAAATAGCTACAGCATGGCTTAGGACAGATAAGCAAATTCCATGTCTGTGTCCACAAATATGCTGCCATGTGAGTGTACATTTTTTCAAGGCCATCAACGACTGGTTTAGTACAACGGCAAACATTTTATTGGAAGACAGATAATAAATCAATAAGTCATGCTTCCCCTGATTTTGCCACTATTATTTTTCAGTTTTCTCTCAAATTGAAATCACCATCTTGGGTATTTTCTGTCATTTTTCTGGAGTGGATCCTATGTTACTATATTGTGCTTTTGTTCTGAACTCTTCAAGAAATAATTTTTCCATTCACACAAGTGTGCTGAAGTCCTTATAAAGTATCATCTGGTCGTTTCATTAGTACTGTTTATTTTCCCTTCCAGCTCTTACCTCACTATATAATTAGCCCACAAGAAACTGTGCTACTTAATGCTCCTTTTTCAAGTAGTATTTAGTTAGCTTTTTTCCTACATGATAGCACAATCACATGGATTGTGAGTCTTTAGAGTGTGAATACATTTTAAAGAATAAAGTTTAATGATATGCAGTAAGAAGCGTGCATGACTCAAATCCACATAATCTACTGGCTTTCCCTACTTAGATTTTTCTGTTTGTTCAAAAAGAAACCAAGCCTGCCTGGTAAATCTGCTTATAAACACTCCTGCACTGCACTGTAGCATTCTTTGATGGTCTCATTCACCTCCATGTTAGAGCAGACTGAAGCAGCATAATGGGAAATCAGGCCTGCTAGTTCTCATAGAGTTTCTGTAATTTGTTAGTATTGTTTCTATTTCAAAATTTGAATTTGGCATTTGGGAGAATGAGAATCTGGCGCTCCAGCACCAGGCAACAGTTCTGAAGAGATTGCAGGCAGCCTGCAACATCCTTGGCTGATGTAAATTGATCATGCCCTAAGAGAGGCTATGAAGGTGATTTGTTTCAGATGAAGTTTATGAAATATATTTCTGATCAGTCCACAGCACCCAAGAGCACAAAACGTTAGGCCTCTTTCTCCTGTAGATATATCAGGTATGTAATAAGCAGTGTCTAAAAAAAAAAAACCACATTGCTTGCCATATGTAGATTTACAGTCCCAAGCAATAGCATTAGTGTCATAAAGACAGCAAACTGGATTTTTTCCCTACGGGTATCTGCTGCTTATCCTGTCTTGAACATCCTTAGCTACCTTTATGACTGCCAAATATAAACTGTGCTCATCTTTTCTCTTCCTGATTTTCTGCATAGTTTGCTTGTGAGATGTTAAACACTATTTTATTCTTATTTCCATTCAACTTGCAAACTCTCCTGTGGGGAAAAAAAGTTAGGAGATAGGAAGTCTCAAGGGTGACAGAGCACTGGAACAGATTTCTCAAAGGGGTTATTGGAGTATCCTTCTCTGGAGATATTCAAAACCTGCCCAGATGCCATCCTGCATGGTTAACCTGCTGTAGTAGGAAGTTTGATTAGATGATCTCCAGTGATTCATTCCAACCCTAATTAGTCAATGACTCTGTAATACTTTGAAAATTGGGAGTCCAGAGTACTGTATGCCATCAGAAGGGGTGGCAGAGGAATGGGGATCTCTCTTCAAAATTTCCTTGAAAATACATTAGTCTCAAGATAAAGCAAGATGATGGGTGGGGAGAGGGGTGTAGTACAACCCCAAACATTCACACACAGGTATTTTTTACTAAATTAGACACATTCACTGTAAATTCACAGCACTAAGCTTCCAATCTGCTGACTCGGGAAAAAATGCCATCCATCAAACCCATGTAAATCAATATTCCTTGATACTTCTGGCTATTACAGGTGTTGTATTTCATAAAAATGCTGCTTGAAAGTCCAGGTAAAGAAGCAGAAGAGACTTTTGCACAATGTCCATAGATGTTTAATTCAGCCGCGGCATAGGTGTTGTCTCTCCGACCCCGTCCTCCTCCAAGGTCAGAATCCCCTCCCCCCGGGGCTTCCCAGCAGCCTCCACACAGCACCCAGGTGAGGCCCAATCAGAGAAAAGGGCCTGAGGGCCCCAGGAGCCCATGCACAGGGACAAGGGAAGAAACCAGTGGGGCACAGGGGCCCATTAGGGCCCCCACAACTCCCCGTTTTTTACATTATTAAGAAAGCTTTTCTGAAGGATTATCACAACATGACAAAAACATAAGACAACTTTCAAAATGTAAACAATTCTGAGTGTCCAGTGTCTCTTAGAGCTGGCAGGAGGGATATGGCGTTTTAGCACGGTCTTTCAGGAAACTGAGTCCGGAGAAGGTTTCGGCTGTGATAGACTCTGCACAAGGCAGCTCAGGTGGTGGTGTGCCTGTTGGAAACTCCAAACAGAAATCATTACTTCAAAGAGAAAAACATGGGGTGGTTACTTTAGGGACATTTCTTTTCTTTCTCTCGTAATCACGCTCCCTCTGGTATTATGGAGGAACTCTGGGGAAAGGGATTAGTAGTTGGTGGAATCATAAAAAGGGGGTAATAGGACAATGGAAAGGAAAGGGGAAAAATGGGATGGGGCCAGGAAGGCCACAGGAATTGGGGAAGGGTGTTGGAAGAAGTCGGACTTATCAGACTGGAAGGTTCTTTCATTATTGACATGGGCTTTCGAATGCAGGACAGCTCGCCCATGTTCTGTGCTCTTCTTGCTTTTAGGCTGTTGCTGGGGCTTGATGGTTGCTGGTTTCCTTGGTAGGTGTGTGGAGGACTTCTGTATTTTGTAGGTTTGTAGTCTGGTGCATGTTTGCTACCTTGAACTGCAACTCCACCAGGTCCTGTCACGTCCGCTGCTTGGGGGCCTTTCCTTCCTTGTATTATATTAAATTCTACAATTTCTCCATCTCCTAGACTGTGGAGATATTTTCTGGGGTTATTCTTTTTTATAGCAGTCTGATGAACAAACACATCTTCTTGGTTATCATTCCGGGTTATGAAACCGTATTTGTTTTTTACATTGAACCATTTTACTGTCCCCAAAACGTTCATGGCAAGGACTTTTTTACCTTTGCCAGGGGGTTTGTATTGGTGTTGCTGGACGCGATGCTGGTGCGCTGCTGCGTGCAGTTTGTCCCGCTCCCGGCGCTGGGCAGCTCCGCTGGGCGGGCTCTCTTGCGGGTCTCTCTCAGGTGGTGTTGGAGGTCGCCACAAGGGGGGGCGGCGTTTTCTTCGCCAGCTCTGCGGCTCCGAGCCATCCCGCGGCGGGGCTGTCCTGCCCCGCGGCAACGGTGCTCCGGGCCCGTGCAGGGCTCCCGGAGCGGTGGCGGTGGGCAGGGGGCGGCGGCTTCGCCAGCTCTGCAGCTCCGAGCCATCTCCCGACGGGGCTGTCCTGCCCCTCCATGACCGCGGCGTCCCGGGCCCGCCGGTCCCTCCGGCCCGGCCTCGGCTCGAGGGGGCACTGGCCAGCGAGCATGGGCTGGCTCGCTCTGGCTCTGCTGGGCGGCGACGGCGGGGTGATTGTGGGCTTTCCGGGAGGGGGAGAGCCGCAGCGCGGCTCGGAGCGGCGGCAGCCCCGTCTGAAGGGCTCCGACCCCCGCCACTCCCGCTATGTCTTGTGGAGCAACTCAGGTGACCGCGTCCGTCGGAGGGGGCGTGGGGAGCAGGGGGCGGAATGGGACACCGCACGGCTTCTGCCATGCGGTCTCCGCCATCTTGGGCAGCAGGAGTACAGACGGGAGAACCCCGGGGAGCGGTTTTCGGCTGATGTCCCTCCCCAAGGGTCACAGCGCATTTTAACAGCATACCAAATAAAGAACACAGTTCTGTGTTAGCTCTTGACTTTTCATGGAGCACTTGTAAAAATTCATCGGTTAAGACTAAGTTCTGTGAAACATGAGGAAAATGCTTAAATAATAACTGTAAAGAGTACTTCAAGTCCTCATCTGACGACCAAAAGTTTTCTTGAGGAAAAGACTCTTTAAGGTAGAGGTAAATTTCTTGTTGTGCGTGGGTGAGGGTTGTCTCCATCTAGGTCAGTCTCTTCCCAACAGTGAAAAGTAAGGAGGAAGGAACTAAAATCTCAAACTCACCACAATGGGGTAGGAAAATCGGGGTTCGTCCGGTTGGGCCGCCATCTGTTGTATTTCATAAAAATGCTGCTTGGAAGTCCAGGTAAAGAAGCAGAAGAGACTTTTGCACAATGTCCATAGATGTTTATTCAGCCGCGGCATAGGTGTTGTCCCTCCGACCCCGTCCTCCTCCAAGGTCAGAATCCCCTCCCCCCGGGGCTTCCCAGCAGTCCCCACACAGCACCCAGGTGAGGCCCAATCAGAGAAAAGGGCCTGAGGGCCCAGGAGCTTAGGCACAGGAACAGGGGAAGAAGCCAGTAGGGCACAGGGACAAGGGAAGAAACCAGTGGGGCACCGGGGCCCATTAGGGCCCCCACATACAGGTTCTGCCCTGATAAAAGGAGGAGAATATATCACTGCCTAGGATTTCTTAGCAAGATCTGATGATGATTTCACATGACAACAGGGAAGCATTTTACTATGCACAGAACTGAGTAAATCGAGTGCAAAGACTGAGCTGGGTAAACCAAATAAAAAAATTGTTCGGAAATGTGCCTAGCAGACAATCAGTGTGTTACCTTTCAGGAAAGGAAAAGAAATCTTGTTATTACAATGGGGATCAATTTGGAAAGCTTTGGTTGTGTCCCTGACAGAAATCTCATTTCCTTTCAGAAAGGGAAACAAAATCTTGTGATTTCAATGGGGATCAATTGGGCAAGCTTTGGCCCATGTCCCTGCACTTGACAGCATGCCATGCCTTTTCATGGCTTCCAATTTGGTGAAAATTTTTTTTTTCAGTATCCATGCCATGTCTCTCATATCTTTCCCTCAAAGTTGTCTCTTCCTCCTTGATTTTTTCCCCTTATTTTCCAACATCTGTGAGGGCAGTTTTGGCATGTTTTGGTCCTTTGCACTGCAACTACATGTAATTGCAGTCCATTTTCTTGTAGTCACTAAATTTCCCCATTTTTTCTTTTTTTTCCTTCATTTGCATTTCATTTGATCCTATCTCCTTTCCAGAGTGTTTGTCTTTCTTTTCTGTTTCACAAGATTTTGTTCCCTTTCCCAAAGGAGGGACCAAAACAGAGACCAGATGATTTGCAAGCAGTGACTTCCAGCTCAACTTGCAGCTTTAGCAGAGGCTGGGGTGCCCCAGCCTCACGTGTTCCACACTGGACTGGGCCGAATCCCACCTTGTTCCTGCTCTTCTGCCAGGACAAAGTACAGCAGAAAAAAGCTGTTGAATTGAAAGGCTTTACACTCTCAAAGACCAGCATCTCAGTGAAAATGGCTGGCCCCCCTCATTCCTTTTCCTCTGTGATTGTGGCCTCATCTTCTCCTCTGGTGGAATGTCTTCTGGTGCCGCACAACACGCTTTGAAGTGTGGCTCTATTCTGAAGAGTAACTATCCAAAAATGTCACCTACTAACTCATCAGATTTGTCACTTTAATATGTTCAGAAGCAGATCTGTTCCCTTTAATGGCAAAAGTAAGCTTTTACTACATTTTGCCTGTGATAACTCCATGAAGCCAATACAGCTGAAGTATTGGAGTAGATTTAATTTCTTCACAGCTGTGCAAAAACAATTTATCAACATTCAGTCTTGGACCCAATTGCCAATTCTAATTTTGAATTTCTAATTACAGTCTCAGATCCACAAAGTCACCAAAGGAAGCAGATGAATGAATTTCAGGGTAAGATTTATTTACAGACAATGATGTTCTCAATGAAATCATAATTTGAAAGATGTTAGTTATGATAAAGTAGTAAAATGGATCCTAACTTTCCAGAATTAAATTGGATCTACAAGGCTGATGCCTGTTATAATTTTTTTATCATTAGAGCACGGAGAAGACACTCAGGTATAGGATGGAGCAGTGCCATAGCACTTCACACTTCTCCTGATTTTCTTTTCCAGAAAATCTAAACAGTCTCGTACAGTGCTGGAGTGCTAAGAAACATCAGTCCTTTCCATAAATATAAAAAGAAAAACCTCTTTGGGAAGGCCAGAGTGTGTGAGTAGCAAACAAATTGTCTAATTGACAAATCTTGGCTCACTAATGCTCTCCTAGTGCTGGCACAGTTGTATTTTGCTACAAAACGGAAATCTGAATAAAACTGTATTTGCACTGGGGAGCAATCCTTCTTGCATGCACTATGGCTTTCCTTTCTCCATTCAAAATTTTTCCTGCCTAAACTGTGATTTTCCTTTGAATCATCTCTGCAGATAAAGATATGAACATTACAAAGTAACTTAATGTTATTAAAAAATCCTAGGTTCCAAAAGTCCCCTTTATTTTTATCTTATATTTTACTGTCTAATATTATTTAAATGTCACTTTTATTAAAGTATCAACTAGGTGATACTGTAAACAAGTGACTTCCAAGTCCTTTTTTATACTGCTTTCTTTCTGTCATTTTTACAGTAAGAAAATTATTCTCTATAAGAAAGCTGCATATGGAAAGTGGTCTTAATTTTGTAAATGGAGTTCTTTTCCCTGTTTAGAAATGGGACTCTGCTCCGAGATTTTGGAGCTTTAAGCAGCAACAAAGGTTTAACCCCAATGTCACAATTAAAACAGTCTTCTGTACTTGTAGAATATAAAAGTGAGTGATTCATAATTCCTTTCACTTTGTCGAAAGCAGTGGGAAGTGCTGTTCAGTGTGGATTGGAAATCAAGGAACTAAAGAAAGAGGCAGAGAATGTGAGAGATTGGTTAGGGTTGGGAATCTCCTAAGTCTTCCAGCAGGTTGAAGCAGAGCCCAGTAGACCATGTGTGTCTATCCATCTAAATCTGAGGGTGATGGACTATATTCTTATCCAGCGCAGGCTGTGATTTAATAGGGGTGACAAAATTTTTACAGCCTGACATTTGTATGTCCATTACTTGAACTAAATGAGCAAAGAAAATAATGCTGCTCTGTTTACAGATATTAAAAAAATAAAAATAAGCAAACCTTGAAAAAACATATCTCCCTCCTTGTCCACATAAACCAAGTTTCTTCTAGATTTCTAGACAGAGTTCTTGACATATTATGGTTGACTGGGAAGACTTTCCAGAACATACAAATTAAACCATTTATTGTTTTTTTGCTAATTATGTCTTTGTCTATTATGACTTTGGTGTTTATGAATTTCCTGAGATAAAATGTAGCAATAAATTTTAAACCAATCTTGCAACTTGCGATTGAAAATGGCTCAGCCCTGCCAGTGAAATGGGCAGGTGCCTCACTCTATGTTGTCCTGGAAATTGTGGGTTTCTGCGGGGTTTTTTGTGGGTTTAACAATTCATGTGGGCTATGAGCTGTGTGAGCTGTCCTGAGTACTTTTCTAGAATTCTCCCAAGTCAGTGACTTTGCAATACACAAGTTCAGGACAGTCAAAAGGGACAATAAGTAACATCAGCAAAAAAGAAATGTTCCAGCTCCCTCACTATTTCCAAGCCCTTGGCAGTATGATAATTTCATGCAGGATTTTTGACAGTGGTATAAGGACTGTGATAGTGTTTACAGAGACACAAGGGAGCCAGTCTTCAAAACTACTCAACAAAAGTCCAATTAAATTTCTTGACAGCTGTTAACCCATCTCAAAACAATCTTGAATATACTTTTCATTCTTCTGGGAATAAACCAATATAATCATGGAGGAAATGTAGTAATGCATTTGTTTTCCAGGCCATGTTTTAAACTGCATGTGACAAAACCAGGCAACAGCCTTCCATGAGAGTTGAGAGTTGTTGAGAGTTAGGTGTTTATGGCAGGTGACAAAGCAGAAAGAGTACAAGCTTCATTTCCCACAGACTTGGCTGGTCCTGCAAGGCTAAATGTCAATTTTTTTTTCATTCATCAACATCCTGAAGTAGTCAGAAATTGAATCCCTCAGTAGATTTCTTTGGGGTCCAAAAGTTTTAGGCACCCTCAAGTGCAACACTAAGAAAATAATCACACGAAGAAATTCTGCCAGAAATATAAGGCTAAGGCAAGTAATTCTGTTAGAATGGAGATGTTTATATTTACTGGCTTAATTGAATACACCCTTATTAGAGTAAATAATGCAAAATCACTAATTTCTAGCAATTCTAATGGAACCTTTGCCCAGTCGAAAAAATTACATCATGTTCCATCTCTCTCTAAGTTATTTCCTTTGCCAGCTATCTCTTTATCAGCACCAGACCACATAAACAATTTTTAATATCACAACCAAAGGCTGTAAGGTGAGAGCTGGATGGTGTGGGTGAGTACATCATTTTCACAGAGGTGAAAAGACAAAAGGAAATATTTCTATTTTTAGCATGGATCATGTTAATAAATGTTTGGTTGCATCTTTCATTCTCATGTCCCAACAGTGGCTCTAGTTCTTTATTTAAAAGCAAAAGAAGAAATCTAGCCTTACAATTTTCTTTGCCACGACGTTTTCTTGTCCTGCTCATAAGCCCCTCCTCCAGCTACTCCAACTGAGGCAGAGAGGGCAGCTGAGAATTCATCAGGGCTGTGCAAAGATATACTCCCTTTCTATTGCTAATCCAGGAGGCAGGTATATCCTTACAGTTTCAGATACAGAAAGGCTACCAAAGACTGAAATTAATCCAATAACCAGGCCCATATTCAATTACCTTCTTCTGGAACAGCCCTGCCTTATGAAAAGCAGCAGCCAGCTGATGGGGGAAGCTGTGAGTATTAGGGGCACTCTGGATGTGTTGTCATCCATGACTGCCAGGAGATGAATTAAGGGTTGGGGATGCAGTTCTCCACTCTTTTTTTTTAATTTGGAAAAGCTCTTGTGCAGGAAAAGAAATTGAGAATACATTAAACAAAGAAACCACTGTGATGAAGTAAACATAAGGAAGACAGCTTGATTGCAAGGTAAATTTTATGTGGCCTTTTTTCAATGTGAATTTTTTTAAACAGTAAAATTTAAAGCATAGGAAACTGTATTTTTCTTGGTTGTCTTTAAGTAAAGTATGTGTGTGTGTGTATGTGTGTGTATATATATATATATATATATATATATATGTAAAAATACGACCCATGAGTATTTTCCAGTGATGCTTCCATCTTATTCTAGAACTCCATTTCTGTCCCTGAAAAAGCTGAAAGGAGTCATACACATTTGAATATTGGCCTCTCTACGATGATTATCAATACAGATACAAATTAGTGTCAATGGTGATGATGTTTTTTCATATAGACACCTGCCCACTAAAAACTGGACTGAAGCCAGCAGATAGTACTCATGACATCCAACCACTCCAGTGCTGGGCAGTATTCAAGTCAGTGGCACAAAACAAAAAGCTTATCCACCCATTACAAATCACCCAAAACAAGCAATCTCCCTGAATATATGTAATTCTTCAACAAGGATTAAAATAGCTTCATTAAAAAATGTATTCAAGGGCCCTGGAATTTTAGCCTCTGATGCTTTTTATGTAGGCCAAAGAACACTTGTTCTACAGGATTGAAGGAGGATATAATCAGCAAATTGGCTGCAACTTCCTTCACAAACAGTATGTTGATTTTTAACTACTGTATTTTAATAGTATCTCTGAGCCTGAAACTTGATTTTGTGGCATTCAGCATGTGACTCATGTTCCCTTGTAACTTTGAATTATGCATTTGATCTTGTCTTCCAATTTTAGTTTTTACCCCCAAAGATCTCAGTCAGTCCTAAACAAAACCAAGCAGCATGCTTCTAAGGTTTCTTCTGGTTGTTTTAATTTCTTATTATTCATGAGGACTCGGAGACCCGAGTCCAGCCCCAGGCTGAGTACTTGTGCCTACCTGAGCACCTCTCATAGTCTCACCATCTGTCCTGGTTTCATTTTTTCTCTCCAGACTTGCTTCCCTTTTGAGACTTTAGGAGCCTTGCTTTGCTCACTGAGTGGAATGGATGTCTTTTTTGAATGTTTATCCACCAGGAAATCTATCTGCTACTCTATCTGGAAATCTATCTGCTACTACACTGCCTCTTTGTGTGGCCACACCAGTGCATAAACAGCACTTATGACCTGGGTTCGGAAAGACCTTTCTGGATGTGACTTGCTGGCAGATAAATTGCTCCACTATTTTTATTTCTCTGATTTCTCCCCCTTCATGCTATTTGTACGACTACAGGACAGCTCAGTTTGCAAGGGATTTCTTATTTCTAATGCAATCTCCTGTCCCATGCAGGGTTAGCTTTCTTTTTGCAGGGTCTGAAGTGTCTGTCTCCATCTTCGCTGTAAGTGCTGTTGGGTGCCCCCAAAGCTGTGTCCTCACCAGGCTGAGCAAGCCCAGCTCCCTCCTCAGCTTCTCCTCACAGCATAACTTCTCTTCCTCCTCCCACTCTAGTGGCCTCAACTGAACTCCCTCCAGTTTATCAATGTTTGTCTTGAACTGGGGAGACAAAAATGGATCCAGTAGCCTAAATGTAGTGTAACAAATGCTGAGCCGAGGGAGTAATCACTTCCTTTGCTCTGCTGGCTGTTTCTATTCATAAAGTCTGGGATATTGCTGCTGCCAGACCCACTGTTGGCTCACACCCAGCTCACCATCTACCAAACTTACAGCAGAGCTGCCCCACAGCAGAACCAATCCATCCCCATAGCTCTCCCTGCCTAGGGGGAGAACTTCATTCTCCGTATCAAATTTCAAGAGGCTGTTGTTGGCTGCTCCTCTGGGCTGCCCAGGTCCCTCTGAATACAGCCCTGCCCTCAAGCACGTTGACTGCACCCACACTTGTAGGTGTCAGCTGCAAAACTTCTACAGTTTCTTTAGGCAATCTCTTCTCTCTTCTCATGACCTCCTTCTTGCTAGATCCTATTTGTTTTTTATCTTATCTGCTTACTAAAATCAAGGTAAATTGCAGCCTGCTCTGCTGTTTGAGCTGGCAAGCAGAAGTGTCCCCAGTTTAATCCAGATCACACTCCTTACACAACTCTTTCTCATTCATAATATCCAACCACATGGACTTGGACAATGTAAATTTCCTCGCTGCTGCAACAAGGCATTTTTCTAACAGCAGCATAAAACCTTAATCAAAGCCTACAGTGTACTTTTGCAATGCATCAGTAAGACCAAATGCCAACTCTTTCCGTGCTAGCTGATTAGGCTAATCTCAGGAAAACCAGCTAGTGAGCTGCGCTAGAAGAGTATTTCCAAACTGGATTCCATTCTCTGATATGCAAATAGTTCTTAAAAACTTTCAAAATATTACTTTTATTTTAATGAGCAGATTTTTTTTCTCTTGTCATATGCAGGCTTTTATAATCTTTATAAACATAAATTTTAAACATTGGTATTTCTTGTATCAGTGGGGTTCACAGATTCTGAAAATTTTAAAGGAAGAGTTGGTCATCCTATATTTGCTTTATTTTTCTGGTTTATCATGCTAATTAAAGGATCATTAATTTCAAACACATTAATATATGCAAAGTTCCCTGCAAATACAAAACTCAAAGCTCAGTTACTGTTCCACATTTTGCTGTTCCCCTGCATAAAAAATAGGGTAGTGGTCACTTTGTTCTAAAAATACACAGAGAGTGTATTTTACAGCTCAAATACATGTCAGCAAGTATTTATGGATCAAAATAGGGTAACACCAAATAGATGATACTAAAAATGTCAGAGAAAACATTAGAAAGGAAATACACCACCTATTTGTTTGTCAGCCAAGTAACAAACCTGGACTAATGCTTTTCCTTTGCCAGCCTCTTCTGGGGTTTTTTTTTCAAGCCTTTGTAGCATTAAAGAGGAAATCATGCATTCTGTGTGCCTATAAATATTCACATACCCCATTTCCCTCAGCTGCTCTTTTGTCCCCTGACTGAGATATATGGATGTTCACCTGAAAAGCAAATGCCTGGCTGTCATTATTCATGTCTGAATGCCAGCTCCAGAGCAAGGAGAAGCCAAGGCTCTTGAAATAAGCAGCCTCCAGGGGAAGCTTCAAATAGCATCCAGGAACTGTGCCTCTGACAGTGGCCTCTTGATGCCAAGGCTGTTCCCCTCCAGAAGGCCCCAGCTGAAGTGTCAGGCTCGGGATTTATCTTTGTCCTTTCTTCAGACATCACTTGCTAGTTTCATTGGCATTGTCCAAACCAAAACTACAAAGATAATAATATCAACCAAAGGATACCAAGGACAGCAGTGGAAGCATTATCTAGAAATACAAATCCTATTTGTCAGTCCCACCCAGAATGAGGTCTGCTGCCTTCTTAATGACTCGACATTACACAGGCTCTGAGATCCCTGAGAGAATCAAATTATTGGATGCCATCTCCCAATGTTCCCCAGAGAATAAGGAACTGCAGGCTGATTCATTCAGATGAGTGCATCTTACTTGAGTATATTTACCTTCTCAAGCCTTCATTTGCTACCTCAGATTGTAATAAGTCAGCATGATTTGCCCTATGGTGTCTGTAGGACTCCCAGACAAATACACCAGCTAGAGGCAGGCTGGGAAATGAGTTGTCAGTGCCCATCTTCTTTCTGAACTTTGCCTTGTCATAGTTATGCAGTGCTGCATGTTGGCTGTGCCACCTGCCAAGCATGTGTTTGATGACAATAATCCTCTGTGCCTTACTTTTTTTCAGAACAAACACTGAAGTCCATCAAACACCTTTATTTCTCTATGCAAGGGTTTGATTCATTTGTGCATTGCTAAAGCACATATCTAGAGTGGTAAACACACAGTTTGCACCAAAAGTGAACACACCTAAAGTAAGGTGAAGGTCCTCAGATGCTGTCCCCATTGATATTACAACAGTACACATACAAATGAATAATTTAAAATATTTGAATTAGCTTTTGTATAGAAACAGCCCTATGGAAAGAAGGAAGAGCTCTCAAGCACCAAGCAGCTGAGAACAGAGACATTTCATATGTCCTCTGGATTTTCTTGCTGTGAGTAGCTAGCTCTAGTTTTGCTATAGAGCAAAAAGTGTGATTGGCATGAGGAAACTTATTTTGGATGACAAAAGAAACACCCATAAGATCTGAGGCAGTCCCATCAAGTGCAGATATAAAGCACCCAAGAAACCTGGTTTTCAGTTTGCTTTGTTTTTCAAATAAAAAATGCACCACATTTATCAGATCCCTTTTCATTTGTAGCATGAATTTTTGCTCTCAGTTTATTCTGTAGGTCTTCAATTTTTCTAAAGCAATTCACTGCAAATTCTTTTTCTGCAAGAGAAAGAGAAGATGGAGAGAAAAGGACACGCTGAGGATGCCACACTACTCTTTGCACTGACAAATTCTCTCACCACACTGCCTGCAACAAGCAATATAACCAGTAATGGCTTCAGTAATCACAATGCCTGTGTTACATTGTACCTTGGCTTCTCTCTAACAAACTCATTTATTGCCCTGGAAAATCAGCCCAAAGGTAAAGATTTTTCAGTACCTCACAGAAAAACTATTAGGTGGAATTTCTGTCGCTCTCTTAAAGACATTTGCAGGAACATGCTTGAGAAATTATTGTCACTGCACGATTAAAATCATGTTTTCAGCATAAGGTCACATGAGACGTGAAAACTACCGACTATCTATTTTGTAATTCATAATGGCATTTTTAGGATCTTCCAGTATCTTCTGTCTGCAATACTGAGGAGCCTGATCACAAAAAACATTGAAGTTAACTGAAAAATGGTCCTGGGAGATAGAGGTGTTTTTTTCTAATTTTATAAGCGTGAGTTTGTCTTGCAGGCAACCAGACGTAATTCTTACTGTCACGCACTGAGGAGAAGAGGGCAGAAGAGGAAACAGAAGAGGGTGGAAGTCACCTCAGCACTTCAAATATTAAATATCCAGTATAAAATAACCTCTGAGAGAGCAAGAGAGAGGTTTCCCAAGCAGAGTACATCATACTTTAAGATAGATAGCTGGAGCATGCTGCCTGCAAAAGACATCTCTCCCCACTGGTCCTGTCAGGAGCTGAGCCAGCCTGAACGAACAGCATTTTGACAGCTGAAGCCTGAAGTCTTGCCTTTAGTACTGCCTCTTCCAAGGTGACCGTGGGAGTACCTACCCATTGGGCTGTCTCCTTGTGCAACCTAGGTCAGTTCTCCGGGCAGTTTATTTCCAAAAATGAAGCAGTAACCGTGTCACAACTGGCCATTGTGTTCCATCCTTAAATCAAAACTATTTTGCTAATCAAGATATGACTTACAATTTCACAGAAGAAACTAATGTTCTTGAACATAACCAACATAACTATATCTATTATCTAGCATTTTGAGCCACTTTGCTCTACAGTCTCCTCTGGGCAAACCTACAATTTGCATTTATTTTTAGGGCATAGACTGTGCTAGCCAGAAGAGAAGACCAGTACTGAAACTGCAAACATAAGTCACAGATCTCTGTTCCCACACAAAAAGGTTTCTTCAGTAGACTCAAAATACTGTTGATTTATTTGCAATAGCTTTTCTCTATCTCACGCCATGAGTACCAAAGGAAGACAAGGAGTCATGCTGCTCTGCTTACTCATGCAGAGGAAACTAAAATCTCTTATGAAATAATAAATGCTCTATGAAAGACCTATTGCCAGTCTAATCACTCTGCAAATCTTGATCTTAAGTAGCAAAAATGCCTGTGCTGCTCAGTGACAAAATCCAATCCTGAAGCCACATGTGGATGAGGAATAGAGATGCTTTAATGCATCTTCCCTTCTGTTCCAAAGTCATGGTTGCAGAGCCTGGTTTCTGCATTAGTAAGAGAGGATGTGAAATAGCAGTGAATCCAGGGGGAGGGACAGCTGGTGTTAAGGGTCTGCAGGACACATTATCCCTGTTTAAGGGAGCAGTACCTCAGGTACGTCTAGTTGTGTCCCATGGACTGAATGGGACAACTGGCTAGAACACACTAAAGGCTCTCCTAAACCACATAGTTTTGTTTACTTCAAACAAAAGCAGTCCACCTGTTTCAGAGACTGCTCCATGACCCAGAGCAAGGTAACAGGGACAGTTGGTCTGCACTAAAGTACTGATGTGGATTCACCAGGCATAGTTTTCACAAAATTGCTGGCAAACAAAAACTGCATAACTGAAGAGCTAACTGTCTGTGGCTTAGTCTACACTACTGAGATTAGATTGTCAAAGCTATCTAACAAACGGGCAACTCATACTCAAAAAAGGAACTATTTCTTAGGCAGCACTATACCATATTTCTAAATACTATCCTCTTTATTGGCATCTTTTACCAGGATAAACTACATATAAGTTTGCATTTACACACTCCGAGCTAGTATAGCTTCTTAGCAAGAACTTTACATTTGATATTTAATAAACTCTGTGAAGTTATACCATTCTCTACCAAGAAAAAAATACAGGAAGGAATCAAGGGGCCTAAACCTTTCCCTGGTGAACCAGAACCCTGTTCATGAGCACATTTAATTCCAGCAAAACATAACTGACCTCACACACTGAATGCCTTCTCCTTGCCAGTCTTATCTTCACTAATCGGATATTTGTGTGAGCTAGAATCTGCTTCGTGTAATACTTAAATAATCATGAAAGGAATGTGGCCCAACTGTGAGAAACCTTTAATCCTCTCTTCCCCTCCCCAAAATGCAGGTGCCCATAACAACACGGTGCAAAACTTTTAACACATCTTTCCTTTGACCTCTTGTGCTCTTTAGCTCCTGTTGGCACATAACCAATTCCCTGTGTCACAATATACATGAATGGTCTCCATGCTCTTCATAGCACTAGGTTATAAAAAGCAGACAACAAGCCTTTTTGGATATCTGAGGTCTGGATCACATAGAAGATATGTGTACTTGAAAATAATGCTCTGCAAGGCTTCTGCCAGGACTTCTGGGCCTTGGGGTAGAACCCAGAGCTGAGATTTGGCCTCAAAATGGCAGTTATGGACAGACATACTTCTGCCTTCAGTAGAAGTTATCTAAGACTCATCCTTAGGAGACACTAAGCACAATGAAATGTCTCAAACCCAATCCCTCAACAGAGTTTAACTGAGGCAAGGCTGGAGGAATATACACCTCCATATTCACATCCATACATGCCTACACACACACGTACACATTTATCTATGCATGCATACAGTTTGTATCCACAGCATGGTGTCCTGCTCACTAGAGAGAAGCCTACAGTCAGTGTTGCAAAGTTACAGACAGTCCCTTCTTTGCAGAAGCAGAGTTGGAAGTGCTAACATGGTGATGAAGAAAGTAGGAAGCCAAGGCAACTTCCTTCTTCAGCTTGTGTGGTTACAGAACAACACCTTTTGGTACTTCTTACATGTCTGTAAGGAAGAAAATTAATCTGGATGTGGTCAGTTTCCATGCCTTTCCTTGATGTG
The DNA here is from genome assembly GCA_039654755.1 of Calcarius lapponicus. Lineage (NCBI taxonomy): Eukaryota > Metazoa > Chordata > Aves > Passeriformes > Fringillidae > Calcarius > Calcarius lapponicus. The sequence goes on along the minus strand of CM077462.1, from coordinate 49,416,505 downwards.
ATCACACTATGTAGGAAAACTCTTAAGACTCTGGGAAAAATCAGAGAGCATGTGCACTTCAGAAAATGTGGTAGTCAGGGCACTCACCTGTAAAACAGAAAACTCAAGCTCTAATATGAATACCCAGAGTCCCTTCTGGGGTTTTATCTAGGTGAATAAGCATCTGGATAACTGGTAACAAGTATGCCATGCCTTTCAGAAGGTACCATCATTATGGAGGAAGACTGATCCCTGTTCCCTCTCCTGGCTTATGAAGCTTGCATTTTTGCCCCTACAGGTAGGGCACAATGCCCTTGCCATGACTTACAGACCCACAAAGTGCTCTACTGGAGTTCAGGTAGAGCCAAACTTGCTGAATGCAAACACCAGTGGCCCAGGTCACCTCAGAGACTGTGTCAGCTGTCACTGTGCAGAGGAGGACCTCCTTCATCAGCTGTATATTTGAAAGTAAGCTGTTGAGGCTTCTGGGGAAAATAAACAGCTGGATGCTCAGTTCCAACTAAGTAGTAAAATTTAACCTTTCACTGGAGCATAACTTTGGGCACTCGAGAAAATTTTATCACTAAAACTCAGGCCTTTCAGCTGCTTCAGCAAGCTAGGCACCATGGGGAGGTAAAGGAGAAGCACTCTCTTGTACCAGATTATGTGCAGCTTGCATTCAAAGTTCTTAAATACTCTTTTGTTCCCAAAGTCTTTGAAAATGAATCTGGGCAGGGAGTAAGCATCATGAGACTTTTACAAACACCAATGAGGAACTTCTCAACTGTGCCTTGATCTTATTTGACATGTTGATGCCCTATTCAAGACCCAGCCTAAATTCTGATGAGCCAAATCCCCAGCAGGAAGGCCAGAAAAAATGATCCCAAGCTTCGATCATCAGCCTGGTCTTCTGGAAAATACAGATGCAGCTCAAACAGGTTCCTGGTGTTCCCAATCCAGTGACACATAAGCACATCTGGATATGGGGACAACAGCTGCTGCATGAAATCTGCCTGACTGGTTCTTGGACAGAAAAGTGTGATGTTGGCAATGCAATAAAATGCTCCAAATCCGAAGTTGAGTGTAGTGTTATATAGGTGATTCTTTGCTTTCTGCCCTACCTTCACTACATTTCTGGTTTCTCCAAATGGCTCTACTTTTGGCTCTCCAGTTCCTCTTCTGTCTGTCACTGCCACAGTCAAACTACTCTCAGGAGGTCAGGCTAGACAGCCAGACTTTCTGGCAGTAATGCTCCTTGGAAAGCTTAATCTCACCCTTTCTCTGTCAGAGAGAATGGGATGCTCTTCAAAATGCTGCAGTGCTGAATTTTCAGAGAGGGCAATCCCTGCACGGCTTATGAATAGTTACACTTTATATCACACCACAGAGCAACCCAATGACAAGCTTCATAAATTGCTCAGGGGAAAGGAGCTCTGTGGCACCAAGCACATATAAAAGTATGCATGAAATCTTGAATCTTTGTAAAATGCAGATAGTGAACACATGAACCATTACCCAAATTTTTCACCCTATTGATCTCAGAGCTATACTTGAATATGGCAGAGGTATCATCTGGAATGGCATCATTTAGGGTTTCTGTAGTACTCTGTTACTGACTGGAAAATTTCATAACTGGGAGGGTCAAGGCCAGAACTGGTAGCACTGACTTCAGCTCCAGGCACTGCTTGTAGCTAACCAAATTCCAAACTGCTTTATGAGAAAAAAATTCATCTTGGAGCATTTTTCTCCAGTCTTTTTAAAAGGGAAGAGTAAAAAAGAGGGTGCTTCATACCATGGCATTATCCTTTCTCTTCCCTTAAAACCACAAGCAGGTTGAAGCATGTTGGGAATTACCGCACATTCTGCAGGAGCACAAACCTAATTTCAGGGCCATTAGTAATAACTGGGCAGAAGAGGCCACTTACACATGGTGATTTCCATAGCCCTCCACAAGTAAGGAACAAGACTATTACAGCAGTCATGCAAAAAAAAGACAAGTCGTAAAAAGTTGTAAAAAACTGCAGAAAAGAGACAAATACGTCCCCACTGCAGATATCCAGAGCTAGTCACTGATGTCCACAGTAGGAAAATTAAGGCATGAATCCCTGGGGAAAGCTGGAAGATAAATAAATTATTCTTTACATTCATATGAGCCTAGAAATGGATAAACAACAGGATTACAAGGCCTCTCCTGCTATACCCTGCTTTGTACTTCCAGGCCTGTACCTTGTGATATTAGCACAGGTGGCTGACTCTCATACTTTTCTGTAATCCACTGATTTCAAAGATAAATGTGCATAGGTACACATTTTATTGTGATTAGGGCCTACATTGAAATTATTTCAATATTTCCATGACAGTTTAATTACAGAAAACGACCACTGAATCTGCAGTTTCTGTAGAAAGGCTAAAGTAAGGGTTGAGTAACAAGATACATTTTGCATACTCTAAAGAGCTTTTCTGTAGTCTCTATTTATCTTTTCCAATGTAATTTCTCTCATCTTTCTCAGTAAAGCTAATCTAAATAACCATAAAACCAGATTAAACCTTTTATATGGACACTCTTTATTCAGAAAGAAACAAGGTTAAATTCAATTTAATTTAAATCACTTCTGAAGTCCAAAGGAAAGCAAATTATAGTGACTGAAAGTAAGTTTCATTTTGCATAATAGTTTCCACTGGTTTGGGAGATTACCATAACTTCAATAATCAATTTCAAAATCACTATTCTTAATTTGGATCATTTTCCCTAAGCATCAAAATGTAAGGAGGCTCTAAATGGCAGCTATTTGTTAAAAGTTTATAAGCCCTTTAGAAAGGATTAGGAATATTCTTAAAGAAATAGAAAATAGCCAACTTCAGTTACCAGAGAACCACAAGATGAAGTCTAGCAGTTCTCCATCGGCCATTAATGACATCCAGTATCATCTGGCACCCTGAGCTTCACTAGCAACCTGCTGACACCATGCACTGTCAAGTGATAACAGAGTGCTGGAAAACGCCATTTTTAAAGCAGCATGATCACAGTGAATTTGGATGACCCTATTCTGTAGGGTTTGAAGAAAAGGCCAGTTTTCTGAGCTGTACTCCAAACACCTCCTGTCCTGTAGGTCACAGATTAGACTTCAATAAAAGCTTGGGTTTTAGAATAGCTTTCATGTTCCAAAAATGTTGTCACAGACATGGGATTGAACTGTTAATTTGGCAGGATATCGTTCCTTTCACTAGCACTGTGACATATGGGGGTGGAGGAGGAGAAGAGATGGGAGTGAAAGGTGGTTGTTTTGCATCCCTACTCAGCTTGCTTTCTCTTTTTTAACATAGTCATCCATTGCAATCCCGGACTGAATAAGCTTGGCAAGCTCAGGGGCCAGATGTCAAAGCCCAGCTTTGACTGTAACTCTCCAACACTGGCATTTGACTGTGCCATTGCGTTATGCATGGGCAGTCCATTACTTATTTTTAAAAGAGTAAAGCTATTGAGTTTGCATCATTAGGTCTCTGCATTCAATTCAATTATTTACAAAATAGCCATTTTTTAGCCACAGAAAATTCCAAGTGGCCAAGTAACTCCATTCCTCTTTTTAATACTAGGAGACAGATCAAGCATTATCTAGGTAATTGGCTTCTTCCTTAGTAATCTAAAATCACTAATCTTGTTATTGAATCCAAATACCTCAATCTGCAAGGAATTTGGAGACCTCACCCTGGGCTGCTTTTGTGCTTGTACTGTGGATGCCTGTAAACAGTAAGGAGATGCCACAGTAGCTTGTGCATGAATAGGGTCAGGCTCAGAGATGGCTATATATCAAAGCTAATTAGAAAACAAAATCCTGGAGGATGTGAAAGCATTTCTCTGAAGTGCTGCTCTATTTAACAGCTGCAGAAGTCTACCAGCTATTGCTACCTCCTGTGGAGAGTCTCAGTTTTCTTATACAAACTCTTCAGCATGAAGAGGTGCAGATCAGCTGGGCCCATAATAAAGAGGTTTGAAGCTGGATTATTTTGTGGAAAGAGTTATCTAGGCATTTGAGATGTATGTATCTATGGAGCTACATACTGCTGCCCTGTGATGGGGGAGGGATATGTGAGATGTGTCATCATTTCAGCTCTTATAAGGGCAAAATGAAAGATATTGGAGAAAAAAATGCCATTATTGTCAAGAAGAATGAATATTGCAAGGGAAAAAAATGCAACTGAAAGGAAATGTTGTAGTATTGTTTTTAAATATTTATTTCTATGAACTAAAACTACTGGCCCTTTTTATTGACTAAGGTGCTTCACATTAATATTGGAAACATCTATATGGAATTTACTACATTTTAATTATTTCTTGTCCTGCCTGGGATATTAATGTTGGGATTACTTTTGAAAGAGTATTACTGTTGGTGTTATATGCAAAGTTCAGCAAGTTCTATGACTCTACAAATTTGAATTAAAACAATGGAGGAAGTATGCTGCTATTATGACAACTCTAGATTACTACTTTTACTAGTTGATGTGATTGGTGTACTTGAAACTTTACCTTTGGTCAGTGTCCTGGAATTCCTCCTTTCCTTCAGCAGCAAGTCACTAAGGGAGGAAAACCTGGGAGACTTGGCTCTATGGACTTAGATTTAGGATTTTACTAATATCATTAAGTAATATGTTTCACCTGTTGCACCCATTTAGCTTCTGCCTTCAGGCCTGTGCTTTTATTGTTTCACTGTTACTGGTTGAGCTGGGCAGAAAGTGTGGATAGTAGATAAAATTTTCTGATTGTGTTAAGCTGGGTACGATTCTTCTCCTGGCAGTTTGTCCCATTGAATTTAATTGTAAAGTATCTGTACCCACTGAAACTGCATTGTATTGGGCTTGTGTGGCAAGGTTTTGCTACAGGGGCACTTTTTCTCTTGGAAGATGCCAGAAGTTTCCCCATGTCCAACAAAGGCAATGCCAGCTGGCTCCATGACAGACCCATTGCTGCTCAAGTCCAAGCCTTACTGCCCTGGCAGTAGTGCCTCTGGGGTAACAGATTTTACAAGGAAAAAAAAAAACACAAAAACAAAAACACCTGCAAAACATCAGCTGCAGCCAGGAAAAAGGAGTGAGAGGAACAGCCCTACAGGCACCAAGGTCAGTGGAGGAGGAGGGAAGAGGTGCTCCAAGCACAGGAGCTGAGATTCCCCTGTAGCCCCTGGAGGCCTACAGGGGAGCTGAGATCCACCCACAGCCTTTGGAGGAGCCCACCCAGAAGCAGGTGGTTGCCTGAATGAGGCTGTGACTCCATGAGACTAGAGGAGGCTCCTGGCAGGACCCTTGGCTCTGGGGAGAGAGGAGTCCAAGCTGGAGTAGGTCTACTGGCAGAACCTGGTTTATTTTTCATGAATCAACTTGGATTTGATTTGAAAGAAGTGATTTCCCCAAGTTGTTCCTGTTTTGCTTGTGACGGTGATTGCTGAGTGACCTCCTCTTGCCCTTGTCGTGACCCACGAGCTTTTTGTTTTATGTTCTCTCCCCTGTCCAGCTGGGAAGTGGGAGTGACAGAGTGTTTTTGGTGGGCACCTGATATCCAGTCAGGCTCAGCCCACCACACCAAGTTACTGCAGTTGTTCAGTAGACTCATTTGTCTCAATGATTTAAGATATTTGAAGGTCAGAGGATACCAAGGATCTTGTTTCTATAATAACTAATCTGGCTGTGGTTCTTTCAAATTTCTAGAGTTGACAGCAATTTCCTAAACCTGTTCCAGAGCCTATCAGAGCTTTTTTTCCTGGTCAACAAGAGGTCGTTCTGCTTTCCAAGACAAGAAGAGGCAAAACCATGATGCCTGATCATACTGGCAGCTTTGCTTTAGTCTATACAAAATATCAGCTACTTCACTGTATTAAGCTGGAATCACTGACTGTTTGTTTCTGATCGAACTTGTCAGGGAGCCTATGGCTACCACACAATGTTTGCCACTTGATGCCCAGAAGTGGAATATTTTTGTGAGAGATGCAGAGGCTGTAGAGGCAGCAATTGGAGGGAGGGGAAAAAAAAAAAAAAAAAAAAAAAAAGAAAGGAAGCTTTCTTATGGCAGACAGTTAACAACATTAAGCAGATGTTTTTCATATGAAAAAAAAAAAAAAACACCTCTCTTCTCTTTCTTGCTATGGTCACTCCCAGTGGAAACCACTTGAAAGTTGTAGAATAAAGACAACATCAGAGCAGTGATACCAAGGGAGAGAGTGAGGAATTTTGTTATGTTCTGGGGTTTTTTTGCTGTCCCAGTGTGACTAAATAAGAGACATACTGAAGTACCCTATGGCAAATCTCACTCTAGGTTTCCTCCATGGCAAATGTGGTAATAAAAGGATAATGGGGTTACATTTGTCATCAGTGATGACCCACCCCATGGGAAATGTGCCTTTTCTTCAGCCCTGTTTTCGCTCCACACTATAGCTACTCAGGCAGCCATGTGTGAAAATTCGGATCACAAATATAAGTTAAAAATCCAGGTTTCTATATGATATCTAGGAAAGATAATCAGTTATAAAAAAGGAGTCACAGAAATCAGCACGTTGTATGAAGCACACCTAGTTCAACCAGAAGAAAATACAGAAACAGAGTTCCAAAAATCTTGTTCTTCTTTTGTCTTTGAGGTATGTACTTGCATTTTTAACTTACTCACTTAGTTGAGAATTGCTTTTACAGTCTAAAATCATTGTGAAAACTGTGATTTCTTTTAAAATATGGTTGCAGAGTCATATGAGCCATAAGACTGCCTTGGCATATAAGACAAGGCAGAATTGTTCACCTCTTGTACAGAAGGAAATACAGACTCTGCTCACCAAAAGAGTGGCTTAAGTCCTCTGCATCATAGGAATGTTCAAAGTCACCATTCCAGGAAAGAACCCAAACCCTGGAAGAGCACCACTTTCTACATTTACTTTTGAAGCAAGGAAAATAACAACGGGGAGCAAGACATTTGTTCATCCAGCCTTCTGCAGCTTCAGTCAGGGTGGGATGGGATGTAACAGAGCTCCTCAAGGCTAAGAATGACTGGGGTCCAGGTATCTGGCTCCATGAATGGCTATCAGCATCTAAAGTGGTGTATAAAAGGCATTGGGTTGCACATCTGTTATCCAGTTGATGGTGTTTTGGTTCTTCAGAAGAATATTTACAGTATCACACATTCAGGAATATGTTTTGCAGACAGAGAGAATAAAGGCACTCCCCTGCAGCATTTGCTTCAATTTCTGGCCTCTGGAGATGGACAAGTGTTTTGGCTTCACCCTTTTTAGGTTCTTGCAGGCTAGCTTCAGACACTGCCCTGCCCAGAGTGAGGGTTTGAGTCCCAGGCCCCACTGCGGCTATGCACGGGGTGTATTACACAGGCCTTTCAACCTCCATTCTGGTACCAAGACATCCACTCTGCCTTTTCTCTCCTACACCTTCTCTTTTCACGAGAAGTAGTCAAATGATTTCTTATATTGCACATAATTTACAAAAGCACTTCTTCATTTTCTGTATTAACAGGCTAATTTGATGAGTTAACCTAGAAAAAACTACCTGAAGACACAGTGCGAAAGGTATAGGACATGAGAATATGTAGAGAGATTGTAGAAAGCTTCTAGTTCAACCACCATTATCATTATTCAATATGGTGTTGGTGAAACACTGAAGAAGCCGCCACAATTATCTGGAGTAAAAATTAGAGTCCTTCATGGAACCCTCCAACATGTGTGTACACCAGCAGCATATCTACTGAAGGCTACGGAAGAGAAGTTGTAGCTATCCTTGAAATCAGCTGGGTATGTTTCATTCAAATGAGTAGGTGAAGTCATCTAGAACCTTCTGCTAGGCCATTATTACAAGGTTTTATTGTACCATTTCCTTGACAGAGCTGTAAGTTATCTTCCTCTGTGTACAGCATCCACTTTGGGCAGAAACCACAAGGAGCACCTTACCACCTTGTCATTAGGCAGATTATTGCTATCCAAATACCACCCCTACCAATGAAACTGTGACCAAACCCAGAAATGTGCTCACACCACCTGGGAGTGTGTAGGCTGGCACTCTCTCCTTATCACTGGAAAGAAGCACCAGCTTTTTTTTTTTTTTTTTCAACTTCAGTGTAGATGATAGCACCTACCTCCTGCTGGCTGAGCTCACACAACTTTGGCCATAAAAGGATGACTAATGGCTCCAGCACCAATTATTTAATGAAGGAGCATACATACTTGTGTCATCCATATAGGTACCCTCAGTGCTGGTACTGAGGGCATCCCAAGTGCTGTCAGAATAGCTGCACTATCCACAGCTTCTGGATTGAAACTATCCACAGCTTCTGTGACTCTCTTTGGCACAGCAAGAGAGGAAAGGCAAGTGGCCAGTCCTTGCATCCTTGCTCATGCTAGTGGCTCTGCATTAGCCCCACACAGCTCACAGCTGGACTGGTGCCCTCTACCTGCCTGGCCCAGCAGGGTGGCCATGCCAGGCTGCTGCTGTGGGCCATAAGTACAGTTCTGGCCTCGATGAAAAAAAGTTTAAAGAGAAAGAGCAAGTACTGAAGATTAACAGCTGCCAGTTAGTTAGAATGCATTTTTTTGAACAAAGCTTTTTTGTTTATAATGAAAAAGGCCTTAAAAAGAACAGATAAAGCAATAAGAACAAAAATGTGAGGTTTGAGGTTTCAATCCTCTCCAAAACAGCCACCTAGAGCCCCTACTAATTCTTTTCTTCACACAACTCCTTCCTAGTCTTATGCTAGATCTGAGCCAGTAACTAAAAGTGGCTCCCTGGACCTAGGCCAGAAGTTGAGCTTAGGGCTGCTAAAGCCACCATGTATGTCTCATGTTCTCTAGAGCTCTCTGGACTTTCTCCTGGCCACTTACTTCTTAGGTCCAGAGCCAGGGGAAGTCTGCAGGCAAAGGCTGCTGATAGCTTTCCATCAGAAACAGCCTTTAACACATTGTACAGCTAAGGACCCAATGTGCTTGTGAAGGCAGGAGAGGATGAGGGTGTAAGGGCTGGAAAGATCACAAGGGTACCTTTGGACACCTCTGTGGACAGGAAATACTGGGCTGGTACCATGCACACAGTTCAGATCAGCTCATAATGATGAGCAGCATTTGTGTTCCAGATGACAACCTCCAAACATGGAACATCTTGCAAGCAGATGAGGACTGGGTATGAAATCCAGCTGTGCTCCAATGGGACAATATGAATGTACCTTCAGAGATTTGTACTTTAAATATGAATCTTTAAAAACCAGAAAAAAATTTAGGTAGTTTCCTATTTAAAAGCCAGATGGGCAGAATTTAAGTTCCTGCCCAATGAAGAGGAGTGAGAAAAGTTTACTTGGGCCATATGAACTTATAAACTCATCAAAGAAGGTAAAATATGAATGACTACTCATCAATATGCAAACTATTATTTAATTCAGCTGTCAAACTGAAATATGTCTTTGAAGTCTAATCATGTATAAAGCATATTGTGCTTTTGCGTATTTATATATATAGATGTACAAATAAAATATTTAGAAATTTTATATATGTTCATATATATTATATGAATGAAGAAAATTTTATCCTCTTGTTCAGTTTCCCATTATTATAAGTTCAAGATCATCAGATTGTTGCTTAAAAACACATAAGACCACGTCTCGAATAGAGAACACCACATTTTTTTCTTGATCTGAATGAAGTGCCATTCAAAAATCCTAAATCAAATTTTAATTTAATCTACTTTATTACTTGGGATAAAGCATACCTCCAACATTCTTGTGTTACAAATATGTGGTGGGCAATCTGGTTCCTCTGCAATATGAACACTACAAATGATAATTGAGATATCAGTAAAAATACAGTAGTTCCTTTGGACATAATGGAAGAAAATTAAGTTTCTTCCAACATGAGCTTCGAATAGGAATCCCAAGTAAAGGAAACTGAAATTGCATTTCAAGCTACATTTTCTCTTTTAAACTTGTGTGGTGCAGAGAAGAGAATTGATCTTATTTTAAGGCTCCTCTTTCAGCACTTTACAATAAACATCTTAAAACATTTTGCACTTTATCTTTTTCTTACCAAAAAAAAAAAAAAAAAACCAAACCCAAAGGCCATTGATGGAATGAGTAACAATGGGATTCATTAACATTCCTAAGAGATTCTTGAAGATTCACAAGACATCCAATGCTTTCAATCTGTGTGCAGTACCTCTTTACATCATAGCTTACTGCAATTATGTCAACATGTCAATGAGAAACATGAGGCTATCCCACAAAGTGTGATTGAAGAACAATCCAAGAAGACAGAAATTATTCCAGGAAAGAAAAGGCCCCCAGAAGAACTTGCTCAAACCCTGAGTGAGCATGCTCTCCACTGAGGGTATATTTTCCAAACACAATGAAGGAGGAAGCCTTTAGCCAAATGCAGTGAAGGAGGAATAAGCTTCATTATAAGACCCTGAGACTGGAGCAGTACCAGAGCCTCTTTTAACAGCAGCACAGGCCCAGCACCCATCCCTAAGGAATGCAGTGCATTTACACATTACTTCAGGGTTACAGTCATACTGCTGTCCTTTTGCCTGGGCCTATGAGTTTCACAGAAACATTTGTGTTCCCAGTAGGCTTCTGAGGCAACAGGGCCTTATTGTACCACACTACTGCTTTAACAACTTCCCTCCAGTCAGGTCTGATCTTAGTTCAGAATAATTTGGGAGTCAGAAAGGGTCTTCACCTTCACCCTAAAACATTGTGTGTCCCAAGAGCTACCTATTATGAAAACATGCAAATATGGAATGATCAGCAAGGAAGCAACATTATTATCACAATCCATAGCTATTTAAAAGTCAGAGTAAACAAGACTGAGGCTGAAATATGCTAATTATGTTTATCTATGGACCTTGATGACTAAGAAGAAAATAGACGGATTAAAATAAATGGAACTTTTCAGCTGACTCAGCAATGTCTTCTTTCTTGTTATTCTGAATCTCCTGCTGGTCTTTTCCCCAGTCAGAAATCCCTTTTCTGGGATAGTGTCCCTATTCACATCTCCCAGGGACCCTTCATATTTCAGAGAGTCTTAGCACTCCAGTCAATTTGCTGAGACAAATCTTTGCTGGCAGGTGCTTTCATAAGCAAGAAGTCAAAAAGAGAATATGCTTTGATCCATGATTGATCAGCCAATGCTTTCCAAGGGTCAGAATCCTTGTTCAACTACAATCTTCAAAACTAAGTGGTCTACTTGACTATCAGACTTCCTTGAATAGAAGGAAGTACAGTAACATAAAGAAGTACAGTAACATTACACACTTACAATTGTCTAAAACTGCAAAAAGTTTAGGAATACATGCCTAGTTCTTCAGCTTTATGTGAGGAGCGTCTGTTTTCTAATCCTAATCACAGTTTTTCCTCCCTGCCCCCCCCCCCACCCCATTTCCCCCACATTTTTGCTAACTCAATATTTTCTAGAAGACACACCTTCCATAGGTGTGTATTTAGCAATACTTCCTCCAGCAGCCATCACTATGTCACCTAAGCCAATTGGAAGCCTATATTATTCTCAGATATACAAGTAATCAACACCATGGGGATAACCCCTAAAAGGCAAATCCACCCCATGATGAAACAAGTTGGATCTCGGAGAGATTCTTGTGATATCTTTCCAAACCTGAAATAAAAAATGCCCCAAGCCCTCTTGCCAGGGCACTTCATTTTTCAAAATTAGCTGCACTGCAACAGCTTGAACCTGTAACTCAAAGACCATTAACCTACTTCCTCTGCCTTTCTGCAGGAAATTAATAGAAAGATGTCTTCCCGTATCTTACATATGTATGATTTTCCAGTGGCTTAAAAAAGATTTACTCTACAACACCTACTAAAATAAGGTTTCATTCCTCAGTTGAGACTCTTCTTGCCAGATGATAGCTCAGATTGACATTTTTTTAATGGCTCAATATGTAGGCATATCTGAAAACTATGGGTTTGGTGCCAACAATAGATTGACTTTTAATGAGAACAGCATTTACCAACGTCCCAGCAATTCACTTATCACATACTGTCATTAATGTACCAATAATTGTAAATTGCTTCTGCCTACAGAAGCTCTGCTCACAAGGTCCTGTGAAGTCAGCATCTTAGCCTTTATGCACACTGTAACATCTTGCTTGGCTAGTGAATGTACTGTGTCATTTATTTTTACTGCCTCATTTTACATGGTTCCCATCTCTTTCAGAAGCTATATTCTGCTTTCCATGACCAAGCTATCCATCTTTATAAAGAGTTAAGAATCCTTATAAATGATGAGCGCCTAATTCTGCACTTTATTGAGGCTGAAATACAGGCTGCCATGCTGCATTCTAAAAAGCAAACAGAAGAACAAATTGAAGAGCCAAAAGATTTCAGAAGAGCTGTTTGACAGATAAAACAACTCTCTGTGCCAGAACCACTGGGATTATTAGAGGTGCACATGGTTTCATTTCCTCATGCACAGTTAGAAACTCCTTTCCTGAACTGCACACAGAGTAGAACACTCAAGAGCTCCTCATCTTCTTGGGACAGCGCCCAGGTCCAACAACAATTAATCAAAAACAGAAAGAGGGAAAATTATCACTAGACAGTTCATGAGAAACACTGCACAAATATGATTTCACTGTTTAAATTATGCCAGGAAAGAGAAGAATGTAAAACCCTCTGAGGAGCCACAGATAAACATGCTTGCCATGTATTGCATCAATCAGGAATGAAGCCAGAATTTTTCTAGAACTGAAGCTTAAAGACAAAGCCTTGGGAAGAGGAGGCAAATATGTTATACTGCAGTTTCAACTGAACTTTCTACACATGTTACTGATGTTTTTTAGAGCTTCTTTACAAAATTAACTTTATGAACTAATTAGAAACAATAGTAATGCAGAGATGACTAATCACAAGATGAAAATTCTATACATGTGCAAGTGATAGTTGCATAAAATTCTCAGCAAACAACCAAGTACCTCTATGCTCTTTCATCAAAGAGGAATAATACAAAATTTAAATAATCAGAGTGTATTTTCCATATCATATTTTCTCATAGAAGTATTGCATCCATAACCTGGAAGCAAGCAGTAGGTAGAGTTAAATTACCATTTATTTTAGATGGCCTTGCTTGGCCTCAATCTAGGTTTGTAGGGAAAAACTAGAGGGGAAAATATAACCATTACAGAGGAATTATAGTAATTTGCAAATGGAAAAGTGGGTCAAATCTGCTGCATAAATTATTCATAATGAATTGTTCATTCAGATTTGTATTGGATAGATTTGCAAACACTGAAATTGAGATCAAAATTCCTGTAAAGGTGAAATTACTTCAGTGTGTTACTGAGAATAGCTGTAGTATTTTACCTTGTGAAATATAGAGTTGACATTTATTTATTCATTAGGGTTACCTGCATTACGGAACAATCCATCCATCGAAAAGTCTCTAAGGACAAAATGACACAAACAGGATGTGCACTGCATTAATGGCTACCATTTAAGAGAGGGTGTCAGAGAAAACCTGACTAAAAATATCCACTAGTACTAGAAAATCACACTCCAGGCTCGAGCTTCCCCAGTAATAGGTTGCAGGGCAGTTTGGCAGGCACAGAAGCAGAATGCAAGATGCATCTCTCTTTAGGACTGACTCATCCTTTCTGCTGGCACAATCTGTTTTCCCCAGCATGCAAACATTAAATCCAGCCCCCCGGGGATGTTTATGCTGATAAATAAAAGGGCTCTGTTTCGACCTCACTAACAAGCTGTCTCTCTTCCACATCCGCTCTAAGTGGCATGGTTGGCAGAAGCCTGTTGGGCCTGTCAGCCCAGATGCGTGCTCCTACTTTACTTAGAAGTGCAGCTGGGGAAGAGACAAGGAGGTCTCCACAGCTTCCCCTCTGCACCTTCCTGTGCCTACCACACAATGGAGACGTGTCAGGGAGGAGACCCAGGCCAAGCCTTTTGGGTGCCTGCTCAGAGCGGTCTCTGCAGCACAACCACTTGGGCAAGGACTGGGCACAAGAGCCCTGCAGCGGCACCCTGTCCCAGGAACTCATCCTCCAACAGCATTTTTCTGGATCTTTTCAGAGAAGCACGAGCTTGGATAAGATGAGCTTTTTATTGGAAATCTGTCTTATTTTTCCTAATTTATTTTTGGCACCTGCCTTGGTTTAACAGGCATGTAAGGGGGAATTTTTCTTCTCTCGAGACAAATTTGTCCTTGACAAAACTGCACTGATTGGAACAGTTACATGAAGGATGGATCTGGCCAATTTTCTTTTCAGTTTGGGTAAAAATGACTTAGCTGCTTTAGCATCATTTGCTCAGATAATCAATAGACACAGCAGATATGTAGAAGTTAAGGCACACCCATTGCATAGCTCCACTGGACACAGATGAGGATATGTGCTATGATGTGAGCAAGACTACACAAGTCCCACAACTTGAAAATGCGTAGTGTGTCTCTCTCAGCAAAGGACTGTTCCTGGCTTTGATCACATATATGCCTAACAGAACCCTTTTAAAATGCTCATGACTCCCACTCCTGTTTCTTCCAGTACTATTGGTTCAAAAGAGAAATACCTTTAGTACCTAATAGTGTACAGGATTACACAGCATTAGAAAGATGACCTTTTTATTCTTCTCCACAAGTTGCATGGAGTGCTAGTAAAACATGCTGAGCATTGTTCTCTGGGCTGCTGAGTGGCAGAGAAATTATAGCAGCTGAAAGGAAAAGGTGCAGGTTAGGTAACTATTTTAAGAGATTTTTTTTTCAGTCTTTTTTAGCAGCTGCTTACATTTTATTTATTGTACATTTGGAAAAAGTGGTCCGTCAAAAATTCCTCACTTCATTAATCATTTGAGGGGAGAGATTCTGCTGTAGAAACATGCTTAATTTTGTAAATGTTAAAACCTTGCATAATATTTTTGCATAGCCTCACTTAGTACTACACCTACCATCCACACTGAGCTCTGCTTTAGAAATGCCACCTGACCTTGTATCCCCTGGGCACATGAGGCTTGGGTCAGAGTGGTTGCCCTGTCTGGGTTTGGATAATGTCTGGGTATCTCCAAAAGAATAGCACCTCTCCTAAAGGCTGACCCTTCTGGCTGCCCTGGCATCAGTGCTGAATACCTTTCTCTCTCTTTTACTGCAGCAGCAACAACCATCAACTTGTTGTTGTTTTTTTTTTTTAAAGCCCACTCTGTTAGAGCTGACACCTGCAGAAACACATGAGGGGAAAGGCAAACTATCCACTGATGTGTCTACAAGGTTCAAACCCATGTAAACCATGGCTAGATTGCAAGAGACAAACAAACCTGTGGCTAAAATAACTGAAATCAGTACAGAGAACTCCTGCTTATCTTGCCCCTTCACATCTTCCAGAACTTCCCAGGACATACTATTTCTCAAGACCTCCATCTACACGAGTGGCATTTTTATTTCTCTCCTACCTCATTAATTAGAGCTCAGCCCATAGAAAAGCAGTTTACTGGCTGATTTGGTGACTTAATTTCCCAAGTTATAACGAAGAACAAGTAACTGGGTGCTAACAGCTTTTCTTTGCCAAGATTTGAAGTTTTGTTCCTGAATGGAAGTTAAAAAAATAAACAGAGAAGTGATGGGGCAGACTTACAAACAACTAAATGGTCTTTAACTCATAGGAACAGTTGGGGAATAGTTGTTTGATGTGGATACAGGCAGACACGCACTGAATAGTCACAACTAGATTACCCTCTCAGCAGAAAGAAAACAGCACTATCAGCATCTTACCTTCCTCAGGCCCTCACTCTGCAAGACACTCCCAGTTTATCACTTCTGCCTGCTAAAACTGCTCTGTCCATTTGAGCCTCCCAGCCATTTTAATTGAAGTCCAACATTATGTTACCAAAGAGGATGCAGGGGTTGCATTGAACCTTGGTCTCCTCTCACCTCTCAGACTGTTCTCATCCTTGTGGATAATAGAGAAGAGGGAAGGTAATAATACTCCCTCCTGGGAATTTTTCCTGCCCATCATCTTCCTTCTTGCTTAAAATCTCACATAAGTTGTCACAAGATAACTGCACTTCTCAATGAATATATGCCCTGAAAAAAAAAGCATAACAATTACTTCTGTTAGAGTCATCCTGGGCTGAAATAATGAGATACCTTCTTGTCGGAAAATGAAGAACCCCACACTCTGTCCTTGTAGCAACCTCCAAGAATTCATTCTTCTCCCTGACTTCTCAATGGCTTTTCACCATTTGTTCTCCTTTATGAATAGAGAGCTTCTGCCCCAGCAGCCCAGAGGAGATTCTATACTAACAATTTTGACAGAAAAGTTGAAAGGGAAAGAGGGTCAGTGGTAGGGCTTTGTGAAGACTCAGGGTTGACAGAACACTGTAGCAAGGTGGTCCATGCTACAATCTGAGTTCTGTGTCAGCTTGGATGGAGCACATCCTACAGGCACACATAAGTGGGACAGTAGGTCATGGGACCGCTGATGGATAAAACTTCCCACAATTCCTCCCGCTCCAGGACTAGCCCTATAATCACACAGGATGAGCTCCTACATACTATGTCTCATTCTCTTACTTACATTTAGAACGTTTGTTCCTATTTTCAGCACTCTCATGACTGACCCAGTGCCCCAATTAGCATGGCTTTCAAAGTGTGCACTTTGGGCACCAAAGCTCTCAGGATGGCTCACAGGTCACAGCCCGCTCTGTTACCACCAGAAAATTTTAGAAACCACAAATGGACACACACTCTTTGTTCAGCTGCTGCAGGTTTGCTGCAGTATGCTTGCATCAGAACAGAGCTGAAATAGCAGACAAAAAAGCAGATCAGGAGATTTCTGTCTGCACCAGCCCTATCCAGTCCAGGACCTTGTGAGGGAATGTATGTTTATTCCATCACTAAATAGGATAAGAAAAATTGGGGAAAAAAAAATCCCTGATGGCCTTTCAGAGGCATCACAAAATTGAGTAAGGATGCTATTTTATTCTTGTCAAATGTAGTTGGCACCATAATTTTATTTGCATTTGATTCACAGGCACAATAAAGTGGAAGATATAACACTAGGCAGAAGCAAGTGTTATGTGACAAGAGTATTAATCTCACAAAACTATCACCTGCTTCAAGTGACTGGGGCAAGAAATAAGTCTCAGTAGCTCTTTGGTGTCACACACTTATTACAAACTACATCACATAATTCCATAAAGAGCTGTTCAAATACTTATTTGAACTATAAAATTTTGTAATATTTTCAAGATAAATACCTTCTAAGCTGATGCCAAAGTTTATTTCCTAATATTTCTCTTTCTGTATTGGATCCAGTATTCCTAACCTAACAAATCTCTCTCAGTCAGATATAATATTTCACGTGTCAGTAAATTTAATTATTATCAATGTACGGTCATTAATTATCCATGAGCTGCATTTGAAACTTAGATGTTGTTCTTATTCAAATTGCAATCTGTTGGTCACACAAACATGTGCAAATGCAGTCTGATTTGATTTGCTAACCAAGGAAGAACCCACAATTTCATTAAGAAACAGCTGAGGAAGGGAAGCTTTCTTCATTAATAAAAACAATTAGTGAGTTGCCCAGCTGTGTTACAAGCAGCCAGCGACTTTTAGGCTGGCACCCTGGCAGACTAATAATCCAGTGCTAATTGGGATACACTAGGCACATTGTTCAGCTTCTGGTTCTTATTTATACTGATCTCCATTCAAAAGGAAATTTATTTCAAATGTTTTCTTTAAAATAAAATAAAAGCTTTATTTACTCTGAAACATCAACTGGTGAAACCCTTGATTTAAGAATATTTGAAAGGACTCTGAGTAAGATTTGCCAAGGAAGAATGCAGCCTTTTTCTGCCAGTGGGGTTGTCACAAAAACAGGGGAAGGAGACTGTAATTCCTTCTTCACCATCCTGACCCTCAAAGCAAACTAGGTGAGAAAATACAGGCATTTCTCAGAGAAAGGAACAGTAAGTCAAGCTCAGGGGTCTGACCCTGCGGTAGCTGGGGATCCTCAGGGAAGCATTATGGCTTGCTAAGGACCTCTGCCTCTTTCCTCCTACCTTGAAGATGGTGCACTATCTACAAACAAAACAAAAAAAAGTATTGATGATGAATGCTCATCATCAATACAGTAAAATTCCCCTCTCAGTAGCTGCTTTTTATATTCTCGAGTGAGTTTCTCACCTTAGAAAAAGCAAACAAAAATGTAAGTAAAACAACAACAAAACCGCTCAAAAAGAAACAACCAAAACAAACAAAAAAGCAAGAGTAAATTAAGAGAAAAACAGAAAACAAGAAGTGAACCACAGAAAAGCACACAAATTCCCAAGCCCCAGGTCATACACTTAATCCTACCTATTAAAAATTACCATGGTTCCCCCATCCATGTGTGTAGCCCCAGTTGCTTCTTTCTATCCTCAGAAGACTCCTCCATGCAGATCATTTGGACTGGAGTCAGCTGTTAGTGAGAGGCAATCAGATTCCCTGGTGACCTATCTGCAAACTCAGTGCCCAGATTGGTTTGGTACCCTCTGCCTAACCTTAACTATTTGCTCCAGTCTGCACCCTCAGAGCATGTCCAACAGACACCAGAAAAACCAGGGATATCCCAGAATTTCACAGTCATACAATGGTTTGGATTGGGAGGGATCTTAAAGATCAATTAGTTCCAGCTCCCTGCCATGGGCAGGCATCGCTTTCACTAGAGCAGGTTTTTCAAAGTCACATCCAACCTGGCCTTAAACACTTCCAGGGACGGGGCATCCACAGCTTTTCTGGGCAACCTGTTCCACTGCTTCATGACACTCACAACAGAGATTTTTTTCTTATATCTAATCTAAACTAACCCTTCCTCAGTTTAAAGCTTGACTTGAAACTATTGCATTACCTGACTCACAGCCATCTGATTTATTTGCTTGACTTTGGATTTCAACCCTAGTTGAGTAATTTCGCCTGTCATTCATCTTTGGGAAATTTAAGTGTGAAGCTTTAGATTCCTAGAGATTCTCAGGTGATGGATTGAGCAGACAATTTCCAGGGGGGTGTTCAGAAATATGTCCTTTCCTGACTTACCTCCTACCTATGGAGACATCTGTACTCTCCTGTGCTGCTCCATCCTAATGAGCAAGATCACACAGCACGTCAGGAAAAGAGGTGCTCACAGGTCAGGGTGTTTCCTTGCAGCAGTGCAGAAACAGTACAACTTAACCTAAGAAAATTAACTCGGCCTGAGTCGAAAAGAATAAAAAGATGCCATTACGTCAATTCTAGTATAATTTTCCACCTCTAACTGATAAATTATTGGGCATGCTCAATGAGACAGCACCTGTCTCACCTTTATTGTGAGGCACACTTTTGACTGGCAAATGAACCAACCTGGGGCAAAGAAAATTACTCCTTGTTTAGTGAAATCACCTTTGCCAAGCCACACAAGAAGGTAAACTACCTGAAGGAAAACCATTTCTCATAGGCAAATGTATCAGAATGTAAATATTGTATGAAGAATGTAAATATCCCTTGAAGGTGCCCCATAAAGAGAATGATAGCAAAATTAGTTTATTTGCTCAGGTTCTACATGTATAATATGGTAGTCATCAATCTGTACAGGCAAAATGCAAGCAAAAAGCAAACCAATCAATCACATATGAAGCTTTCCTGCAAATGAAAGGAAAATTGCTTTTTAGATGATATGCAGTAAAGCACAACTGCATGACTGTTGACTTTTTATCAGCTTGGACACAGGCAAAGCCCACCAATCATGGAGAATCTCCCTGTTACCAGAGGAAATTTTTTAAGATTTATAATTTTGCATATATCTGACCATGGTGTTTTAGTGTAAGGTTTGTTTTTGAGGGTTTTTTTTTTTTTTTGCTAAATGACTATATTTAACCATGCAGATGTGCAAATACACTCAACAATTGTGAATTCCTACCAAGGTCAGACTTCACTAGTAAAAACATTTCATTCATTGTCTTTGTTATTTTAAAAAATAAAGTGTGTTATAATGCAGTTGGTGAAATACATTGTTTGAAATTAAAACTCCCAAGGGCTATCTCTGACCTTCAGAGATTTTGGTCAAATCCAGCTATGAAAGTCAGCAACTTACACATCTCCAAGAAAAATAATTAGATCTATCAAAAATTAAACTAAAGGCTTGTATTTCACAGCCCTCACATGGCAAATTGCATTACAGCTGCAGGAACACACCCTCAAAAGGCAAACATCGTGGGGAAAAACTGATGTGATCATGTACAGTGAAGAAGCCTTTACGAGTTAACTCCATTACAACAGAGTTTCCTCAACATAATTACTCAGGCAAATCCTCATCACATAATGAAAAATGGTATTTTTCCTGTTTGTCCTTGTTATAAATGCCACAAACCATTCCTGATCCACCCAAGAGCCCTGTTGGACACATGACCTATTGGCTTGTACTGGTGAATTGCTTGTGGGGCTACAGCTGAGAAAGCCTAATTCCTTCTCCCACTCAGAGGACAGGTATGAAGGAGGCAAATGGGACAATGTCCTTCACTGCTCTTTGAGCTCAGTTACCACATCCAGGGACATGTCCGTTGCTCCTCACAAATTCCTGGCCTTTGTCATTGTTCATTGCATGTGCCAAATAACACCATTTGGTGGTCCATTTTGTCTTCACTGCAATGTGCCAGGACCATGGGCAATGCCTCTGGCTATGTTGGGCAAAGGCTTCTCAGAAGGACTCTTCTGACCTGGGGATGTGAAACTGTCCTTGCTGCAGAATGGAGGAAGCTTTATCCCATTCTGACAGCAGCAACTGGTCTTACCCAATGGCACTGGGTAAGATTCAGGCCATCTCCTGGTGTACAGGGCTGAGCCATATGACACCCAGTATCATTTGGGGATATTTTTTATTAAAAGTGCAGACAAACCTTGAGCTGCGTATGAATCTCACCGGCTCAAAATACAACAGGAGAAGTAGTAGAGCTCAGGATGCAACCTCTACCCTGTACTCCTTGTCCTTCTTCTCTGTGACAGCTCAGTGGGCTCAGCACAAGGAAGAGAGATGCAGTCTCCTATGCTTTCACAGTGACAGGATGCTGGGAGCTGGGAGGCAGAGGAGCTGACCATCAGTCTGGAAGGGGCCTGCCAATGACTCCTCCCAGGGCAAGCTGATAGTGGAGGTTTGGCATGCCTCTGTAGTGCTGTCTTTTCTGCCCACTCACCCCAACCATTAAGTAAAAATTGTCTTCTACACCATGGCTAAACCTTTCCTAGATTGATGGAGTCTTGATCTCAGTGAGGGACTCCAGACTGAGTCACAGTTGAAATATAATAAAGGACTCGACAACAGGTTTTGTGTGCTTCTGACAGCTTCTTCTTTGGAAAACAAGCCTGGGAAATGCTTTTAGAACTCAGGGAGTGACTAGAGGTTGTATTTCTATTAGTAAGTATGAGAAAAGGAAACCCTGTTGTACTATTCCATTGTTTCTGGAAGGTGTGAAGAGCTAGTGCACAGGATAGCATAATAATATGCCACTAAAATTCAAGCACAGCTGGAAAAAGCAGGTGTTTGTTCATATTCTGGGGGTACTTTCTATAGTACCAACAAAATGACAGGTTTATGGTTTTTATGTAATAGGTTTACCAATGTATTACCTTGTATTTTACCTTGTATTTCATTAAGTCAATAGTAAAAGAGGAGAATCATGAGTATCTGCTGATTTTGTGATTGAAGGACATCAATCATTTATAATTTTGAAAATGTTTTTTCATTGAAATGAATTGGAGCTCAGACCCCTGCAATAAGAAGTTGGCATCTTTTCACTTAGGCACTGTTATAGTTCTGTTATAGTGCAATGTGTGTTACAAAATGAAATGTTAAAATTACACAGACCAGTAGATAAAGTATTTACCAAAAATTTACCTGGCAAAGAGGGCATGATTTGTTTAAAACAGTGCCTGAAGAGATATAACAAACACAAAATGTATATTCTGCCCACCTTTAATGCTCTGCTTCAGTTTAATTAATTTTCTTCACCTCCTCATGTAAAACTTAGTGTCTGTGAAAATACCATCAGACTTAGAGAATTAAATTGTCTACCTGCTGCAGTACAATGGATTGAAGAGATCAGATCTTTGTCTTCTCTCTGCTGCCCTGTGGCTGCAATTCAGGAAATCACAGAGTCCCATTCACAGTACCTTGGGGTGGGAGGAATGTCTCAAGCACAGCACAGATAGCACAGAGTAGCACAGAGAGGGTAGCATAGCATGAACACATAGCATAGCATAGAACAGGACAGATCAGGAAGCACCAGGCAGGCATGACAATAATTTTTCCTGCCATGCTGTGTAAACTGGGGCGACCACAGGCTTGTCCTATATATAAATACCAGCTTTGCTTTTACTAGTGCAGCTGATACCAGCCCAGGCTTGCAGGCGTCCACAACTCATTACTGAGTTACACTGTCAAAATTGAAGGCACTGACTATTGGCTTAAGGTTCCTATCAATCTCAGCCCTGGTAGCAGTGTATTTCCCTCGGCTGATGTCTGGGTGGACATCCCACAACCAGGGCAAGTTCACCCTCAAATATCACTTAGGAAAAATCAAAACAAAAGGATCTTTCTATGCTTTGTTCCCTCCTTCAACAATTTGAAAAACCTGGAACTTGACGAGTATAAACAGCAATGCTTGGTGAAGAAGGATCTGTATGCCAGCTGCTGATTTCTCTTTTTTCTTTGTCCTGATACAGCAGAGCAAGTCCAACGCTTACAGGCCTTTCTGCAGAGGGTATGAGTCAAAATGAGACTTATGCTGCTTGAAGCTGCCTCAAGACTTCTCTGAAGAGCTTGTATCATCACAAGAGATAGATCAAGCCAGGTTTCCCACCACTTGTAACTCTAATGTCTTCAAGTAATACTCTAATTGCTTTTACCATAGGCCTTACACGGTCTGCTCTCCCTTCCCCAAACTATCAGGTGTCAGAAATAAGTCTTGCCCTTACACAGCAGATGGGGAAACACAGCAGCTCTCTGAGGAGGAGGCCTGAATCACAGCCTGAGCTACTTCACATTCGTATGAAGATCTTCACTGGGAAAGTGCACAGCATTTATCTTACTTATCTTAGAGCTCTGCCAAGCACTTCACTGCCACACGCTGCTGAATTTATCAGGGCTGCAGCAGGATGCAATTGAGATGCGCTGCCCCCACACATGCTCACAGCCTGACTTGTACAGGGAGAAGAAGAAATAGATAAGGCAGGATGCTCCATCTTCTCATGAGTTCAAATCTAGATCTGCAAAAGAGAGGAGTCTGGGAGCACATACTAGATAAGAGGCAGAAGGTCTGACAGGTGCATAGCTTCTCAGACGGCAAACATAGGCAGTACAAGCCTTATGGAGAAAAGTATCAATTAATTTAGGAAATTGCATACAGAAGGTGCATGAAAATCCCACTTCTAAAAATCTCTCCAGCCAAAGAGCACCTCAGGCTGCCTGCAGAGTCGTGGTTTGCTCAATACAGGCACACTTTTCTTTCTTTTCCTCCCCCACACAGTGACACTTTTCTTCTTTACTTTACAGCTTGCAGTATAGATGAATATCCACCCCTAGTTTAAGCAAGCCCCAGGGTGACACACCTCTGAAGAACACCCTGCACACATGCCCTCCTTTTACCCTCCCCTCTGGACAGACAATATTAGCTACTTCTGGACACAAGATGCTGAGCTACACAAAACTTTCACTAGCTGCCCTGACCTTGGGATGAGTTTAGCTCATTGTGATGCAGGGTAGACACACAATTTCCATGATGCCACTTGATCTCCAGATTGGCAGTCCTTCTCTAAAATTCCCTCTGTAGATGTTCAGCATCTATTCCTCAAGTGGCATCTACTTGTACATGACTGACACTGACACCCGTGCCAGTCCATGGCCCTGGGAGGCACTTTTGGCTCAGGCTCAGCCATGGGATCCAGCTGGATCTGCAATCCCTGCCACTTTGCAGTATGGTCTCTGCCAGCCAAGAGGCTCCAGAGCAGCACCTTCCCTATTGTATTGAGACTTTCATTGAAAGATGACCAAAAGTACTTACTCCATTATTATTTATTGCCTTCTTCCTCCGTCTTTCTATCAAGATACAAGTGATGGCAATATAAGAATAAACTGCCTCCTGTCACTTTAATATGTCTCAGGGAATTTAATACCTCTTAGGAATTTCACTGCTATGACACATGGAAAACAGACAGATAAAAAGACCCAGGTACCCATCTCACACAGGTTGAGGGAAATTTTCCAGAGAACATGAGAAAATGAGAAAAAATAGTGCTCAGGAGAAACCTAGTTGTTCTCTGTAGCTACCTGAAAGGAGCTGGTAGTGAGGTGGGATTTAGTCTTCCTCTCCAAGGTAACAAGTGAAAAGACAAGAGGAAACAGCCTTAAGTTGCACGAAGCAAAGTTTAGATTGCATATTAGAAAAAATTTCTTCACCAAAGGGATGGTCATGCATTGGAAGAGGCTGTCCAGGGAAGTGGTAAAATCATCATCCCTGGAGATATTTGAAAGACATGCAGGTGTGTCACTGAGGGACATGCTTCATTGGAGGACTGGGCAGTGCTGAATTAACAGTTGGACTCAATGAACTTAGAGGGCTTTACCCAAATGATGGTTCTATGACCCTATAAATATTTAGCAAATGTATAGAGCTACACCATATAAAAACTTGTCCTTTCTGTTTCATTCTTAAAAATACCAAATAAATCTAATTTCAAATGCTTGGAAAGTACAGGAACATAAATACACTGGACACATTTGTCTCATGGATAAGGTCTCATACACACTGTGTGAGGTTCTAGTTCAAGATCTAACATATCAGGAGTATTCAGCTGGTTGCACATAAAACACCTTTTTTTAATCACACAATTTTATACAACATTAAGAATTCAGCTTACATCGTCTGTAACGGTAATTAAGAAGGAACCACAGCCATGTGTTTCAGTATTAATTTCTCTGAGACAGGAATAATGAAATCTAATACACAGCTTATGCTCTTCTCTAACAAAAACATGTTCAGACAAAATTAGTTGCATTGAAAAAAACTAAGGCTCTAGAGCTAAATCCAGCGTTATTGTTATTCATTATCCTCCAGTTTTATTCTGCTAATTGTTAGGCCTCTACTTGGTAACACAACTGTACTATGGCATGCAATTTTTTTCCATCTATTTTTGGTTTTTTATGGTGTATATATATCACTTGCAGGAGTTATCACAGAAAAAGAGATCTGGATTCCTATAGCTTACCTTGGCTTCTTGGCTCTGTAGCTCAAACCAAATATTTTTGTAGTATTGCTTCTCTTCAGAAGCGTACAAGCCATTGAGTTAAAATATACTATTTGTCTTTGCAAGGTAAGATACAGATTTTTATCATAAATAGCAGAAATTGAGAGATACATGTGTTCCAACCTGTGGCTAGACAGGGTTTCTTGAAGGGTACAGTTTAATCCACAGTACAATCTTCATTACTTCCAATTCATTTGGT
Organism: Calcarius lapponicus; assembly: GCA_039654755.1. Classification (NCBI taxonomy): domain Eukaryota; kingdom Metazoa; phylum Chordata; class Aves; order Passeriformes; family Fringillidae; genus Calcarius; species Calcarius lapponicus. Next base: position 49,391,035 of record CM077462.1, on the reverse strand, counting down.
GACTTGCAGTGAGATCTGTATCACCAGTGAAACTCAGCCAGGCCCATTTCCAAACAGTGGCACATCTGTCACACATCTTGTCACTCCTTTGAGTGGAAATCACCAATTTGGAAAATGGGAGGGAGTTTTCCATCAAGAGTAAACTGCCAAGGATGTGAGATGACATATTTTTCCTTGGATTCCTAGGCAGTCTTGTGCCATAGAGTTCTCCTGGAAGTACTTGCTGGAAGGTTTAAAATCCCGTCTCTGCTGGACTAACTGGAGTAGCATAAATTGCTGTGAGAGCAAAACAAAAATGAAACAAGCAGAACAAACAAACAAACACACACACACACCAAAAATAAAAAAAGTGTATATGGTAGGCAGGAAGAAACCCAATACTAAATATGCACAATGGACATGCTACAGAAAGAATAGCTGTATATCAGTATTCAGAGAATATTTCCCTTAAACAGTGTGAGAAAACTCTTACAGACCTAAGAGCAGCAAACTAAAAACACAAGAATTGCCTGTAAAACAAGAGCTCAACTTCTCACAATTAAAGATTCTTAGTACAATAACATTCAAAACAGAAGAGTTTTTCTTGACTTTGTGCGGTTTGCTGCAAATGTTGTTATTTTGCATCAGTTCATCACTGGAAATAATCAGACTTCTCTTGTTCAAAAACAACTGAAGAAACTCTGCAGTTGGTATGCTCCACTAAGACAGTCATGAGGAGAAAAACATGCCATCATTTCCTTCCCTCTGGCAATCCCTGGCTGTTTCCAACAACCAGTCCTAACATATTTACAATTTACTTGCCTTATATATAAATTAATTAGACCTTTGTCTCAGTACCTTGTATTTTTAGTTTCCCTAATCTGATTACTGTACCTATTTATGTTCTGAAGAATCTGTAATTAATCAAATTATCCATCTAGCCTGATTACTAGTGGTAACTGCCCCTAGAGATTGATTAATACATTCTCAAATTATTCAGGAAGGCTCTTGAAAGAGCCAACAAAATTTACCCTTCTTGCAACCACAAAGTGCCTTATGAGGCTCACAGTTGCCTGAGGGTTTAATATAATCAATAATCCATAAAGATAATTGTTCTCACATGATTGGTGAGCAACCTCAAGCTGAGTGCATAGGAGCTAACACTGCAATTGATGTTTTTGTTGGGTTTCTACACTTAATGCAATTTCCCTTCAAGAAGCCAACTCATCCCTTCTGTTGGACAGTGAATATAGACTTAAGCTTTTCTCCAAGGTATTTCACACTAAGGAAAAACATATGCCCTCTTTTTAGTTAAAAATCTGAGGTTTAGAAAAACTTATATTTTAATTGCTAAGATATCATACCTATTAACACTAGTACTTTACAAGTGTATACTAACTTCCATCTCATTTGTTTTTTGAAATGCTGATAAGCACAGTTATTTAGAACAATGTGGATATGTCCATTCCAGCTCTTATTATTCTTATAAGACTGCAAGGCTCTTAAGTACCCTAGCTAAAATCCTTCTTCTTTATATCATTGCTGACTGCACATGGAGATAATTCCTGAATCTATTTCTGATATAGAGAGATCTTCAGAGACTCAGAGATATGGAGATGGTCAGTCAAACTAAGCTGTGGGTGTTTTTCTGGAAGGAATGAAGTTCATAAGCAAGCAGGAAAAAGTATATTAACCCAAGATTCCATTATTAACAATAAACAAGAAGATTACCAAACTATTAGAAATGTACCAAATACGTATTTCAGTACATATATATGGGCAGGGAAGGGAAGGGAATGGAAGGGAAGGGAAAAGAGAAAATAACCTTTCAAGAAGTGTGGTTGTGTCTTTTGAAAGAATAAAAATCTGATGCTTCCTTTCATTCCTGTAACATCTTTCTCACCTACACTTCTGTGTCTTCATTTGTCTTCTTGAGATCTGCAGATCATTGCTTTGCTTTTGAGAATGCTTCATCATATTTAGAAGAAAAATTTTTCCTCAACTTTACAAAACTTAGGTGATACCACAATCCCAGAGGTATTCAAGAATTTCTTTCTTTTTTGTTATTTTTTTCCTCCCTCTTTACTCTTCCCCACAGATCTCCAAGACTTTCTTCTCAATCCTACTTTGTTGCAGTACCTTCTATATTTTGCAATGCTGATGGTCAGATCTGGAAAAACAGCGGCACCCTGTTGGTTTCCTTGCTCATGGTCTTTGGAGGTCTCCACACAGCCTAACCAGAAGGAAAATGAAATATATATGAACCTACTAGCCAGTTCAAAAATGCTCCATAACCAGTGATGAAGGTGCCTTCCAGAGAAAAAGCATTGTCCTTCAGGCTCTGAAATACTCAAGTGTCCTTAAAGTCCATGAGTGGAGGAATATATCAGCTTCCAGCAGCAGCAGCAGAGCTGTATACGTCTCTAGACTGCAAAGCATTGATCAAACACGGGGGAAAAAAAGAGGCTTGTCTCCTTGTTCAGTTACAATCAAGAATCAGGAGTAGCATGAAGCCCTCATCTAATAAAAAAAAAAAAAGTGAAATTTGGATACTTTTAAGAAAATTTCTCATTATTCTACATATAGCTGCTCTATCACATGCTCAATACCAAACCAGCAGATGTGATAGAAAAACTCCTTGAGCAGGTTTTACAACTTGTTAAAAACAATACCTAAGGAAGACACATTAGTACTAAGCAGCTGTGTTCTGAAAATTGTTCTTGATTTAAGTAATCAACAAGGCATTTACTGTTATAGCATGCACCTGTGTTTGCATAGTTCTGTTCACCCATATATGCTTTATCCTTAGAGATAAAACCTGCTGGTTAGGGAGAAACAGGCATGCAGGAGCATGGACTGCAGCTCACTAGGACCAGCCAGGAGCACCCTGTGAGAAGGGGGAGATCAGATATTGTCATGTGTTAGGGCTGATGGACTACAAGGACCTGTTATTCACTCACAATTCCACCAACTAATCTGCTTTAAACTCTTCCTCTCACAGAAAATTCAGGCTTCACAAAAAAAAAAAAAAAATCATTTTGGGAGCTCCAAAAAGCTCTGAGACACTCAGAGTGCTGTATTTAAATTGTGCTGTTCAGATTTATTTTGTTTCATATGAATATTTAAATAGCAATGAAATAAGCATATGTATCATGTGTTATTGGCACAAAAATAAATGCCAAAAAAGTCTCTGAAGCAAAAGATCTGACTTCTTCCCATTAAATATTTGCAAAAAACTCCAACACTTTCCTGTGAAATATTCTTATATTGGCAGAACCTTTCCTTTTCCTAGGAAGATTATTCTATTAAAAAAACACAGTGAATTTATTATCTGATTATCTAAGCTGTCCATACTTAGTATCTGAGTGCCTCAAAAGCATGTTTTTTTCTGTTGTTTTTCCTGCCTGTAACAGGCACTTATCTTCCTGGACTTTAATTATTGTAATTTTCCATGGGAAAGGATATCTATATTAGGAATGCTTGAACCTCTTAAGAAGGGAGACAATAAACTTCCTGCAGGAGTCTAACTGTAGAAAACTTTGGCTGAAAAGACCAGTAAGTCATTTAGGGTCATTCTTTGGTGAAAGACAGACATTTGGGAGCCAGTTTACATCCCATGTGCCAAGACACTTTGCAGCCTACCCATCTCCCCTGCTTAGCAGAGCAGCCTACACATTTATTCCAGGTGCTCTGATATTAATTTCTGAAGGTCTGTAACCAGAGAGGGTCTATTCCAGATGTGATGGCAAGTAGCAATGGCTCCATTAGTGTATGGAAGAGCTGCAACTCAGAGTACACTGAATATAGAGCCCAGTCCCTCCACTCCAGTAAAATGTTCCTGTATCCCCGGTGGAAAAGGGCTCCATTTTCATATTGCTGCTGAACTAGAAGGCAGACAATCCATGGAAAACACTGAATCAAACCTAGACTCACAAATTAACATTTAGGACAGCAATAATTTCTGTTGTGTGGAAGAGAAACTCTTTGTGAAACTTAACTGTGAAACTAAAATCTCCAACCAACATTGTGAACTTTGGGTTCTAATAGTTTGAGGAGATTTGAATATGACATGTGGCATTTTTTTTTTACCTTTGAGATTTAAAACTAATCAAAATTTTGCAGTATGTTTAATGAGCAAGAGTCTACAGGTTTTACGGGGTCTTTTAAAAAAAACTTAGCTTGAAAATAAAATATTCCACATTTAGTGTTCTTTGAACTCTACAATAAAGACTGTAGAATTTCTTTATAATGGATTGCTACATCTGGTGTATGTGACTTATTTTTTAAGGCTGTATTTTATGGTTACCATACAATTCCTCGCACCTCTATGGTTTTCCTGTATATTCTTCAAGGCTGTATCACTTTGTTTGGTGGTACTTATACATCTCAACATGCAGCCAGGAAGTTTTTTTCTACTGACCACCTATATAGCCTCAAACATCACTTTTAGGACTCAGTCCTCATAAAGCTCTTGTGTGATATCTAATTCCATGGAGATAAGAGGGAAGTTTTTAAGAGTTTCTATGATTCTCTTTATTATAAATTTAGACCCAAATCAGAGGAAGCAACTGTCCCACTGGAGTGTTCTTCAGCCATGAAGGTAAGAGACAGGGACAGCTTCAGGCTTTCCATAACTTTCTACTCTGAAGAGTGTCAGAGCTCTGGCTTTTCAAAAATGTTACAGCTCCTTAGGGCAGCTATTATTTTTTTTCACCACATTTGAAACATATTCTACCTCCCTGCCAGTAACATATTCACTGGAACCAAAGCAGGAGGGACTGTTCCTGGAAAGGCTTAATTTGTGACAGCTTACAGCTGTCACCTCATAGTTTTCTGAATGGAAAGGTTTTTTCCCTGGACAGCCGTGTGAGGTATTCCTGAGAGAGCACAGAACTGGCCTTGAGGAGACTGGAAATGACATTGTTAGAGAATGCAGCTGTAAGACAGGCACGCTGCCTGGCTTGGTGACCAGGTAAGGACAGCTCCCCTGGGAGCAGAGAGGTGCTGGGGCCACTGGGCTGGGCAGGCCCCCCAGCAAGTCAGCTGAGAAAAACAGGAGCCCGTGCCTTGCTCTGCTTGCTGCCTGTCCTCTCTCAATTCCCTGCCCTCCCCAGGGAAAAGCACATAACTGGGGAAGAGCAGAGCCTTGCTCAGCTCATTGCTGTCTCTTCCCTGTCCTGGGGCAGGCCTGAGAACACCTGCAGAGATGCTAAATGAGGCTGACTCCACAGATGCTGCTGGGGAAGGCAGCCTGAAGCACACACCATAGAGCAGCCTCCAAAACAACATGTGAGCGAGGGACAGTGAGAGCTCAGTCATTGCCCAAATAAAATACTGTTTTAAATCACTGTTCTTACATGAAGTCAACCATGTTTAATTAGGAAAATAATCAAATAGGTGTTATTCCTAAGGTTAGCTCTAGGATATTCTTATACAGTCAGAAATTTAGAAGTAAAATGTTTGCATGCAATTAGAACTATTTATTCTGCCCTGGCTGTCTGAACCAGTCATTCACAATGTGTCTGAGCTGCAAGTAGCAGAGGATAGAAACAACAATTGATCAAAAGATGGATTTAATAGTCATTGAGAGTGAGATTCTCCTAGAAAAAATATACTTGGGGCTTAGCACATCAGCTGAACATCAGGTCTCATCTCACAACCTCCCGTTGAGGCTGGTAGAAGGATGGATTTCCAAATTGTTATGTCCCCCTGCAGAATGCCAGTGTTGAGAGAAGTGGTGACAGCAGAAGTGCTGAGCCTGCCTCACAGGCCTCAGCTGCTGCCCAGGCATCAATAGACATCAAGAGATGGACAACCTCAAGGAGAAGGGGGTAGGCTAGCAGCTTTCACAGCCCTCTGGCAAATGCAGACACAGTACTATAAAGTTGCTATCATGAAAACACATAAAGCTGAAAGTGAATATGCTCTTCAGTCTTCTGTAGAGAACTGATGGTATATAAATACTACTACAATAGCATTATAGATGCAATTAGTTAGTATGGACTTTAATTTCAACAGACATTGTGTGACCTCCTCAAGCTCAGTTATTTAAGGCAGTAAAAAAGCTTGCCTCCCTGAAAGCTGAAGACAAATTTCCCATTGTTTTCAGCCTCTTTGGTCAGAAGCCCCTTCCCTTCCCTTCCCTTCCCTTCCCTTCCCTTCCCTTCCCTTCCCTTCCCTTCCCTTCCCTTCCCTTCCCTTCCCTTCCCTTCCCTTCCCTTCCCTTCCCTTCCCTTCCCTTCCCTTCCCTTCCCTTCCCTTCCCTTCCTCTCCTTCCCTCTCCTTCCCTTGGCTCAAAATATTAATTCACTGCATTCAGCTTCTGATTTTTTCTTTGGAATGCACCCAAGTGACCTATATCCTGCATGTCCCAAGGGCTACCTGGAGTTTCTGTTTCCTGAATGTGCACTGCTGGGAAGTGTCTGTTCCTGTCTCCCCAGCATCCTGCAGTTATTCTGCCCTTTACCTGCTATAACTACATACCAGCCCCAACAGCACTTTGCAATAAATAAAAGGGTAATAATGTGGGAGAACTAAATTCCTTATGGCTGAATGCCAATACAATTCATGTACTTAAAAATGCACATCTAATCCTGTATATTAAGTCTGATCATTTATATATTATGTTTACATTCAACGGACCTGATTACTCTATGAGGTACATTCTTTATTTGTGTTCAGAATCTCTTCTCACTTTTATTTGCAAGTATGTTTCCTCTTGATTAAGGAAATTCTGAAATGATACTGAAGGAAAAAAGAATAAGCACATTCAGTTGATTTGCAGAACACGTCATTCGGTAATAGTGCACTGCACCATAGCTTCTGAAACTAAATAGTTCAGTGGCCTTGAATTTGCATAGAAAACTTTTATTCACTGTGTAATGCTGCTACACACATGGCAGACAGAAATCTGAAAATCAAAGACTGAAGGTTAAGGAGGAATAAAGAGAATATTAAGCATCATATTGGGCTCCACTGTAAAGGAAAATGTCAAAGGACAAAAAAGGAGAAAAATCATTAAGAACAGTGTCTGCTTCTGTGACTATTTGTTGCATATTCTTGAGGATCAGGAAGATCAGATGGAAGGAAGATTCACATCCTCTCTTCTCAAAGGAGAACATTTTGAATGGATGAAGAGCTTCATAAGGAGTAAGTATCCTCTTCTTGAAAATATCTGTTAAAAATAAGTTTGATAAACTTAAATACTATATACAAGGATGTAGGTAGCAATGGTAGGGGATTTTTCCTCTCTTTATGTTAATTTGCCTGCAAGAAACTTCTATCTGGCCCTGGTCTACTGCTATTGTTTCATCCTTGGATGAGCTGTATCCTAAATGTCTAAAATCAAAGCAGCAGAAAATAATCTAAAAAATCTATAGAGAAATAGCAGAACTGAAAAATTACAAGCTTGATGGCTGCTACCCTGTAGTTTCACTGTGCACCATTTGATACATTTCCCTGCACCCCCTTATTGCCTTTTTTTAAGGCCTGTCCTTGCAATTTACAATCCACAAGGCTGCTGAGCTCTGTGGAAACGTTAATTTGCCACCTCTTCAAGGCACAGGCTTTGTCTTTACTCCTGGAGGCACACAGGATGCTATGAGCACTATACAAATATTATCTGATATAATGTAATGGCAACTCCTCCACAAAAGGTGTGTTAGGGTGGATTTAGAGTTCTCCAAATGTCTTCCATCACAGCGGACAAACAAGTAACACATTAAACAACCAGTTCTCAGCCCACAAAGGACCAGCCTGAAGGGATTACCCAGTACCATCACATTTCTCACTGACACCAAACACTAACAACATCTCCAGCATGCACACACATTCGATTCAACAATGTTACCCTCACTCTCAGTGCGCACATCAAACAGCTGAATGGACCAGCTAGTCATCGACACATAAATGAGCCCTGCAACATCAGCTGGGGTAATTGAATGCCTAATTTCAAGGTGATAGGAAAACTAAATAGTGGAAGAGTTGTATAGACTAAAATAAAGTTCACAGTCAAGAAACATCAAAATTCTTTATGAAATTCATTGAATTAAATTAATCACATTGAACTACAAAAAGCAAGGAGCTCATTGAGCTCCATCCATGCCTGAGGCCAAGTAGAGGAAACTCAGACCAAGACCAAATAAATTTATTTTCAGCCAGGCCTAAATTTTTGAACAACAACTGCACCACAGTTGATGTTCTGGGACTACAATTGCTGTCACTAAAATGAAGAGTATCAATCCAAAGACTTAGTGCCACACAAAATGGAAGGAAAATATCCTTCACATAAATTATGCCTGTCCCAAAAGATTCAAGTGTCTTTGCTTTTGTCTCATTCAAAGGGCTTTTGTATGGTACTTTGGTTGTGTAAAATAGGTCAAGGAAAACCTCTAAATTAGGAAAACACCAGACAAAGAGGTATGAGAGTCCTCTTCTACTTCCTCCCACTCCCCTCAGCCCACAGCTCCCAGAGGAGGTCCCTGCTTAGGAATATATTGGGGGCTTTTGGATATTCTCTTAGGAATATACTGAAATCTCAAGATTTCACTGTGGCCTCAGGTGTCTGTCACCTCCCAGGGAGCAGACACACGGGGGTGCAGCAGCATCCACCCTGTCCGCAGGTGCACATCCACGGCCAGAGCTGCACAAAGCCATTTTCATCTTCTTTGTGTTCCTCCCTACACAGCCACATAAGTCTGGAGTAACTCCATTACTGCAGCAAAAGGGCAGAGGCATAAAACTGAGCATGAATGAGGTCAGATGAGTACCGCTCTCAGCTAATGTGTGAAATGCACACTCAGTTTCATACCATTGATTTGATCCACCACTCTGCAGTTACCAATCAAGTGGCTGTTTAGGAGCCTGACCACTGGAACCAATATTTTAAAACAGGATAAAAAGACCATCCAATCACATTAAGGAAATGGAGAACATGAACTGAAATTTAATAGCTAATTACATTATCCATATATCCAGTATGCAGTCAGATTATAAAAATCTTGAATGACTAAAATTTGGGTTGCAGGAAAAGAATCCTGGACCCTGCTTACTCCCAGGCTAGGGAATGAGGATCTTCATGCAGAAAGAAAGGAGTCACACAGTATTTGCACTCACATAATAAAGCTGGATTCTGAAAAAAAAAAAAAATTAGTATGGGCACTAGATCTTCCAATGTTTCAGAGAGGAAAAATGTATGGAGTTGAAAGAAAAAAGGTAAAACATTGGACAAGATCCAGCCCATCCTCTTCTAATACTCAAATTGTGAATTGCAGTACACAGATTTGGAATCTGACTCTCAGCAAGAACATCTAGATTTGATCCATCCCTTGTAAAAAAGATAAAACTGAACCAAAGAGAATGTCTCTGTGTGAGCCTGTCCTAGAGACACTCAACAGGAAAATTACTATGAAAAACCTCCCACCCTTTTGTGGAGCTTAAAGAGGCCATTCAGAGCAATACAAAACACCTCTTGTCAGAGTGCAGATGTCTCAGCTAGGGAGAGGCACCTGCATGCACAGGGCTCTGAGCAAAGCAAAAAGAGCAAAGGGAAATGAGCCCTTCACACAGTGATGCTGACAGGCAGAGCGTGCACGTACCAGGGGTCTGAGATCCTGACCCCACACTGTGCTGCCTGCTTGATTTAATGAAATGTACGTGAAAGAGGTGCACTAAAGCATGAGACTTTTGGGGCATTTGGATCACAGGGTTAGGGGAGAGATTCTTGCTGTGGCAACCACTCTTCTGGAGAGCCAAAGAAATATCTGGAGCAAAGGACTGTGGCCCCAAAGCCTCAAAGTCAGGGCATTCAGGTAGGACAAGGGAGTTCTGGTTTCTCCCCCTGGCCTTTATCTGATAAAGATCTAGTGTAACATGCGTAAGCAGTCCAGGGACTTTTCTTGATCATTGTCTTAATTGGCTGAAGTGCAAGGAAACTGTTCTATGTATTGATTTTCTAATCAAATTAATGTCTGGTATTTACCCTCCATATGTTTATTCCTCTGTGGTGCAAGGCTCTCTAATGTCCCATGGGGTTTGTGTCCAAGTTTAAAGTTTATTGTCCTGTGCCTTCTCTGAATATGCACAGAATGCATCAGGCTCTCATACCCATTAACAACCAACTGAAGGGGAGAATTTATTTCCCTTTTTAATCAATGAAGCTGCTGATAAAGAATTAGCCTTGCATTTAGGGAAATCAGTTTCATTATGAATTACACTGCTTCAGATTTCCTCCCTCACCACAGAGCCTGAATTACTCTTGCCTTGATTTCACACTAAGAATCCTGTGGGTGATAAAGATATCAGAAGTTTTAGGTTGGAGACAGCAGTGACGAGACCATTGAAATCTCTCTACCACACACAGCACCCTGCAGGATGCCTGTCTGGAGAAGCTGGGTTCTGTTCTCCCTTACTCAAATGGCTTCTTCACCAGATACTCCATTTATTTGGCCTGGGAAGTGAGTCCTGAGCCAGGGGAAGAAAATATTATACACATTTCAGAAGCATCTCATAATGCAACAGGGGAAAATCTTGTTACAGTGCACTCCAAGCAGCCTATTCAAGGTAATCACATTTATATTTTTTAAATGAGGCAGCTTTCACAAAAAGTCAGCTTTGCAGCCATGACATAAACAAGCCAGGACACAGTCCAGGAGCAACAAAATAGTTTATGACACTTCCTGTTCTTAGCATCCTCCTTTCCACTTCCTAATGAACTTTAATAAGAGGATGTACCAACATTTATGTACGGCAATTTCCAGGTTGGCCACTTCATATAAAGTGCCTTTCTCAATAAAGGAAACGCCATGCAAGGTGGAAAATTAAAGATGAATGCCAAACTTCTTTCTCTATAATTTAGTTAATTATACCCCAAAAGAGCATCTGCAGTAGGCTTTTAAAGTTTTATTGTTCTGACGAAGATATTTTTTGTAAAACAGATGTAAACTTGCTTTCTTTGTTTATCCATTAATTTATTTAGTTACCCCATTGTAAAAGATAGCAGATATGAAAGAAACTGAATCTGAGTCAGTTAGAGGTTTTGGAGAAACAGCTGCAGAACTGGTGGTGAGGTTTCGGAATAGGAAACAAACTAAACTAAGGGAATAATGCAAGGGTATTTCTTCCACTCAAGGATTGAGGCAAAATACACCTAAAGAAAAGAGTTTGACATACTTTCATTTGAAAAACATCAAAATCTGGTGCCAAAAACACTCTCTTTATTTCAGAAATACAGCTTCTAGTATTGATTAAACACAAGCATAAGTTAACACATGCTTTTAAACATGAAAATAAATACATCTCAGCAAGGAAATTAAGTCACTCTTATATGGCTTCTTGAATAAGGTTGAAATTCTGAACTTCATTCTGCAAAGTGCTTTGGGGCAAAATTTTGAAAATTAATCTGAAAGTGCCAATATACTGCAATCACAGTTTAATGATTTGTACAGAGATAAGCAAAGAACAATGGATTCAGGATTTTCTGGCACATCATTGCTGAGAACAAAACCTACTATATTTTAAGAAAAGCAATGTATTTCAAGAAAGCTGTCCTGGCAAGGAGGAGATTATGTCAGAACCTGGAACTTACCTTGTGCCACACCATGAGTTTAACAAAGCCTGTTGCAATCAAACTGAAACAAGAAAGTCAGAATTACTTCTCTATAGCAACAATGATCAGCTCTCAAGAAAGATGAAAGTTATTGTGGAAGCCGCATGATGTCATTGTAATTAGATCTTTAACCTGCACATACCTACACAACCCCGTTACCCACCAAAAAAAACAACCAACAAAAAAGCCCCACCCAAAAAACCCAAAACAAACAAAAAACCATGCATACAAGCAAAAACAACAACAAAAAGCAAAACAAACAAACACCCACATAAGACTTAAAGTGGAAGAGAAATTTCTAGAGTGACAGATAAGATGGTCGACGTGCCTACGTATTTTCTATAGTATTTTACATATAAAACATTTTTCTTTCTAACCTTCAAGCTCTGATTTGTCTTTCATTTTGATGTGGCTTTCAAAAAAGACAAGGCATTGTAGTCAGACCACAGTATGAGGTCTGTAATATGCTCTGATGGGCAAAGCATTTCTGCTGTCTTGGTCTCACAGTAATTTATTAATGGATGGGCTGATAATGCTTATTATGTGCCTGAGATAACCTCAAAAGACCAAGCAAATACAGCTAGACTTAAATAATGTCTGTTCTTTTGAAGGTTTCTTAGCAAGAAATTGGATTTTCAATGCAAAATATATATCACATTTTTGAAGAAAGAAACAACCAGACCTCTGAGAGCGCGCTAGATGTAGAAGGTGTTTGGGAAATAAGCAAAAGCACACCTCATGTCTTCAAAATGATTTAATTCATCAAAGGGCAAAGAAATCTCATTGAAATACAGCATTCTGTATCTTTTATTTCTGATCCACATGAGGGTAGGGAATAGTAGTTTTCTAGTATTACATTATCTGGTAAGTTATTGACAAAAATACAGTCATATCATCCAGACTATAAAGATGAGGTGATCCTCTTTTATTTCCCTTGTTAGCATTTAGTCATGTACTTCAAAAGAATTTCTGCAAACACTAGGTTTTCCTAGTGCCATTGCACCTAAAGATGCACAGCTATGTTTCATATTGAACCATTTATTTGTATCCAAATGCAAGTCTTGGGGGCTTACTCCTCTGCCAACTGCTGTTTGTCCTGCAGGAAAACAACTCCCTGAAGAAATGCAAATAACTCATGGTTCTTGAGGGCCCTGGGACAATTACTATGCCATCCAAGCACTCAAAATTGCAGTAAGTAGGTTATATAGCCTCGGCATCCTCATTCCATATGGCTGCAGCTGAAATAAGATGCTTAGGTATGTTGTAAAGTGACATAGTTTGAATACACATAATTGTATCTTAAGTTCAGCTACAAGCCCTGGGCCACCACAGGCTCAATAAGGGATCAGACATGGGTCAATTAAATTCTGTGAACATTTTATTATCTGGGAGCTGAAAGTCTTTAGCTGAGATTAGACAGCTATGGATCTTCACAGATTATGAACACTGCTCTGATGCACTGCTGCTGCTTGATGCAAAGAATATCATCTCACATCACAGATAAAACTGAAAGGAAAATAATGTGAAAAGGTCATTTCAGGAGACACTAAAACACAGCATTGATTCTGTGCTTTCCACATGGGAGCCATTAAATAGGGCTACTTTTGTAAAAGCTACATGAGCAATTAAGTGAGAACATGGATGAAACCAGCAGCTTTTCGACCATAAAATATTTCTGTATTGACAAACTGCAAAAGGTATTTCACTAGAAAAGGTAGTCCCACAAAACTCCTGTCCAGCTCTTGTCAACTTTTTCTGCTTTATTTGAGATCACCAAAATTAAAGAATTAACCTAAGACAAAGGAAAGGGGTTTTCACTATGTGTTGCTGCATCTTTGTCTTAAACTGGACTGACTTGCCCAGCTCTTTCTGAAACCCCACCATGCTGTTTGGGAGCCAGCATGTTGCAATAAATTTTTATGCTGTTCTTCCCATCATTACCTTTCAGTTTTTGAATGCTTTGTGTTATCCCCATGGGACAGATTACTATGTAGAGTGGGAAGTCCCAGACCACAGAATATTTGGGACTTTTCTGCTTTCACACTTTCCACACCTTTCCCTTCCTAATCACGGTATAATTCTTAAAGTAATTATTAATTTACCTTTAATTTAAGATACTCTTAATTTGATTATTCTCATTATTCTTGCAATACTTATTACTTTCTTCCCCCTTTAAAGTATTTTTAGAAAGGATTTTCAGTGCAAGACGACTTTGCAAATGCAAATTTTAGCAAAAAATTAATGCAAAGCAAGATTTATTATTCAAAAATAGATTAGGAGTTTATTCATTTTTTAGAAACAAGTATCCTATCTACTTCACAAGAACAGTTCTTGGATCTTGGACTGTATTCTGAGGCACTTACAATTCAATCTTGACTAAAGATACAGGAACCAAATATCAGTAAAAGGGGCAAGGGGGAAACATATTTCTTTCCCCCAAGCAACACCCACAGACTGTGTAGCACCACTGGTGCCATCGATTATGCTGAACACATTAATACAGTGCCTTTATTAACAAATATGATTCAGAACTGCAGATTAACTCTATTTTCTGGAGCACAAAATATCTGCTATTTTTCATTGTGATATCACTCACAGAGCCTTAACAGGTACTTCTTCCCAGTTTCCTAAAAGAAACACTGTTTAATGTAATGTGGTCACACCAAATAATGGGACAATATGTAAGAGATTTACAAAATATTTTTTTTTTTTAAAAAGGCAGAAATTTTAAAACATAAATTCATTTAAGTACTTAAGAAGCTCTAAGTAAAAGGTGCCACTGAAAGGGTGTTGGGGTTTGTCAGGTCCATCACAGATAAACCTTAGTCCAACACTGTATTGTATTGTAACAGCTACCATCCCATTTTCTGTGGATACAGCACAAGATTTACTGAAAATGCACTGGAAAGGGTGTATATAGCAATGATAGTGGAGATTACTGTTTCACAAAAAATATAAGGTTAGAGATGGTTCAAAAGCCAAACCACTTTAGGTCTGTATTTTCCAATTTGGAATTCTCAAGGTAGACATTCCAGATTGCATGGGAGCGCACAGACAAAAGTGGCCAGGTTTCCAGAGGCACCAACCATCCCAGTTAACACAGGAGTGCATGTGTTTATGTCTGTGAAAATTGGAATTCATGCTTTGCCCTGAGGCTAGACACCTACTTTGGGGTAGCCAAAATCTGGGAGGTTTTTTCTTAGTTCAAGGTAGTTCACAAAATTAATACAAAACATTGAATGACCAAAAAGGTTTTCTAGGCTCATATCTGATTATCTGATTTCTTGAAATAATTGCAGGTAATGGAAGCAATCAGGAAGTCGGAAAGACTTTTATAAGGTGTATTGGGTTTATGTGGCCAGGTTTTGGTAGCAAAGGGGAGTGCAGGGACCTGCAGACCTGTGGAGAGAGGAGCCCACGCTGGAGCAGGTTTCCTGGTAGGACCTGGGGCCCCGTGGGGCACCCATGGTGAAGCAGGCAGTGCCTGAAGGACTGCATGCATGGAAGAGTGACCCATGTTGCAGGAGTCAGCAGAGAACTGTTGCCTGTGGGGTGGACTCACATTGGAGAAGTTCATGGAGAACTATTTCCCGTGGGAGGAACCCCATGCAGAGGCAGGAACACTGTGCAATGAACTGACCTTAACCACCATTGCCCATCTCCTTGCACTACTGAGGGGGAGAAGGTAAAGCTGGGGAGGAGGGGGTAGGGAAATTTGTTTTTAAGATTAATTTTATTTTTCATTGTCCTGCTCTGGTTTATTAGTAATAAATTCACTTTGTATCTCTTAAGTCAAGCCTCTTTTGCCTGTGATGGTATTTGATGAGTGATCTCTCCCAATCCTTATTTCAGCTCATTAACCCTTTGTTATATTGTCTCTCCCGTGTCCAGGTGTGGAGGGGAGTGATAGAGTGGCTTTGGTGGATGCCTGACTTTCAACCAGGGTCAACCCACTACATATGGGAAGGCACTAAATAAAAATAAACGATGGTTTATTTTTCTAATAAAATTAGAAACCATGATTTCTAATAGACTAATGCCTCAGAGACAGATACTTCTCTTTGTTGGACACATCTGTGCAAAAAACAGGGAGAGACTAACAAGCATTATAAGGACTATAGAAGCCTGCATTGCTTTATCTCCACTTGTAACACAATAGGCAAAGAATATCCAATGAAATCAACTGGTATCCAGCTGCTACAAAGATATGTGGTTCTTCATGAACACTAATCAACTTTGGAATTCACTGCTGCAAAGTGCCCCTGAGAAACTCCACTTCTGAGCAAAAAGAGGAGCAGGAAGTTTGCTCACACACTGGACATTCAGGCATTGCCTCTGCTTAAACATTACACTTTCTCAGCAGCTCCAATTTAGTTTCTTGCAAACACATATTTGGGAGAAGTTACCTTTGGGCAACTGTTCTTGCATGGACAATGCACCAGTTAGTCTCTTTCTGCCTTCCAATGATATCATCAAAGGATCCAATACTCCCAGATGCACTTCAGGCTATAAGAGATGAGTCCTCTATTTCATGTTGTGAAAATGTCACTTTCAAAGATCTGACATTTTGCTGACATTATCTCACATATTTTGAGTACCAAAAAAAAAAAAAAAAAAAAAAAAAAAAGAAAAGAAAAAAAAAGGGAAAAAAGAAACCACAGAAGAATCATTCTTATGTCTTTGAACCACCATTTGGGCCAAGACATAGTATGGCAGACCCACTTTGCTGCAGAGGGCAGTGTGAGCACAACCCAGTTGGTACCATCAGTCCTGGACCTCATTTCCTGGCCTTCCAGCACATGAGATGCGACACATCTTTTATCCTCAGTTAGACAGTGGATATGCATCAGTTTTATTTACCAGCATAGATGTAATCAATTATAACAGTAAATTATGAGGACCAAAAAAGTATCTAAGCTTTGCAAGAGAGCATCAGGACCTACACAGACAAATCAAATACAAAATAAACATCACCTTAGCTGTGAATCCTCATGTTTCAGGGCAGCCGTTAGCAAAATTCCTGTGATTAGACAGAAACTGCCACATACACAAGTTTATAAAATAGGTAATTGCCCACAATGGTTTCTCATCTTGCTCAGTACAGATCTTCACATCCCACTACCTGGATGGAATCTGAAAACTTCTGTGATTCTAATATTGGCATCTGGTCATGTTTCTGTTCATCCAACATACCTCTTAACGCACAATGGTCAAATAATTCTGCTACTACTGTTCTCTTTGAAGTTTATGAATGTAAAGCATTAACCTATTTCCAGCACGAGATACCATATGATCAAATTAAAATATGTAAATTGCATACAAAAGCTTCCTGTGGTGCATGAATTTTCTGTTAACAAGCGCTTTCCAAATGAATTAAGTGTTCTTAACTCCTCTTAGTACAAGTAGAAGACATCAAGAATTTCAGGATTAGACTTGAGCCCCTCAGTCCTTGCCTGTCTCCTGGCAAAATATGTCATCTGGCCTAAATACCAAAAGTTCATCTTGCCAACCACCACATGATCCTCCTGCAATTGAAACACATTGGCAGAGAATTGTTGGATCAAAGGTAAGCATCTGAGAATATGATCTAATGTGACTTAGTTGTCTACATTTTCTTAATCAGTCTTGAAGGAAATAGAAAGCTCTACAGACCAATTAATTGAAATCTAATGGCTTGAATTGGTTTTCTATCAATTCTGTGGGACTTCCACTGAGACTTATCTTGGACACTAACAACTACAATAGATGTTTACCATTAAGTGAGGTCAAGTCCGCAGCAGTTTATATGATTCAGTAACTTCATCAGTTGGACTTGACTGTATTGCAGGTAAGCTCTGCATGGTCCTCACCATAAAAGGAACTTTTCTGTTTGGTACTGTTTTTGTAGGGATGCTTGTGCACAAAAAAGCACATCCTATTTTTCCAACCTTACTATCTGACTTGTAAAAAAACGTTATTTCTGCAAACAAAACTCACTTTGGCCTTTTTTTTTAGACTGTCACCAGACACCAAAACTACCCTCATTACATCAGCATTTCTTCATGTGGGAATTAGCCAGCAGCACAGAGGCCAAGCAATGGCATAAATGAGCTGAGAGTGTTGGATGGCAGCTGAGACTCTTATCCCAGGACATCGGCTTTCCTCTGCCTGCATCCCAGGTCTTGAAGATTGCCACAGCTGTGGGACTCAGCACCTGCTGCAACCTTGGCCTGATGCTGTACCAGAGTAAGGTCTAGGTGCACACACCCTCACACACACCTGGAGCCACTTCTTTCCTTTGCTTCTCTCTTCTTCTCCAAGCTAATTCCCTTAACAAAACCTGCTGATGGGCAGAGATGGAGGAGAGGGGACCACATCCTGCAGGAGTATCTCCTCACTGCACACAGGAATGAGTCAGAAAGGGAGCATGAATAGGAACTGGATGATGTTTACCTTCAGGAAAGGAAAACAAAAGAAATGGGAAGGAAAAAAGATGGGACTCCAGTTCTCATATTCAAGTCCTTAGGAATAATTCACAAACACTTTTGGGAGCATAATTTTTTCTCCTCATCCTTTTCCTCTGTTGGCTTGCGTGCTCCTGTAGGACACAGGAAATAAAGGTGTTAAACTGCTGATGCTGAGGAAGGAGTCAGATCTCCTACTTCATAGGCGCCTCCTGGTATTTACCTACCACACTCAAGCACTGAGCCTGTAACTGTGTGTTAAAGGGAAGTAACACAGCTGCAGTTTATAAGGAATCAAATCTTTGCACATACACTGTATGTGTTTGGAGAATGATGATTGATTTCAGAATCCTAGAGTTTGCAGGCAAAAGGATTCTCAATTTCTGGGCCATCATTGGGCTAAGACATCAACTAACCATAGATTGCTCAGACTGGGGGAAATTTTGTAATAAAGGGAGACTTTCAAAGGATGGCTCAGGTACCCCAGAGTTCAGCGACATCTAGATAGGTGGGTTTAGATTGAAACTTTGGGCTTTGGGAAATTTCAGACAATTTCCCTAAGATCAAATCCCTTTGTGCAATTTTCATATTACTTGAAACAGAAACTATCTTGCCGATGAAGCGACATAATATTTAAAATTAACATGGGGAACAATGTACTAGAAGGACATAGAATCTGAGTAAAGGTAGGGTGAGAGAAGAAACTGAGCAAAAAGTTTTAAGAAGAGAAAGGCAGAATAAGGATGGGGTGGAAGAAAATGAGAAGAATTATAATTAAAAATAAACTCCAGCCACTTCCCATGTTGAAAGCGTACAGCTAGTAAGCTGATTGGCATCCTACAATTCTGCCAGGGTATTACAGAAACAGCATTTGAAGTTACAATCATGTGTTTTATGTGCTTCATAATCACTTTTGTTAATAGGAAGATGCAAGATTTCATCTATACTAAGCTTTAGTACTTTACCACTGAAGTCTAATTAGTAAATCATGGAAGGAAAGGAAAGCAAGCTGATGCTTTGCTCAACAAGCTTCTGTGTACAGTCAGGATTAAATGTCAGATAAAGCCTCTGCTTTATTAATTTTCACTTTACTCTGAAACAAAATATATGAACCATGCAATTATTTCAAAACCCTACCAGCATTAAACTCTCCCCATCTCTTACTTCTTCCTCATCACACTTTCACCCCCAGCAGTAGAGAACAGTCCCTCCTGCTAACCTGCAATAAACTCTGCTTATAGCTGCCTTCAAAAGGAGGTCCACAGAAACTTAAAAATAAATGAGACAAGACTAAGATTAATAAAATAGGCAAGGATAATTGTCCATTTTTTTATGACCCAAATTCAATCCATTAAGGGAAGTGCATAAGACTCCCTTCTAGTTAAATTGACTGAAACATTCTGCAACAACGGAGAATAATAAAGCACAATTAAAAGTGAAAGTGACCTGGAGCTTTAAATACCCAAGAACCATGGTAATGGAACAAGAAGGCCATTTAAAGGTCAGCAGCTTATAAACAATGTCCTCAGAGCAATTTCTCAAGAAGAAAATAATTTCAGATGGGCCTACTGAGTAATTTATAAAAAAGAAGGCTTCTCCCATCCTGAAGGAGGCCAAGCAAAATTAAATGCCTACTATGAGGCTCTGGCAGCCATTATTTCAGGTCCTACATTCAAGAGGAGCTATTCCAGCTGGCCTTCATTGGGATCATCTGGCAGGGTAAGTCTCACAATACCATGCTTACAGAGCCATGCATTTCCCAAAACACTTGTTCCTTTGGAGATGACATCTGGGCTGCAGTCCATGAACTCTGCCTGCACAGCTGGCAGGGGTTACCTGAGCACCTGCACTGCTGCAGAGCAAGAGGCAAAAGAAAGCACTGACATAGCTCTCTGTGGGCAGTGTGGGAAGATGTGTCTGTCAACCCCTTTGGCTCCTGGCATATTTCTGTGGCCTCTCATGCAGACACACCTCCCAGCACATCCTGGGGACTGGCACCTGCTGCCAGCCTGCACAAGGAGTGAGCTTCCTGGCACCACTATGTGAGTCTCCAGTTCTTTCTTGCCAAGATGAGTTGTCCTGCATGCACTGGACTTTGGAAATTTGCCCCCACGAGGGAAAGTACAGAAATCATTCTAGAAACCTAAGGTAATTCCTCATATTTATAGAGATCCTGTAAGCTCAAAAGGAAAAAACAAAATCCTTCTTCTCTTGGAGCCTTTCTTTATTTTTCAGACTTGAAGGTAAAACCTCATTCTAGCAGGGTCTGTATACCACAGCTGGAAATATAGATTATACCTAAAAAATATTCATTGAGTGTGTAGGAAAATAAGACTATTCATAAAAGCATCCATTACAAATCTGTCAAAAATTTAAAGCCAGAACATTATTTTTCATCCAGGCAGACATATTTGGTACAGCAGTCCAACAACAGCAACAGCTGTGTTGTGTTAGTAACAGCAACAGCTCAGCAGCTACAGCAAAAACTACTAGGAAGGACTTGCAGGATCCAAGAAGTTATTCTGCATCACCTAAATCCATATCCAGGAGAAAAATTAGTGATCTTACACATTTATTTAGCCAGTGTTCTATCTCAGTCATCAGAGAACACCTCATAACCCAATGTCCAGAGGAAAAGTCAAGAAGATACTAGGCACAAGGTATTATCACATACAGGGGTTTGTGTTTCATGCAGCTTCATCAAAACTGACATAAACCAGTAATTTCAAAAATCATCTAATGACAGAGAAGAACTACACTTAGGCTTTTGGTGAATTCTTTGCAGATATGTCTTAATTCAAGAGAATAATAGTAATGCTACCCTACGCAGTACAGGTTTCACTGACTACTTATGGGCATTTAATATTTCATTAGTTCATTTTCTGAATGCCTTTCTTCTGTTGTGCTCATTCTGTACTTTTTTCTCCATCTGCCCTCTTCCCTCCTGCACACCACAAGTTCACTGAATATTTTACTCCCTGTTCCTTTCATGGTCTCTTTTATCCAAGCAACACATCAACTGAATGACTTGAAGCTTGTTCCCCTTGTGTTCAGGTTAGTAAAAAAATTAGCTGGAAGACATCAGCCACTTTGCTGTAACTGTGTCTTCTCTGTAAACATGAAACATCACATTGCATAGTGCTATTTCAAGAAAAATGGTTTCTCCCCTCTGCATTTTTTGCTGGTGAAGCTCATTTACAGCAGGCTGGCCATGTGCCCACTATGCACAGACAGTGCATGCAGAGTCATAGGAATAGCTGATCAAACACAACCAAGATAAATTCAACCCAGTACATTTTCCATTGTCTATAAAAGAAATTTGGTTTTATAGATTTTTGTCTGCATCTCTCTTCTGAGCCATAGGTGTAAAAATAAGGCAGGAAACTGGACAGATTTTCTTCCCTCAAGACTGTAAAATCACTCAATAAACCTCTTCCAATAATAAAAGCCTTAAAATGATGGTTGAAAGCCTGGCTCCACCGGAGTCAATAGTAAAACTCCCATTCACATCAGGAGCAAGTGACTTCTGCACTAATGAAAGCCCTTTAACGGTACCGGCTATGCTACAAAATATAGCATATAATAACTCCATATAATAACTTGCTATAAAACACATGCTTTTCTCCAGATAAGGTCTCACTTTTTTTTTTTTTTTGCTACTAATAAATTTTTAAAAATACTTATTTCTTCCATCAATAAAAGACAGTCAATACATAAATGCCAATTAACACAGAGCAGCAGTTTATAAAAAGGGCTTCTGAAGACAGCATGGAAATGAAGCTGCAGGCTGAATGTTATATAGGCCAAATGGAATGGTCAAGGCTGTTTCAAGTCTCTGCTGGAAGCTGGTATATCTAGTACCAAAGTAAATGTTAAAAGCATTATTGGCCAAGATGGACTCACACTGACATCTGGCAAATTTGTACAAAACTAGGAGGAATTTGTATTCTTTGTTTGTGTCTAACATTTTGATTTAGACTAACCAAAGCATACATACCAAAGCACCCAGACAGAAAAAACAAATTCCAGTATATTGCCTGCAAAATGCCAGCACAAAAGGATTTTAGAGAGAGAAATTCACATTGTCAGCTGTCAGTTCACAGCGCGGATAAATCCTGGCATGTAATTGCAGCATTAGTCATGCTGGCTAACAAAGGCACCACAGAGCAGGTGGGGGACCAACAGTGGAGAGCAGAGAGGTCATCAGCTGTCTGAAGCACCAGCTTTCCCCAG
Organism: Calcarius lapponicus; assembly: GCA_039654755.1. NCBI lineage: Eukaryota > Metazoa > Chordata > Aves > Passeriformes > Fringillidae > Calcarius > Calcarius lapponicus. The sequence goes on along the minus strand of CM077462.1, from coordinate 49,368,775 downwards.
CAGACTCCGGCACGTGCTCAGCCAGCAGGATGAGGAGCCCAGGCTGGAGTGCTGTGCTTGCTGCGCCCTCTCTGTGCCCCACCACTGCCTTGTCCAGGGCTGGCTGCCAGCCCTGCTCCCCTCACAGGCAGCTGTGCAGGGGCTCAGGTCCTCCTGCACCACTTGTCCAGCACAGAGGGGGCAAAAGTGAGCCATCGCTTTGAAGCTGTAACTGTGTCAGTGCTCCCTTGGGCTTGGAACAGGATGGAGGAGGAACAAAGGAAAAAAGCTTTTCCAAAACAGCCGCAGATTGGAGATGGGCTGCTTCTGAATTCAGGCTTTGGATTAACAACTGTGTGCCACTACAAAGGTGGGATGAAACTCACTTCTCCACACTCAGGAAACTCTTGAAGAAACAGCCCTACACAGTTTTGGGTTTTTTTCCAGTAAGTCCAGTAAGTGAGGGCTTGAATCTGGAAAAATAGTCCTCATAATGATTCCATCCATTTGTAAAGAGTAGCAGGGGAAGAATATTTCTGTTAGTGGCATCTCTTACACTGTCATTTTTTGCACCTATGATGATCAGAACTGCAAATACAGAACTATGGGCATAACCCATGAAGTGATGTGCTAAATTTGCCATCACCTGAAATAATTAAATAAAGTGCGGAAATCTTTGAAAAACATATTCTAGCCCAATTAGAAGACAAATCTGTGCCATGGGCCTGCATTCTACAGCTGAAGGATATGATGAAAACAGCTCTTGTAGGTATTAAAAGTGGTGACTGTTTGACTCTGCTTTGCCAGACTGGTTTGGACTTCTTTTCATTCCACGATTTTGGGGCCTTTCAGCATTCATATTTGTCAGCTTGCAGAATAGTATCAAAAACAAAGTTACAAAGACCAGCCTTTCATGATATAAATAGATTAGTGTTTCCCAGGGGGAAAGGTACCTGAAAGACCCAGGCTGATTCTGAGCCTTTCCAGAAGGATGACATTAGACAAAGCCTTCCCCAAATCCCACTGTTCAGGGCATTTGAAATGGAAAGAGGTATTGGCCACTTACAAGCACTCAAAACACACAGCCTAGGGGGGTTAAAAGTTCAGAAGTGTTTTATGAGGAACTAAAGGCACCTGAGGAGAACAGCTGTTTTAAAATAAAGAATAAAGGCAGGAAGACTGAAGAGGCTGTTTCTTTCAAATCTTGGAGAGAGCTGATATTGATGAAGAAAGCATTTCTACAGGCCTAAGTGGAGCACCCAGCATTGCATGAAACACAACAAACCTTCAACATTGCTTGGGTCTCCTCTTGTCGCTGAGCACACCCTGTGCACAGGAGGAGCCATGCCAATTTGTCCATCTCAAATTGCAAATTCCAGCTGGAAACAACGATCTATTTTTTTAATTTAATTTCTGTCTAGTTCACCAAGAGCACATTGTTATAAAGAGGGAGAGATTCTCCAGAGCTACAAATAAACACTAGCTGATCCTGCACAGAGGTAGATATCACAGGTCTCTTGCTGGCACATCACGTAGGAATAGGATGATAGGCCTGCAGAATCTCAATCCTGCAATGAAGTGTGCCAGGGAATCACACGGAATCCGCAGGAATCCCACAGAACCGTAACATGACTCCCAAAGAGGGTCCCTCCTTTCCTTTGATACCTAGCGCAGTGGAGCTCCTGAGACACTTACAGACAGTGTTACAGCAGAATTCAGTAGCACACACAAAGTAATATGAGATAATTGACATGATTAATCAATAATATTTTGTCCCAAATTGTTAAGCTTTTGGTCAGATTTTTGATTCTAGCAGCATGCTAATGAACATCTGGTCTCTCAAATCATCCCCAAGCCACATAGGGAGCTTCCCTGTCTGTGGACAGGGAGGAGGAGTTTGGGAAGGTGCTTACTGCAAAGTGTAACACTCACAAAGAGCAGCCTGAAACTTTGGACTTGATTACTCATGTCAGACCCTTTTGAAGTCCCATAAAGAGCACATAAAACCTGACATTTCTGGGATGATGTAGAGGGAGTAGGAAAAGCAGGAGTGAGGGGAGAGAAAAAAGGAGGGGCTGAGAAAGCCATTTTCCATGGTAATGTGATTAAGAAGAGCAGGAAGAGAAGGGCTGTGTGCCAAAGGATTTAGAGAAAAAGAGGTTCAAATGCCATGAATGAGGAGACATCATGAGCTGTCCCATGTTTTGGAGCTGAAAAGCAAAGACGCAGGTAAGAAGTGGATTCAAGGAGGAAAGTGGCATCTGTGAAAGAAAGAGTAGGGGAGGCTGGGGAAGTGGAGGTGGGGAGAAGCAAGAAGGAAATGGTATTTTTTTCTTGGCAATCAGTGAATCGTTCTTACAGTTTACAGACAATATTGCCTTCCCTTGGAACAGCTGGTACACTCTCTGGAGGCTGATAACTTTTCAGCAGTGAGGTGCCCTGTGTGCCAGAGCAGTTTGGTGCACAAACAAGCAGTGGATTTGTTCACACATTTCTCTAATCCATTGACAAAAACCAGTATGGTTGCAGCAAAACTGCTCCCCTACACACCTTGCCTGGAAGAGGAGTCTCACAGTAACCCACCAGTGGTGCGTGGGGTGCTCTGGGGCACAGAGCAGCAGGCTGGAAGGGGAACCACACCTTTGCTGCCCATGGATTCCTGAGATCCAGGAGTGCCAGTCAGGAGTGCCAATTTCTGTGTGTGCAGGTACATCTGCCTTGAACACATCTGGCATTTAAATGCATAGGACTGAAGTTGCTTGTAGTCTCTCTGGAGGCAGTTCTGCATTTCTCCACCCCTTTACCATAAAGTGAACATAGACCCTATTATTCCCCAGCACTTTGACAAAAACATCTTGTTTCCTCCTCTGAAAGATGCAGCAGTATAATTAATAGTAAGAGCTACCCCACAACTGTATGCATTCTCTCATGTTCTCAGCCAAGCAAATCTTTCACTTTGTCGGGTAATTTCTTTTTAATGCGGTGCTTGCTATTATTTCTTGATAGTGATAAAAGACCTGAAGCAAAATTCTTTTCAGAGAATTCAAGAGGAAAAATAAAAAACTTTGTTGGTGAAAGGAGTATATTTAATGCATGCAGAAAGTGTTAATTAAAAATCCTTAAAGCTGACATTGTAGCCCTAAAAATCACTAGTATTTTGAGTCTTAAATGTCTCAGTTATCGTCACAGAACATGTCTGCCATGGCACCCATTTCTTTGGCCTGAGGCATCACTATAAAATTAAAAATGAACATTTGAAGCTGGTAAGCTTTGATCTAATTGAGTATGTGGTAGGATCAAATCATAATATGCCCATGATTTGCTGATCTCATTCCTCCCTCCTGGCAAAGGTTTGTCAACAGATACTAATGTACTCTTATAACCTACAGATGTTTTACAAAGTAAGCTGATTTTTGCAACTTATTTTTGTGTGTGAGCTTAACCACCCACACCCCACCCCACCCCCCAAAAAAAAGACAACACCCCACCTGAAATTTCCATATGAGCTAAAGGGCAGAGGAAGCTTTCCAGCAGTTATAATTCAGTAGGTATGACATTTACCTCTCTGTGTTTTTCAGCACCTGGCTTAGTGCACACCAAACTGTGCAAAGCTGAAAATCAATTAATTTTGGAAAAAATTTCTTTTTATACACTCTCTTCCATGGATCAAATTTCTCATCTGTTCAGGGAATTCTTTTGGCATGGAGAGGTAAAACTGATGAATATTAAATCACTGCAATCTTAAAGAGAGTAGTGCCTACCCAAGTTTCAGTGATGTACATTTTTGTATAAACATCTACCTAGATATATACATTTTATATACATCTGAAGACATGATTGATGCATAGGGTTTTTGTTAATTTATAAACAGAAGTTCTAAATAAAATCAATATTTTTTATCCTTTGAGATGTCAGATAGAAAAAAAATACGTCTGCGAATGAGAAGTGGCATCAGTCATCAGAAGAAGGAGTGTATAGAATCTGAAACAGCAAAGCAATTGAACATGAAAAGTTTGGCATAGAAAAAAAGGGTGAGTAATTTAAACCCACTCAGGAACAGGTGTGACTTGTTCATAAACCAGTTAGGAAAAAAAATTGTTCAATTACTCCTCTCTGGTAAATAACAAATTACCATAGTAACTCCACTTTCAAACATATGCATGTATTTTGTTACAGAAAAGCTTGAGTCAATACTGCATTTTAGTATCATACCATGACTATTTTCTTAACTTCAATATCAGAATTCTATGACCTTTCAGCTCCTTATTTACATACACTCCCTCATCCATGACCTGAAAAGACCACTTTAAGGTTAACACTATTGCTCAATCCATGCTTAAAACATATTCTGCCTATTTGTTGAGTCTGTTACATTGAGCCAATTCAGCCAATTGCTTTTATGATAGGGAGAGTAGCTGCCATTTTGGGGGTGGATTCCCAATGATTTTTTAAAATCAGATGTATTTTTTCAGCAATTACAAATGACCTGAGGCATATGCTTATATGCAAGTATATATTTAATTTTATCATTAATGCATGTGGTGGTGGTGGTGGATATAAATTTGTAAGTATTTTCATTTGCAAGGCGGCAGGTTTTCAATTAATTTAACTGAGTGACAATATAGAATACAAACCTTTGTGTAGAGCTACACAGCCCAGATGGAACAGGAGGAGTCCCAAACCCCACTGCTCCTCAGCCTTTGCAGTGCAGCAACATACACTCACTCGCCTCCAACCCTAGTCCAGACTTTGCAGAATAAAAGTTCATTGGGAACAATCCATCTGCAGAATGCAACCCTTGCCTGGTTAGTGATTAGACTTTCTTTAGAAGCAGCTTAAAGGCAGTCAGTGTCAGTGCCTCCAGAGCTGGACTAGAAAACAAATAAATAAGGGTTATGTAGCCTCAGCTGGGTAACATCATTTAACATCCTGAATCTTTAAAATATGTATGATTTGGATCTTGCACCCTGAAGAGTCACTGGGTTTTTGCAGACTCATACTGAGGGGCATCTCACCTGTTCAGATTAACCTGTCCAAGTTAAAAGTAATCTCCAATTAGTCTTCCAACTTGGAGAGGGGATCAGAATCTGCTGTTGTTGACAGTTTTCCATTTTGTAATCAGCAACAAATCAGACTTTGTTTAATGTTCCCATAGCCATCTGTTGCCTCTATGATGGCAATTTCAGTCAGGATCCTTCTATCCTATTTACGTTTATACGATTCAGATGGCCAAAAATATCAGAAGGGGCAGCAGCATAACAAACACCTACACTTTCAATTTGAAAATTGTCCTTGATTAATTTCTGATTTTATAAAAATATGCCAGAAGGTTGGCCCAATAAAGATAAGACATGTATGCTGTTCTAAGCTCTGTACCCCTTCCTATTTTTTTCTAAACAATAAAGGAAGAAGATGAAGTAGAAAATACAGGCACTTAGTCCTAAGCCACACTCATCTCGTAGTTCATTGGAAATCATTTTTGCATGAAGACATACTCTGAACTAAACCACTCAATCATCAATAGATGCAGTGAAACAAATCTCTTCTCATTCCATTGGAAATATGCAAACAGTAATATATCTCTTGCCTGAAGAGTAATCCCCTGTTCATAGCATGGTAATTCGTCTCACTGAATTATCTTGCTTTACTTATTCATTCTAGAAGATTTTAAAGGAAAGAGGAAGGAAAAGGGAAGGAAGGAGGGCCAGAAGGAGGGAAAAAACAACAGCAAACCGCTCATCAACAGCACAAACACAATTAAAAGTTTGCCCGTGTCCAGTGACTCAAAACAATAGAATTGCAAAACTTTCTTTCAGATCACTCTATGTGGGCTGCGTCTATAGCAGAATTTTAGTCTGCAGCAGGTGAGCAGTTTTGGAAGCCTCCCAGCTGTCCCCACCTGCAGTACTTCGGGCGATGTCATGGAGATGAGTGGAGTCACTGTGTGCCCCTCCCAGTGGAGCTAAGCTGTCAGATGCCTTTCAGGGAAGCACCCAAAGCACAGCAGCCACTCTTAGGTGCTCAGTCCAAGCAGAAAGGTTAGAGCTAGGCCAGGGAAGGCCTCTAGAAATGCAGATAAACACCCAGACCACAGCCTCAGCTCCTTGACTTTTCAGATCCATTCTTCCTGGGTTGCACCACTTACTTATACAGATACAGGTTCTGCCAGAGATCTTTGCTTCAAAAGACTTTCTTGCATGGAGTGATTATGTCAGGTGGATTTTATTGATATCTTTGGCTTCATTACCTCCTCCCACCTTTTCATTTTTGTATTCAGGTAAGAAATGTAATTCTGCACAGGTATAAAGTTATCATATCCTCGCCATAAACTGAGTGACATGATAACTTGTCTTGTCAGATAGTTTTACAGTGCTATGCATCAGCTGAAAGGCTGAGAATGAGGCAAATAGACCAAGGTTTTTTATATCTCCCCTAAAGCCATAAGGAGATGTAAGTACTGATATGAAATGACACTACATTTTGTTTGGGAAAATTTTGCAAAGTTGTTTTAGCCCAAGATGGCAGCTATTACGTAAGCAGCAACAGCATCTGTTCTTTTAAAGTCTTTATTTTCCCCTTTTTTATGAGGAACAAAAGTACTTTGAGATCAGATAGCTCTCCCTTTAGATAATGAGAACAGAGCAAAGTGCCTGAATCAGCACATGAAACTTCCTGAGAAAAAGATAGAGGAGCTTGTCTTAAAACAGCCCCTCCCAACATCAGATAGATGCCTGAAGCTTGCGGAGATGGAGTAAAAACACAGTACTAGCAGCTGGAAATGGGACAAAGCTGAAGGTAAAGAATCCTTTCTTGCAGCATTTCTTTTTTTAGCTTTGAATTTTCAACTTTGAAATTTTGACCTTTGTTGAAATGACTGCCACACAGCAACAAAGCATCCCTTCTGTCCAGGGCAGTCATCCCTTGGGCCCTGACTTCCTGTATCTCCCATGAGCAGAACAGCAGCAGGGCAAAGCTACTTCTTTCCCTCACCTCAGAGCAACATCCAGTCTGCATGGGTACCCCAACAAGGCTGCTCTGTGAAGCACTCAGGATTACCACTAGCCATGTTAGTGGAAGAGACATGCAGATGGATGTGAAAAGAGTAACGGAGCTGCTTGCTCTTCCTTGCCTAATTTTTCTGGTCATTCTTGAATGCTCCTTGGTCAAGAAGTTCTTCAGTTTTATTATAGCCCGTGCTTCACTGCAACCCATGAAGAACTTTTCTCATGATTCCTTGTAGTAGGTAGCTGCTGAGTTATGTTGCTCAGGAAAGAGCAAAATCAAAAGACACTTCAAGCTCCATAAATTTTTCTTGAAAACTGAATGATGAGTCAGACCAAGAAGAAGTGCTGCTTCAGATACTATTTCTCAGCTTTTTAAAGCTGAAAATCACCGTGTCTTCGCAAAACATCACTCCTTTTCATTAACAGCCAAATAGAATTTAACCTAAGCTTTGAATAGTCATTTAGTAATTCTGGTTTTCCACATCCATATTGATTCTATTTTTTCCACATTTTCACTTATTTGCCTATGTAGAAATGTGCGCATTTTGAGAAAGTTTTTTAATGGATTTGATCTTTGGACCAAGTTTTGATGTCTTCTGGACCTCTCAATCTTGGGGGCAGCAAGTTGTTAAACTCCTCTGAGTGCAGCTACAATCTTCTGTTGGAGACTGATCTTTATTCTCCTCAGAGACTATAAACAGTGAGGCTGCTGTAGGTTTTATGCTCACAACTACTTTCTTTAACCTTAGCCGAGAAGAGAAATCGACAGTACCTCAAAAAAACTTCACTCTCATTTCTTTCCTTTGTTCCAAACATTAGCTGCATTTTTAAACCCTTTCATTACAGTGACAGTAGCCTCCTTGATAAAGCTCCTTGTGGAAGACGTCCCACAAGGTCAACTCTGTCACTTCGGCTTTCCTGACTTGATTTTCCTTTCTTCATCTATGTCAAAGAACGGCTTTTACAGTCACAACTTATTTTGTTCTGTAGCTTCTTACAGAGTGTGAAATTTCACCTAAAGGATCACATGGCTCAGTCCCAACACTCTTCAAAAAGTAACAGGAATTTCAAAATTACACATGTATTTTTCCAGTTACACTGGCACATTATTAATCAAAATTCAAATGGAAATTTTTTGTCTTGCCCCAACAGCTGTAGAACAGCACAAGCTTTCTCAAAGCATTTCAAGAGCATTTATGGAATTCCATGTCTGTCAGCCACCCTTAGAAAAAAACGGACAACCTAAATAACAGCTATCCAGATATCTTAAATTCTGACTTTGCTTCATTGATTCTATTTTGCTTATACAATAAAATGGCACTGTGTAATTTTACTCTTTTCTTCATTCATAATTGCCCTTTTGATTTTGAAAATAATTCTTCTCACTGAGTGCAATGTGAGCTGCATTCAGTTTGCTATGTTATCTAAATCTGAGCAAATATTACAAAGCTCACGCAGTTCCTCTGAGGGACAGAATGTTCTCATTTCTTCAGTTACTCACATTGGAATATAATGTTTACAAAGACATTTGCACTTTTCCCTTCTTTCTTATAATTGTAAACTTTAAGATTAGCACGGCTGTTTAAAATAAGATATATTTGAGTGAACAAGCCTTTCTAAACTTAATTTTCTTCACTGAAGGTTACTCTATTTTGTTTCTTCCAGCCTTCATTCAGATATTTTAAAATGTTCTCGCTGATTTAGCTCCAATTTGTCACAGAGGTCCTGGCCTAATTATGGCTGTTAAAACACTACAACTATTGAAAGCATCCTTCAAAGGGACATGTTTTTTACTAAACTCAGCAGAAATCTCCCCATTACATGCAGGGTGACTGAGTTGGGTCTCTAGCCCACCACCACTCAAGCAGAACTATTCTCTCGGAGGCTTCTGCTTGCAGCTCCACCCTCAGGTCTGCACCAAGGCTGGCTGTGCCAGAGTTGGCCATGAGGAAGGATCTAATGGGATTCCAATGCCAGCTTGGGATGGATTTCCAGATTTTGCCATCCAGGAAGCCTCATACATAAAAATATAGGAATGTAAAGATTTTGGCCAATATTCAGAACTTGATTTTTAGCCCTTGAGTATGAATATTTCTATGCTTGGTTTAGAATGGACATATGATGCTTTCCAGCTCCAGCAGGGCGTTGCTGAGCAAGGCCACTGCAGGCTGGAGAAACAGGAGAGCAGACAGCACTGTCCCCCAGGCTCACAGCGATACCCCCTGGCACAAAAGGACATAGGCACACCTTCTCCATGGGTACTGCCCCACAATCTGTTTTACACTGCTCTGGAGGAACAAAAGCTCCTGTCTTTGAGCCCTGTTTTCTGTTTTTATCTTCACACAGGTACATGTGTGCTTTTATAATAGAGATCAATTACAGAAAGGTGGCAAGCTTTGATGGCAAAACGTGACCATAAAAAGAAAAAGTACAAATTATAGAAGAATTTCAAAAGCACACAATATGAACAAGGACACTGCCAATTCAATGGCTGAAAATAAAGAAATACAGACATTTTATTTAAGCAGTGTCGTATTTCAGTGTGGTATTTAATGTCACAAACTGAAGGGAAATCCAACTGCAGAATAAATAAGATGTAGCAAATGTATAAGGGACATAGGTTTATCTACATAGCACACTTCTAAGTAGGAAAGATGTATCTATGTACATTTGTATCTGATGCATGCATAAAAAGAATGTTTATTTTTTTTTAAGCCAAAGGCATAGTTCTGAAATACTCTTAATGAATCATTTATAGCAAATTGGTCATAAGAAACATCATACTTGAGGTCTAGCCTCAAGTAGAGACTGTTTTTCTCAAGACTTGGAATGCTGTGTGGCAACCATGCCTGGCCTGAACGGAGGCATCCTTTTCTTTCTGTTTAATGAATTGGGCTGCCCTGCTCTTTATGCAGCACAAGTACAGCCAGTCTGAGGCACATTTAAGTAAAACCATTCCAGCATTTCATTTGCCTCAGATGAAAGAAAGTCAGGCCAGCCCTCAGTGTCTTAGTGGGGTTTGTGGCTGTATATCCTTTTTCGGTTCCCCAAAAGTTATGTTCTCATTAAAATGTCACCTTACAATAATGCTCTAATGTAGTGGCTTCTCCTTCATTAGCTGTTGAACTAAAGCTAGTAATGGAAAAACAGATTACCCTGAATTTATGATGGGCTAATTCCATTCCTTCTAGCCACGAAGATAAATCACCCTTTGTTTACAACTGAAAGACCAGTAATTTTTAGCAGAATGAAGAATAGATGGGAAAATATAGTTTTAACTCTTGGCACAGATGGTTCTGAGGCCCTGAAGCAACAATGTGGTCAACAAATAAAACATAAAATCAAGCTCTGGTAAAGACCAATGCAGTGCTTTCAAATTGCACTTATATTAGTCCATTGAATATCCCAGCATTTATCTCTGAAAATGGGATTTGACCCATGAGGCGTTCTCTGCCACAAGGATATTGTTAAACAAAAAGTGAAATCCAAATCAATTAAACAAAAAACTTAGGAGAGGTAGTAGTAGAAATTATTATAAAGTCAGGAGTTAACTAAAAGTTACCAGATCACAAAGTCACAAAGAAAATTTCCACAGATCATCTTTGGGGCAAAGAGTAATTCTATCATTGTTATTCTTTTTATCCTGCTTTAAAGCACATACAGACAAAGGCAATGAATAAGAATGTTATGTGATGTCCCTTACTGAGTTAGGATAGCACAGGAAAAGGTTCCACCTTCATAGGCATAGGTATAGGAAGGAAGCAGGGATTCATTATCATGCATTAGACAGATAACGGTGAACACAGATTTGTAAGAATAAGCAGCCAGATTGTATGTAAAGAAAAAAATACTGAAAATATGTTTAAAGCTTTTCCTAAAGGCTTCTTTATGTACCTATAATTCTGTAGAAAGTAGATGAAAAATATGTTAAAATGACCAGGTTCTAAAGTAACAGTTTTATTTCTTCTGCGGATTAGTTTCTATATGTCTACAAATCTAATTACCTGTACCTTGTTTTTCTTTTTATTTTCCAGCAACACTGATTTATCGGCTCTATTTTCACCAACTGGTAAAAGAATAGATATGAAGTCAAAAGGGAAAAAAAAGGGGGGAATCTGTTGGGACAGAAGTTCCCTGAGGGATAAAATGAAATTAAACATTTCAGCTCATCAGGTAAATACCATATCAGGCTCACATAAGGGATAGTATTTTCATTTGACTGGCTCAAAGAAAGTGATCCTAAAAACCTTTTAATGGTCCTTTGTTTTCCAAGTAAAAGAGGGCCATAGCTGAAGTACAGATCTAACTATTAAGGTGGAAAACCTTTTATTCTTTCTGTCTGCTAAAAATAAAGGCAAACCAGAAACTAATGCTTTTAATATTTTCTCTTTTTCCCGTATCTCACTTGCTGTTTGGGTTGTGACTTGGACTATGAGATTCTTATACAGGATTTATTGTCTTGTTTAAGAAGACATCAGAAGAATAAGTGAATACACTGATAAAAGCTATGGCTAATGTAAGACACAGTCTTATTTAGAATACCCACAGAAATTAGTTAATTTTAAAAACACCTTGCAGCCATCTTCCTCTTAGCTTCAATAACCTAAGAATCCCATTCTTACTCTGCAGGAGATGCCAAATATTTTGGTGCTTACTACATTCAGAAACAGATTTAGTTTTGCCCAGAAAGCAAAGTTTATCAGACCGATATTTGGTTTATGTCTCAACTGATGTTTTCTGCAAACTGTCTTCTTCCAAACTGCAAAACAACTGATATCTGCATTTTATTTGATAAAGTCTCCCTGGAGGAGTCTGTCAGTAATCTACAGCTGAGACACTGGGAAAATATCTTTCTTCTTCAACCATTTGGTTCTTTCACTTATTTAAAGCCTAACTCCTTCTGGGTATTTTGCTCTTTAAGCATACACTGAGATCTTTCCTTGTACATGGTTTAAGGAGATAATCACTGTTGTCAGCTGTGCCATTTTTTATTTGACTCACAGATAATTTGTATTTTTCTTGAAGTTCCTCAATTCTTTGGCTGAAGCAATTAAATAAGAGTTTGAGGGAGCCAGGTTCTTAGCTCTTGTGCTTGAGAGGAAGAAATTTTCAAAACTTGAACATTCAAACGAATCCAGAGAACCCAATACTTCTAAAATAGTATGATTTTAAATCTTCTCACGACTCCTTACTGCTCACTATTATAAAAAATGCTGCACTATTAAACATAAATGATAATAAAAATGTTTGCTAAAAATGATCCTTCATTAGCAAACAATAGAGCTACTGATTCAACAATGAAATTTAATCAAAAACTAATAGCCCATGTGCCCACACAAATGTCTTATTTCTCTGGCTTCAATTTTCCTTCCATGAGAAAATCTTGGCTCCCGTTGCCTCCCATGTCTTTATGCTGACAGTTGTGTGGGTCTGTCTTTATAAATGATTATAACAGCCCTCATCCATCAGTCACTATACAATTTTAATTTAACAAAGCTGATTTTTGCTAATATGTATTAAATATGCTGTAAAGGTGTTTTCCAATCTCCTCTCCCACAAATTGGGAAGAAAAGTGTTTTCTGACTTACCAGCCTATTTCAAAATCTGCCTCTTATGTTTTATTGTTTCCCTCCGTGTGTTTCCACCCTTTGAAATTTCTCTGCAGATCACTCATCAGAAAATCCCTTTAGATAAGCCAGCTCTGATGCTGAGGTTGCCTGCCCTGCCAAGTAACCAATTCAGATTGTTCCACCTAAATGCAGATGTAGCTTGGTCTCTCCAAGTGTTATGGGCCTGAGTGCCACTCCAAATGCACCCAAACCCCCCTCCTTCAGCCCTCTCACACAGGCTTTCTCAGTGATTTTGAAGCTTTAATTTCCTCCAGCCCATAATGAAGGGGTCTTTAAGAGCACTTAAAATTGTCGGGCAGGCTGCAAAGGGCGCACCTCTGATTTCTGAAAGTTTTCTTTCACCAGCAGACACTCTCCTTCCCTTCTGAGGAATCTTCAGCTCCTAATCAGGGCAACTTGAACCTGAACTTGTGCTTGGAAAAAAACTTAGAAATTTGTCCCTCTATGATCTAGCCTTGTAGTCCAAACAGCTTTTCCAGTGACAATGTAAAGGTTTTTCCTGAAGATTTCACCTAATGGTGAATCACAATGTTGCAAATCTATACGTTAAAACTGCCTGTAACTTAAAGCTTTCACTGCAGGAGGAGTCTTCTTCCTGAAGAAAAAAGATGAATCATTATAAACAGTTTCAAATTACTGAGTGACACAACACACACAATAGAAGCAGCAGAAAGCAGGGACAGGAACATTATTAAGATCGTGACAAAAGGGAAAATGAGAATGAAGACTTTAAAAATGCTAATGCACTTTAAAAAAAAATGTAAATTTCACAACATACTTGGAGGTTTTGAACTTGGTGTTTAAGGAACTCATTACTGATCCTGAGGTCATTTGTTCCAGCATCCTGGTGCTGCAGTACTAGGGATTTTGCAAAAAGATGGAAAAAACAACTTAAAGCATAGAGCAAATATGCAAACAGAGAGAAGCAGTTAGGCAGTATTTACCCAGCTGTAAGGCTGAGCACAGATGTGCTCCCCACCCCTAACAAAGCACCCTGAGTGCTTTGGCTGGCCTAGCAGGGAGGGGCAGGGCTGGCCTCTGCAGCTCCACAAAGGAGATCTTCCTTGTCACAGGGTTATCCATGTCCACCTGCTCCGGATGGCACTGACCACTCTTAGCTGGTGAGCTGATCACTCACAACCAGCAGCCCCAGCTAGCACAATCAGGGTCCTAAAATCTTTCCTTTACTTTCTCATATCTTTCCACATGGATGTTTTTCCTCTTAAATACACCAACTACTTCTGATCTTATCCTAAAAATCCTACTTCTGCCAGTAAATTTGTCTTTCATATCTCCATAGAGACTTTCTCACATCTCTTTCAGACTTGCCTGTGTGGAGGTTATACAGCTGTGCTGCATCAGAGTTGAGTCTTGGGTCTGAATACATGGTCAGAGAGACCCTGGGTGGCAGGAGAGAGCTTGCAACTGGGTCTGCAGAAAGGGTGTTGGTTAAAAACAGCCATAATAAATTCCTAAACACATCAGTATAAGTTTCTATCATCATAATGTATCCACAGACACACACACACCAAAAATAAAGTTCCCTCTGAGTAATAAATATCTTACTCCTGTAAGCTAGCTAGTTAAAGACGATTTTACAAGGCAAGCAACCTATGGCTAGGACAAGCCACCTGATTTTTCACACTGAAGCAGTTTATCAAACACTCATCCAGCATCCCTAGGCACTCATAATTCCTAACCTACTTAGAGCTTTAGGGGCACAACATCTGGAAGACCAGACTTAAAATGACAGAAAAGCTTTGAAGGTCATGCAGGATAATTTACCTAAGCTTTGAGTATTTGATAGATGAGAGGGCTGTTACTCATTGGAAATGTTAGGAGGCATTATGAGAACTAGTGAGAAACAGAAATTTATAGGTTCATAAATTTTAATGCCAGAAGAATCATCTAATCTGACCTGCATACCATAGGCAATGAAATTCCACCAAGTAATTGCCGCGTGAAGCTCATCAATTTGGGGCTAAAGTAGCACTTATCTCCTCATAGTAACAATTATCATAGAGCGTAAGGTAACTACTTTGTAAGAGCAAGAGAAAGAGAAGGAAATTTTCTAGTGCAATTCTATCCACCCCCTTTTTCTCTACATGCCATGTCTGGTGGAAGCTTTCAGGAAGTTGTACTGCAGTTAAGATTACAGAGAATAAATGAGAAGTACTTATGCAGTTTGCACATGACATTACACTTCTTGAGTATCTAGAAACTGCAGAGAAGAGGGTAATAAATTATATTTATGCAGCAAACAAGAAATGGGGAGCTAAAATAAACACAGAAAAACCTAAAGGTGACACAAAGCATTTATGCATAGGAAAAAATGCTCTTGGTAAATGGAATGTAATAACGAAGATGCAGCATACATTTACTTTCACTAGCTTTGCACATTAGAAAATGATGATCATGAAAAAATTATAACAATAACCTAGGATATGTGGAGCTTCCTTCTGAAAGGAAGTTACGCCTAACAATAAAAGCCCATCCTTGGCAGAAAAGATTACAGGCTGGGTAGGTAGTGTGACTTATGCCAGAGCAGGAATAGTGGAAAAAATAACAGCAGAAGTTGAGCATAAAAGAAAGGAAATTGGTAGGTAAAGGGGGGAGCTAAGGAAATGTTACTTCACATGGATTTGTCTTGTAAGTGGCTGACTGCCGTCTCACACCTGCTCACCTCAAGAACAAGAGCTTCTCCTTACACTGCAACTCCCACCATTTTACACACAGCCTCTGCAGTGTCCCATCATTGCCCCATAGTGTTCCCAGGAGTTTGTTCCCCACATTCCCACAGCACAGAACCCCTCCTGCCCATCTCTCCCTTCCCCACCTGCCCCTCGGGGCTCACTGCCTGGGCCAGAGACAGAACCACAGTGACACCGACTGCCCATGCTGGTGGTCATGCTGAGAACCAGAACTGAGGCATGACCAAGTCCTCTGCTCTTTTCACTTAGAAGCAGAATCAATGAAGTCAGTGTTCTCTAATCAGCTCCTGATTATTAAATATTTTTTAAGGCTTCATAGTCTTTGAGGCCTCTGCCTTAATTGATTAAAAAGGGACAAAGAGGGAGAAGAGGCAGAGGAAAACAGTGAGATAAAACAATTTTATTGACTTTATTTCTCATGAAATCAGACTAAGAAAAAATAAATGTGCAATGTACTCATTAGAGGAAAGCAGAGAAAAAAGCATGCCATCATCATAGGACTCAATACTGACAGGCAGGCTTAATACTTCTGGAAATAAAGTATACAAGTCCCTTTTAACTGAGTCATCAGGATGTCAACCATCTAATCAGAATTATTAGGGGATCTCAGTAGTATTCATTATTTTTGTTTTAATTCTATGTGGGAGGTTGAAAAATCAAATCTACACATTTTGATCAGAAAGGTCTTTGTGGCTGTCTCATGAGGGAGGAACAAATTTCTAGGTGTTTCATGAGAAGAACAATATACAATTACCAGTACAAAGGATGATACAAAATGTACCCATCTAGCAAATGAATATCTAAGTTAAGGCTTGAGATTAATAAATGTATAAATAGATTAATTATATAAATGCATTTGCAAAAGCAACTTCTGTCAGAACTAAATGATTATTAGACAAATATGCATGTAATTTCTATTTCAAGTTCTCTATTTCCTTTTACTATAAATACCATAGAATCTCTTAGCATGCATACTTACATAAGTGTTTAGGTAAATAACACTTCTATAAATATAACAAATGTTTCTATAAATGCAACTGCATCCTGATGAAGAATAATTATTTTTCTATTTTCTTGGATCTCTCAGCAATAGATGCTTGAATAAACGTGAGACAGCATCATTCTAATAAATGAACGTAGGACATGCAGCCAGAAAGATGTAAAGGAGACAGATCATTAATTATTTATCATTGTCACTGCTACAGCTTGTTTGAAAAAAAAAGTAATGCTTAAGTACCACCTGGGACATGGGAGAGAGTTTGTGCCCCTAACTTGGGGGAATTTGACTACTGATAGAAGGATCAAGACCTAAAGATAAACCATCAACAAGCCTTCCAGTGATCTCCTATCTGGGTGTAAAAGAACACCCAACCTGCCTATGGAGCTGTTTTCAGAGCAGCATTTTATATCTTAAGTTTTTCTTCTAGAATCGGGTTTTGGGTAACTGCTGCTTTCTTCATAGGGAAATTGTCAATAGGGAACTTCTTCCCTGTCCAGTTCTCCCTGTTTTTCAGTGTCCCAACAGGAATGAAAATTCCCATCTACCTAATGCTGAACTTCAGCCACTTTAGTTTTATATCTTGGACTGGAGTTGCTCACTCTCACTTTCTGCTACATCCATTGGAGAAAATCACTTTAGTGGTTTCTTGACCTATTTTAGGCATCAACTTGAAGTTTGATACAATAAGTTTAAATAAATATGTCTCTCAGGGCTGATTCTAGTTGGTTGTTTCTTGTTTGTTTTTTTTCCCCCTTGGAGGGGGTACAGGCTGTACTTACAGCACTTGGATACTCTAATTATAGGCATTGAATTTAAGGTTGAAATCACTTTTGCCCAAACAGTACCAGTGTGCTCTGAACTGAGGTACATAAACTTTTGATTGCACTCAGACATTTCTAGAGGAAAAGGCATATTTATAGATGTATTTATTGCAGTGAGCTGCAGTAGTGTGGAAGCTGTCCTGCTCCAGGCAGGGGGAAGAGGCGATCTGAGGACACGCAACACAGCAGCAGCTGCAGGTATGGTATGCATGATTCCAATTACACCTGACACTGAACCTGATGCCTTGATGGAATAACTACTGAAGGTTGCAGGAAGCTGCCAAGATTCATGCATATGCATCAGGAACCCCATTGAAATATGGGAGAGAAGCCGCTGACTTCAGTCCATGTCATTGGGTGACAATGACAATTTTTTTCCTGTCTTCCATGTGTAGAAAAAAACAATTAATCCTGCCCACTAATCATTGTTTAAAAACAAATAGATATATTTTAGCCATATCTTATTTTGTATACCTTACTTCTAAAATTCCTTTGCATTACACATGTGTAGACACAAAAGTCTGCTACTGAATTTTCTGTTGAGATTCTCAAACAAACTAAAATGGATTAGTGTTAGCAATGATAGAGAGAAAGCAGGCTGTGATGGGGACAGAAGCAGCTTGGAAGAACTGAAAGACTTTCCCACTGGCTTGAGTAGAGATGTGCATCACCTTGAGAAGTGGCTCATCTGTGAGCTGAAGGGAGCACAGCTCAAAGCCAAACTGGTGTGCAAGGCAGCTGCAAAGTCTGCTATTATTTCCCTTCCCTGTACTTGTCCTAAGTAGATCACACGGTTTCTTAGCCCTGCATTTCAGACTGGTAAGCTCGTTTTCCTGGGAGGTAGAAGTTTTCCTGGTAGACTGGCAGCTTCAAAGGAGATCCTTCAAAGATGCTGCTGAAGGTAAGGTGCTGGTGGAGTCCCAGTAGTATTCCATGAGGAAGCACATAGCCCCCAGCTAGGAGCACCAGCAGAGCACCTGCTCTGCTCTCCTGAGGTGCCAGCTCAGAGGACAGCCAGGCCAGGAGGGCACAGCATGCTGCGGGCAGGGTGGCAGAGCTGCCCTTGGAGGCAGCAGGGAGTGTGAGGACAGCTGGGGCCATCACAGTAACCTCACTACCTCCAGCACACACAGCCACTGGGAGAGGAGCAACCCTCAGGTTATGTACATGGCCTTGTATTTTCCTGCAGTTAACTGAGAAAGCCCAGGTTCTATTTTGCTGCCTACTGCACATATATATGAGTGCAAAGATGGCTGTGGGTGGAAGATCTTCAATCATATCTGTATGGTGAAAGCAAAGATGTGAATTCTGAGGTCAAGATAAATATAAACATATTTATATTTATATCCTGACTGATCATTTCTATTCATGGCTCTGGCTTTGTGCTTACTTTTCATGACCAGAGCAAGGGTGGGTGCAGCAGAGAGCAAGTGGTTGACAGATAACAATTCTCTGATTTCTTAATTCTATTCACCAGCCTCCTCCCACCCACAGCGTTCCTGCAAAACGTCCTTTATTTCTTTTTTTACCACTAGATGGTAGTAGCAGGTAGAGACTTGGGTTTTTTATTTTTTTTCCCCCTCTCTTTCTCATTCCCCTTTGTTTACTGTCTGTAGATTAGTTTTAGGACTCCGGGTCTAGTAAAAGGTTTATTGTTTTCTCTGAATGATCAAATGATTATGCACATAATAAAATTTCAAACGTTTTCATAAATTACCATTTTCTACACCCCTGCTCCCTGCACACCCTTGCTGAATCCAGTGTGTGGAGCCGATCAGAGGCAGCAACCATGACGGTCAGAAACAAGCCTCACTTGCCTCCAAAATCCCTCTGAAGACCTTCCTATGTACGATTAATTACGCTCAGAGTTTTCAGTAATTGCTTCTTTATGGGTAGTAAGGGGCACTAGCAGCTGTTTTGTGGCCTCCAAAGCAGCCCTGTGCTCTCCCTCAGTCTGCCTTGCCTTTCTTTCCCCACTTTCTGGGCTTGGGTGGGAAGAAATATTCCCAGCCCTAGCAGCTCTTGCAGAGGGATTGCTGCCATCTGGCTGGGACAAGGACAGAGCCAGGCAAGGAGGCAGCTATGTTTCCTGACACTGTCCACCTTGGAAAATTTTTAGGAAAGGAGTTACTTCCCTATGACTCCAAATCATCTGCTTTGATTTTTATATAGGACACATTTCTGCTCTGCAGATGCAGGCAACAATTATTAAAACATTGTCTTAAATTAGTGCAAGCTGTGCCAAACCATCTCTAAGAGTTCATCAGTGTGTTGTGTATCAAAGCTGTTTTGCACTACCATATTAGAAAGAAGAGAAAATACAATCAGTGCAGCTGTCATTTGATCATATCAAATGTTATCCTTGGCTACTGATAAAGCAACGCAAAAGTATCATTTCACAAGTGCTTGATGACTAAAGTCTGGATTTTAAGACTGCATTCCCTCTATAGAAATTTATTATAGATGGATGAATACAAATCAAGGACCACACATAATAAGTACTCTGTATACCCTCCCTGTCCCTCGGGTACATGCTCTTGCACAGTTCACTGCGTTTATGTGACCCCAAGGAGGACCCTCATGTTAAAGGGCAGGTCAATTTACTGAGACCTATATTTACTGTTTAAATGGAAGGCACCAAACTGCAATAATAACTGAAGAAAGAGCCATCCTTTCATTTAGCGAGAAATAAGCCTTTTATGATTTTCTCCATAAGCCTAACTCTCAAATATCTATTTCTGCACAGATAAAAGTGCCTATTTAGCAGACTGTTCAAGACCAAGTTCTGAAGGGTATTTTCATCCTTTTTACGTAAAGCACAAACCAAAATAACATCCAAGCAAAACAAAAGAGAAAACACATATTCCTACATCTATTAGTATTAGTCTGGATTAAAACTTCCATTTTCCCTACCTTTGCTTTTGTAAGGTAATAGAGACATACATCTTTCCTCTTTCAAACTGACTTCTTTCTGCCTCTCCTCCCTTTCTGCCACAGCAGAGGAACACTTGAAAAAATAATTAAAACTAAGATGCAGATCCTCAGGTGCTGAACATCAAAATTGCTCCAATGAACTCGAGTTATACAAATTTTTATTAGTTGCAAAATTGGCCCCACTGGATTTTAATTGCACTTCAACATCTGATGTACCTTTTGATAGCAAAAGTAGGCAGTCCTAAGCAACCCTTTAATTTTCACTGGAGAAAGGTTTAACATTCAGTAAAGCATTTCTCAGCTAGAATTTCTCCTTTCAATTCTTAAGTACATGCATGATCTGCTCTGTGTCTTCAATACTTCATATTCATTTCCAGGTACCTGGTCCAATTATAAAATGTTCATAGAAATGACTGCATTAATAAAGAAAACCTCTATCAGAAGAGAAATATGTTCTTATAATTAAATAATTTGTGCTGGCATCAGGCATTTAAGGCCACCTTCCTGCTCTCTCACAGGCCTTT
Source organism: Calcarius lapponicus (assembly GCA_039654755.1). NCBI lineage: Eukaryota > Metazoa > Chordata > Aves > Passeriformes > Fringillidae > Calcarius > Calcarius lapponicus. The sequence continues at coordinate 49,348,172 of CM077462.1, read as the reverse complement.
TGTGTGTTCTTGCAACAAGCCACCTGGGAATTGTTCCTCCAGCCTGACCACGGGCACTTAGCAAAGTCCCCAAATTGAGAAGGTTGTTTCTCCAGTGTGCTCTGTGCTCGCAGGAGGTATCTCCTTTTGCTCATGGAAGACAGTGTGGAGCCCCAGCAGTGACAGGCCAAAAAACTTAGTTAGTTAAACACCTGAAGTTAGGTGTGGCAATTACTATTTACAAAAGTTTTAAGTCCATACTGCAGTCCCTCTCTTTCCCTGTCTCCTGGCGCTCATCAGCACCTGCTCCTCCTCTTCTCACATCCCTGAACAAGCAGCCAGGATATGTCTGATGAAGAGAACTATGAACAGGTTTGAACTGAAACTGATGTTGCAAAAAGCAAGGATTCCCACCACTCAGACCTTCTGTCTGTCCTCCCTACCACATGGGCATGTATTTGTCTTAGCATGCAAACACATGGAATAGATCACAGACAGGACACAGAGGATGAGAGGTGTGGTGAGGTCTGCCTGTTCATGGACCACCAAGGGGTTTTTCTCACCCAAAAGAGGGATATCTCATCCATACTCCTTACTCCCAAGCCTTGGGAGTCTCCCAAGCCATGGCCAGACACAGTGTTAGATGATAGTGGCAAAAACTAGCTGTGGTAGCCTAGCCTGAGCCTGTTCAGTTTATTAGTGTAGACAGAGAACTGTGAGAGAGAGAGAAATATTTCCTAATGGTGCATCAGTGCTGGGTTCATGAAATGGAGACAGGAATACCTAATTCACCTAAAAATATGCTGTCTTGTCTAATTAGCTTTATGCAGCTTCTAATACCATGAGAGCACCATTGGACAATAAAGTAAAACATTCACGAAAAAGTAAAACATTCTCCCACATCTCCCAAATGGCTCTGAGGCTTTTCTTTGAGCCAAGATATTGTGTTTTAACTCGGTTCAGTAGAAACTTGGTTTTGTAACAACACTGTATTTTACAATTGGGTTTGTAGTTTTAGCCTCATCTGTCCCTGTGGTGTTGAACTCCCAGGCTGGACTGTCTCTAAATGGATACAGCACTGGCTCTCCTCTCCCTGCCAGCCCCACCACTGTGATGAGCCCGCTGTCTTATCCACCCAGGACAGAGTCACACTACGGGCAATTCAACCTCCAAACCCCACCAGGCAGAGTAACATTGCAGAAACCTGCAGATTTTGTGCTCAGCTAGGAAAAGATCAAATGTTAAATTGTTTCTGAATCTATGTATTTTAGAACACTTTGTTCCACAGTGCATGTTGATATTTTTACTTCTTGTCCTGAAGACGATGGAAACTCTAACTTTTGTTGAGCTATTGCTGCAGCTTCTGGCTCCTGCTATAATAAAAACAAACCAATTACAATAAAGTAAAAATAGGTTTTAACAACCATTCCATAGATGTCTTGCACAACAGTCTCAATATTCTAAAATTAGGCTTTATTTTTTCCAGAACACAGAAGATTTCCTCACATAAAATGGCTAGTTCCGGCTACTTCCAACTAATTATTTTACATTTTGTGTGTGCCATGTATTTTTTCTTTGCCTAATTCATGACAGGACTTCCAATGTGTAGCATATAGTACATTCTGCTCTCAGCTACGCTGGTGCAAGCACATTGATTTCAGGGGCTGTGCTGAGCTCTGAATTCTGCTCCCACAACTGCATGTTTGCCCACTCTGCAGTCAGATTTGCTCTCTGTTACACTCATTTGGGACACAATTTCAAGAATTAGTCAAGAGGCTTGGAAAGTGCAGTCGTGGTTGTTCAACAATAGCTTGTTCCTGACAATAGCAATAACTAATCTGGGCTTTTCACTCTTGCTGACATTGTGATCGCTTCTGAGTCTGCTTTTGTTGTTTTGGGACTTTTTTTCTTTACAAGAGGGAGAAGTGTGGAAAGCAAAGAACATTTTTAAAAATAAATTTCAGGAAAAGTTATTATACCATGCTGTGTTATTGCACATGGTGCTTCAAAATTGGCAGCTAGGCTATGTCTTGGGATCAGGTTGTGCTGTGCTGTTTCCTAATGATTTTGCAATATAGAAAGCACTGCCTAAAGGATAATGGAGATTGTGAATGAGTGTGTTCTTGAGAGGAGAAACTCTTCATTTCACATGGCATATGAGAAGGTGTACTTCCTAAGAGGATAGACTGGCTATAGCTTTGTGATTCCCAGCATTGTCCCAGCTATAAGTAAGAGACTAGGGCCATCCCATTTTGGATATCAGCAGTGGAAGAAGATACCTCAATTGAAGAATCAGACTATCCTGAAACTATTAGTGAAACCTTGTCCCAGTTCCAAACAAACAGTGTTTGCTCTGGTGCACAAGTTGATGTCTGTGCACTGCTGGAACAGGATAAACCACAAGAGCACAGGTGAGTGTATAGTCAGTTTGGTACTGACCAGTGAACTGCTCCAAGTTTGCAATAACATCTTATGATGAGGGGATCATACTAGATGGGATAAGGTATATACCTTAATATATTTATATATATATATATATATATATATATATATATATATATATATATATATATATATATATATAAAATATATATTAATATTTCACTTACTTAAAGTTAGTGAAATTAAACATTTTGGTTGTCATGGATATGGCTAGGATTTTCCCTGAGGAAGGAGCAGCCAAGAATGTCAGAGGCAAAAGATATTTCACCTTGTGTCTGCAAGATATGTGGTCTTCATTGATACCTAAGTGGGAAGCAAAGGCAAAACATATAATGCCAGGGTATTGAGGAAGCCTGGCATCTATAGGGTGGGACAGATAGGAACTAATTTTCATCTTGGCATTGTTTTTATCACTGAGTTATTTGTGTCAACAGCTCTTCTGGCGGACTGACTTTGGCTTTATATGTCTTAGAACAAGAAGTTTAGGTTAAATACAAAGCAGTGGTGAGCACATCTAGTGGGTTAAATGGAGTAAGCATTTACATAGCAGACATTAACTAAACAAGCATTTGGAAACCACTGTGACAGATATCATCCAGACTGTAGAACTCTGCAATAGAACTGCAGGGGTAAATTTAAGCACTTTTATAAGAAAGTATCTAGGAGAATCACAGGGTTTTTCAACCGGTCACACACACAGAAAACTGTGGCATTCAATACTAAGACAGGTTCAGAGCTAGCACAGAGGAGATCACATCCTCCTCCAAAACCAATATTCCAACATCTTGAAAAATGGGGAAACTCAGAAAATAATGCAATATATCATTGGTTAAGTGGAATGGGAGTCCTAATACATTAATTTAAAAAAGGAAAAAAAAAAAAAGAGGTATTCCATATGTTTTGTTTTATAATGTATTGGTGAGTTGTTTTGTAAACACTTTGTAAATATACCTGTACTGCATGAATGCTATGAAAGCATGGGGAAAGAGCTGTTATTACCACAGGATGGGTAGGGAGGGCTGCTCTTATTATTTGAAGAACAAAGTATATTTTCTGAATTTTGGGTTTCAGCCTTGCCTTTTGTCTTGATCTTCAGATGTAGAAGGGACTGTCATAATCAGTTTCATTCAACATCTTTATCTGAGAGTTGTATGAGGCATCCATTGTAAAGTCATGATATTTTTTATGTTTTGAAATTTAGTGTTTACATTCTCATACTCTTTATCTTATTCATTTATTTAATGATAGCTTCAAAATCATTACTGCAGAGAAGAACACATAATCAAGAGCGGATGAGACCTTTAAGTAAGGTGATATAAGCATCTGAAAAATATTCATGTGCCAGTAATGGATGTTATACTCTCTTTCAGATGTTACTGCTTGTGGAAAAATTATTGTGAAGACTTGGACTTCTTGCTTTAGGATATTCAAATTAATCTGTTTGAACTGAGCTCAACAGAGTCTCCAGAGCTGATGACTGAGGCATTATTTCAGGAATTATCTTCTGTGATCAGAAAAAAGGAGACTAATCCTAAATGAATAATGGGGGAATTGAAAGTGGCAGAATGTCACTTCCACACTCCACCTTTCTCCAGACTTCTCAGTTTTTCTGCTGGCACAGGTTTTCCTTAGTGGATGCATAATGACTTATGCCTCATTTTTTCTTTCAGATCTTGACTATTCCCAGAATATTTAAATCAGAACATTTTAAGCCTAATATTAGCCAAGCAAGAAATGCCAGACCTCTGGAACCCCCTCCCAGTGAGCAGTCAAAATGAGGGAGACTGGCTATAACTACTGCCTGAACAATTTGGCACTTATCACCATTGCACATTATCTTTGCTCACATGCTCTTAAAAACTGGTCCTTTTACAGTGCTTTTACAGCAAAGACATAAACCCCATCAATGACTGATGTATCCACTCTCTGAAATCAATTATATAAAAAATCCTACTCAGGCTATGAAAATAATTCTGTAATCATGGTAAAGATTCCAAAAGTCTGCTTAGGAAACAGGCAGGATTGAATGTTTAGGGGATTTTTTCTCTCTCTGCCTTTCATTTTGAACATATGAGATCAGAAGGATGTAGCTGGAAGTAGGAGACAGAAAGCTAATTTTGAAAAATCACTTATATTCTCTGTTCTTAACTGAAACTAAGCACACTCCAGAAATGTTCTGTTTCTTGTAGCAGTAAATGTATTGGACAAAGCCCAGAAAATTTTTCCCAAATGCATTTGTATTTGCATTGTATGGGCTTAAAGGTAGTAATAAATAGGATAAATGGTCTTGAATTGTGGGTGTATTTCAGGTCCATGCATTCCCCTGCCTGGCCCTAGTGTCATTCCCAGATCTGTCCCTATGTAAGTCTTCCATTTATTTAAAGTCATCTATTATATCAGCTTTTTTATTATGTCTGAGTCTCATTGATTGCAGCTGATCCACGATAGCTGTACTCAGAACCTGGGATTCCTCCTTGAGATCATCTCCTTATCTGTGTTAAATTACACTTCTGACAAGTGGAGGGGGAGAGAAAAAGCCTATGTGCTGTGAGTGCTGAGTAGGGCACGTTGCAAAAACCCAAACTGTGAATTCTATGACCACACTAGAGCATTTGTATTCCAAAGGCTTGAACTGAGACAGTGCTCAACAGCAATTCTCATGCACTTCCCTCGATAAATTCTTCACGTGCCAGTAAGTTATCTTTAAACTGTCATAGCAGGGGTAAGCTGTGTCTGGTTTGTGGTTCAAATGGCGAATTGAGTTTTCTCTCTGAAACCCTCCTGAAATCAAGGAACTGGATTAGAACAAAATAGGAACAGAACAAAAAGGAACAGAATGTAAATTCAGGAAGTCTCAAAAATAGCAGTGGTGACCTGTTTGCACAACAGCCAGGTACATGCTGGCCATGAAGAGTAAAAACTTGCTGATGATCTTTAGTAGTGAATCCTGAATAAAGTAGCTGATTGTGGATGCACCTAGGTGTAATCATGTCTAGAAAGAGGAGGAGAAGAAGGGCATCTTTGTGAACCTGAACACAGAGACAGGCCATTTTGTTGTCATCCAAGCCACTCATCCAGAGACAACACTTGAGCACTGCTACTGATGGGGCCAGTCTTGCTCACAGAGATATCTTCACTAGCTCCAATTACCATCAAATCTGACCTGCTGGATTATCAGTGAACATTTTTATTTCTTGCATGAAGCTAGTAGTAGAAATTTTAATGATGGTCGAGATTATTTGCAAAGCTAGAAAGATATAAACATTATCAGGTATATGGAGTACAATTAGGATTATCAGGAAAACAGAATAAAATAGCAACTGATGTGGTTAAGCTCTTAAAAGTTCTTGATTTGCTTAACTAATAAATTATTTGCAAAAAGAAAAATATTTAGCAAGAGAAGCTACAGATAAAACCTGAAATTAAAAAGCAGAAAAATTAATAAAAGGGTGTTTCCAGTGTAAGAGATGGCCATAGTATCCAAGGAAAGTAGAATGTGGTTATGTAGGAAATGTCCACAGCACATGAAGAGATCACAGAAGACCATGTAAGAAAAGTTTCAGTGCAGGAAAGGGCAGCGAGGCCACAGTGCAGGGAGGTCAGGCCTGCATGCATGAAAGCTGATAAATGGTAATTCAGTTTAAGGGTTGTACACCACGTGTTTGATTAACTGGGACATGAAGAGAAGCAAGGAGAAAAGTAAGGTCAGAGGTGAATGAGATCTTGGGGCATGTCTGAGACTATCTTTTATTGTCTTTTGATATGAGAGAGCAGTGGATTATGATTGCCTTCAGGAAGGAGGGAGGTTGAGAACTGAGAATAGAAAGTCTTACTGAATTAGGACTTCCATGAAGGAAGCAGAGGGAACAGACCAAGGAAAACACGCAATGTTTTAAATTCTTCACTAGCAATTCCAGAAGGAGGTGGTCATATGAACACAAAAGGGTTTTAGTTTGATAATGTCACATTGAAAGCCTGTAGGAATAAAACTTAAATCTCTTAATGGTATGAGGATATCATAACCACAAAATCATTCATCTTCCGCTATATTCCACAGTTTCATCACCACAAACTAACATGAATAATTCAGGAAGAACTTTGACACTGGTCTCATTAATAAGACATATAATCAAGGAGATGTTTAAATAATGCTGTAGAAAAGGCAGAAGAACTCAATAAATATCTAATTTCATAAGAAATCAAAGAAGCACTTCCCAGCCCATCCCTAGTAAAGAAGAATGTTTAACTGAGTGCCTCTGAGGTGGGGACATTACAGAACAAATGGGCTAGGTTAATTTTTAATAAATATCAAATTACTTAGGAAATTTGGGAAGACCAAAGAGTGCTAATGTTAAGTCAATGTTCAAAAAAGGATAGTGCATTGGCTGATAAGGCTTCCAGCAGGGAGTCAGCCTGGGCCCAATAACACAAAAACAAGTGAAAGATTGAATCTATAGCAAGAGATATCAAAATAATTTTAGGGTGTTAAAACAGCCTTGTCAAACTAATCTCATTTTTTTGTACTACAAATTTTTTTGATAAATGATGTGTGGCAGACATTTGTAAGGTATTTGCCTTAGAATCACATGACAATCTGATTAAACAAGTAGTTCTGAGAGCTAACAAAACCTGGCTTTCTAGGGAATTGTGTCTCTCTTGGTTAATTGACTGTTCAACAATATTATACTTAGATTTTCTGTTTACTCTGCATATATCAACACAGGGCTATTATTTCTTCCTGCAGGGTATTTCAAAATGACAAACATTCTGTCATCTGTGACTACAGAAACTACCCAATGGATTCAGAAATTATTGAGAGTTATATTTGAACTCTAGTAATATTTTCCTACACATATCTACTTTTATGAAACATCTTTATCTTTAAGATATTTATCTTTCAGCATATGTGCTTGAAAATTACAAACAACCTCAAAAAATATTGCGGAAGATGGGGTGAAAGCAAAAATAGGCACCTTGCTTCCATGGGAGTAAGAGTACCATGATATCTGCAAAATCCTAACCAACAACATTTGGAAACTGAAGATTTCAGAAAGCAGTGATCAATAAAAAAATCACAAACTAATAACAGTATCTAAAAAGAAACCTCTCAGATGTGAGTATTAGAAAATAGCCAACCATTTTATATGTTGAAAGAACAGTAGCAAGCATAGGGAAGGGATGGAGGACATTTATAAGGTGGACCATTAAAAATACATTTTAAGAAAACCAAGTTCAAGGTCCAAAAGCTTGGAATAAGAAAGCAAACAGTAGCATGGAACTGAGAGTTGTACCTTGGAAAGCAAATAACTTCAAAAAGGGTCTAGAGAAGACTATGAAGAAGGGTAGGGAGGTCATTTTATTATGGGTAATACCAGAAGAAAAGGGTTTTATATCTACACAAGGAAGGACCAACAAGCTTTTAAACCAAACACAGCTAACAGCCTACAGCATACATCTATGTTTATACTGGGCTCCCTCAGTGCTTGTCTTAGGAAAGAAGAAGCTTCAGAAGTCACCAAAAGCCCCTGAAATCCAAATTTTTTAATTTTCTCCTACCAACATTGTGCCTGGGTCTATTCTTTGACATGAATTGCCAGTCTCTAGCAATGGCCACACTCTTTGGCTGTTTTAACTGCAAGGAAGGATAGCCAAGAGCAAGGTCTCCAACTCAGGAGTAACCTAAACCCTGGACGCCCAAACTGCCTTGGGAATTGCCCCAGCCTTTTAACGGGGGCATATGGGACCGTGTCTTTGGATTTTGTTTTTTTCTCAGTGACTCAGAAGTCACCATGGTGAGCTCTGTACAGAACTCTGTGTACGGAGATTCTGTGCAGTAATTTACCCTCCTAGAAATACTTGCAAACAGCTGTCACAGCTTTTTCCTTGAAAAGCCAGTCAGACACCATGGAACAGAGTTCTCTTAAGCCTTTGATGAAGTCTCTCCTGGTGTGCCCTGCACGGCTCCCATGCTGGCTGTATCAATCCCTCAATCACCTGCAGCATCCTTACCACTCCCACTTTTCTCTGCACCAATGCACAATGAAAGCCAGAGTATGGCGAGACTCTTCACCCCAAACTTTTGTATGATGCAAAATGTGGAAGGTTGAGCCCAGAGAGGCAAAGTTTACCTCAAAGCATCCTAATTTCCGAGTGCTTTGTCGAGAAATGTGGGATTTTTCCCATTAAGTCTAAGAAAAAATGTCACGTGTTGCAATTGCCTAAATAATGAATTAATGCACAACATTACATGCTACATATTTCTCATCATGGCAGAAATCTCTGTGTATTTCTGTATCATGCATCTTCTGGAACCAAGAGTTCATTCGTATAATCTTTCACAGATCTTATTTCCAATCCTCAAATAAGTTTTAACTTCCATCCACCTTTTTGTGCTTGCATATTCATAGCTAATGGAATCCTGAAACATCATCTAATCAATATTCACTTATTTAATTTATTCACATGCAGAGAGTGCCATAAAAACAGAAGATTTTTTTCTTTTATCCATTTAATATAATTTACTATCTGTGTATAATGTATGTTATTAAAGCACCATAATCTTAAATCTGATTATTCAGCAGACCAATGAAAGGCATATCTACATTCCAGAACTATGTCTCTGACAATTTCAATTTTTCAGCAGTTTTCATTGCAATGTGAGTGTTGTTCAGGTGAAGGTTGAATAAAAGGGTTTTTTCACCTTCTCATCTTCTTTCCATCTAGAATATGTTACAAGTTTTTCTATAAAAATATTATCTCATATTTGAGAGTATCACACTTCAGCTGAAAAAATAAAACTTTGAAAAACAACATCTGATAAACAACTGACTTTACATGACTAAATAAATAATTCTAGCACAGCATTTTAGCAAATGTTAGCATATCTGTCACCTTTCATCTATCCTATGATCATCAGTCACATTATCAGCAAACTATGGCCCACTAGTCCTTAGCATAAAATGTAAATATAGTATGCATTATTAGGCATCTGATAATATGAATGGGTTTAGGGGGATAACTGTCAAAATATCAGTTAGAATTTATAGCAGTGGGAAAAAATTTCTGCCTTTCTGATGTTCCACAACTTCTCTGAAATCAGAGAAAATCCTCTGTGCATTTGAGAACCCAGAATTTGCTTGTATACTGTTTAGGCACGGTACTATTGGTGTGACTTTCCCAAATCTTAGGAATCACTAAAATCACCAGAACACTAAGTGACTAACATATTCCAGATTAATGGGATTTATTGAAAGAAAAATATTGCTATATAAAAAACATCAGATTTCCTCCTGTTGTGGCAAATGTGACATGAGAAAATCTCATCATCCTATTTATTCTATAGACAAGGTTTCAAATTCATGCCACCTGTTCAATTAACAGGAGTTGGAAAATTCACTAGTAACTTTAACTTCTTAGCTCATTACAGAGGCTTTTGGATAAAACTTGACACAAGCAAAATTCACTGGAATACAATGGCGTATCCATTGTTATTTGTTAAATATTGCCTTAAGTTACCTAAATACTAGCATGCCAAAATAGAATGCTACATCTGTGCATAACTCCAGTCTGTAGCACATGTCAAGATATGTTTTTCTAAGCCATTTGATTCCCAAGCTCAGCATCTCTATTCAATTCCTTTTAGCTTCTAGCATCAACAGTGCTAAGAAGCATTATTGCTTATGCTTTGTAAGTGTACTACACATTCACAGTAATGTTTTATTTGACATTCTCAGCAATATATCTGAAGGTAATAGGAGTTTCCTGACTGACAGAAATGGTCTTTGAGTTCAGTTCTAAACCAATAAAAAAATTCTTGCAACTAACATTCTGAAATTTCTGATGTCTTCCCTCACTTTTTTTTCCACAGAAACAAGTCCCAGATCAATAAAAAATGTCAGGAATGTTCCAGGCAGTCCCTTATAATTTTTCAGTCACTCCTGTAACATAAAAAATGCAGCACTGAAAACAGTTTTACCAGCCAAGAAAGTTGAAGTATACTTGAACTACATTTCAATTGTGTTTTAGGTTACAAATATATTATAAATTTATTGAATTAATATCTAATTTAGGTAAATTGGATGCCTTGTAGAATAAGGACACAAGTGCACAGCCAGAGGAAATAAAGGGTCAGCATAATCACAGACCAGGCAGTGTTTATAATGAAAATTAAAAGGCTACATGTTGGAGAAATAACAGGATCCTTTTACTTAATTTCATATTCTAATGTTGCAGGACTTTTCCCTTTCTGACACCTTTGAATTCAAACAATGTATATAAAAGTGACATCAAGATGTGTGACGACACATCCTTAAAGACATTTATTTTTCTACCAAATAATTTTCTTACCAGATTGTTTTTTTTATTTGTGAATTCCTGTCTTTGACAGTTGTGTACAGCAGACTTCTGGGTGACTTGGAGCCATGGTTCCAGTGAATTTAATGAGCTCTGCTCATGTACCCAGAGGGTTTGCCCTCATGCTTTCAGCGGGGTTGGCATAAAAATGAGCAGCCACTTCTTCAAGACCTTTGGAGGATGAACAAAGAGTTCTGCTTTTGAAAATCTGTAAGCAACTGTGGTACTGACAGAGAAGTTTATTTACTGGTGAAGAGGGTGAATAAAGAGCATAGAGGAGGACAACAGCGTAAGAGCAAAAAAAAAGTTACAGACTTTTAAAGGAATGACGTAAAACTTTAAAAAGACCAGGACAGGTCCAGAAGGAGATAACTCCTGTTCTTGGGCTGGACTGGGACAACTTTGGAGGCTCTCCAAGGTGCAATTGACTCAAAATAGAACTGGGATGCTTAGAGCTAAATTGCCTCTCTTAAATATTAGTCACCATAGTCTGGTGAGAAGCACTGGTTCCCACTGACCTCACCCACTGACCAATAGCGAGGTCAGTATAATTTATTTTTATTGCTTACAAACATCATCAGATCAAGTATAGAGGTCCAGTTCAACTGAAATCCAGCATGAAAAGCCTGTTCCTTTCATGTAAGACTCCTCTATCTGTCCAAACAAAACTACTGCCAAGAGTACATGCTGATGAAAACCTCAAAGGGTTGTAATCAGAGAAAAGTTCTGGTAAAAATAGCAAACAGAAAGAGTGGGGAGGGAGGGAGGGAGGGAGGGAGGGAGGGAGGGAGGGAGGGAGGGAGGGAGGGAGGGAGGGAGGGAGGGAGGGAGGGAGGGAGGGGAGGGAGGAAGGAAGGAAGGAAGGAAGGAAGGAAGGAAGGAAGGAAGGAAGAGAAGGAAGGAAGGAAGGAAGGAAGGAAGGAAGGAAGGAAGGAAGGAAGGAAGGAAGGAAGGAAGGAAGGAAGGAAGGAAGGAAGGAAGGAAGGAAGGAAGGAAGGAAGGAAGGAAGGAAGGAAGGAAGGAAGGAAGGAAGGAAGGAAGGAAGGAAGGAAGGAAGGAAGGAAGGAAGGAAGGAAGGAAGGAAGGAAGGAAGGAAGGAAGGAAGGAAGGAAGGAAGGAGGAAGGAAGGAAGGAAGGAAGGAAGGAAGGAAGGAAGGAAGGAAGGAAGGAAGGAAGGAAGGAAGGAAGGAAGGAAGGAAGGAAGGAAGGAAGGAAGGAAGGAAGGAAGGAAGGAAGGAAGGAAGGAAGGAAGGCAGGAAGGAAGGAAGGAAGGAAGGAAGGAAGGAAGGAAGGAAGGAAGGAAGGAAGGAAGGAAGGAAGGAAGGAAGGAAGGAAGGAAGGAAGGAAGGAAGGAAGGAAGGAGGAAGGAAGGAAGGATCGGAAGGAAAATCATGAACTAAACCCCCATTTTAGATGAGTGAGTACTATTCATCTAAGCAAGTATTTCAGACTTGGCATGATCAGGAACTAAAGTTTTATTTCTAACTTCCACAAGTACAAGTAGATCACCTGAATTTAACTAAATCAGAAAACATGCATATATTCATAGTATTGGAATCTAATTGGATGTCTTTTAGGGGTTTGGGGGTTTTTTGCATTATATCAAATAATTAATTGGAAAATGGTGAAATTAAAATATGTCTTATGTATGTTGTTTAGTTTTCAAAAGAAGGCCAGAATTTTAAAATTTTATATACACATTATATTTGCTAAGACTGGGTTTTGGGTTTTATTTTTTTATTCATGTACTGCATTTCCTTTGCTTATTATTTCAGTTAGTTTTGAAGGGGGTTTGATGCAAATCGGCTGCCTCAGGGGACAGCCTTCCAGAATTTTTTCTTTTTTTTACTTTTATTTCTAAAAACTATTTTTCCTTATGCATTCATGCAAGGGAATAATTAACTCTGTGTACTGTTGCTGACCTGCAAGTGCCTGAAAGCCTTCGTTAAAACAAAAAAAGGATCCATATTGCATGAGGTGCTGTACAAATACAAAGTTAAAACATTAAATTTGCTTGGCAGATTTCATGTATTAATTAAGAAGAAGATTCATATATATTCATTCATTCTGTTTTTCCTCCATGGAAGATGAAGCACCTCACAGGAAGGCCAAACACATTATCTTCATTTGTAATAGAAAAAAAAATTACATGGATAGTCAATGAATCTGAGCAATTTTTTGCAGCAGGTCAGTGCTGAAACTGTGACTAGAGCCAGAGCTGGACTGAGCTCTGTGTGATCCTCCATTTCTTTTAGCTCATGAGATGTATCAGGTCTGAGTGCTTTATCTTTTATGTTCCACATGCCCCATGATTTTCTTTTCCATGTCCACATCAGTGACCTCAATCCTTTCCTCTGCTGTGCTGAACATTCTAGAGCTGGGCTGGGCAGTGGCTCTGGTGCAGTAGGGAGGCTCAGACACCACTGGCATCTCCCCTGAAGCAGTGCTGTGACTCCCAAGGGCCCACGGCCACTCTTCTGGATCCCAGCATAAAGCAGGCCCACAGAAGGGAGTGCTGAGTGGGTTTCCTTGGTGTAGAACCAGCTGCAGGGGAAGGACGGGCGTCAGCGGCCCAGCCAGCACAAGGCAGAGGGGGCCATCAGCCAGGGAGGGTTTGCTCCTTCCTGAGCCCTTTGGGAGAGGTTCCTCAGGCCAGCAGCCCACACTGCCCTGCCCACAGCTCCCCTTCCTCAGACTTCCCAAGGACACAGGCAACAATTGTGCATTTTTATGCCATTCCAGCACCAAGCTGCCTTAGCTGCCTGGGATCTTAATTCTGCATGCCTGGCTGTGGCTGTCAGGGTGGCATGCTGGGCCTTTAGGCAACTGTGAGGAGAGCGGCCCTCCCAGTATTTTGCCTTTTCAAATAGAATCTTCCTCTAGCCCATTGTTTCCAGCTGGTGAAGCTGCTTACTGCACAACTTTGATGGATGCTTCACTGTGCGGAAGGAGGAACAAATCCCTGACCTCATGAAGTGTAAAGCCCTGACCTAACTCATGATAATGAGCAGCGGGTTGGAGAGGTCTGCCAGGGTTGGGTGTGTGCCTCTCAAGTACCTTCACAGCAGCTTCATCCTTCTTTCCAGAGGAGTTTGCCTGGGAAGCCTGCATGCTTGCAGATTCATTGACTTACCTCTGCTCCCAAGTTCCCACTTCTCCTTTCCCAGAGTTTCCATAACTCTCTGCAGTGCGATTTGGGGACACAGACCTTCCACCCTGTGTACTGCAATATGGACAGGAGTTTCTGCAGCACAATCAACGCTGGGCAGTTTTGTACTTGTCTTTGCATTATTTTCCTTTCTGTAAACACACTCTTTTTACTTTCTTGTATCCCTCCATTTGTATTCCCCACTAATTCTTCTTCCAGAAGGAAATCTGTTTATAATATGAGCTGTCAGATGTCATTAGGTATTATCAGGAAACTATGTTGCTCTGTTTTAAGGACATGCATATTTCAGGACACACAGATCCATAATGTTTGCATATTTGATACATATTTGCATTTATGAATCTCCATGCCTTTTGGAGCTTTGCCAGCTGAGGAGCTGCCTGACTGTGGAGAGAAAGTAGACAGACAAAAAGAAAATGGTTCAGTGCATCATTGGTATAATAAAGCTCGTTGTTAGCTGTTGTTTCTAAAACTATGACATTGATACAAGCACAACTGGAACTCACCTGCCATTGTGGTTAAAATAGTTAACGTTCACTGCATATCAAGTGGTATTTAGGGGAACTTAACAATAAAAGTTAATTAACACATTAGTTAATAAGAACAAAAGTTAATAAGCACATTAATATTAATAAGAACTATGACTTGTTGCAATAATATTGACACCTGTTGCTCCTTGGTAAAGCAGAATTACTTGAATTACACATTAAAAAATCTCAAAACACATTTGGGAGTCAGCAGTGTAAATTATGGAATGGGTCTTTATTGCTTAATCCAAGGTGTAAGAGCCAGTTTACAATTTTGCAACTAAAATTGGTTGTTATTTTGGTTTTGACCACAGAAATCAATTTTTGACAGTATTAGACCCATTTCTTTATGTAATATAAATCCCTGTGTACATGCATATGCAAAGAAAAGGAGCCTTGTAGAAAGGCAGGAGATCTCTCATGCTTTCTGTATTTCCTCTTTGACCTTAGGGATAAAAGTTGATGCGGTTCATTTTCTTTCCTTATCTGTAAAATAGTGATTTAAATATATGCCTGTCTTACAGAAACATTGGTTTTGGTAAGTTGTTTCCTCTGGCAGTAAACCGCCTGACACATACTGATGGATAGTTATTTTGTACATCCTCCTTAGAGAGCACTATCCATATGAAACTTAGTCAGTTAAGAGCGTTCCTTCACAGCAGGTCTCAGTGACCTCCATTTTGCTAGGTGTGATGCCCTAGAAAGGGGTAATTTTACTCCTCTACTGGGGCTTATACGGCTGGTTGCATGATCAGCTCTGGAAAGTGACCTTACTTTAACCTGGCCAAACTCAAAACCAGAAAAAAGCTTTTGTCTAGATCACTTTCCCAGTCTTGTGTTAATGCTGGCAGAAGGGAGCACACAGAAACTTGCAGACTGGGATGAAGGGAAGGCAAGAATGCTCAGGTTTTTGCACTAGTATGTGGATTTATTCTGTCTTCAGCCAACCATGAAACTTCACCTTGAGACAAGTATGTTATGGCAGTTCATGTACTGCAAATATCTTGTCAGTTGAAGACTTCCTGATCACTTTTCTCACCCTTGCTATCACATTGCTGTTTCCTGCTGTCTCCTTTCCCTCTCTGTGCCACTGTATAAAGCACACATGCAGGCACTACCAGCGCAGTGACTGCGCACAACAGCCATCCACAGCAGATTCAGAGTACAGATTCAGGAGAACAAAATGCATATTGCATTTCAGGTTGGTAGTGAGAGCATGGAAAAAACAGAACATTTTGCTTTTTATGTCCAGTTTAAACAGATGGTGATAATTTAAATACAACAGTAAATCATGACTTACATCTGGATTAAGAAAGCACATGATAGATTTTTTTAAGAAACAAGATACTGTGTTAGCATGTCTGGGCTGTAACAAGCATGTTTATTTAGTGTTTATGTTGTAATTTTACAGAAAAGCTTGCCAGGCTAGGGCCCTGTGGGATTGATCATAAAAAACCCCAAAGGGTTTACAAGCTCAAGAATGTGCAGCAAAACAGACAAGCAAGCATTCAAGGGCGGGTGAAAATGTGTGCAGGGTAACAAAGACAGTTATAGCCAGGCACAACTCTTATCCAGTCAGAAATAGTAAAAAATGGACACACACACACACACACACAGCAGCAGTGCCTTCTTTACAAAAGAACTGCACGGGGATTCAGCTGTGGTCACATCAGGAGAACTTCACCAGACCTGTGAGCACCAGGTGGCCAGTGTGGAGGTTTTGATGTAGTTTAATGTGTCATCATGCCCAGGAGCACCATTGGTGGGCTGGAGCAGTCAACCTCAATTTACATAAAACCCCCATGTTGTGAAATTGCTCTTACGGTGTAGGTGGGGGTGGAAAGCTGCCAACATGTGCGTGTTCTGGGATTGGGGGTTTTATTAAGATCTTGAAGATTACGTATTTCATCTGGATTCTGTTTTATTTTTATTTAAACATGACATAATACTGCAATAAGAATGCATAGTAAGCTTCAACCAGGCACTGCTTTTTTGTGCAGCATAATCCATAGTTCCAACTTGCATGAAATTTCCTCCCAGAGCCATGGAAGTTGCTGTTTCCAGGACAGGGTCAAAATTAAAGTGAAAAAAATGATGTTCTGGTGGTGATTCATAGCCTAAGCTCTGCGATGGTTCTCCTACAAGTCTTTGTGATATTGCTGTTTTCAAAGGCTGAACTGCAACAATTTTAACAAATTGTTCCACTCTGTGGAGAGGGTTGCTATGGAAATGAACAGGGCTAACATCTCTGAGAACCCTACTAAGAGCACTACATGAGGTGGGGAATTTAAGAAAGTAGAGCATGTAGGGGATTAACATCTTGCTCTAAATCTGTTCGCTGTTGCTGTGGGCTTCAGAATTTGGCCCACTGGATACAGATTTTTTCAGTCCATTCTGCAGAAATCTAGTGCAAATTGAATTAAACAAGATGAGAGCAAATGATTTTGAAAGTGATCTCTGGGACTAAGCTTGTATAGACATAAACATCTTTATTGAATTATTTTTTGTTAATAATGTCTAGCAGAAAGACATAATTGTAATGGAACTGAAAAGGTTATTGAAGCATAATACTTTACATGTTTTTTTGGGATAGTTGCAGTTTGCTCAAAACCTGAAGCAACTGTAGTGTTCAGAGCATTTGGATGGAAAAAATATTGCTATGGCAACAAATTACTTTTATATTCACATAAAGCAAAAATAGATCTCTCTCTCCCTTTGTGGGAAGCACATATTTTAAAGTGCATGAAAGATTAAAGGTGATAGGCAGAAACAGCTGCATGAATATATTTTCATTTTTCTTCTTTCGGTTTGTACATATTTCTGTATAAATCTGAAATGCAGAAATAATTTGCAGCTCGAAGCATTTTGCAGTGAAGAAAGAAAAACATTTTTAAAAAAGGAACAAAAGTATAATACAGTCAGAACTTCCAATTGAAGTGTAGCAGCATCAGACTTTAATTTATTAAACAAATTATTCTCCGTGTCTTTTAAAAAGGACGGAGAGAATCCTCTCCTTTCTGCATGTACCTGGGAAACAGAAATCACTTTGTGTCCATAACTTAAGATAAGAGACTTTTTTTTAATTTTTCTTTAGTCAGGCTCCTTGTCAAACTCAAAAAATAGACCTAGTGGCAAGATTACTGATTGCTTCATTTTAGCTGTGTGGCTCTGTTTGAGGCTTTTTATTTAGAAGGCATGCAGCTTTTACTTTTGTGTGGTGAAGAGCTTCTGGTACATCTCTATGCCATGGTGAGCACCATCTGCAGAGGAACTATAATATGTCTGCCTTGATATGTCAGGTCTATCCTGAGGTTCCCTCTCAATTATTCTGAACCACGTGAGCTGTCTTACACCATCTGTATCTCTCTTCATAATGCACAGCAGAGCAGCCCACATTTTGTGCTTCTTAGCTGCAAAATAGAGGGCTCCTCATAAGTGGTGTGTGAATTTTTTGGTTCTTTTTCCTGCTGGTCTCTTCATACGGAGAGCAGAAAGAGGTATTGAAGGTCAGAAATGAGAAATATGAGGGAGACTGTGGTTCAGTCACTTACTGACCTCTCATTCTCAAATCCTCAGCCTAAGCAGAACAAACTGAAGGATGAGACAGTCAAAGAGTGAATCAGGGTGTGTTGGAAGCATGGTAGTTTCAAACTGGATATTTTGGGGCAAATATAGATGTTTATGGTATAGATAGACTTGCAGGACTAGATGTGAGGGTTACTTTAAATTTGACCCAAAGTACTTAACTATTCAAAGACACCCATATCCCTTCTGTTAATGCCCAGTGCAAAAGAGTGTCTGTGAAGGATTTCAAGGGACTGCTACACTGAAGTTCACATTGTCCCTGCTATGAAAGTTTCAGAGACTACATTTTAGAGTGAGGAAGGGAAGGCTCAAGATTTAATGGACATAGGAAAAAAAAAATGGAAGAATCAATTGGTTATTCTGAATATCTGCAACACCTCAAAAACCATTTCTGCAGTGTTTAATAGGAGGGTTCTACAGAGCAATTTGAGGCAAACTGGCTCACATCCAGATACTTGTTCTTTATCTAGTACATTGACTTCTCAAGGGATGCTTTTGAGGCCCAAAGAGGTAATTGCTGTTTTGTGAGTCTTTTCAGCTTGAGTTGTCTGAAATAATGGGATACCTGTGTTGTAGCTTTCTGCAGTCCTGTGTGCACAGTGTAACAAAAGGTGCATGACATACCCTGAGATATGTCAGGACAGTATGAGGATCTGGAACTGGGATTGTTGTAAGACATTCCAGGTACATCTCTGCTGCCTGCTACAGGCAGCCCCTGGAATCAGCCCTCCTCTAAGCTGTACGTCTTTGAGCACTCCTGAGTCACCCAAAACAAGCCTAAGAGTCAAGTAACAGAAGTGAGCAGAGATCCAATCTTTAGCTTGGTCTCTGGCTCGCTTCAGAGCTGTGCTGGCCCAATTATGAGCACACTTGCAATCATACACAAATCCTGGCTGTTGATCAGGAGCCGGCATGGAGCGGGAATTGTTTCAGTGGAAGTATGGGTCCAGCCATCCACTACAGAGGGGTAACAGGGTTTGCATGGCTGCCCTGTCTCTGTTGGCTATCATGTATTGGTTATCTGTGCCAGCATGGGCTCCAGCACATTTAATTTACTGCTGTTGGCTGCTGAAGTAATGCTGCTAGATGTGGTGTCACAGTACCATGGTTAGAATAGCCCAGATAGAAAGTTGTATCCTATTAAAAAAAAAAAAAATCTCTGTGGCTAGTTTATCCTGGGTTTGGAGAGAAAATGAAGCTGAATGGGTTCCAAAATGAGACCCAGTCTGGACAGAATTTCAGTAGTTATGTTTTCTGGCAACACTGTCAGAAAATATGCGTTGGACTCTATCCACAGTTGCAGTGCTTTGAGTACATGAGCTACACAGTTTAAAAGTTGGGTATGCCCATACAATCCAAAATTATGCCTGTGAATACTCTGTTGACATACCCTCAATTTCACTGCTAAAGCTTCTCTGCATCAAAGGAGCAGAAGTGGAATAGTCATATTTTTATACATGCAACCCAGAAAGAGACGGGAATGTGTGTGCAGCTGAATTTCTGCTCTCTGTAGCCTGGCTTTTGTTGTGCTCATAGATGCCAAATGCAAATTTGGTCATCAGTTTTGATTAAATGGCAAAGGTCTTGCAGACCTCACTATGCCCCATAGCCTTTTTCTGATGAGGAATTGCATGCATTTCTTTTCAATTTTTGCCTCTCTTTTCTGCCTGTAAAGATGGCAGAAAGCATGCAGTGGGACAGAGAGTGCAGACATAAAACTTGAAAATGTCTGAAGTAATTCATCCTGTTTTGCAAGGAGAAGTGGGTCAGAATGAGGTACAAATCTATCCTAATCTAATCTTAGTTGTTTATTCACTTGTTCCTGTCCTCCTATTCTCTCACCATACTTACTGCATAGTTTCCTGGAGTCGTTCATCTTCTGCTTGGCGTTGAGTTTTACTTAGGAATGAATAGAGTTGGATGTGGCTGTTTTACCTCTTCTGTCCATATACCCTCCAAATGAAGATGAGACTAGAATATTTTAGTAAACTGGAGCATGGTTGCACAGGGACTTTCTCACTGCTGGGAGCTCTGCCAGCTCAGTCAAACTAGTCAAACACAGGAGGTATTCAAATGTAGAAATATTTCCTATTATGTCAACAAGAGTCCAGTGACTGATTATTGCAAACCTTGCCATATATTACCTCTAACATAACATTAATAATACACCTGTGCGTGATAAGTCTTCCTCTTCAGTAGGCATAAATCAGTACGGTGGAAAACAAGGAAATTCTGGAAAAATACTGTCTTCACAATCATTTTTTCCTTTGTTGTTGGTGTAATCTAAGAGAACTGCTGCACAAGTGATTTTTGTTGAGTTTTGCTTAAGCAAGTGCTTGCAGAACAATGAACAAAGGGGTTTGGGGATTTATACCTTCTGTTATAAATACAGTGGCATTTCCACAACCCTGTTTAGAAGAGTAAAGCTTCTATTTGTTTCCTGCTGATTCTGTCAACATTCACACAGTAAGTTCAGTAGAAATCCCTCAGGTATTCAAGTGTCAGACCACAAAGTCATTTCTGCCTTTTAAAAAGAATACTGTGTTTCAAGGAACTGCGACTTTTGGGAATATGCCTCTGAAGTAGAGACTTCATGCAGGAATGCAGATGCAAAGAATTGAAGGGCTGGGCGCAGAAGTGAAAAACAAGCAAAATAGTAAAACAAAATATATATTTATATATCTTCTGAGTTTAGTTACCTTGGTAAAAATGTACAGCAGCTCAAAAATATCTACAGAATTTCCTGGAACAGCTCAGATGAAAATATATACCTGCCTGAAGATGAAATGAACTGCAGTAAACAAAGAGAGGAGAACTGGGGAGGGAAAAATATATGGGCTCATAAATTTCTCCTTCAAAGTTTTCACGACTATTAATCCTTTGGATCAATTCAGACCTACTTACACAAAGTCAATTATTACAAAATCCAATTACTTATTTCATTTCCTGATTTCCAAAGGATACATGGCTTGTGAAACTGCGTTGCACAGTCTCCTTTCTCCAGCAATTCTTTAAAGTGCTGTCTGATTTTAACCAAAGGTGCAAACAGGCGCCAGGTTCCCAGGTACCATGTTCCAACATGCATATGAGTGAGGTTAGAGGAAAAATCCAGACCCATCACAAGACCAGAAGTTATAACTGAGCCTTTTATCATTTGGCACCTTCAGTGTTTTCTGCCCACCATGGCCTGGATATTGGCATGTGTGATGCAGCGGGACAAATAGACCACTGAAATTATAAGGTTCATATGAAACAGAAAATGGGAAACTGTTTTATTCCCACACAGGTAATAGCTGAAACATGAAAGGGGGGTGTAAGGTAAGTGTGGTGCACTCCTGGTGCTTGTGGTACAATTCAGTTGCAGCTTACAGCCTGCTGAAGTGACCTTGAGGCTTTATAGGCATAGTGGCACAGAGCCATGGCAGAAAGAGTCTGAAGGATAGAAACTATTCCTACTTGTACCACAGAGCTGAATTTTATTCTGTTGTCTAGAACTGGTGCTCAGTTTCAGGAGCAGCAGAGGAGAAGGCCAGGATGGCATAAGCTGTGTTTCCTGTCTGCTAGGCTCTAGAAGTTTTGCAGTATATCATAGCCTGAAAAACACTGAAATCTGCCCTGTGACCTTAAAAGGAATTTTTTCTCAGCCTGGGATTGTCAAAACACAGCACATTCCATCCACAATCCTTCCCTACTTTGGTAGATAACAGGTCCCCCTATAAAGGCTTTTGGTATTGTTAAAGTACTGACCAAGATTATCTGTGACAAGATTATTTCCTAAATTAGAACTTGGATTTGGTTGTGTGGGATAAATTCTTATTGTTGCATAATGAGAACAGTACTCATATTGATTGTGTATGATTTTCTCTTTTTTCATACTACGTGTGCAACTTGAAGGAGCAATTCTGACATACTTGGGTTTTTATTCATGTAATTGAGAAGGCAGGAATTTTTTCTTTCTCTTTCAAAATATGTTTTTTTTTAAATGTTTTCTATCCTCATCCTGTTGAAAAGATGCATATAAACTGAATTTCTTTCTTCAACTTTAGGAAGCCAATATTAGTTACAATTTCACAGCCTTCAGTGATTCTTTTTTGTGTCTTTGCAAAGGGGACACATGATTTTAAATCTTCCTGTGAAAAAGCCTATGATAGGATATCATCTGGAGATGAAAGCTTTCAAAGTCCAGATTTCAAATCCCATTGCAGCGGAATATTTGTCAAACCTTGCTTTTTGCCACTGTTGAAATGCATGTAATTTCCTGCAAGGGAGAGTTTTGGAATGTGAGGTCACAGCACTAATGAAGGAAATTTGTATGGTGGTTGAGCTGATAGTGGGAGTGAAAGAACTCTGCATTGTAAAGTCAACACAATGGCAGCATTAGTATTCAGAGGAAATTTAGTCTTCAGTGAAGAGGCTGTCATAGAGTTTGTTGAGATAAAACCTCACTGTGTTCATGCACACTGTGAGTGGTTCTGCAGCATTTCAGAGGTGAAGTACCAGTACATTTTGGAGCATCAGTGCTGTTCATCCTTGATATGGGGTGACCTCTTCCCTAGCAGGATAGTTTTAGATTGTTGGTCACTGTCTACACAGACTCCTGCCTGTGCAGTCCAAAGATAAGAGGCCACTGTTTAACTGATTTTGGGTGAATGGTATGAATTTTTTTTATTTAAATACTTTTTTTAAAAGATGTTGCAGAACACCATATAAAATCAGAGGCTAAAATGAATTTTTCTAGGCCTGCTAGCGCTCATAGCTATTGTTACATAGTTACAGCAGCACTTTTGGGGTGCTTGGGATGCTGGGCCATGGTCTGGCTCCCTGTTGTGCAGAGCAGTGGTAAGCTACAAACAAAAGAGCTCACAATTCACCTCTGGAGTCTTTTGCACGCAAACGTGAATGGCCATGCTCCAGGAACTGGGTTTTTCCTTGGCACAGTTCTGTGCCCAAAGAAGGAAAACTGTACTAGCTCAGCTAATTCACTTATTCAATTTCCAGCACAATTGGATTACTCTTGTGTAACTGCATCAGAACGAATATTTTATAACTCACATCAGCAGAGAACAGTGTGCCCATGTCTACCATGAAGGTGGCCTGGGCAGTGGTTCAAGAAACAGCACAGGATTTCTGGCCAGCAGAGTGGCAAAGGAAGTGGGGAGAAAATTCTGGGTCAGCAGCAGTCTCAGAGTGGCCTAAACACTGCCTAGTATTTTGTGGTGTCAGGATGGATTCTGTACTTATTTCCCAGCCTTCACTGGGAATATTGTATGTCAGGGAAACAGTGATAAGGCTGGGAAGTCACTTCATACTCTCTGCAGTCCCCTGCTGCCTCCTTTTGATTCAGTGTCTTTGTACATCAGCCTGCTCAAGCAGATGGGCCCCAGGCAAGCTTCGAAGGGAGCAGGTTGTAAAAAAAGATGAGCTTATTTCTGCACAGAAAGAATTCTTTCATAGCAATGGCTATGTTCTACAGTAGGAAGATGGGAAATTTCTCCCAAACAAAAAAGAAAAAAAAAAAAAAAGATGCTTGGTTGCAATGATTTGAACTTAATGCATGAGCTGAAGCCCAGGAGTTTTCATTTTGCTTTTGCTGTGTGGAGGGATTCTACTAAGCTTAGGGAGGCAGTGAAAAATAACCTGCTCTGATCAACAGGTATGATCATAATGATGTGTGCTCCCAGGTCCTCCTGCACCACCATCCACCTGGAATTCACAGCATCTGCTTTGCTTCTGGGAGAGACACAGATCACAAAAACTTGGCCAAATAGTAGGGGATGGTAAAATGAAAACTAGAGTACATCCAGCTGGGAAAGACTGGGTTTCTCTAGTGTCTTAGTGTTCTTTGAAAGTACTTTCAATTTAGTGCGGAAAGAACAACAAAGGGACATAGTTCTACCCTTCTGAAAAGGTTTAATAAAAGTACTTAGAGGAGTTTGAGTAAACTTAAAAACCACAGAGTGATGAAGTCTTGTCATAAAAAAAACAGACTAGCTCATAGAAGAAAATGTGTGCAGCAATAAACTGTCTACCCTAGGCTGCAGATGAGCTCATGGTGTGAGCCCTGTGAGCTGAAACAATGGTAAATGTATTCATAGGTTAAATAGCTAACAGGAATATATGCTAGTGACATTTATAGACTTAAATCTAACCTGTCAGGTAAGTAATTGAATGTCAAAGCAAACTAAGCATTTCCATTAAAATTTTAACTTATATTTTAAATAGTTGAGCAGTTTGGAGAATTGCCTCTTTAGTTCATGTTTGTACATCAGCCAAATCCTCAGGACACAAGAGTCAAGGGGCCGGTGGGTTTTTTGGCTGCTGAGACTGAGTCAGCATGTAACTTGTTTTCCTATAACTTGCCAAAACAGCAAGATTTGTCTGGTTGGTTTATTTTGCAAGGGTTTGGATCTCACCACATGCAGACAACCTGCTTCAGCCCTCTCCAGAATCACACAAGTGATGGGAAGCAGCAAACTGCAGGAGGACAGGGCAGGAGATGGGAATGGGGGAAGAATTAAGTCATCTGGAAAATGGTTAGATTTTTTTCTTTATAAATATTCTAAATTTAACAGCTGGGTAAAAGCTTTCTCCTTATTGACGTGAAAAGCCTATTGCCTGGCCAACATTGATTGATTCGAAGGACAATTATTTTCTCACAGGCATCAATGAAATGTGACTAGGGCCCCAAATACTTCTGTGTAGGGTTGGTGTCACAGCAGACTTAATAAGGCTAGCATTTATATTTCTAGGAAGAATAGAACAGCGAGATACAGAGGATGCTATACAGTAAAAAGTCATATAGAACAGGTAGAAGCAAGAGCCAAAAGTAAGTCATAAAATAGAATAGAAATAGCTCATTTTTGTAGAAGTTAGTGAATGTTTTTTAAACAGGAAAAACACCATGAAGGGTGAAAAAAAGGCTGATACAAAATTTGTAACATTAATTTTAAACAAATAAAATTTACTTTTTTTTTTCAAAGCACACCTAATACATACATACTGATATATATATCAGTAAGCATATTCTGTGACATTTATCATGTGGCTGCCTTTTGTAGTTTTTCATGGTTTCTTTCAAACTGGGGGGAAGGACATGGAGCAATCCCAAATAGATTCTAAGTAGGATGATCATAAAGACTGTCACTTCCAGAAATTCAGGAGACCAGAGACATTCTTCCCCTCCCTCCTGTGGGGCTGCCATGGTGTCACCTACAGGTTTCCCCACAGGTTTTGGTTATGTGCTACAATCAGAATCAGACCTCTGGGCAGGAGGCACCTTTTGGCTTCTGCCAGTGCAGCACTTGCTCTGTTTCTAGGATAGAACTGGGGACTGCAGAAATGTTTATGAGCCATTACTGACATAATATGATCTAAATTAATCTTATTTTATCTGTTTGAGTTAATGGTGCTTTAAAATTTGGTAGTCAGTAGAGAATAACTACACTTCTAAGAATTATCAGTTTCCCAATGCATAAGTTATAGCTTGTAATTAAAAGAAAGGCACCTTTACTTTCTATGAAATAATTTTTGGGTCTCCCAAGATGTGAATTACACTGAAAGACAGACTATATTATAATTAGAGCCAATTTACATGCATAGTAGTGCTCTGTGCTAGTGGAATCAAATCCATTCATCCATGGGTCTCAGAAACTTTACTGCTGAGAGATATTTCAGGTTTTCCTAAATACAGCTAAAAGGGAGGGGTGACAATGGTGTCTTTGTTCCATCTTTTTCACTTACGGTCCCACAAATTTGTCGGCCTCCCTCGTGAGTTGGTTCTGCAGCTGCTCCATTCAGCGCTGTGTGTGCCCCTCGTGCAGCCTCAGCCCTGCCAGGGTCGTTGCTGCTGCACAAGTTCACTTGTGCAGTCAGAGACAAAGGCACAGGAATGTTGCATTTGCCCAAACCATGAGGTTGGTCCAAGCATGTTACTGGAAACCCTTCTCCAGTAAGGCCAAGCTCCCGTCTTGCCAGAGTCCTTCAAAGAGAAATGAGAACCCTTAAACTGGCTTGCAGATCTGAAACATCTAAATTCTATTATTGCAAAAATATCTTAGTGTCCTGACATAGTTCACTGGGAATTTCATCTCCTGAGAGGACACTGAAAGTTTTATTGATTTATCAAGCTCTTATAGGTCATGATATCAAACATACCCATCTTTTATAAATATTTTCAATTGTCCTGGTTTCATCTAAGAGCTACAGTAGGAGACAATTCTTCTGAAGAGCATGAATGACTGCTCTAATATGGGACATATATTTCAGATTCCAGGCAGGTTTAATATCTGTCTAAGCAGCAAAGGTTTTTCCCTTCCCTTGGAAACTTGGATTGATGACATCCTGCGTGGAACAGATGCTTTGACATTGAACTTCTCTGGTGATTTTGCCATTCAAGAAGATATAGGACACTTTATTCACCAGCTGGTAATTATTCTTTTGTCTTTTCTTGTTCCAATGAAGACAAAAATGTGGACAAAATATTATGAGATATTTTCTTGTGCTATTTTTTCCTTTAATTTCAGAATATAATGCTACTGAATTTTTGGCACCCTATATCCTATATTATTCCTTAGGCCAAGGACACTGAGTAGGACGGATTGCACAAGCAGGAGAATTACTATTCTTTGTCATCAGTTATAACTCTGTTGGGGACATTGAATTTTCCCTGTGGCTTCAGAACGACCTTCTTTATTTTGACTTTTAAAACCATATTTATTTCAGAATTAATTTCCTGCAGCAGACTGTGTTTTTCTCATCTCTTTATATTGTTTTATGTAAAGGGACTGGGGAATTGGCAGCAAGTTCACTCATGAGAAATAAATTGCTAATAACTCCTATTATTTTTTTTTCTTTTCTGTTGTGAAGCTTGTTTAGTGATTTGTATATCAAAACTGTTTTAGAAAATTCATTTGTCTTTAAAACTTAATGTTCAAGATTCTATACTGCAGGATGACTTGTAACTTTTTAACTTCATATATCAACAAATATATTTTTTACAGATCACACAGCTTTCATCAGTTTATGAGGGCTTCTTAATGACTTTATTTGTTTGTTTTTCAAGCTAAGTTGTGCTAACATTGTTGAATTGAGGAGAAAGGAACATTGACCACTTTCTAAATTTTACGCCAATGTAAAACTACTTCATATTCCGCTAAAGCTGCTGAGAGATTTTGGCTGTTCTCTGTAACAGGAGCATATTGTCCTGTACTATTTCTAATGGTGACAACCTTTATCCACATCCAGTGATGGGTATCAGCCATACAACCTGTTTGTTCTTGCTTTTGGCTGAAGCTGCTGGGGACAGCAGAGATAAAAAGTTTTTCAAAGTCTGCAAGCGTCCATTGAAACAGTGTTAGAAAAAAAAAAAGAAGTTAAAATAAAAGTAAAATGTGAACCCAAATTATGGTATTAGCTACCCTATAAAGTGAGGAGGTGATTAGGAGACATGGGAACCACAAGAACAATGCAGCTGCTCCCAAAGGGAGTCCTTATGGAATGAATGACCACAGCTGGTTGAACTCAGTCAAATGGGAGTGAAGAGTTAACAGATGACGATAGGGAACTTACCAGTTGAAATGTTTTGGGGGTAAAAACAATGAGATAAAGACATGGAGCACTCTTCAGGCAATAGCTGGAGAGTCTGACTCTTTCTGGGCTGCCTAGAGGTTTTGGAAAGATGACATAGGCCAGGTTCTTTAAGAAATACAAATAGTGGATTTATTTCTTCCTATTGTGATGCAGAAAACAGAGCTCTGACTTCCCACAGTTCCCTCTCCTCCCTTTTATCCTGCACTTCATTTGCCTTGATATCTCATTTTGCTTCCACCACCCACCCACCACTTCTCCACAACAGCAGCCAAGGCCAGGGCTCCTCTATATTGCATGAGTTCCAAATCTCTCCCACATTGAGGCTTTCATGGACTGGAATTCAGTCAGTTTCTTGGCTGAGCATAACAGGGCCCTCACCAGAAGAGAAGGGAGATCCTGAGTCAAGCCCAGGCTTCTGCTGAAAAGAATCCTATAAGCTCACTGAGCAAAACAAGTCTTTACATTAGGCTTAGCCTCAATTGTATGCCAGGGGATAGGATTTGCTGGGATATTCACAGTCCCAGGTCTGAGTCTTTGCTGACCATTTAATTTTCACTGCTCTCACTATGTTTTTTAGTACTTTGGCAAGATGAGATCACTCTGCAGATCCATCTTGCCCTGACTTATGCACAACACACATGGGGGGGATGCACAGGTCACATCAGTCAGTAATTGGTGGAGTTCCATCAGTTTAAAATTTGGCCTAGACCATTTTGGCTAATATCTTTTGCTATATCCATATCCTGGAAATAACTACTGCTTACTGAACAATTTTAGAACATCTATAAACCTGGGGAGTATGGCAAGTGCACTGATGGTTTAATTACAAATGCATTCAGTGCCAGGCTGTGAATCCAGCCATGCTGGTATAAAGCCAGAGTAGTTCTGTTGATGTCATTGGAGGAGTTACTTTGGCACTACATTATCACCACACAGATCAAACCTTAGCTCACAAGCAGCTCCAAACTGCTTTGAAATTTTTATGGATTCCCTTTTATCTTGCCTGTTCTCTCTATGTCATGTTTGTTTGGTTTGGCTTAAGATAATGATTCAGGATTTGTGCACAAGTCTTCCTTTTTTCAGTCTTAAGTCAGTTGTAGAGGGGTTTATTTTGTTCTGAAATTAAAATAGCAAACAAGCTGCCATTTAATGAGGTAGCAGACGAGACCTCCTGTGCTTTCAATTTCTAAAAGGTTTTTAAAATTTTGTCCTCTTTAGGATGAAAGGTCACATTGTTTTGTCTTTTTTCATCCCAGAAAGAAGAACCTGGGGGCTGTGCAAACTACTCTTTGCAGACAGTTTAAATTCTGGAGGTCTGTGAGACTGGGGCCTTGCAACTGCTGTACTGTCAGAAGCAATTCTGGCCAGAGACATCGCAGCTTTGTATTCAGCATAATTAAATCAACCATTTGGAATTGTTTGTAAGTAAGGAAAAAAACAATAGGCATTGAAGCTTTATTATTGAAAGCAGCTGCAGTAGAGGAAGTTCTGTAGCCAGGGGCTGTTTAGTAAATCCTGCTTGGGATATTTTAGTTTGAATTCTCATGATCCTTTCTGTGAGGCAGGAAGCTATTTTGCACTGTCTCCTACTTTTTCAGTCCTTATTCTTCCCTCAAGTATTAAATCCAAAAAAAAAAATTGGCATTATCAGAGGCCTCACTGCAATCCCACAGCTATCTCTGAGAGCAGAACAGGTTGTATATATTGCCCCTGTAAATTTTATGAACTGAGGATTGTAAAAACAGTAAGGGGAGGCTGCAGCTGGAATTGATTGCAGAAAGCATCGCCAGCCCCTGTGGGGTTGGATGTACATATTTCAGTGGGCTGCAGTTGTTAAGAATGAAATCCTTCCTGCTTAGCTGGGGCACTGGTACACCAACCAGACTTCCACATTACTGCTTTGAGGTGGAGAGACCAAGGAGGAAGGGGGAGTGGATCAGGCAACTCAATAGAACTGCACAGTTCGGCGTTAGTGGAGAAAATAGGATTCTCCTATTTAAATCCATCTGACTTTACACGGCCTGTGGATTCCTTCCATGTTAATACTGCATTGCTTGGTGTACTTCTGCAATGGACACCTTCATTCTGCTTAAATCCAGTATTTGGCTGTCTAAGTGGAAAGAAATTGTAGCCAAAAGGAAATCTGAGTCTCCATCTCCCTAAGATCCACAGTGCAGACTCTCCTCCTGAGCAGACCTCAGGACAATATGAAATGTCAATTCCCAACTTCAGCAGAGCAATTACTGCACTTCATCAAAGAGATGATGGCTTCACTCAGCCTCTCTGCTCTACAGTGTCTAATATTCAGTAGGATATCCTGCATGAAAACACCAGGCCTTTCAAAAATTCAGCTGCATCCATACTGCTAATTCAAAGGTGAGGTACTGACCTCTAGCCCCTAGGCCAACAGTGCTCTTTACCTCCTTCATCATGGGCCTCCTCTTTAGAGCAGTAAGATTTAGAGAAAACCAGTCAGAGCACAGAGGTGAGCTAACAGCTCCTCAGTGTGGGTGTACCTGAGGTTTATTTATGTCTGTCATGCCAAAGGGAGGAGGTCATGGGAGTTGTTCCTGACCCATAGGTGAAGTGACAGTCTGGCTTGTGTCCATGCTACTTTGGGCTAAGCTTCTCTTGGAGTAGGTTGGCCACATGCACACGACATAGTCCATGGCTTTAGCACTTTGCTGATTCCTGGGTGGTGCTTCTGTGACCACCCTATGTGATGTTTCCGTGTGTTCTCTCAGTTTAGAGGAGGATTTTATTGTATAAATAAAATGATTTTTATATAATAAAAATTAGAGAGTCAGACACTTCTTGAAACATCTACTTGACCACAAAAAACATCTTTTAATGTAAGAGTGATGAATACTAGAAAATGCTGCGCAGACAAATTGTGGAGTCTCCATCTTTAGAGACATTCAAAACCTGTCTGACCAGCATCCTGGGTTGATGCACAGCTCTTGCCTCACTGCATCCACTCACAAAAATGTATCTTCTTCAGGATTTATGTAAAATCCAAATTTTAGCACTATGCTTTTTTTTTTCCTACAGGGGCCTTAATATGTTCAACAACTGCTTTTTTATCCCTGCCCTTACATGGATTAGATTACCCATCTCTTCCCAAACTTTGCCAGTGGATGTTGTTGCTGTATTTATGTATGCAATTTTCTTTTCACTCACTGTCTCACCTGTTGCCTCGTACCCATCCTGTCATTTTGGGGTTTTGGCTGCCTTTTAAGAGGTGTGTTTTTGTCATGCACTGTACAAGCACATGCAGTAGTGCAAAGGATGCAGGGGTAGGGAGAGATGCTTCAGAAAATTCAGAATGGCTCCTGTGAGCTGAGAAAATGTACCATTTCTAAATGGATATAATGTTTTAATGATGATCCAAACTAATGCAAAATCAGGTTATTGGCTTTTGTTTCAGGACCTGGTGATGCCTCCATACCTGCTTTGATGCTTCTTTTTGTCTTCTTTTTTCAGACTCTGCAATTAAAAGAAAGTAGGAATAGAGATGGGGAAAGGAAAAGCTTGTTAAGTGATTGTAAATCAAAAGCTAAGAAATTAACTATTACAGTGACAAAACTGCAGCTGTCAGTAATAAAATTAAGTACACCATTCAATTTGGCTAAAATTGTTCAAATTCATCCAGTTTATTATAAGGTGCCTTGTTCACAATACTAGAGTTTTAATGAAGATAATTCTATTTCATCTCCCCTGCTCTTTTGTCCTCAGAAGGGAATATGATACAAAGAGCTCCCATTTTCCCTCACGGCAAATATCCCACAGGCTAAGCAGGGGAGTTCCAAGGCAAGAGCTTCCCCCCAGCCCAATTGGCAGGACTCAACATAATCATTTAAGCATGAACTAGATTGGTTTTCTCTCCACTTACGTAAATCCATAATGCTCAAATCCACAGTCCTTCACTGATTAATTACTGCCAGTGGTTTCCAATACAAGCTCTTTATTAAATAAACAGGGATCAGATGACATGTGTTTGAGTGCAGATGACCAGTGCTACTATAGATTGCTTCTAGCTGAAAAGCACAAATTTGTAAGGGGATGCTGGATGCCTGCAAGAAAGGATTACCAGGCACAGATGGCAGTGCTCATTTATATAGCTGTAGTAGTATTAAGAAGTGAAGGCTGTGATTCTGTACGAGAAGAAGGTGAAACTTGTCACAGGGAGATGTGGAAAAGTCACCAACACAGGCAACAGGCAGTATTTTCCTGCCTAGTTCATTGTAAACTATGTTAATGGAAATGCTTGAGCCATTCTCATGTGATTTAGCCTTTTAATCCAACTTTTGCACTCTCGAGCCCAAGATGGGGAGGAGAAGGAGGAATTAGAATATAATGCTGTGTAACTAGGGAATCTCACAAATCTACCTGCACTTCCCAAAATCAAGGTCTGCAGGAAAGACAATGTGTCTCACATGGATTTCTAGGAGCTGGACAGGCTGCCAGTCCCACTGTTCCACAGCATCATCTCCCTAGACCAAAGCAAGAGGTGAAAGTATGGAGATGTGATACTTCAGTAACGTCTTGGCAAAACCTTCCCATGGGATATGTGTCCATGTTGGGTTAGACGGACTCAGAATCATTTGGGCTGGAAAAGACTTCAAGATCATCAAGTCCGACCATTAACCTAAAGCTGCCAAGGAATATAAATCCCATTAAAACTTAAGCAAGTCTATTGATGTCCTCATCAAATCTTTTATAAAATCCATGTTTATTTGAAACCCTTACTGTAACTGTAGGGTCTGTCAGAATGGAAGAAAACAGGGTAAGAATTTTAGATGTCTGTTGACCTAAACTGGAAAGTGTTGGAATTTGGGTAGTACAAAACCACCTATTTTCAAGCACATAATTAGCCACTTTGAACAGACTGTCAGACATTCAGATTTACAACATGTAAGAAATTTATTCTGACTTGTTTATATCAAGACTACGTGACTGATGCTCTACTACAGAAAAAATACCTGGCATCTGGTTAATTCCAGTATGTTCCAGTTGCATGTTCATGTTGTTTCATCTCTTTTCTTGGCATGCTACTGTATTTGCACTCTGGAAGCCTGGTACTAATTTGCACTCAGGAAAATATCTGCGTTTTTTCAAGAAGAAGTGTTGAAACCACATTTTTCTCTGAAAATGCCATCGACAATCAATTTTTCTCTAGCAATTCTCATTGCAACAACCAGCTCACTTGAGCTGTAGTCAATGTGTGATTTCTTGGATATCTGGTTTTTGCTTTTAGTTTTTTGTTTGTTTCTTTGTTTCTTTGTTATTACACAGAAAGTTATATATTGAAAATTATTTCACATGATGTCTCTGTTCCCAGCAATCCCTGAACTGTGAAATGGTGTCATGTATTGTTTTGTTCTGCTGACTACTTGCATCTACATCTATAAAATGATTCAGATCTTCAGTGGCCAGAGGCTTATCTTATTATTTTCTTCCCCTTAAATAACTCTTTAAATAAAACATTGAAAATTAAAATGCAGTTGACTGGCCATGGACTATTTTTTATAAACTGTTATTTTTCTGAACATAATTCATTTCTTCAAGGTTGGAATTCTGAGTGTAAGTATTAGCTTTATTAATGGAAATTGAATGCATAAAACCTTAAGTAGAATGCTGGAAATCTTTCATTTTCTTTGTTCCCAGGTACAGTCCCTTCTTAGTACCTCAGGCTTGGTGGGAGGGGTTCAGCCATGATGCAACTTACAGAAATAAGTATTTTTTTCAAGGTCTCTGGAGCAGGAAGAATCAAGCAGTAAATTTACAAGAACTTCAGGTTAATACTTCCAATTTTATGCTTTCCATTTGTATAATCATGTCAGTTTTGTAATGGCATAAAGTAGCACTAAGACATTCAATCCGGTTTAATCCAATTACTGCTTTGCTCTCTCAGGCATGCCTTATTCTTAGATAGGAGAAAACCATCAAGTGTGATGATTTTATGGATTCATGTATACACTTGGCACCATAAGTAAGCTCTATCATTATATTTGCCTTTTGTTTTCACAGGCATGTGTTTTTAGATGCTGCAGAGTTTGCAGGGTCAATCTTCTCTGGGTGATTTTTTTCTGCCCCCTTTAGGGTAATGCTGCCTGGACAGCATCAGCATTCTAAGGGATGCACAGATGCATCTCCAAGGGAAGTTTTGTTGCTTAAGCCTCCCTTCCAGTGACAGCTCCATGTCAGGAAGAGGGAGTTGTGGTGGTGATGCAAACTTGTTTTATTACCCATAGCTGTTGCCAACATGTGTATATAAAAATTCTCCTCAGATGTCTGATGAATTGGGCAAGATGTGAATTTTGTGTCGCAAGTGCAGCTGAGGAGAGTAAGCTGTAACTGGCACAGCAGCCAAGCTTCTAGAAGTGACACCCCCATTCCACCAGTAGGTTTTCATATACTGTGGAGTCAGTCTTCTTTCCACATTAGGACTAAGAAAATGTGCCTGCTTTTGTTCTTTTTCAGGCTCTGGGTTTTTTCTTCTTTCTTCTTTTACTCTGAGGTGGATGTTGTTCCTTTCATGCACTGTGTTTACTTAGAGATTTGAAAGGGGTTCCTAAGAAAAGGTGTGTTGTAGTGCTACACCTCCAAAGGGCTGGGATCAGCAAATCATACCACAGTGGTCAGGGCTAGTGAGCACCTAGATATCTGTCTGTCCATGAAGGCATCAATATAGGGGGGAATCTTATGACTGGTACTGCCCGAGGTCAGGCAATGAAGACAACATGGAAACAAAGCAGAAGTCCAAGAACCTATAGCACTGACACTTATAGAATCATAGAATCTTTTAGACTGGAAAAGACTGCAAAGGTCATTGAGTCCAATTATTAACCCAGTACTGCCAAGTCCACTACCAAATCACGTCCCTAAGTGCCACATCTACACATCTTTAAATACCTCCAGGGATGGCGACTCCCCCAGATTGCATCTGTTTTAACAGCATGAGTTAATATTTAGTTTAATACTCAGGTATCCAGTGTCCCAAATTCCCTAAACAGGTTTTGCCTTCATTACAGAAGTATTGGTAAAATCAGTTTCTATGTTGCAACCAAAGTTCACATTTTGAAAGTCAAAAAGGGCATCAGTGTGTAGCTCAGGTCATCAAAATTCAGCACTTTCTCCAGTCTGAAGGGTCAAAAAGTTTCCCCATAGTTTCCAACCCTGCTTCCAGGTTGCATTTCAGAATCCAGGACTATGGATCAGGCTTCACAATCTAGCCTTCACAATCCAGCCTTCTATGACAATACCCATATAGCCCCACTATCTTCCCTTTGGAGCTAACTTTGTCCTCATTTTCCTTTCAAAATACATTGGGCCTTTTCAGGGCAGTTTCTCTCCTTGCCCACTCCTGCAGTATTGGAAGCTGTACTGGGTATTGACAGCGACTGAGGCTGCTCTTCAGGGTTAATTACCTGAATTAAGTGAGCATGTTCCCATGCCAGGTCTTCCAAAAGTTGTGGCTTTTTCTGAGTGAGCACTGGTTCAGTCTCACAGATCCATCCTTCCCTTCTAGCATTTCTTTCCTGCTTCTCTTCTGCATATAGCCACCTCCCTGACTGCACTTGCAGGGTGTGGGGGATTTGGAAAGGCATGTGCCAAATGGTGGCTTTAGGAATATGGAAAAGATGCAGCTGCCTCTCAGCTGTTTAAAAGGGTGAGGATAAGGCCAGTATGATGCACTGCAGAAACGGGAAGGCTGTGGGAAGGTTTCACCATCATACTAACATTAATAGGGCATTATGAGGAATCCACAAATAGCTCACTAACTATGAAATTGTGGTGCTGTGCCTATGCATGGTGGTATCTGGGAAAAATGCACCAAAGCCAATTAATTGAAATACTAACATGAAGTTTCTCTACCTATCATTGCTTTTTTTATCCCCTTTTTATTTTTTTCTTCTCAGTTTTGGTCTTCTCTTTTTCATTTATATCCTTGTCCTTCATTTTCCATCTTTATTATTTATAACATTACCTTTTATCCCTTTCTTCCCATCTAGTACTTTCATTTCTCTTTTCTTGTAGCAATTCTGTGCCCCATATTGCATTTCCCTTTCTGTTAATAAGTCCTTCCCCAGATTCTGACACCTCATGGGAACTGCCCTTCAAGGGCTTTAAGGCTGATTTTTCCTCTCCTGTTCTCCTCTTATCTGCTTGGCGGGGGTACAGGCTGATAATCTGACTGGCAGAGTGTTCCTGTGGTGGCTGCAGCTCCTGGTGGAAGAACAAACTTGGTGAAGGTCTCTGAAGGGACCCTAACAAGGTCCAGATGAACATTTGTTGTGTTTCACACAAAGATTTGGTGCTTCACAGGCAAGCTACTTCAGTGCAGTCATAATCTTATGTCTGTATATAAGATGGGAACGCTGATGGTGCAGGGGCCCAGAGAGGAAGAAGGATAAAGCAGGTTTTCCAAATGTATCATCAGAAAAATACTTATTTAACTGAGGGGAGTAGGTCAGCATCATCATCTCTTTCATAAGTATTGGAAATAGTGTGGTCCTGGAGCCACTGTTTTGGATTTTCTGCTGTGATAGGGCAGCTGTTACATCATTTGCTGGCACTAATTGCTTTAAGACTTAAGCTAATCATGTCTCTGAAGAAGCCCAGCTGAGCTTGGCAGCTCCAGTTTTGCCTCTCTGGCTGGCATTAGGGAGAGCTCAGTGGTGCTGGGACACAACTCCGAGTCAGCCCCATTTCCCATGTTCCTGCCAGCTTTTCCATGGCATATCCCATGTGCAAGGGGCTCTGGAGGGGCCGGAGGGGCCTTGGCAGAGCTGGCAAGAATTTGGCAGGAGCCACTGTGCTGCTCCAGGCAGCCTGGTCCTGTGGCTGCCCTCACAGCTGCAAGTGCTCAGGGGCAGAGGGGAAGAATAGGCTTTTCTTTTAAATCAGGAATTACTCATTCCATCTGGGAGCTTTCTGATGACACATCCTTCTAGAAGACTGTCCCTGTCAAAAGCAAGCTTATTACCAATTCAGTTTATTCTCTCCTATTAGGTTGAACCACAAAGCTGCTGAGCTAAATTGACATCATTGGGTGTTACCCAAAGAATGACATTATTTAGAATTAGAAAGCCTATTCTTCTCCCTGTTGTGGTTTAATTCCAGGCAGCAACTAAGTACCACACAAACAGTCCCTCACTCCTCTCCAGCAGCAGGGTGAGGGGAAGAGAACTGGAAGGGTAAAAATGAGAAAATCATAGGTTGATAAAGGAATAGTATCATGATTGGGATTTTTATATTAATAATGATAATATTAATAATATTTATAGTATTAATAATATTAATCGTAGCAGTAGAGGAAGGAATAAATACCAAGAAACACAAGTAATGCATCGCTTGATGTCTGTTGCCAACCCAACCCCAAGCAGCAATCAGCTCCCCACAGTTTACATACTGGACATGAGATTCCACAGAACGGAATATCCCTTTGGCCAGTTCAGGTCAGCTGTCCTTGCCATGCTCCCTCCCAGCTTCTTGCATACCTGCTCTCCAGCAGAACATGGGAAACTGAAAAGTCCTTAAGGTATAGTGAGCACTACTCAGAAACAAGCAAAACATTGCTATGTTATCAACATTACTGTCATACTAAATCCAAAACACAGAAGGGACTA
The DNA here is from genome assembly GCA_039654755.1 of Calcarius lapponicus. NCBI lineage: Eukaryota > Metazoa > Chordata > Aves > Passeriformes > Fringillidae > Calcarius > Calcarius lapponicus. The sequence goes on along the minus strand of CM077462.1, from coordinate 49,310,898 downwards.
GCTACTTGGAAGAAAATTAACTCTACCAGCCAAAAACAGAACAGTCCCAAATAATTTATTTTCAAATTCAAAAATAAATTTAAGGCATTAAGAACACAGCAGAAGCTACCAAGTCACAGCTAGAGGATGAGCTCATGTCCTGGATGTGGGAGCCAGAGTTCCCTCCAGCAGCAGCCTGTGGTTCCCTCTGGGGGGCAATGCTGTGAGGTGTAAGGGCTCTCAGAAGCATCAGGCACAGCCTGCACGAGGCTCACATCCCACATGAACAGTCAGAGCCTTCACAGTGCTCAGGAGGTTAATAGTCATTTATGAACTCAGAAGTTTTCAATGGCTTTTAAACTCTAATTTCACTTTCAATCAAGTTGTGTCAAATTTAGCTGAAGATTAGGTGACAAGCATTAAGACTGAACTGCTGCTCTGCACCACTTTGCTTTCCAGTCAGCCCTGGATGAACAGATTTGCTTTTTTTTTTTTTTAATTCACATAAAGGTAGGGGTGAGTGTGCTCAAAAAAAATTATCTGCATTCATTCCTCAAAGCCTTTGTTATGCAAGTAAGCAAACAACAGCAATGTAAAATGCCATTGTGTGACATTTGCAGCAGCAAATATCTGATTTTGTGTTGGGTGGAAAACATCCTTTGTCCTGAAGCATAGCTTGATTTCCAGATTATTTTATAGCTTTCCTGTGACTAGAGAAAGAATGTTGGTGATGATGGAGAAACTGCAAATCTTTGAGGTTCAGACTAGCATGTATAAATCATTTGTTTGAACCTGAGTCAATCCCCTAGAAATTATTTTCCCCCAGGCAAGATTGGCGGACGTCCCTGTTTGCTTTTTTGATCTTGGTTTGGGGTTTTTTCCTTGCTTCTGCGATGTGGGTCATAACTGACTTCCTAAGACTGTCAGAACATTTTTTACTTACTAATCTCAGTGTCTGTGCCCTCAAACATCCCTCTCCTCTCCTCCTCTGGTGCACCATATTTTATACCGGTTTCAGCCTGTTGTACTAAAAGCATTGAATGGAGAGCTGTTGAGCATTTTGTGGTTTATAGTTTGGTAAATGTGGGAGATGGACATCCACTGAGGCTCTCCAGGCAGATATGTCCATAGCAGGACTGCTGGTGGCTTCTGGGAATCAGCCTGATGGCTCTTTCCCTCCAGCCTCTCCCAGGAGGGTTATTTTCTTAAAAGAACCTTGTGGAAAATTTATTTTAATAGTGCATTTCAGAATTGGACTGTTAGACTTCAGAGAGTCCAGAGCATTTACCCCACTCTTGGAGCTATCCTTTTAAAACAAAAGATACAGTATTTTTCATAATTCTAGGGGGAATCACAGCTGCTGCAACATCTGTTTCTCTCCCTTCGCAGAGGAGACACACAGGTCATGATGGGTTTCTTGCATTTAAACATTTTTGTGCCTTAATTTGAAAGGGTGTCTTGCTGTGTAGTTTCTCTTGCTAGGTGCTTTGATATTCACCTTCTTTCTTTTCCTGCTAGTTAAGTATCAAGGTAATAGCAAATTTCAGGCTGTCCCTCAGCCTAAGCAAGCTATCCTGAGTGTGTGCTAGAGTTAAACATCTCTGTGCTCTTTCACTCCTGTGATCTTACATCAGTTCACCGGTTATTATTTCCCCTTGTCAAATGAAGCAATAGCAAAGCTTTGAAATTGTGCTGCAGCTTTTCCAAAGAGCAATTTCCCTTTCCTTCTCGAGCCTCCTTCTGCCTTTCCCTGTATATTTGATAGTACATCAGCTTCCTCTTGAAACGATCCCCAGCAGAGCACTTCAGCTATTTCAACCAGGGTCTTTCTGAAGGCATTTTTAAAAAACTGGCTTCCACAGCAGAGCTGGGTTATAATGAAGAACAATAAAAAAATCCTTCTGCCTCAGAGAGCCAGTTTTGCACTCACTGATGCATGTCGTGAACTCTGTGCCTGGAATATCCCCACTGGAGGCACTCGGCAGGATTGTTTGCACACACAGAGTTAAGCACCTGTGTAAGTGCTTGCAAGGTGATGGCTTTAAACCTCACTAGAAGCTAAAAATATATGCATTGCTCTGTGGGAGAGACTAAACCAGGGCAACTCATCTACACTGTCTTTCTTTTTATTATCTGTGTTTCTAGAGTGGCTGTAATTTAGGAACACATATAATGAAGAGAACAGTGATGAACTTCCAAAGAATTTCTTCATCCCACTCCAGCACTTGTCATCATCTTGATCCAGGCAATTTCCAGTGATGCTGACTGAATATGTGATATGACAGAAGACACCAAGGGCTACGAGATTTAATCCTAACACAGCTTTTCAGATAAATAAATGACATAACCAAACCTCCTCTAGAGTTAGTTTCTTGCTGTTGCTGCAAGATTGAATTTGGCCTTAGTTTGCTTCAGTGTTTCCCTGTGATGTAATTGCCTAGGAAAATGCAGAACAGTAGTCTTTTTGAGCTGATGGGATTTAAAATGTGCATGGGTTTGAAAACAAGGACCAGATAAGGAGTGTATCAGGAGTCAGATTAATGGCCAGCCTACAGTGCAGAGATCTTGGGTGAGGCTCTGCAATCAATACTTTTGCCTCAGAATTTTTTTTTTCTACATAGAGTTGTTAGAATCATGCTATTGGAGTGGAGGCAATCTGTCTTGGTGGCCCAAATCTTTGATAATTTTATTAAATCCTGCTGTGGCCAGTATATGCATAATGAAGATCACATTTTTTACAGCTTGCCTGTACAAAACTTTCCATTGAAGTGAAAATGGCTTAGGGTGCAATCAGCTATGCTCAATATCACAGGGTTTTCCTGGGGGCATTGCTAATACCTGTGCACCATGCCAACCCAAAACAGCTGAAAAAAATGGATGCTTGGAAAGCTGGAAAGATATTTGTCCCCACATGGTGTCAATGAATTGTGCAGTAGGAGTCCTGCAGATACAGATATTCCTGGGTGCTGAATGAAGCAGAGGACAAATGACATGTCTTGGAGCTTTTGTTTCAGACTCTGAGATTCTTTTGGTATTTCTCATCATTTTCAGCTACCATTTTTAAAGATGTGTCTATTAACAATGGACTTGTTAGAAAATACCTTTTTCAAGGGTGGTATTAAAAACTTTGGAAGCCTTTATGAAGTAAAAGCTAACAGCTTCTAAGTACGATATAAGCAAGTTAATAAACATTGTGTTAAAGGTCATAAAATTCCTTTCAGGTTTATATGAGAAAACAACACATTGTATAAAAATGTAGAACAGATGGCCTTTCTTCCTTTAAAGCCTCAGCAATTTCTCTTTAATGGCAACATAATATTTGGAAATACTATCTCCTAAATAAACAATGTCATACTGCTTAAGTTAAGGAAATGTACTTTGGTAACAAGAGTTACAGTGCATGTTTTTCTCCCTCTAGGACACTTTGTGGGTGTCACTCAAACTTTACCATGCACTTTTCCCAGTTTATCACAGTCCCAATGTTGGGAAGCATATTTGTACCAGATCTTGGCAGATTTCACAATGTTTACAATAGGGACAAATAAAACATATACAGAGAAACATCACATTGAATTTTTACCAATGTCACAGGCTTTCAACTTCTTGATTGCTGTAATTTAAGCTCAGGCTGCTGCCAAACTGTTGTGGTGTCCATGGACAAGGGCGATTTCCAGACGAAACACGATTGCCACGAGTCGTGCCACGGCACTGGACAGGGATCCACCTGCAGGGCTCTCCTCTGCCCTCCAGCCCTGGGAAGCAGCCTCTGGTGCCAGATAAGAGGGAATCCTTTTAGTAGCTCTTGCTCAGTTTATATGAGAGCCTATCCCTTCAAAAGTCAAACACAGTAAAAGTCCTGAAGTTCTTTTTCCAGACAGAGCTCCCAGGTAGCCCTCTTTCTATACTTTCTCCTTGAAAAATAGGGTCTAATATTAGCCAAGTGTTGGCACTGTTTCAAAGCACCTCTTCCCAGCTGGTGCTGAAATAGGACATGGGAAGGACTGAGAGAGCTCCAGCTTTTCTCTGGATAGTCTTCCTTCATTCTTCACCATCAGCAGTTAATATTAGACAAGCAGTTCAGAGCAGACTTCTATTTGCAGCTCAGCAGTGATTCACCTCCTATTCAGATGGAATAACAGATTGATGGGGCTCCAGAACAGGTGCTATGGGATGGCAATAACCTAAATATAGGATTTAAATATTTTAAAGGCTCCTAAATAACTATTTCTCTTTTTAAAAAATATTTAGAAATAACATCTGGGCTCTGACCAAGGTCAATATTGATGCAAGCGTAGCCATAAACAGGATGTGAACTAAAATCTACTCAAGGTATAGAGTATTATATTAGCCTGATGCATTTACCTCCCTGATTTTAAGATGAACCATGAATTTTATCACGCAAGTGAGAAGGCAAGCTTTTAAAATTAATAATCTATTTTAAAATGCACTTTGTGTTAAGATCCAGATAATTCTGCAAAGGAGTTATAAAAAAATTAGGTAAGATCCTCTGATATTAAAGTTGTTCTTATCTAAAGATGTCTGCCTTTATGTCAACACAAGTATTTCAAGTTGGGAAGATGTCAATTTCCATGTGGCAGGCTCCATTATGAAAAGGAAAATGCATGGAGATACCAGATAAAGGAACTCCCCTGTTGTCATGGTGACAGCAATTAGCAGCAGTTAGAACAGCAGACAATGGATTTAATGGTTTGGTCTAATAGTGACTTAATTACTTAGCAGCCTAGTTTGTCTATCAGCATTTCAATACACAGGAATAATTCAGTGCTGTGCTCCCACTACATGATGCCTTCACTTAGAATTTTGAGTCTATTACAAGCAGAATTGCAGTAGCATCATTACCATAAATATTTTTGATTTCCTGCATGCTGGGCAGGCCAAGGTAAATGGCCTTGTGTGGCAATCTCACTTGAGCACCTCCCATCACACAGCAGAGAGCCTGCCAGGCAGGAGAGAGCAGTCTGTGCTCATCGTACTGTGAGGGTAAAAAACAACCTGGATTCCACTGCAGTTGTGTCTCCTTTAAAATGGGGGGAGAATTTCAAGCTAGGCCAGCCAAGGGTATATATCATGGCATGTGTCAGGAATACATTTTCTTTTTTACAGACACTGAATGCCCTTCTTTTCTCCTCCTCATTATTCCTTCAGGCTGGAGGAATGGCAAATAATGTCACATCAGCTCTCAAGGTGATAAACTGGGTTGCAACTGCTGTTTCCCATCAGTGGAATTGGCTCAAATTGGAGGCCATGAAGCAGCACTCTGCCACAGCTCACATCTGCCTTGTGGGAGTGAGAGCTTCAACACTGCCTCGTCCATTGCTGGTAAGTTCTATGCGCTGGCAGTGGCTACAGGACAGACTTATAAAGAGTGTAAACCACTTAGCCTGGCACTGCTCTCTCTTCTACATTTGGGATTTTTTCATTGGCCAACAGAATATTCTGTGTTGTGAAGACCAGGTAAATCGGTATTAGCACAAGAAATGTGTATTATTGCACAGTGAAAAACTACAAGATGGGTAAGTCACACAGATGTGAGGTTTTTTCCAGCCCAAGCACAACTAAACTACAATGTGAAAAACAGAAGAGGCAAGACTTATTTGTGCCTTATCACATGGCAGAAATTTGAAATGTTGTCCCTGTCAGGAAGAAGGTAGAGCAAAGAAGCTTGCTTAGGAACATTGTACATATTCAAAGCTCAATATTTTATCCTTCTGAACCTTCCCAAACACTGGATTTACTCACATGTTCCATGGTTTGTCAGCCAGCACAATCATTTTTGTGTTTATGAAGAAGGATGACCATGACATTGATAGAGCTGGAAAGTAAGCCAGCAAAAAGAAAGGTTGTTTTTGGCCAAGTCAATAACCTGTTCCTTCTCTGCAGAGAGATGTGTATCAGCAAAACAGGGCATAATATAGAGAAAGAACAAGGAGCTGATGAAAAATCAAGCAGAAGGGCTCACTTCAGCACTGCCACATCAAAACGCTCATTAAGTAACCTTAGATTTTATTTCTTGTCAGATTTTTTCCTTTTGATTAGTTGCCCTTTTCATCCTAATTTAAGAGTGGACCAGCTACCTGCCTTTGGCCACATTTAAAGCAAACACTGAATGGTAGAGTTAACCTGTGCTTTTTTCTCTTTTACATGTGAGAATTCTTTTGTTTTGGGAGTCTTGGAATTACTCAACTACCTTAAAAGTTTGGTATTAAGCCTATATTGATTAAAAGCTAGACAGTACTATAAATAAAACAAATTACAGTGCTCAACAAACTTGATTTTCCTTTTCTCAACCAAAGGAATGTGAAGGTCTCCAAGCCTTGTTAAATCAAAGCAAAATGTTAATGTCTCACATCTCTTGAAGTTAGTGAATATCTTGGCATATCCTATTCTCCATGCCTCAGGTGATCTTCCTTTAAGCCCTGAAGGACTTTACTTTTCTAGTCCAAATCTACCTTGAAATCTGACTTTGTGTCATTGTCACTGCTAGGTATGGGGCTGGGAGCCAGGCTCAGTTACACCACCTGAAAATTCTTCAGTCATGATTTAAAAAATATGACCAATATCTAATAATCCTTATTACCAGTTTTTCACACCCTTTGCCCAGGGGGAATCATCCTGTGCCTAAACGTGATTTGGCAATTTCTGGAAATCCAGGGTAAGTAAGTGAAGGACAGGCCAGATTTGCTGATAAGGGTATGCAGAAATGTTCAGAAGGTGTAAAGTCGGTGCCCCAGGAGTGCTTGTGAACAGTCTAAAGGAAAGACAGAAAATATGGCCTAACTTGATGATTTTAACTTGTACTTTTCACCTATTGCATATACATATATAATGAAGTATTTTTTGCCAGCTCCATGGAGTAACCTCACAAGAAACAAATGTAGACATGATAAATCTGAAAAAGTTTAAAATGTGCTACTTTCAAATGCTTAACTTCTTTTCAGGACACAGTTTGCACTGTGAGTATATGCAATCCATTCCACAACATTTTCACTGCTTTAAGAGAGAAACCATACTCACTTTCCCAGTGTATTCATTTCATTTGAAATTTAATATCACCAAACAACAGAAATCATCCCCTTTACCATATACTGATAGATTTTTTATTGTTAACATGATGAAGCCATTGCTGAATGATTGGTAGGATTTTTGCCACTTGCAGTAATGGAAAGAGGACTGGGATTCTAGTTTTCCCTTTGGCCAAGGAGTTGTTCCAAAACATAATAGAAGACTGACTTCTTTTATCATGGCTTTACCTCTGTTAATGTGGGTTTTTTTCATTTATGTGGAAAAATCATGTTCTGAGTTAATGAAGTTTTGTATATACTGAGCTTTTGTCCTCTGAGACGGGCAAGGGATAAGAAGAACCTTTTCCTGTTAATATAGATATGAAATTTCTTTCCTGCAAATGCAAAGGTGAGGACATCATATTTGCCTCTCCAATTAAGTGTCAGATACTCAAGTCAGTAAAGTTATTTTATATTACTGAAATATCTGATCCGACTCTTAGCCCAGTGGGAAAAAGGGTTCCTGGAGTGAAGAGCATCAAATGGCTTTCTTTAGTGTTAACACCAATATATGAAAACAAAGTTTGCTTTAATCTGTGATCTTTTAGTCTCCTGGTAATTTAAGAGAAAAAGTGAAGGGAACCTAAGGGTCAAAAACATGAATAGTTCTAATTTACACTGTCTGAGAAAACAGTCTGTGTAATTGCAAATAGCATAATTCTTTGAAAAACACAAAATGGAAGAGTCTCAGGACAAAAATTAAGAAGTCCAAATGAAAGCTCTGGGAGAGTTTCCTTAGTCTATGTGGTTCTGTCTTTATGGTAAAATTGAGAGAGATGCTGAGCAAGAAGAAACCAAGAGTTAATATCAGATCTCAGTGTATTTACACTGCAATGTTGTGCCAATTATTATGGGCATAATATTGCCCTGCCATAATGACAAAGTTTCCTTAAAGAAAAACTTTCCCGAAAGAAAAAGCCATAAAGAAACTTCATGTTTCATGCAACCTGGGTTGCTGCACAACACAGAGTTTTGTCAGATAGGCATGGCACTACCTGCCAGTCCTCCTATATTCCACTTTTCCATAGGATTATTTTCTAAAAGATTTTTAGCTCTTTCCAACAGAAGGCATTGAGGTCAGAAAATTCCCTTAAATAGGCAATGTTAAAGGCAAAACAAGAAATCTGTCCCAGTGGAAAGCAGCGAGATCTGGTATGACAAGAGCTCTTCAATGCCATAGAAGATGAAAAGAAATCAGCAAAAACCATGACTGTTAATAATTAGATGGCATGGTGTGAAGAATCAAAATCGGGATGACTACAAAATAATATGAATTTTACAATCAGACTAAGGTTTTGTAAATGTATACATAGCAAGAGGAAAACAAAAAAGAAAGAAGAGCAAAAAGGAGATGAAAAGGAAACCTGCATTTTTCTTTGATCTCTACAAAAAATTAGTAACAGACACAAAAAGTTAAGAGAGTTTTAATAAGAGAAGAAGAGTTTGGACTATATAAAGTGAAAGACCATCTTAAAGAATATTTATATAAATCTGGTTACACAAATTACTAGGAAATCATGAAATTAGTCTTAAATTGCTGTGAACTAGAGGATCATATTTAGGATCCCCAGCAAGGGAAGAAAAGCAAATATAAGATTTTTTTTCCAGAAGAGAGAGAAAGGACATTAAGGGGAAGCCAGGCTAACTCAGATTTATGCAAGGATAGTAGAATAAATAATTTAAATAATCTAATTTAAATATAATAAATTATTTAAACCTACTTTGTTTAAACCTACAGAGTACTAATGTAAGGGGAAACAGCCAATATGGATTTGTCAGGAGCAAGTCAATCTGTTTTCTGTTTTTGACAGGGCAATCATCCCAATAGACAGGGTAGCAGGAAAAGACATGATACATCTTGACTCTTGTGTCAATGTTGCAAGTAAAATAAGTAAATGGAGCTAAGAATATGGAAAAAAAATCATTCTCAAAATCAGTGGTTCATTCTCCACACAGTATGCATTTGAAAAAGGGGATGCTCTTTGGAGCTACCCTACTTCTATTTATATGCAAATTTTTAATTAATAGCTTTGATGGCTGCTAGAGAGCATGTTGCACAGTTTGTGAATGGTTCTGGTATAGAAGGAGCTGGAATTCTTTTGCAAGATGGCATTTGACAAAGGCAAATAATGGAGGGTTCTCTGGAATCAAGAAGTCATACACAAACCATCAAAAGAGATACACTGTGCTCGGCAAGGAAATATTCAACAAACAAAATGAGAAATAATGACCAGTCAAGATGGACCACAGGCTAAAAATGTGCAAGTTGTGTCATGCTGCTACAAAATCACACAACACCTGCTTGGGATGGTGACAGAACAGTTTCATGGAGGTCGGAAAACTGAGTCACTCTCCTGTGCTTGGTGTGTTTGAGATCTTAGGTGGAATATCCTATCCCCTTTTGGGGACCATGCCTTAGAAAGCTTGCAATCTGTATTGAGACATTTTAAATAACTGATGTTTAGAAAATTGAAATTGTTAGAAGAAGCTGAAGGAATTTGATTGGGTTAATCAAGAAAGAGAAAAAATAAAAGACTGAAGGAAACATAATAGTCTTCAAATGCATAAATGACTTTTAGAGAAAGCTGTTCTTTGTTTGACATAGGAAGAAAAAAATATAATCATCTTACCCTGCAGCAAAGGTTATTTACTTCAGATATTAAGAGATTTAAAGAGCAGTTTGGAGGAAATTGGGTCACATTTGGGCCAAGTGTTTAAGTTTTCCATGGAGACAGAAAATGAATAACCTCTATTTTTCTGCATCTATTGTAATGTAAAGCTCATCTGAGCTTTTTGAGAAAAATCCATTGACTCTCCTATAAGCAGTTAATACAGCTCCTCTCACAGCAGTGAACCCTCCTCCCTGGTGGAAGTCAGATGTGGAAAATATTAACAAAATCTGAATATCACAAAAGGTCTTTGGGACACCAGAGAAATACCACCCATTGTGGGATTTTCTGGTTTTGATGAGGTGACCCACAGAGTACCTCTGCTGTTTCTGAGACATCTGCCAGCCCAGATTTCAGCTTTGGCCTCACCAATGTTAGTGTTTTATTTAAAGTGAATAATACTGTATCTTCAAGCTAGTAATCACAAATTCTTAGAGATGCAAAGAAGCTCCATAGGAGTTGCCAGCTTTTTTGTCATTTCCACAGGTTTTTTTCCTCTGGACTCATTCAGCTGACAGTGTTGCCCCTTAAGTCAATTATCACCCACAACAAGGATTTCTACCTCAACTAAATCAGGAGCTCTGTGTTTCTTGCATTGATATTTTCATGCTGTTTATAACTGATTTATCAAAAATATCCTAACTTTATTTCCAGTGTATGATACTGTTATCTCAGGATGTGTTCATGCCAGAAAACTGAACTCTGCTGCTTTCGGGGTTTTTTTACTTAGGAAAACAAACATTGCAGCAGAAGGAACTTTTTTCCTTATGATTCACTCTGCTGCTCCAAGTTACTGGAGTGCAGAACTGGTGCAAACTCCAAATACACCCTTACATTTAGTTTAATTTTCACAGTAACAGCCAGCAGCCTGTTTATAACTTTTAAACAGAATAATTTATTTTAGACCACAATCTGTGGCCTTATCACTGTCACCATGTTGTCAGTTTATCTGTCTGAAATCTCACCTACATGTTCTTAACAGCATTGCCTGGCTGCAAGGTCTTGGCCAGCTGCTGTGTGTCAATAAAAGAGGTGACAGCTTCTCAGCAGCTGCACGAGCTGCCCAGGTACAGCTGTTTTCCTCCCTCTCTCAGGGTGCAGAGCAACACTGCTGTGGTTGTGGAAGGAGGGATGGCTGAGCAGCCTCCACATCCCAGTTTTGTCAGGATTGTGCTGTCACCTGAGAGCAGGATTCCCTAGCAGGGGGGTTTCACACTGTACTGCCAGAAGCTTGTTGTACTACTGAATAAGACATTGTGATCCAGAATGGATCCAGGACAGTGTCAAGACACCTGACCTGGGTGCACATTTACACTTTCTTCACTAAATAAAGATCCCTAGCACCAAGGTCTCTTTGGGGTTGGTGTCTAACAGACTATTACAGAGACTTTGCTTTTTTTTCTCTTTCTACAAGCCAAGTCCTCAGGAAGCAGAAGACACAGAAAGCAGAAGAGCTCGATTCACCTCCTTCCACAGCTGGAGGGGTTTCAAGCCCACATCTCCACTCCTCAGGGATGGGCACCCATCCTTCAACACTCATCTGCACTGGTGAGGAAACTACCACCATCAACACTTGTAACCTGCAGCCAAATAGCCCAAAGGAGGTGGAAAAGGAGCCTAAACCTGCAGGCCAGCACGTAGAAGCACACGTGTGAGGGAAGGAGAGGCAGCAGCTGCCTGCATTATTTTCTCTCTATGCAATGAGAACTAATATAAAGTACACAACCAAGATTAAATGCTGCTTGAAGGCAGACAGAACTATCTCTGGGAGCCCAGTAAGGTGAACCCCAGGTACTGCAGCTGGTGAGAACAAGCCAGCAGCTCCAGGAAGGCCACACTGCTCTGTGAGAGGAAGAGGGAAAAAGTAATCCAGGGTAGGCACCTCGAGGATGACAGAAAACAGGGGAGAGGGATGACTTGATGATGACTCGGTTACTTGACCTTATTTTACTACCTTCTTTTGCTGGTTTTAGTTATAGGTGTCCCCACTTTTATGCTGCTGTGACAAACATTTCAAAATTATCTTTAATAAACACAGAAATAATCCAACTGAATCAGTGTAGCTATTCAAATGCTTATAATAAAGCATATGATTCCTGAATCAAGACTTTAATAAGTTAATTACATTTCACAATTATGCCTTTTTATAAAGGTAGCAGCCTTATTTCCTCATGTTAACCATAAATGTGCAAAAAAATAAAAAAATGAACAAATTTTCCATCCTAAGTAATTGAGTTCTGTTTTCAAAAGGAAAAAGTTTTTCATGGAAACACTGTTTGAAGTTTATTCAATAATGCTTTTAAATAATTCCTTGGTATATTTGCATTTTTCCTCCCCTTTTTATTTTGGTATCACCATAATGGAGAGACTAAAATAACATTTAGCTTAGAACCATGTCTTTATATTTGTTCCAATTGTTCCCATTATTACAGCTGACAGAGATAAAGTGGCATCTGAAGTGTATATATAGTATATACAAAAGAGTCTCTGAGATAAAAATTCCATGATCCTTAAATACGTTTCAAATGTCTCCAAAGGGATTTAGCTTCAATAAAGAAATTTAACAGAGAAAAGCAATTTCTGATTACACAGATCTCTTTTTTGCCATTTAACAGGCTTTAAATTGAATCACTGACCTAAAATATTAATTTTGAAAGTGGCTTGTAAAAAAATTCAGAAAAGTTGTTTATGCTTTCAGTTTTGTTCCCTGAAGACAGCTGAATGGCACAAAAATGTATCTAGCATTGCCTACTTTTTCTAAATAATCTCTTTTAGTAGGATTAGTCACAGTATTCAATTAAGAGAAGGAGCAATTAATTATAACCTTGTGAAATGAAGAAGAGAAGAATCTTTGAAATGTTCTTTCCTCCTCACCTTCTCCATTTAAAATATAAAATTGCATTATGTATTTTTCAGCTATGGAAAAACTTTCAGTCTTCAATTTAAACAAAAGCAGTGGGAATGAGCAGTACATGACATAGAATTAATTTGGATTGATTTTTTGGTAGGGTGGAGGAATGTATTGCCAAAATGAAAAGGATGCTTGATTTAGACAACCAATAATCCATGAAGCAAGGCTTTGCTGCTACAGAGCTGTCAGCAGTTTCAGTCAAGCATTTTGCTCAACCCGAGCAAAATTCTTTTTTCAATGGTTTGTTTGGATGTTTGAAAAATTAAAAAATTAAAAGTGGCCCTACTTGTCCTCATCACCCTGGCATGATTTTGCTTAGTATGAGAATGATATAATGTTCATTAAAGCCCTTAAGGGGTTTCTCTACCTTTTGTTACAAGGCTTGAATAACAGCTAAAAAATATGAATGACCTAAATATTCCTTTTTCCTATGGAAAAAGTAGCAGGAGGATAAATTTCTGGATGAAAAAACAGTCGGTAGAAAGCTACAAAGGAGAGCAATGTAATAATAAGGATGTATCGCCAACTCCTTGATAAACTTACAGAAAATGACCACAGATTATTGAAAGAGACTACAGGGCCAGTAGGGGCAGAAAACACAATATTGAGAAACCACCATTTTCCATATGTAGGTTGTGTAAATGGTACCACAGGGGCACAAAGATTCTTGAAAAGATTAATCTGAGAACCCCCAAAAGAGAAAAAAAACTCTTATTAGTCTGAAACAGTGCATCAGGCCCACATCAATAAGTAATTGTGCAAGAACCACATCCTCTCACTAAATTTAATGGGACTGTAATCAAACTACTTGCTAGAGAATGCTTTAAAAATTTCACTGCATAAAAGTTTACCACCAGAAAGGAAGAAACTCTCAGGAAAATTGGAAGGGAAAGCCAGAAGGGTAAAATTCTGGTAGAGGAGTGTGAAAATGGTGAATGCTCAGCATATGTGTGCAGCACCTATATATAATGGCTGCTCTTCAAAAGATACCAGTTTATAATTACAAAGGAAATTCCTAGGCCAGTGATAAAGCTTGCTGGTGTCACAGAGTTTTTCAGGATTACCAGCTGCAAGGATTTGCAAGAAAAATTCTCACATGAAACCAATGACTGGATGCAAAATCTCAGAAAAGTATTTGTGGATAACTGCCAAGTTATGTGCATAGAAAAAAATAACTAAGGGTACAGGCACAGAGGTACCTTCTGTTCTTGTTCAGGAAAGCTATGGAAATCATCACAAGACACATTTTTTTTGCCTTGAAAAGTACTAAGTGAGTGTTCAAACCTGGTCAAAACAGTATTCAAATATTAAGAACAAAAATTAACATGCAGAAGAATGGTGGAAGATAAATACTTGATGCATTCATATCTCGGATACTCATGAAATTCAGGTTTTCTCCATCTCTGGAAGCATATAGGAGAACGAGTAAAGGTCTGTATAATGATGAAAGGTGCAAACTGATTATGTATGAGGACAGATTAATGTGGCTCTTTACCTAATTAAATAGAGTGTCATCACAAAAGTGTCTTAAAGGAAGTGTATAATTCATACTGCTTCTGAGGGAGATAGCATCCTGGAATTCACAAACTACATTAAATTAGTGAATAAGGAGTAAATTTCTGTGCTTTATTGCAACAGGAGAACCACAGGGTAACATTTAAAACAGAAAAAAAATCTATTTAATTAAATTGCAGGTTAGTTTGACACGTGAATTGGTATAATCAGAAGTACAAGTGAGTCCAAGAAAGTATCCATGGAGGGCAGATCCATCCCTGGCTATCAGATACAGCTCTTAGGCTGCAGACCACAGGGAGCAAGGGGACAGAGCATCGCTCTTCTTCCCTTCTTTTTTTCCTGTACCTCTGGTGCTGGCTGCTGCCACAGCATCATGCTGGAGGGACATTTGCTCTGACCCAGAATAAGTTTCCTCTGTCCTGATATTGTTTTCACCACCTGCAAGTTTCTGTATTTATTGCAATCTAGGACAAAGCTACTTTTGATATACAGTACCATTCACTATAACAAATGCACTCTCAAGCATCTGGACTCTTGTTTTATAGTGCTTGGATGGTGGAAAATCACCTTAAAAGATGCTGAACTGATGGTGAGAGGGGTAGCACTGAAGGACCTGAAAGACCTTATTGTAGTCTTTCCACGATTAAAGGGGGCTTGTTAGAAAGATGGAGAGGGACTTTCTAAACTTTATTTATATTAGATAATAGGAACAAATGTTTTATGATGAGGGTAGTGAGTCACTGGCCCAGGCTGTCCAGAAAAGTTCTGGATGTCCTCTCCCTGGAAGTGTTCAGGCCAGGTCACCTTGGGCTCTGAGCAAACTGGTCTAGTGGAAGGTGTCCCTGTCCATGGTGCAGGAATTGGAAGCAGGTGATCTTCATGTTCCTTACAACCCAAATTATCCTATGATTCTATGAAATATTCTCTCCGGTGCCATTGACTCATCTGTATGTAAGGAGCTGCAGGAGCCGCAGATCTGAACTGTTTCCACTGGAGGGAAGGGAAGCAGGCTCATGTCACTGCTGGTCTGCAGTCAGGCCTCGGTGTTTGTGCCTCACTGCCAGCTCAGCTCCATCTCTGAAGCAGCACCTCTACTGCACCGTGCAACTTGTTCAGTTTAAACAATTTCTATACACAACAACTTTGATGTCAAGGAAAAGAAAAAAATAAATTTTTGTGAGCTGCTTGCTTTAAGTGAATGTGGCTTCATGGTGGTCTTGGAGTCTCACAGGCTTGGCTTTGATTAAAAACCATCATGTGCAGTAATTCACATTATAATCTGTGATTTCTGTGTGATGTTGCCCCATGCAAATTGTCTGTTTCCTTAGATTTAGGCATTTTTTTAAAATGGAATACATCACCCACAGCTTTTAAAGTTATCTGACATATTTATCTTGACAACACTAAAATTTTGTTCACTGTGAGATTGTATTAATAAACTGTAATTTCCTTAATGATATTTGATGCATTTTTAATTACAAAGGCCATAACATCTGTATCAACATCTCAACTACTGCTAGAAAACCTAAGCTTTTGGAATTGATTTCTGTTGATCTCAGAAAAGTGAAACCTACAGGCAGAGCAGTCAAATAAGTTAAAACACCTTATTTCTTTAAATCTTGCCTTTTGATCCTCACATTGCCATTGAGGCTCTGAATGCATCATTCATTGCTGTGTTTTCCTATGACAGCTGGACTGCATGCTGTTATTCTTTTAATTGTAAAGTGTCTCTTTTTCTGAGGCAAAATGGATCTGATGGTGAATGGCTACCCTGACAGGCACCTAGAGGCTACACATACGGAGCTTCAGCTAGAATTTTCTGTGCTTATGTTTCTAGAAAGAATCGAGCCTTTATTTATTTCCCCTTGAAAGACACATTGTTTCCCTGTGGAAGCCATCATTTCTGCTTGATCTAGCGCAGGGCATTTTCACTGAAGGAAATATAAGGTTGGATAATTATCATTAATTCTATTGCTTTTTGTTTTCAGTGTCTTTAATATGTGCCCTTTTCTCTCCAGCATTATTACAGGATTTAACATTCCCTTGATGTAGCAGAACCTTTGCCAGAGTCCCTGCTGTGCACCAAGACCTAATCAACCTCCATGTTTGTTGTGAATTGCTCCAAAGCTGCTCGGCCTGAGAGCGGGAGCTAACCTGCAGCACTGTCATTCTGCAAATTCCTGCCAAGTCTGAAACCAATTTCCCTTTCTGATGCAAAAATTTGTATTGAGATGAGAGTGGAATTTAAACTGGGTTCTGGCTCAAGGGAAAGTGCATTACTTGAGTTTCACCATCCTACTGATGAGGTGTTCTCCACATCTCACGTGTTTGTCTGCTGGGAGGGGGGTATCACACAGGAGTGAGATTATCTAACTATTTGTTTTAATTGTATATATTTGTTACTGGGAAAAAGTAGACAAATGCTAGTTAACCAAGTGTCTTTCACCAATATTTTGATTCAACATTCCAGGTTGCTTTGCCACTGAGCAAATAGCCATTCATTGAGAAAAGATCATTTTGCTGTTTATTGCCAGTCTGACAGATGTCAGTTGTTTCAACATTTCTAAAATCTGCTGCATTTTTTTAAAATACAACAGTGTCATAGGGACTCTTTAAAGTTAAAGCTAGCAGCATGTCAGAGATGATTAAGGTACTACAACCACACATAGCACAACAGAAGATAATTGATGTATTCCTGCAGTGCAAACCATCAGCTTCCAGTGCGTCAGAGCCAGTCCCTGTCCCTACACTCTGTATTCATTAGTGCCTCAAGGGATACTTATTCACCTTATCTGTTCTCTTCTAGTGATACACCATTTTTCAACTGGAAGAGAGGCGCATGCAAGTGATAAAAGAGATGGCTCACATCTTGAGAGTAGGAGGCCAGATAATGATATATGTGTGGGCAATGGAGCAAAAATGGGGAAGATTTGAAAAGCAAGACAACTTTGTTCCTTAGAAACCTTCACCTCCTTCCTGCTCCTCAGGTGAGCCTTGCTCACATGGAGTACAAAAATCAATTCTTCACAGGGACAAAGAACTGGCTTTGAAACAGCCCTGTCATAAGCTGGATGGGACTTCAGAGCTGTGCAGGACAGCACGGAGCTCATCCTGCAGAGGGGAGAAAAAAGCACTGTGCACAGTGTCAGAGAAATCTCTGAGATGGTCTCTGTTCTCAAGATCACTTGACTCAGTATTAGATTTGGGCGATCAACGGCGCCAAGAAGGGCTCGTTAGTTATGGCAATTACAGTGTTGAGATGAAGGAATTAAAAAGGGGAGAAAAAGTTGAAAAAACTCCAAAGCACATGGATTTCTGAAACGTACTTCTCACTTTTCCTATGTTGCAAACTGAGTTTTTAAAATACAACAACTTTTGAAGCAGCTGTTAAACCTGTGCTGCCCATGTTACCCCACTGCTCAAAGGCTTTCAGAAGCTGCTATGCAGAATTAAGGCAAGTAAAGGTACAGCTCCCTAACAGCAGCAGGCAGTCATTGTGGTTGCAGCAGAGAGTATTCACCTGACCTGATTTCATGTCAGAAAGAATTAACCGTCAGACAACAATTTAAAATAGACCATCACCCAAACAAAGGCGCTTTCTTGCTAACCTCAGAGCAAAAGCAGAGTAGGTGCTTCTATGCAGAAAGAAGTCAGTGAGAGTGCCCTGACCAAGCACAGCTGACAGGTCCTGGTGGGGCCTGACTGAGGTACTGCTACATTTTTAAAGACAAGAAACTGGCCAAGCTGAAAGAGCACCATATTCCTGAGCTATGCATTACTCATTTGTACTTTGACCACACCAACTGGTGCATGATCACAGAAAACACTAAAGTGCGGAAGTTCTAGGGAAAATTCCCTTATTGAAGTGCACAGGGAATACTTAGAAGGTTGTTTTTTTCTTTTGAAAGCTCAGCGCCTTTGAAAACAGTTCCTGAAATTTTTATAGCCTTGGGTTTGTTTTGGTGAGCAGGGCATGTATGAGGAAGAAGCTGCTTTGAAACTCTCAGGTTCCATGACTTTGTTTTCTTTGATTTTGTTCTTAAAATACATCTTTATTGAAATTTTTTCCTAGAGTTATTATTTCAGGCTGAGCACACTTTAGCACACTGATCCCTTTTCATAAACAGCTGCCAGCTGTGTTTTGTTGCTTGAAAATGGATAAAATACAGTTGGAAGGTGATTGCTGGATTATTTTTTATGTGTGCATTAAAAGTCTTTGTTGTTCATTTATTACTATATAATCATTCATGTCAACTTTTTATTTTAAAATTTATTGTACTCTGCCACTTGATGTAACGTAACGTGGGACATAAGTGAAAGATACACCATTTTATTACCGTTCCACTTTGTCAGCCCATATGATATTTCCAGTCACACAAGACAGACTGGCTTTTATGAGAATTACTGGGTGCACAGAGCCCTTGTGGCAGAGGCAGTAACTCATGACACAGTCACATTCCAGAGATATTTTCACAGCCTTGGAGCAGCCACAGCCAAGGAGGCAATGAGATACTTGCCTCCCTGTATGGCACTACATGACCCCTCAAAAACACAGATTTAAAAGGGGGTTCATGTTTTAAGGATTGCTCTTGCCCTGCCAATTAGAAGGATTTAGCAACTCATTTAAATCTCTACAGTGAATGAGCACAGGACAGAAAAGTGTTCCAGTGGTTGCTAGTCAACTGAGAAAATATTTATTAACATAATGTTTTTTATCTGCAGATTCACCTTTTGCAAAGAAAGTCAGATTCATTACCCGATTTTTATAGATAAAGAAATTGTAACAATTTACTGTTAGAGTTTGCAATGTAAAGTAAATATTTGGAAGCAAAACAAACAATAATCCCAAACAACACAGCTGCTTTTCTGATGTTTATTTATTAATGCCTGTCCATAACTTTACTTCCTGCTTTTGTTTCCATGGATTTGTGATGCAGCAAGTCGGAGATCAAACTTGTTTTCTGAGAAATAAGCCCCTGCATGCTCTTTACGTGCCTGTCAGTAGCAGATGTATATCATGTTTTCAGACCTAGCATGAAAAAGTGCAGCAGTCTCTGGTTTTTAATGCAGCTTTAATTCAATTTGGATATAATATCTGTAATAACATTTCCTTTACTTCCTTCCATGGTACCATCATAGTACATCTTGTATTCTCAGGTGGAAGAGCTAGATAGGCTAATCAGTGTCCTCCATCTGTAATGATTGCCTCTGCAGTGCTCCTTTTTCCCCTCTAAATGTTAACATCACTGTTAGCAAATGGAGAAAATAATTTCCAGACACAAAATGTTGCTGCCATTCAGCTCTGTTGACACCATTCCCTTCATTTCATACAAGGATAACCCAGTCCAACACTTAAATGAGTGGCCCATACAGGGATGGAACAACCACTATTTACACCATTCTCTAACAGCATCTCTGCACTTTTTAGTGCACCTTAAGGTTGCCCAAAGCACCTCTGAGCCCATCCATCATATTTGCTCCCCTGGTTCAACCGGCTGTTTACCCACACAGTGCACAAGAAAAACACCTCTGATGGTAGCTGCCAGTCCTTGCCCTCAAGCACACCTGACACTTAGCCTTTTCCTGGAACAACACAGGTATTTTAACTGAACCTGGCTACTCCTGTTGGAAGGTTTTAGCCTGTTTCAGCATTCCCTTAGAGCCCATCATCTCCAGTTCCTCCCTCAGGTGCAATGAGTCACCACTAGATTTCTCTTAATGCTGATCCCCTGTCTACCTGATCCATGCCAGCTGTTTCCAAACAAGATCCATGTCACAGGGACAATACTAGCCTAGCTGGAAGGATTTTTAATCTCTGGACAACTGTTAGCAGCTCTAAAAGCAACTCTCACCTCAGACAAGGAGTTAATGTCTTTGTTTTGAATGAAATGAACTGCACAGGGCCACTTTTGCAGGGAAGTTCTGCCTAAGGGATGGGTCAGACCTTAGGCAAAGATGCCTTGCACTCACAATGGCTGCCTCTGGACTTCTTGGGATCAGGCTTAATTCAGACTCTTGCAAAAGAAACTGCTCTCAGACACGGCCCTCAAAGTGGAAAGAAAGTAAAAATACACGTTTGTTTGCAAAGATCTTGTATTAATAAATCCCCACATTTATGCATGTCAGAAATGTGATAAAGCCATTATCTCTACTCTAAATTCTTGTTTTGATTAGAATGCCAGTAGCAAAACCAGGACTGAGTGCATTCCTTAATTTCTTCCACACAGTCTGCATTTGCAGTCTACAAGGTAGGCACTACCTTGTGCCAAGGGATATAGGAGGGAAATGCTCTGCACTCCTGAGCAGCACTTGATCTCAATTTGTTTTCCTCTGTGCTCTTTGCTGTTCTGTACTGGATTCTAGAATAGACAGGTGCAATTTTTCTGGCTTCATTTAGGCATCAAGTCAGTAGATCTGTATGTAAGTCTAGTTTTGTACTCCTTTATTGCCTATGGAGTTAACGGCAAGGAAGAGTTCCTTTAGAGGATGAACAATGGAATACACCTTAAAGGCTTGTTTGGACTAGCAAGCTTATGTTCAGCACTTGCTCATCTCTTTCCATTGCTTGTGGAAGGAGCACGGAGAGGAGTTCAGCCTTAAACACCCACACAGATTCAACACCCCCTCCAGCTTTTCACTAGGCAGTGCTGATGACACATCCCTGTTTTGTAGAAAGGTTGCTGCTTTTTGTCTTATCTCTGCTTTACTTTAAAGCATCCACCCCTCTGAATTTATGGTCACTTGAGGCCTCACCTGTCCAAGGGACTCTCTCAGAAAAGTTTCCAGTGTCTGACACTAACTCTGATCTATCAATGATTATCTCCTTTACATTATATACTAATTTATTTTAATATAAATAAAACTAATGTCTTCTCACTTTTTCTGACTTGCAGGTCCCAAAAAATTCCCCAGTATTGGAGATTTCTGTTTTCTCCACAGATGGTTGCTGTGCTGTTCCTAATTTCTTTTGTGGAGCTCTGGGAAATTGTCCTCAGCTTCCTCAGGATCAGAAGTGTAGTGCAGGGTCCTCTGTTTTGTGCTGGCCACATTAAGCACTGTCACACTGAGTCCCAGCCAGCCCATGCAAAGGTGGCACAGGAGCAGCAGCCAGTGCTGCTCACATCACTGAGACACTGTGAGCACAGCAATGTTTATCCTCTTTCAGCATAAACAGGTTTGATGAGTGTGAGTCTATCATAAAAGATGTTTGCCCGCTGGGTAAATGTCTTTCTTCTAATTGTTTGCTAATTAGCAAACAGCTAACCCCACTTATTATCAAAATTCTTTCTCCAGAGAAAATGCTGCCAAGAGTTTCATAAATCCTTTTCCCTCAACCTTTTTAATTTTAAAAATTGTTCCAAGTATCATTTGGTAACTATTACCTAAGGAGGCATTCCGTTTGAGTTAATCAGCTCCTGCAAGGTTATCTGTGATCTATCTCAAAGTACCTTAGCCAGCATCTTGCTTTCTGTCTTAATTAGCAATTACTGGCCTAAAATTGTCACTTACCATAGGCATTTGTACTGACCTCTCAAATTAAGATCATCCACAAAATTAAAACTGGAAGAAGCCTATTTGGTCACTTACTCTATCTTCAAAAGTGCATTTATTATTCATGGTGTGTGGCAGGGAATGTAAGTGTAGGGTATGATTGAGAACACCACAGGTGACTAGTCTTTGAAATGTAAATACAATTAATGAGTGTACCTGTCTTCCCTCAGGATCTGTCCTTGCCTGCTTTGTCATTCTGATTATTTTTCTTCTCTTTGAAGGGGCTCCTGATTTTCTTTCCTTCCTTCTCACTCAAGACTGAAATAACATTTGGCATAAGGATTCTGAGTGGTAAAAAGCACAGAAAACATTCCATGGATTTCTCAAAACACGTGCTTTACTAACATGCCTTTCATATTTCACTGTGACCAGGAGTGAGCTAAGTGTTGCGTTTTCACTTTGGCACAAAAATCATTTGACATGAACATACTATCACAAGTTTAAAAAAAGAACACCAGCTTGCCTGCAGTGAAAGCCCACATTGGCAACATTGAGCTATAGTGAAACTGTGCCATTCACTAGTTGTCACAGACTGCCAACTGAAAGCATCACATTTCATACAGTAAAGTAGATTGTCCCAGGAAAAACCAATAAAAATTATTTGGGAGCACTTGAGGTCAGCCAAGAGAGAGAGCAGCACAGTAGGTCCCCAGCTCTCAGTCTTCAACTTCCCCATGCCCAAACTTTATTTATAATTGTATACAGTGGCTTGCAAAGATGTTAAAACATATAAGAAAGATCAATACCTACTCCATGTCCTGGGATGGAACTGCAGATAGCTCCAAGAAGGTGCCAGGACAGAGGTGGTGGCTGCTAGGAGAAACACAGATGGACCAGTGGTGTCAGTAGTGAAACTAGATGCTTGTAATAGCTAATGCCTCACTCTTATTTAGGAGGTGCCAAACCCACCTCTACTGAAACATCACTTAAGGCTCAAATGATTGGGACACAATTTACTAATGCCAGGGTTGCTGAAAAAGAGCATTCAATTTCTTCCAGAAGTTCAGCAGCTGTACACAATGGTAGAAGACAGACAACTTGCTAAAGGAATGTTTAACTGTTGCTGGGGTCAACTCGCAAACAGGCAAAGCATCCATGGCTTTAAAAAGGAAAATAAAAAAAGCAAAAACCTGGAGTAGGAACCAGGGGTCCTGGTTCATTTGGACAGAAAATAATTTCAGTTTTGATGACAGAGAAAATTCTGAGTCAATTTCTCGAAGGGCTGAAGTTAATGACAAATTATTTTAATCTTGGCCATTTTGTGAAATGTAACTAATTCCTGACACGCACCTTGAATTATGTACTATTGATTAGCCTTCAGGGTACATTCAACAATAGAGGTCCAATTCTTTAAATAACATTCCGCACAGGAGTTAGCACTTGGGCTTCAGAGATGGGGAATGAAGTATGAATGTACAATTCACCCTCTGCACAGCTGATCTCTGCAGAGCACAGAAAGTTTCAACAGAAGTACTTGCTGCCTATAGTTTCTTGACCCTTTTTTTAAACGGGTTTCACCTCCAGCTTTCTGTGCTATCATGAAGCTGACTCCTCTGCAACCCCTCAGACACCTTCAGTGCTTAAGTCCCACGTGGGAGGGGGCAGCTTGGAGTTTTCATTTCCAGCTAGCGGGAGGTGTCGCTGGATAAAAGCGAGGGTAATCCTCTCAGCATGCAATTCAGCAGCAATTCAAAGCAGGTCTCAAAAGATGAAATCAGCTGAAGAAATGAATCATCTGAGAGGTTGGTCCTGTGCTAGTCAGTGTTCAGGAGTCTATCTGCACTGCCTCTTCCACTTGATCTGCAAGGCATGTGTGCTGTGCCCAGCGTAGGTCCCGCACAGCACTGTTGCTGGGCCATGTGTGTGCAGGCTCAGGTGGACTCGATCTCAGAGGTCTTTTCCAACCTAAATCATTCTGTGATTCTGTTCCAGGTTGGAGAGGCAGCGGTGCCCACCCAGAAGTTCCAGGTTGGAGAGGCAGCGGTGCCCACCCAGAAGACACTCGCTTGCCAGGCTAACATTCTGTATTTTTGGTAAAAGGATTTGCATGGGAGCCCTATGAAGGAAAAAAAAAAAAGGCAAAAACTCTGTTTTATTTCTGACAGCCACCTGCATGAGCTCAAGGGTCCCTGCTCCCTGCAGCAGAGCCCAGCACCTCAGTTCTGCATCACACTGCCTCCAAGCAAGAGCTGCAACTGCCCCTAAGGGAGGGGAAGCAGCATGTAAGGCAGTGAGCCTCTAGAACATTCCCAGAAAGCAAAGCACTTACTGATCATCATCACAGCATCTCTCAAGATGGAAGCCACTCCTAAGGATCTTCAAGTCCAACTCTGTGCTCCTCACAGGACAAGCTAAAACTAAAGGACATGACAGAGCAACATCCAGACATGACCGAGCAACATCCAGACACTCCTTGAACTCAGGCATGGAGTGGACAGGCTTGGTGGCATGACCACTTCCCCTGAAGCCTGTTATGGATACTAAGTCAAAATTTCCTGGAAAATTACTAGCAAGGAAAGACGTGCAGAGATGTATAAGATACTTGTGCCCATGTGTGTTTAAATTTGTGTTCTAAAATGTGGAAGAGTCAAGATCAGCAGGGGGAAATGCTAGCTCTCTGGATGAGTGATTGCCATGCTCTCTCACAGAAATTCTGCCATTATACCATTTTTCCATCCTTGGCTACTCTTGATTCATCCCAGGTAATAAAGGATAAAAAGGAAACCTGAGCAAGCAGCAACACCTACAGAGATTCATAATGGTGCTTCTGACTCCTAGACAAAGTTGCTGAGGCCTTTTGAAAGAGCAAGTTGCTCCTCTGCCCCAACAAAACTCCAACATAGCTCCTGTCTCTCCACCCTCCACAGCAACACTGCCCCTATGCATTTCACAACCCCCTACGTACATTCCTCTTCTCCCACATTAGCTTTTGGGGTTGGTTTTTTGGGAGGGGGAAGTGTTTTGCATCCTTTGAACTCACACTTTTATCAGACACTATATGTTAGCAGTAGGAAAATCATAAGAACTGTTCAGGTTTTAAAAATCAGTAGACAAGACAAGGCTCCGGACAGAGCAGAGCAGTTCTTATGTACAGTAATTATGCCCCCTCTATTACAAAGTTGTGCCCTACTTTGTAATGAATTAAAGTATTCCTTTCCACTATCACTGCCTAATTTATTGTTTCTCCAGATCTTTTGACAGTGAAGACATTCACAATATGACAAGTTACCAGTGCTGTGGATTTGGGTGACAAGCATATGGAAGGAAAAAAACTCTCATCATCTCTTTCTTCAAGAGCCCCACTGAGCAGGAAACAGGGCAGCACCATCTCACTGAGAATGAATCTGAATGCAAGCTGTGCATTAACACCCCACATGGAACCCTTAAGTCCTTGAGAACAGCAGCAGTATTTAATTAACTTAAGCTTTAAATACTGTCTAGTAATAGTCTAAATTAGCATTGAGAAGTAATAAAGAGCATGAATTCAGTAATTTTTATAGTACCATGGTACACAGACATAACATGTGAAAGACTTGCAGCACAGGTACTGTTGGTTTTCTGTTATTATCATTATTATTATTTTGGGAGGCTGTTTTTTTCACTTTTTCTTGTTGTGTGTATTTCTTAGGATTTTTTTTAACTTCAGTGGTTTCCTTCAGTTTTACATCATGTGTGGGATATCCCACCCTTCTGAAAGATGTCTACATCAAAGCAGATGAATGCACCTAGGCTGTCACAGTGTGAAAAAAACAATTCAGCATTTTTATTCATATTTGCTAAAATTTATTTTGCCGTTTTAAAAATGTCACATATCAGTTTAAGAGGTAAAAGATACTTGTAGAAAGCTGAAACTTTTCCTTTCATTGCAAAAATAGTCAAAGTAATAAACTTTACCTGAACAGCATTATGTAGGTTGAGGCCAACCCAAGAGTGTCAGACAGCAAGTGAATGAACTTGCTTTATGAAGGTATAATCCTTCTAAACAAGGTACTACATGTGATTTACAAGCAACACCAAAGTATTGCTCCTTCACAATTTCAATGCAACTGCTTACAAAGAAAAAAGAAAGAAAACATTCGGTGTGAGCACACCACAGAAAACACTCAGGCTAAAAAAAAAAGAAGCCAGACAAACACTAAGATGTATAGATCAGAAGGCAGAACATACATGTTCAAGGTGGAACTTGGCAGAACATGGAAAAAACATATTTTTCCTTCAGCCTTGCCATCTGTGATTAACAAACAAAAACCAAGCACCCAGCACCTCTTCTTAATGTCAGCTTACAAATACTGCAAAGCAGCTCTGATCTTGCACATCTTCCAAGGCAATGTGCTGTCTTTCTGAAAGGCCAATGTATGTATGCCATTTTGTATGGCTCTGAAGATGGATTTGTGGCTGTCAAAAAATCCATCTGGTTTCTAAAGCTGCCCAAACATTGTTTTATTAAATAGAAAAACAAAAATATTTGACTTAGAACTAGACCCACACGTAATCAAGCACTGACAACTAGACATTTGCAACACCATTGGTCTCTTGACAAAACATCCTGTGTACGACTTTGGGCATCAGTTAGAACATTATGTCATCCAGCCCATCCTCCATGAACTTCTTGTAAATTGCCATAAACTTTGCAACAAATGCTTCCAGATGATAAATGGCTTTGCTGCCCAGTTGCAAGCGGTGTTCATAGAAGGCTGCCATCTGTGCCACTTCTCCTTTCAGTTGTCCATCACAATTATTTAGAAGTTCTGTCAGAAGACCCTAAAATGGGAAAAAACAGGGCAGTATTTGAAAAATTATGTATTTTTTGTTAAGAGGATAACCTTGGTTCTCTGAAAATAGCCAAGCATTAACTAATAGTTCACTCATAAATCCAACAGAAAAAATATTCATTTACAGGCATAATTTATGCCTTAATAAAATAAATTAACCTCATCTCCAAACGCTATAACCTCTACTGCATGTAGGAACATGGCCTGAGAATTCCTACCAAGACAGCAAGTGTATTAAAACCACTTAGTTATATCTTGACAGTATCAAACACAAAGAGAAACAACGTTAATAAAAACCAAGGAAAGGGTTATTTAGAATTTAAATGTCTCTGCTGTACTTATAAACGTATTTATGTGCAGACACACAAGACAACTTGACTTCAATACTTTAGTCATTACAAAACCCTAAAATGCATTGTTTTACAGACAGCAATAAAATCATTGCAAATCCATCTCAATTAGAAGAGCCAGGATTAAGTGAGAAGTATCTCTAGACCATTTCAAGTTTATGAAGAGGGAGTAAGTAGAGAAAATGAACCTTTTTCCTCTCAAACACAGCAATGCAGGATCTACTAACCTACTGTAAGAAAGGAAAATTGAAGAAACATCTAAGTATGAAAACCATCAGAAAGCAGAAATTTGTTAATGTCAAAAGAAATTATGTCTGAAGGCAAAGCAAACATTACTAGGTTAAGTTGCAAACATTATTTTTGATCTTTGTTCTACTCTAGCTGTCTTCAGTATCCTTTCATCCTCCTTAAAATAAAAACATGTACATCCGACTTGCTTTTTTCCTCCCAAGGTGACATCTGTCTTTAACAGTTCTGCTGGACACCTCTCCACAAAGACATAGCAAATAATGAACTTATGACAACAATACTTATAAAAGAAAACCAATCATATAAAGATTAGCCCACAGAATTATAAACTCATTAAGGCTGTGAAAGACCACCAAGATCCTCAACCATGCTTTAACTGGCCTGAGAAGTGAAGGGGACTAAGAATGTCTGCCTTTATTTTAACTCAGCTGTGATGCTGTTTTTCTTTGACCACTGAACAAGTTTTAGTCTGTTTGGAAAAGGCACAGCTTTTCATCAATATCTGGATAATTTATGATGTTTTGGTGTATTTTTTTAAAAAAGCTTCTGTTGAGACAGTCATGATATTAAAATTTATAGCACATTCAGAGCTATAGCTGAATTACCTTCATTATAATCTCAGGAGGGATGCAGTGTGTCAGGAGTTCATAAAGCCGTCCACGGACTTCTAAAAGCCTGTTGGAAAGACACCACAAAATATGAGAAGTATGATCCCAAAACATACTAACATCTTTCACAACTAGTGAAATACACTGCAGGAAAAGAGGCAATCCAAGCAATGTCTCTTTTTTGCTTTTGGTTTTGGGTGTTATTTTAAAACCAAAAGCATTGCATGAGTCAATTTCAATTCAAAGGCTGCATATCACCTTTTACTCAAAAGATAAATGACACATACTCTAGTTACAATGGTCTCAGTTAATCTAGAAGCTACAAGGCTATTATAATTTGTCTCAGGACTGTTCCCCTTTCATTTTTCTTCATATCTAAGTTATTCATGCTTAAGACTAGTGACTAATTTACTACAGCCAGAGAGTTCCTTTATGCTGTTTTTCTGTCTTCATTGTTTATAAGAAAGGGTAAGACAATTAGGTGGCAGAGCTGACTCAATTAGCCAATACTCAGCTTTTGAAAACAGAAGGGCAGATGCTACAAGCATTTAAATTAAGTGACATCTCATGCAAATAATACATGGAACAGGCTAAAAGGATCAGGCTTTAGGTAAGACAGTGAGATGGAGACAGGAGTCATCTCCTAATGTGCTCAAAAAAAGCAACAAATTTTCACTTTCAGTTCTTTTAAAAAGGTGCTTTATGCTAAAGATGGTCAAAGGGAAACTTTATGTAAAACAAACAAACAAACAAACCAGAATGACCATACACACCCACCCCTCCCACACCAAAAAAAAACCACCCAACCAGGAAACAGAACATGCAACTGAGCCTGTGGTCACTTTAGATTATTAAGCTTTGACAGGGAAAAACAACAGTTTCTTCAGTTCCTGATACTCATTCAGCCTTCTCTGGCAATTTTAAAGCTCAACTCCTCTGGCTGCAAAGTACCAGCTCCAGTAGAAATACAGAAAATTACACATAACTGGAGACAACACATTTTTGAATACAAGATTTTTTTTTAGGTTCCACAGTACATGGAAAACAATTTATAGCTCTAATAAGTGCATTCACCTACCTTTGTGGTGTCTGTTGACCAACAATGGCATTTGCAGTTTCTCTCAAATAAATTTCCCAGTCCATCTCAGGAATGTCTTGATCAGCAGTAAAAGGATACCTAAAAAATAATATATTTTTAGAGATTACAATATAAGCAAATTGTTGCCTATTTCAACAAGGACTTATAAGCAAGGTCATTTATGTGTCTGACAGGAGAACTTACAATAATTTTTGTAGTGACTTACTGTTGTACTCTGCAGGACTCACACATAAGTAGTGCTTTCCGAAGATTCCTGCCAGATTTCTCTGCAATCCTTTGAGCCAGCTCCTGAGGAAGAGTCAGGCCTTCTTTCTTACACACACTGGACAAGACATGGCAGATCTAGACAGAAAACAGATAGTAGGGAGCACAACACTTAGCAAACTGTTCAGCACCCACAGATTGTCCTGTTAGAAAGATTTCTGGACCAGAGATGGACCAGTCTTTCATAAGCCATGCTTGGAAAATCATCCAACACAAAGGAAAACTAGGTCATTATGTAAAAATAAAATTTAAGTCTACAGCAAGAACTTCTCTAAGAATTTTATAGTAACTTATTTTTGCCTCTGTTTCAACATACATCTTCAATGCTGGGAGCAGGCACTCGTACAGCCAGACATCTGCTTTGAATGGGTCCTATAATTTTTGACATGGAGTTGCAGCACAGGATCAACCTGCAGGTTGCCATGTACTTCTCCATTGTTCTTCGCAAAGCATGCTGAGCGTCTTTAGTAAGTTTGTCAACTTCTGTTAACAGCACCACTGAAAAAAGGATTAAACATAGTGGGGTTCTGTATTAATATCAAATCTTTCTAAGAAAAAGTACTTTTGACATACAAGCAATAATACCAAAATAAGTGACAACACACAGAAAAACACAGCATGGTTCCACAGGCAGGAAATTTAAGATTACTTGCATGCCTTTTTGACTGTACAATCTTCATTCAACATACAGGTACAAACAAAACAGTGAACTGAAATCTCTCCATGTTTAAAAAGTATTTTGGTTTTAACTGTTTTACTTGCCTTTAAAATCTCGTTGAGTACTTGTCTCTAGCTGCTGGGATTGTGCCACTGTCTTCAAGAGCTCCTGAATTACCACACGGTCATTGTTTCCTGCATCACTGTACCAGGAATTTGAATAAATCTTGTTTTAAAACAACTTTATATTGCATATAAAATACATCCTCCAAAAGGCAAATAAATAAGGAAGAATGCCAAAAGAATTCAGAAGCTGCTGAGTTAGAATTAAACTAATACCCATATACTTTGTTGAAAGTTACCTCCTCTATAATAAAAACAACCCAAAGTTTATGCAGGTGCGACTGGGTTAGTAGCACTTCATTCAAATGTAGTTAAACCATTGTAAAACGCTTAGTAACTCATTAAAATAGAACTTATTTTCTTCAGATGAGAAACCTAAACTTTTTTTACCTAGCTTGAACAAGGACACACAACGTGAACCTTTTTACTCACTATGGGCAGAACAATTAAGCCTAACCCCGTAACAGGAGGCCTGACTCAAAGGACTGATGTAAATGCAGGGTTTTATTCTGCAGAGTGCTTCCCAGAAATTCAGTTCCTCTCCCTGTTAGCCATTCACCCCACTCCATGTTACTCAAGATGCACATGACTTCACCATTGTTATAATTCAGTCAAACTTCACAGGCCACTGCACAGCACAGAGGTTTACTGTCTGGTCAGACATAAACATGACAATTGCTCAGTCATTGAAAGCCTACAAATCAGGATATTAATCTTCAATCAAAACTCAGCACTTTTGTATTTAAATTGAAATATAATTACTTTATGTTTCAAGCTCTAAATACTCTATACAGAGCAACAGGAAGAGTGCTAGTAGTATCAGGTTATCACAGCTGGACTGAATGGTCACACATTTGATATGACCAAAATGACATATTCAAAACAGTGATCACCAATAAGCCTCAGCTTTTATTGGTAATTACCTGATAATTATTTGTGTCTGTATTAGAACACCAGCAGATACTCACTAATCAATAAACAGATTAGCTGAAGAATGAGTTTTTAAAGGAGACCTGGCAGTGCAGAATGACTTCTATATGGCGAGGCAGCATGAGCTATGTTCAGCAGTAACCAACACCACCCAGTGCACAATGACATTCACTCATTGTGATTTAAAACAACATTATGTGGTTTCAGGTAAATACAAATATTTGCTTTGGGTCTCTGAACTATCACCAGCAATTTCATAACAGCCAAAGAAGATGTAGACAGCTCTCACTAGAGCTTCTGTTGTTTAAATCAATATCAGACCTCACTCAATACAGGATCCACAGTATTTTGTGGTGGTCTTTCCCATGCTCTAAACACTTTATTTGGAGAGTTACAGGGTAAAACTTTCTCTCTTTCAAATTCCTTAATTTTTGTATTTGTGAGGAAAGTAGTGACACGGAGGTGTTAGTTCCAGTAGAAGTACTTAATTTCAACTGAAATGGTGAAATCTGTCAATGCAGAATTGTCTCTTTTGCCCATTCCTCAACATCAGCATGCTTATGTAGCCAGTAAAACAGAACATTTCTGCCTTAAGCATACAGCAATCCAAATTTTTGTTTATTCAGAGTTGTTCAATTAAAAATCCTCTCCCTGCTCTCATTTGCAGACCAAACCCACAGACCATTACCTAAATTGCTCAGGCAACAAATCAGGCAATCAGTCCCTCATACACCCAGGCTGAAGGCACTCACAACACAGCCAGGGGCTTACCTTTAAAGTGAGGCATTTCTACTGCACACTTACCTTGGGTTAACTTCAAGGTGATAATTACTTGCAATGGTGCTAATTTCAATCTTCTTCTTAGAAGGTGCCTATGTAGAAAATAAGCACATTAAGTTTCAGAAAGTGTTCTAAAAATCTATTAGAGATTACACCTGGCTAAAGCACAGGCAAACCAAGAGTCTCAGAGATCAAAGAACTCTCAAGACACAGACTTGCTTATCTCCTACAGTTGCAGCCCCACCTCCAAAGAAAAAAAGGAATACTGACACATCATCCAGCCCATAAAATGGCAACAGCAGAGATGCGATGATCCAAAATGAATTGTAAACAATAAATTAAAAAACCCACTCTGAACAAAAACACCTTCACCACAAGAACAGCCAAGCAGGCACAGAAAACAAGAGAGAACCCCACACCTGAAGGCCTAAAGAACATCTGGAAAATAATTTGTTTGTATAACCAAACTGGTATGATTAATTACACAAAAAGGTTGAAGATATTGAATGCAAAATAAAAATTAATTTTTAAAACTCAAGTAACTCCAAAGGTCTCACAACAGAAATATATCACTATTTCTACAAAATATATCACTATTTCCACATTATTTCACAGGAGATGGAAGATTTATTTTTTTTACCGTTATACTCTGATGCTCAATCCTCAGTTTCTCCACTCCTGCACCATATAATTCCCTTAACAAACACATTATTCTCGTCTTTTTTCCAGCTCCTGATGGTCCATACACCAACAGATGAGGAAAGTCACCACATTGAACCTGAACAGAAAAGAAACAAGATCAGTTAGCTCCCACAGTATTTTCCTTATAAGATCATTTACCCTTCCATTTTCACCCAAGTTTACATTAAATGACTTTACCAGCTCCATTACAACATAGCACCTAGAATTAAAACTGCTGAAATCCTTTCCTGCAGCAACATTTCCTGCAGAACATATTTTTCTGACAGCCACGTGCAACTCGTTTAACTTCAAACACCTCACTGCTCGAAAAACACCCCAAGCAAACCAACAGCAAAACAAACACCAAAACCCCCACTCCAACATTTATGTGCTTCCCACAGTTACTAGTGTGACAGCTGTGAGAAACACACAGAAAAAAGGGTTGAAACAAAGGTTAAAGCAGATACTTATATATAGAGTTATGATATATGTGAAAAACACCAATCACTTGCTTTTAAAATTTTAAAAGTTTAATAGTAATAAAATGGTTATAAAAATAGTAATACAATTAGAGTAATAATAATTTGGACAGTTTGAATTAGGACAATATGAGACAATAGAGACAATGAGTTATCGACGTCCAGGTACCTTTTCTGGGCAGCATAAGCCCGAAAAAGGACACATGTTAACAGAGGATTAACCCTTAAAAGCAATAGCCTGTTGCATATTCATACACTTCATACATGATGCATAAATTCCATTAAAATACAGGATTCTGTCTGGTCATCGTCAACTTCCTCTGAATCCTAACAGCACCTTCGAGGCGGGAAGAAGTTTGTCTCTTCCGGTAAGGAAACAATAAATGCTTTTTCTCTGGAAGATTGAGGTGTCCTGTGGCTGCTGTCTTGCTGTGAGTCCTTTCTTTAAAAAATGTACCCTACATAGCATAGTTTCTATTTTAACATTTTTCTATAACTTAAAACTACATTTAATACACTACTTAAGAGAATTAATACAGCATTACTTTCTAGCACAACACATATACTATTCAATATTTGCGAAAAGCCAATCATAAAATACGCATTTTTCACAACATATGTACATATATATCTATATATAGGTATATATCTATATCTATATATACACACATACACACGTTTAGGAGTTTATTTCCCGGAAAGCTAAAATGCATGACTTGGAGCACATCCGACCATACCCCACAGAAAGCACTTACATGAGTTAGGTATCACTCATCCCTGAGCAAGTGCATGTGCCAGACAGCACATCTGGCAGAGGAAGGAGTCCTGACTTTCATTCCCCGAGCTGCTCGCCTCAAAAATTTCTGCTAACCTGAGGCAAACAAGCCAAGCCCTGCTCTCGAGGACACTGCAAGCAGCAGGAAGAGCACGTGCACACCACTCCCGAAGGAGTCGAGCCACTGATTCCCCACAGATTCCTCGGCACCAAGGCCGCGCTCCCAAGCAGGGCGCGATGCCGGGACGCTTCCCGCGCCACGGGCGCTGCTCGGAAAGGCAGGGCCTGCACGGAGGGAAAGCTGCCGACCCCGGCCGCACAGAGCAGCGCTACAGGCCCGCAAGGAATCCCAATTCTAGCATAAAGCACGGGTCAGGCTGGAATGGACCACAGCGGTCCAACCTCTCAGAGCACCGGGTGCAGGACTGCATCCAGAGGGTTCCCGACCAACTCCAGTGACGGAGACCTCGCAGCCACTCTGAGCAATCCGTTCCAGTGCCCGGTCACCCGCAGAGCAAAGTTTCCCCCCTTATTCAGGCGCAACGCCGGCTCCGGGGGGATTCTCGCTGCGGGGAGGAGAGGAGGCCGCGGGGGCCCCGGGCAGAGTCCTGCGGGGAGGGTGCGGGGCAGAGCCGAGCCCGTGGCTCACTGACCAGGTTGCGGAGCCGCGCCGCCTGCTCGCGGTGGAAGTCGAGGCGGCCGAGGGCGCCGGGCCGGTGCTTGTCCGCCCACAGGCTCATGGCGCTCCCGAAGCGCGCGGGCCGGCAGCGGGAAGCGCGCGCCGTACGGCGGCCGCCAAGGGACAAACCCCGGCGGCGGCCCCGCCCCGCGGCTGCCTCAGAGGAGCGCCGCGGCCGCGCCCCAGCCCGGGCCAGGCGAGGATCCCGCCGCCCCCGCCCTGATCGCGCCGGAGCCGCGGGGTTTTCTCTCCCGGAAGGGCAGAGACGCCCCTGAGCCTTGGCAGCGGCAGGCGCTGTGCTCCCTGAAGGCTTAGACAGGAGAACCCATTACCAAGCGCTGCGCAGATGAACTCTGCCCGCCAGCCCAAACCAGCGCGCTGCCTCCCTGTCGGGGAAGCGAGTCCTCCCAGCCCCGTCTGAAATAATTCCCCTTGCGGCTCATTTCAGGGAATCCCAGAATCAGTTAGGTTGGAAAAGACCTCTGAGACCCAACACCATCAGCTCAACCAGACATGGCACCGAGTGCCACATCCAGTCTTTCCTTACACCTCCAGGGACAGTGACTCCTTGCGCAGCCCATGCCAATGTTATATCTCCCTTTCTGTGGAGAAACACGTCCTAATGTCCAACCTAAACTTGCCCTGGAGCAACTTAAGGCTATAAAGACTTGGTCGAGGGAGTTTACAATGATAATTTGGAATGCGCAATCTCCAAAAGCCCATAGCGCCTAAAAAGGCTTTAAATTGTTATTATTTATAAGAATTTATTATTATTATTTATGTAATAATGATGTAATAACATTTTTAATTTATAATCTTGTTATTAAATATTTTTTAAATTTCTTTTTATTTAGTAGAGTGATCACTGTTATCATACTGATAGTGTCCACTGTGATCTGATGATGTTCATCTTGCCATTTTATCCTTAAAACTATATCTCCTGCACCAGTTCTTTTACTTTACTTTGTTTTATGGCAAAAAAAAAACAAAAACAACAACAACAAAAAAAAAAAAAAAAAAAAAAAAAACCAAAAAAACAGCTTTCAGAAAGATTTGGATTATTTTCTTTGCTTTCTCAAAAACTTTTTCTGCCGCCTCACTAGAAATTAATGAGTTGCCCATAATATATGTGTTGTTCAGTGAATTTTCAAGTTCCATCAATTTTCTGTTACTCTGTCTCATGTGTGGGTAGCTTTGTGTATATACAGAATATCTACACAGAGAATTACACCAAAAAAAATGTTTGTAATAGACAGTCTCATTTGGCTCTTTGTCTTGTAGCCCTAATAAATGAAGCATATGCGCAAGTGAAATTATTTGGAAGTAGAATACGAATAGTCTGAAATGTGAAATGTGTCAGCCTTTTTTTTTTGTTTTGAAAAAAAATGTGGAAAAAGTGTTCATGTGGCTGTTCATATTTTATCAGGTCTGTGTGCACCTTTATTCCCACAGTCAGAAAGTGTAATGCAGGTAATTGATGCTCTGACCTAGACATTCAAGTTACTCGTGAAGATCACAAAAACTGCTGGGGGAACAAGGTAGTAGAGCACTTTTCATCAATACCATGGTCCCTGTTTGTTTGAAATAGTTACATTACTTGGTCTCTCATGGACATTCGTTAATGTTTCATTTGCAGATTGCCATGAATTAGCAAATCCTACAATTACCTGACAGGAGAGTGTAGCCAAGTGGGTGTTGGCCTCTTCTCCCAGGTATCCAGCAGCAGGACAAGAGGGCACAGTTTTAAGCTGCAGCAGGGGACGTTTAGGTGGACATTGCAAAGAAATTCTTCACAGAAAGGGCGATTAGATACTGAAATGGACTGCCCAGAGAAGTCACTGGAGTCACTGTCCCTGGAGGTGTGTAGGGAAAGACTGGGTGTGGCACTCAGTGCAGTGGTCTGATGGACAAGGGGGTGTTGGGTCATAGGTTGGACTCAATGGTTTCAGGGGTCTTTTCCAATCTAGTTGAATCTGTGATTCTCTTGGTACTTCTTTGTTTGGATTCAGGACATCCCTCTGGCTGTCCTGGACTGCCCAAACCTGTGCCA
Organism: Calcarius lapponicus; assembly: GCA_039654755.1. Taxonomy (NCBI): domain Eukaryota; kingdom Metazoa; phylum Chordata; class Aves; order Passeriformes; family Fringillidae; genus Calcarius; species Calcarius lapponicus. The sequence goes on along the minus strand of CM077462.1, from coordinate 49,274,695 downwards.
GGGGTCTCAGAGACCTTGGCACAGAGCCCAAGACGCCTGTGACTTTGACTATGACGCATGGAAAAAATTACCAACCTTATATGAGGAACTGCAAGCCATGAAAGTCTGAGTAGAATAACAGTTAGTTTGTCACGGGGTGAAAAATAGATTTTTTGGGGTTTTTAGAATGGGGGTTCAGTGGGCAAGATGGAGGAATCTGGGTGTGTCCAGCCTTTCTCTTTCTTCTTCTTGGCCTCCATCTTCTGCTGTGATGCTGGCACTTTTGGATTGGTTTAGAGTAGAAGCTCACTGTCTAACACAGGTGATAGATATTGGAAAGTAATTGTAAATATTGTACACGTAGTTTTTAGTATCAAAGATAACACTTCCCCGGGGACAGGCAGAGTGCCTCTGTCTGACCTGCTGAGCAGACCTCAGCAGGGCAGAGAAAGAATTTTATAGATAAGAAACAATAAACAAACTTGAGACTGAGAATAGAAGAGTTCTGATTCCTTCTTCGACTGCCAGGCCGGGAAAAGAGACTTTCTGATGTATCTCGGGGTCACTCTGACCAGCAGAAGTCCCGAGACTTCTTTGTCAGCACTGCCCTGGTGCGTGACTGAGTTTGTGAAAGCCGCAGCAGCGATATCCTACCCAGTGCTTATCTTCTACCCAGCACCACAGGATGTCCTGTTCCTCTGCCCTTTGCTACATTTACGTTAGGGGTCTACAGTGTTTCTCATGCGTGGCTGTTCTCTCTGCTCCATACTTGCTCATCACGAAAGTAATCTTTGAATTTGACCAGTAATTTATTTGTTATTCTCTTTGGTTAGCTGTATTTATTACTTACCTGTTTTGTTTTGTTTTGTTTTGTTTTGTTTTTTATTTTTCCAGATCCTTAGCTCATTTGCCTGACTTTTTAATAATTTCTGAATGATGTGCTGCTCTTCTTGTGTCTATCAATGTCACTTAATGGCAACTTCTTAATAACTTCTTATAACCTACACAGTCTTTCCAGCCCCCAGAGAGCTTTTGCTAACTCATACCAGCTTCCAGCAAGTGCTCTGACAGGTATTCCATGTTTTTTAAGTACCAGTGGAAACAAATCCTTTTTGCATGAGGTCAGACATAAGCAGATAGGACGGAATCCAGTCTTTTAGATTCTTGCAGCTCCTGAAGAGATCAAGGAGTGAAGACATAACATGTCTGAAAAGCCCTAGGCTCTTTTTATTATTAGCTCTATTTATTATTAAAATTCCATAAGATTTCTTCTTATCCTGCAAAGAAAATCTTGGAAATTGTGCCCTACCTCAAAAATGCATTTAAGCATGGGCTTAAACCTAAACTTTCAGTTATTTTGTGTTATAGAAAGTAATTAGGCAAATGAACAAAATTAATGTGTTAAGTAAAAATCTTATTATTGCAGTTGTAGTACTTAATATCTGATTAAAATGCTCTACAATGCTTTGATTTTCTGTTTCATTAATTTTTTAACTTCACTATAAATCTAAACAAAATGAAATAACTATCTAAAATGGAATGGTTTGGCCAACTGTATTACAAATAAATTAATGTGAATAATACAGGAGACTCTGACAATTTCAGCTGTGGTCACAATTCACTCAAACACAAAGACTTTTAGAATATGTCTTCACTCATTTTGTTCAGTCCAGCAGAAAGGTCAAAAGGTAAAATGACTTCTCTGCATGAGTAAACTAGACAATATATCTGAAAATAGAGATTTTAACTACAAATGGCATTTTGAGCCTCTTACTACCAGCAGCTACATTATCAGAAAGTGACACAATGTCAGGTACTGTAAGAGAAGCTCTATCTTATGCCCAAATGGAAGCAAAACTATAAGACCTGTGTCCTGTAAATATATATACATATATATGTGTGTGCATGTATATATATATATATATGTATGTTTATATTTTTTATCATCTTTAAACCAATTATTGAAGCATTAGAACAAATTAGAGAGCTGTTACACTGACCTCCTAAATAAATTTACAGCATGATTGGTGCTAGCAATCCAAGTAAGCCATTAAAAGATCCTAGTACTCTTTTGCTGTAAAATTACTTGTATTTTTCAAAGAGAAGACTTTTTGGCATCCTTTGATCCTTCAGGCTGCTTATCTGACTGAGATAGATTTTTCTTTTCAGTTTCAAATATTTCAACAGATCACTGCCACTCTGTTAGCTGTCGCTCTAGGTTATGTACCCATCAGAGCACCTATATTGCTGCAAGTAAATTGTAGTATTTAAGGAAGGAAGACTGGATCACTAATTAAAAGAGAAGCCACAATAAAGTGACATCTGTTCTGCTGGTGACATGCTGATGTCATGCAGATTGAACTTGACAGTGGGAAAAACAACTAATGGTGGTAGCCAAATAAAAATCTAAAACAAGCCTATCTCATGTAGATTGGCAGCACCAAAGAAGCTGCTTCATCTAAGAGAAGTAAAACCAAGAAATCCATTTTCCTCAGTACTCTGATAGTTTATCTTACAATCCTGTATTTAAACTGGAAAATTAAAGTAATAAAAATATTATAGAAGTTTTCCATGCAGGGATGAGGCTAAAAAGGTGAAAGATACTTCTTAACAACCATTAAAACTGTATTCTGGAAAAGGCTATGGAGTTAATATTTAATTAGAGGATACATCCTGTGCCTCAGTCATTACTGTAAAGTCTTTTGTACATTTGTCCATCTGCAAAAGATTAAAAAAAGCCCTTTCATAAAGATGTGGAAAGATGAAAATAATTAGGTGTGTTAAAAAAACCCACCCAGGGCACTTGTTCCAATGTAATCAGTACTTTTTCATGTTCCAAATTCTGCTGCTGAGAACCAGACCCTCCTCCACTTCCCAGGTCTCTAATGTACCTGGAGTAGCCAAGAAAAAAAAAAGTGAGGTACGTCTTGATGCTCTCATGTCCTCTGCGGCCTCAATTGTGCAAAGCTGTGCAAACCTAAGACACTTGTTTTTTTTCAGCAGCAAGGATTGCCCAGCTACATGTTTAAAGCAAGACTTACAGCATAGTTAATCATAATAGAAAAACATAAGGAGGGTGTTGACATTGTTTAAATAGCCTGAAAATAAATTCAAACATGCGTCTGGGGACATGTGGAGTTACAGATCCATTCTTCAGATGAACTTCAGCTCTGTTGAATACATGCCCATTTTTCTACTGAGGGTGCTGTTAAAAACCATTGACTATTTTCATATGTATTTTGGGTCTTTACCCCAGAGATTTATAAGGTCACTGACTAAAATACACACTTATGTTCTTCAGTTTCCACCAGCCTGCATTTTGCAATAACAGAACTGGAACAAAAAGGAAGCTCTTGTCCACTAAGGATTGCAGATTTGAATTTAAGTCTCCTGAAAGTGCTCTGAACATGACTCAATAAGTTAAGAAATATTTGGCATTCTTTTCAGGGTGTATTCTACATAAGACAAAAAAGTACCTTATGGAAACTAGTCCATAAGATCTTTAAAGAATGACATGCTGTAAGATATTTAAAGAAATGTGTCGCTAGACCTGTAATTAGAAATCAGTTTTGTGAAGATGTTGACAAAGGATTTTTTTTTGTCTTTTTCTAGATAAGGGTAAATGTCACTGACAGTGGGCTAAGGATTCTTTTGATTATTTTTAAATGTAGGTGTTTTGCTTCTATTCTCATCAGGACTTCACCTTGAATTTTTTTATTGACCTGAGTTACTTTTACAATGAAAAAATTAATGAGAAATAATGCACTTTTGAAAAAAATTAGATGAGTGTAGAGGAAAGAAGTTGCATCCTAGATACCTTTGTCCGTTATATCCTAACTAATGTGGTGAGGATAATAAGTGTTTTCTAGATTTCTAACTTTTGATAACCTTTTTTTTATGTAAGTTTTTCTCTTCATAATAGATGTCTCAGCTCCTTTGAATTCACAGAATGCTAATAAATTAATTTCAGACACCTCTGACCACATCTTGGTGTATTTCCGAAGATGACAGTAAATGTGGCACGTAAAAATCAGATTTCTGTTGAATTCCTATAAAGTAAGTTACTAGAAAACAGTGTTACCCAAACTTGTGTCTATCCCGTGCCACTGGCAGACCACATTGTTTGTCCTAATCATGGTTTTCATACTTTTACTGAAACTCAAAGGTTCTATAACACATTCTATATTTTATGAACACAGTAATAATTCACATCATGGCTATCATAATTTCATCTCCTATAAAATCAACAACTTACACCTGTAGAATCTCTTTTATTCAGGCCTTAGCAGTCTTGTTCCTCTCTCCTAATTTGTCTTTTTCCTTGTAGAGTAATTACATTTTTGTTGAATCAATGGACATACCAAAGCTTTTGAATTTCCTAGTTTTCTCCAGAGACTCTGTTTTCAGAAGAGCTTTCATCTTATGTTCAATGCCAGTTCCCATAAATTTTGCTAATGTTTCAGGTTTTGTTTTGATGTCAGTCAGTCATCAGAGGTTTGCTCAGATTTACTAGCTAATTCTGAGGCCAGCCCTGTTCATGTGTCAGTAGGTGGGATCTTAAAAGCAGTGTATTCTCACATCTTCTCAGTAAATGTGTTTCTGTTATAAACACATCTATAACAACATAACAAGCTACATCACGCTGCACTTCCTGATTTTATACATTAAAATGTCCAATACACAATGACAAAGGAAACCTGGAGTAGAAATGTAGTTTGAAAAACATTTACCACAGATTTATCCACCTTTGGTAACAGGAGCCTTGTGCACATAACACTATTACCTAGGTGAGGTCTTGGAAAATTACCACAGAGCAATACCCACTATGAAAAGCTATTAGTATTGATAGATCTTCATAGAGCTGTATTGCTATTGATGTGAATGGGAATGAACCCCAGTCCCAGAGCTCCTGGTGCTGCCAAGTTTTACCAGCCGAGATTAAGTGATTGACTTTCTATTCTTCAGCATTACAGCACTATAGTGACAAAACTGCTGCTTTTCTTTTTGTCAAACAGAAACAAGGACAGCATCATCTGGTCTTTTGATCATTCCTCTGGTTCTTACATTTTTTACACGAGAACACTTTAAAATTAGTGGGTTTTTTAAAAGTTGTCAATGCAGAACCCAGCTGTAAATGCAAAGCACACCTGGAGGAACAGTCTATTATGCTGTTGAGTTTAAGAAAAACAAGACATAGTAGATTAAATATTTTGCTTTCATTCTCTTCATCTATTTTGTGCTTCCACTTCTTCAGGTATCAGTCTTAATTTACACTTCCTTAAAGTGAAGAGAATTCATTTTCAACTGTGTGAAGAGCCTCTTTTCAAGCTTTAGTGCAAGTAGAATTGAGTTTATATGACTAATTTGCTGTATTCATGACAAATCTGTTCTCTTACTTCGTTATGCTTCATATGTCTTTCCTCTGAAAGAGCCAGCTTAAACCAGCAACATATGCAGGTCTTGAAGAACCATTAACATCTCATCCTTTGGAGATGCAGTAGTTAAAATTTATGGATTATTTTATAGATGCACATATGTGACAGTGCTGTTCATGGTAGAGAATAAAGTGCATGGTCTAACAATTAATATATTTTTAAAATTATCTAATGAGGGACCTCCCAGTTTATAAACAGTTTTTCTCTGAGTCAGTTGTTTATAGGGATACAGTGGATATGAGTAGCATTCAAAGCACAGACTGTCATTTTTTCTGCCTCCTACAAATTTTTCCTTTCTGGAACCTGTTTGGTTTTCTTTTTGTAATATGTCCTCTGCATTTAGGTGTCATTCTTTTTATCAGTCCATAATATCCTTGTGTGATGGCTAATTAGACATTTGTATCACAGGTAAAAACTGTGACAAATTCTTTGTACCTTTAAGTTAATAAGCTTGATAGGAAAGAGGTAAAGAGCAAGATCAGTGTATCTTACCTCTTTGGCTGTAACTACATCTTTTAGGACCTGACCAATGGATTCCACTGGAGTGCTCTAGACCTGATACCTGCAGTCTGTCTGGAAGGCTACATAAACTTGTGCAGTTCTACTTGTACAAGTGGCCTTTTCTTGCTAATCACAGCAAAAACCTGTAGTAGTAAATGAAAGCAGAGAATGTCCACACTCAGTAAATTAGATGAGCTGTCACCAAAGGTTGTAGAGGAAGACACCAAAATGTTTGCTCCCATCCATGGGACATGCTGAACTGTGGGTTGAGTTGCATCCCACCAGAGTAAAGTTTTCATAGTATGATGGGAACATAGGGATATTCAGGTGTATGATATAAGTGCATGTGGCTTGTTTTGGGGCATGAAGGGCCTGCCAGGGCAGTGCTGGAGGAAGGAGTGGCGTGAAGGAATTTGGACATGGCGCAGTCTTTCTATGCTGCCTGTTAGAAACAGCAACATGCTGTCCTCCAGAGTGTGCTTTGGCATTGGCTTAGGAAGTATTAGAATGGGCCAAAATGATGTCAAGGAACATGCTTAGCCTTGGTGAGTATGAATGAGCAGGGGTATAGTGCTAACACACTTTCTTTGGCCTTTATCACTTACACCTGTAAAGGAACATGAGTCTTGTATGACTTGCTGGTCCTAGCAGCCAGGACTGCTCTCTGGCCAGCCTGCTGATGGTTTCCTGGAAAACCTTCAGCACTGCAAGCAGGCTGCTTACGTTGCTTCAGGGAACTACACATGGTAAGGGGCACAAACCCAAAGGAGCACTTTCGTGGGTTCAAAACAAGAAGACTGTGGTTCTTCACACAGGTCATAGTTACACTTTAGAAGTCCTTGACACAGGATACTGGGGAGGCTAAAAGTTTACAGAAGTTTAGGGCCACATAAATTCACATAAGGAAAAACTGCAGTGTTTACTGGCTTTGTGGAAGGTGTATCTGGCACAGAGAGCCCCTAAAACAGCATTGTTGAAGTTTTGGAGAATGTTAAGGGAAATTACCACTCTATATTTGCCCCTCTTATATAACCTGCCCTGTGTACCGCCTGTGACTGCTGTCAGAGACAGGATGCTGAGCTGGAGTTGTCTGGTCCAGTTGCAGTGCTTTTCCATATTTGTCTTCAGTCTCATCTCCATCATTGTGCATGCCTCCAGTGAACTCAAGACATACAGAGTCTGCTGCTCAGACTGCTCATTATTTTTCCATTGCTTTCTGGGGATTTAGTCCAGACAGGATCGAGTCATGTATTTTTTCAGCACCTGTAGACCTAGGGCATTTTGTCATCATAAGCTTCCTGCTTAGCTTAGTAGGCGCTTCTTTAACTTTTCTGTCATTCTCCCACTCAAGCAGAGCAGACTATTTCTTCTAGGAAGCAGAAATTTGGCTTTTTAGCCCATTAGTGCCTCTGCTTGTAAATTAGCTTGCCTCCAGAAAAAAGCTGCTGTAATTCTTTAACACTGCCAGGCAATAAAGCCTTCCTTTCTCTTGTAACTTTTCCTGTCAGCACTTTGTTTATCTGTTCCAGAAAGTCTGCCTTTCTAAAGCTTTGTTGGTAGCTGGTGGAAGAAGTCTTGGGCCTATTTGCATTCTGCATCAGTGTGCAGTGTCTGAGCAGCAGCATGAAGTGTCTGCTCTTAGTGTGTCAGATATGTCACAGCTTTTCAATTTCAGCTCTGCTACCACTTTTTACCTGCAAATCCTTCAATAGGCCCATATTCTAGAAAATGGAGCTGTAATTTACTATGACATGACTTCTCCTATTAAAAATGAGTACATCTGTTCACTCAGCTATGGGTTCCTCAACACCCTCCAGTAGCAGCATAATTAGAGTTCTGATTGCAACCTGCTAATGATTCCTCCCCCAAATATCTCCCAATCTAATTTTAAACGCGACATAACAAATGGTGCTAATAAACAACAAGGAGAGAACATGATAAGGGTAAATGAGTTATAGCAGTGTCACAGAGGAAAATTTATTTCCACGCAGATACAAGTGAGTGTGAACTCACAAGCTTATACAGGCACTAGTTGTTTAAGACTGTGTAAAAAGACAAAGACATAGACATGAAATACATTCAGGACCATATCACTGCCTTCTTCTTCCATGCTGTGCCTTAAATAAATCTTGTTAATGCTAAATATACAAAAAAAGATTGCTTCTGCTTCTAATGGAAATTTTCATGTATTTTTAATAGACATCTAAAGTCTTCATCTCGTTCTAGGAGATGTACCATTATTTCTGAAAAAATTCTTTTTATCAAATTGGTGATTGTCAAAACAATTCTGAGACCTTCCACTGACTTCAGAAGGCAGCTGATCAGCTTCACTGATCATGTGAAGTCCATCCTCTATCTGTAGTCAGAGAACCCCTGGGAAAAGACAGATATGCAAATTTAAAAGATAATACCATTAAAGTTTCTGGTACTATTAAATGTTTTAATTATTAAATCAATATAGAAATGGGAAGGATTTTTATCACAGTGAAGGAAATAGTTATTTTTCTGTTGATTTCCATAGGTTCAGGATTTTGTCTATAATGTACAAAGGAACTTTGATTTACCAGATTTAAAATCTTACTAACTTTGCAATATGTTTAGTAATATAGTGGAATACTCATTCTTGGGCAATCCAGCTGTTCTGCTAAATGTTACAGAAGCACCCTCAGGTAAAATGTCATTGCTTTCTTCTCCCTTTTGGTTTTGCAACTTGTGTTTATCATTGGATGCCATATGGTGCAGGTTCTTGACATCATTCATCAGTATAGCATCATGCATTCTGTTCCCCTGTTGTACATGCTGGTGTCAGTCATCCTGGCTTCAGAATAAAGGGATTGTCCAAAGGTTTTTAGCTCCAACAATCAAACACTGTTGATTAATTATTTATGTAAACTTAATTATTTCCTGTTAAATGTATTGAAAAGGTAAAAATAAAGATATCTTATACATCAAAGGGTAAGCAGATTGCCTAAAAAGATAAGATTCATTCTTCCCATGCAGTAACTGATAAATAGGTGGGTGGTTAAGAACAGAGTTTTTTCTGCATCTTGCAATATCAGATACTGATCAGAGATTGAAACAAGATTTTGTCTGTTGATCTGCTGTCTTTCTAATGTAGAATCTTGTTTTTTAAGCCTTGGAATTATATTGTAGGTAATTAAGAAACACACAGGCATGCTAGAATAAGTTATTCTGCAATTCAGTCACCTTTAGTAGGATTGCCAAGGAAGACAGCAGATGTAATTAGCAAAATTTACACTTTGTCAGCATTGTAGAAGTTACAAGTTTCTATAGAAATATTTTGAAGGTATTCAGTAGGATATAAGAGTTAAGAAAGTAATAACTTTTTTTTTCATTTTAAATTAATGTATATCTACTCTTAGGACAGATTATTTGATATTTGATTATCTGTTCTAAAGTGTGTTCCATTTAAATGTTGCTTTATTCTTGATCTAGCTAAATGTAATCTTTGATTTTTACATGTAATGAGGAAATCCTGGATTTTAAAATCACTTTTATTACATAGTGGTTCATTTGGACAGAGTTTCATTTGGAGCAGAAGTTTTTGTATTGTCATGGTCATCACATTTGTGTATTATGAAAAGTGGTTTGAAACTGGGTGGAAACACTGTGTTTTGGGGGAGCAAAGTGATTCTGACTGTAAGAAAAGATCATGTTCATGACCACCTGAGGTTTGTTCGTAAGTCTATAAGACCTGCTGAGTTGCATCCCAGAATCCTGAGGAAACTGGCTGATGTAATTGACAAGTCACTCCCCATCATATTTGAGAAATCATGGCAGTCAAATGAAGTTCCCGGTGACTGGAAAACAGGAAAAAATTTACTCATCTTAAAAAAGGTTAGAAAGGAGGACCCAGTGAACCAGCATCCTGTCAGCCTCCCCTCTGCACCTGGGAAGGCCATGGAACAGATCCTTCTGCAACCTGTGCTAAGGCACATGGAGGAAAGGGAGGTGATTTGAGACAGCCCTCATGGATTCACCAAGGGCAAGTTTACCAAACTAGTGACCTTCTCCAATGGAGTGACTACATCAGTGGACAAGGACAGAGCTATTATCTGTCTGAACTCTTAAGCTTTTGATACTGTCACTCACAACATCCTTCTCTCTAAATTGGAGAGAGATGGATTTGGTAGGTGGACTATTGAGTGGGTAAGGAATTGGTTGAAAGATCGCATCCAGAGGGTAGCAGTCAACAGCTCAGAGTCCTGATGGATGTCAGTGCTGTCCCTCAGGGTTCTGTACTGGGACCAGTGTTATTTAATGTTTTCATTAATGGCATAGAATTACAGAATCATAAAATCATCAAGAGACCTACAAGATCATCCAGTCTATCCAGCAATATCACTGTAACCCCTAAGCCACTAAACCAGATCACTCAGTGCTAGATCCAAGTGCCTTTCTAACTCATCTAGGGACAGTGACTCCACCACATCCATTGGCAAAGTATTCCAGTACCTGAGCACTCTAACAGTAATTTTTTTTTTTTACTATCTGAATCTCCCCTGTCTCAGTTTAAAGCCATTTCCTCTGGTTCTCTCACTGCAGGTGTGGTACAAGAGACTGGCCCTCACCTCACTAAAACCTCCTTTCAGGGAGTTGTAGAGAGCAATGAGATCCCTCCTAAGTCTCCTCTTCTCAAGACTAAACAAACCCAGCTCCCTCAGCTGGGGATTCTTTATTATATTAAAAGCAATTCAAAACTACGTAAATTCAAGTGTTCCCACTGATTAGAATGGAGGATGTTTCAAGCAGTCTTCATGCCACTGCAAGTAGATTTAAAATCCACAGAGCATGCAGAGAACAGGAGACGGCTTTCAAAATTTTTAGACAAGGTAGCAAAGGCAGTGTTCAGAAATACAGGTGGGAGATTTTTTCTTCCCTTTCTTCAACTAGATTCCACCCCTGTTCTCTTCCCCTCTGTCCCAGGATATAATAATGTCTTGTACCTGACTCTAATGCTTTCTGCTGCTAGTAGTAGTGTGATGTGCAGAGGAAGCTTTTTAGCCCCTTGCTGCTTCCCCTGTCTAGCAAGGTTCTGTAATTACTCTTGAATCCCAAATCCCAAGTTCCTTTGCCTGTGAGCTTGGGAATCACACTGATTTTGGTATCTAGGAAACCTTTCTACAACAAGAAAGTAAGCAGAATTTTAGGCCAAATGAAATATCAGTTTATAATGTAATTTTGAATATCTGCTGATATATGCAGTCTCGGGGCAAATTAAAACCTCAGCAGGAGTAATACCATGCTGCGCAAAAATATTGCAATTGATGCTTCTATTTTTTATTGTAATTGTCTGAGACCCTCAGGAGAATACATACCAGACTCCAAAGGAAAGTGCATTTGTAAGCTCCATAAACTGGTGTTTTGAACAGCACAGGGATGTGAAAAAGAAAAATGACACTTCATGAGGTTCTGGATGAGAAAAACAAATTAGATCCTTCTGTTATGGCTGCTGCTAGTCATATACTCACAGGTTTGATTTTGTTTAAAAATAATCTAAAGTGCTTTTTTATTGTAAAAATAAATTATTGCTCATAAAAAAATTTCAGGAGGTGAATGTTTTATTATCATGTCTGACACATGAATAATGTGCAGCACAAGAAGCTTCCTACTGTGACAGAATCCAAATGTTAACAAAAATTTGACTGCTCGTCTATTGTACAGAACAGGAGGTTTTATTGCACTGCCCTAAATGATCAGGTCATTTCCCCATAGGTAAAGTGATACAAATCTAGCTGCAGCTTTGTATGTTCTTCTAGTCCTGACTTTACCTCTTGCAAGCATTGCCTCATGTCCCCAAGCCAAACAGAATCGACCCTCTCTGCAATCAGAGAAGGCAGCATGTTGTGGGCCCTTTGAGGCCTTTTTTCTCTATTTCTCTGCTGTCCTCTCTCTGGACTAAGGTATTGTATGATTTAGGGACAGTTCTGTGATGTAAATTCTTGTCAACAACCAAAGGAAGCAATCAATCAAATTCTTTTTAAAACCACCACAGAGATGTCAAATTTCAGTAATGTTGATCTAGGTTGCTCCTGGTCCTAACCAGCCTGAAGAGATGCAAATAATCTGCCTTGCTGTGCTTCTGCTTCCAAGATTAAAATAATTCCATTAAAATATAAATGTTATGATGGGGTGAATACTGGCCATGTTTTAAAGGGTCCAGTGACACCTCATATTTCCTGGAGCAGCCTTCTCCTGAAGTGAGAAAGGTAGGAGTGACACAGCTGCTGACAGAATGCAGAGGGAGAACTAGAGTCCATTGCCTGCTGTTTCCGTGTATCTAGGGAGCCAGCAGGTCCCTTGTTTAAATCTCTGTGACTACAAATACAATGTGTAGTGCTTATTAAAAATATAACTGTCCTATACATAATAAATGCTCTGCTAGTGGTGCTAGGAAAGAAAAGTGCTTTCTCCAGGATATTTTTTTCTTCAGTTGAAATCAAATTGTAAGGTTTTGTCAACTCCTATAGGAGATCTTTAACTTTCTGCTCCATCACTTAGAGACTTGTTCTTGCTGCCACTGGTTAATGGTAAACAATGATCTGTATTCCTTATCCAAGCTACTTACATGCCTTTTTCACCCTCAAAGCCATTTAATCAATCATACCATTAAATGAAAGTTATAAAAATAAAAATAAATGCAACAAACTGTCATGTAAACTCTCTACAGTTAACAGGAAAATCTGGATTACCTACAGTTAACAGGAAAATCTGAATTAATCTGAATTCATATGACTATTTTATTTAAAAAAACACTGCTCATTGAAAAATATTTAGTAGAAACCTAAAGTTTAATACTTCTGTATCATCCCAGAACTGTGGCTAGTTTCTAGCCACCAAGGAAGTATGATTCATCAATAAATGAAGCAGAATCACATCTTCCTTATCTATTGCTACCCTTTAACTATTTATATGCCTTCAACACTAGAGCAGCTATAGCAAAGTCACCTAGAATCTCTGGTGCTTCAGTATATTTAATTTATCGTTTAAAATATATAATAGATAAATGTCATTCCAAGTATATTGCTTAACATCTGTTGAAATACACTTTTTTCCCCCTTATTTTTTAACTCTATTACAGAGACTTCCAGTAATTCAGGCAAAATTGTCTATGTGCTTGGTCACTCAAGAAACAAAATTGAGCAATATATTTTGTACACATCTCCTTTAGCTCCTTGTTTTCATTAGCCATTTGTCAAGTGCTCAGAAGTCAGACATTTGTCTTATAAGAAGTTGTTACAATTCCTAAAAGTGCCTGATGTTTGAAGTTCTCAACATACTTTGGAAATGACCCCTAAATGACGAAAGCTGTATGGATAAATCTGAGAATTTTCATCCATCTAATTCTTTTTTTAGTTTTGTCACAGAGAAATTACAAAGGAACGACTTCCTTTGAGAACTGAGCATGTTTGTGTATGCAGTAATAGTCAAACTCAAAGATTAGTCCCTGTAAATGTGGTGCTTCACGGACATGCTCCTCTTCCTTATTTCTCATGGCTTTTCAGTTTAAATGGTTAAACTAAATATTAAAAATCTGTTTTTTCCCCTAGAAAGAGGTTACCTGTCAACTGTTGGTGGGTTGATATGGCTAAAATAGCATATATGTGAGTGTGACAGCTATATTTATACCACCAGATGAGATTGTTGTTTGAGGTAACACTGAAACCCCTATACAACAAGGGGTGTCCCCATGCTTCTCCAGTCCTTCCCATTCGGTGCTGCCAGCCAGGAAGGTCACAATTAGGATCTCGAGTCATAGACCAAAGCTGTCTGTGCTCCTTGAGTACAGCTGTTGATTAAGGAACATGCTGAAACTGTGGGGCACTGAAAGTATTTGCTTATTTTGTCTTGATTTTATTGCTTCCTGAAAATGCAAGAAAAGTCAGAGCAGCACAACATTTCTGAAAAGGAACATCTACTAAATAATGTTCTCAGCTGGAAATCACTAAGCTTGTATTTTCAACTGCTTAGTGATTATTCTTTTCTGTCAAAGAAATTTTGTGAGTTAATCCAAACTATTTTTCCAGCTCTTCATTTCACAAGAGAGAATCGATTTTCCTTGTTTATTTGTAACTTGATCCAGGCTTCTGTTTAGGACAGCAAACTGAAAAAAAACCCAGTGATTTGCATGGCTCTGTGACCTTCTGTGAGAAAAAAATAAAAAACATCTACAAAAGAGCCATATCTGGGTCGCAAAGCTGGACTAGGACTGCTCCTACCTCTGCCTGCCAGGGTGCAGCCTGTCATGCTTTAGGGTCTGTCTGGATTCATGTACCTGTGAGTCAGGGTGCCTGGGGCACAGCAGCAGGGAGTTGGGATTTGTGTAGATCCAGTAATACTGGCACTGAGTGTCTGCACTGTATCTAATGCTGCTTGAAAAGAATTTAAATCTGGGAATTATGGTTGGAAAAATCATATATACGTCGTTGCAATATACCTTGCTGTCCTGTTGACATAATTTCCTTTTCAGCCTGAGACTGATTTTAATAATTATGATTCAAGCCCCCGATGTTATTGAAATTCTTTCTACAATTTATTTTAGATACTGGGGTCGTTTGGGTTTTTTTACAGACCCACCTCTCCCTATACGACTGTGCTCTCCTGCCCCCAACTCTGGGCGCTACCCTGTAAGAGGGCTGCAGCCCACGAGGTGGCAGAGCTCGCCTTGGAGAGCAGCCTTTGGTGGAAAAAAAAAAAAAAAAAAACCTTTTTTTCCTAGCAAAGCTCCCTCCCCCGCTTTCTTCCATTTGCTCATTAATTGCAAATGTAGTTTCCTTTTTGCACATAAATTGTAATTTCCTTAGACAAATAAAAGAAAATATTCAGCCAAATGTAGACATGGAGATCAGTTTTTATATTGATTTTGATTCAAAGGTTCTTCTGTCAACAAATATAGGCTTTTTTGTCTACGTTTATTTATGTCAGGAGTTCTAAACTAGTTGAACAAGTTGTAATTTGTTTAACCTCACTAAAATGTAATTCAGTTTCAGTGTTTGTCTCAAAATTTAGAAATGGCAAAGCCAAGTGAAAAATATTCAACCCTTCATCTTTTAGAATAGCAAATAATTGTTTTAAAAAAACTTTGAAAATCATTCCACAACAAGAAATATCTGTCACTGTTTAAAAATTAAATTTATTTTATTATTAAATAATATATTATTATTTAATAATAATAATATTAAATGTTCATCTGTTTATCACAGATATTTGACGTCAGCTGACTCAATATAACTTGACCAGTAAGGAAGTTCCAGCATGTGACTCCATTTGATTTTGTTCCTTTTTCCAACTTCCAGACATGATAGGGAGAGCAGATATGATTAACCTAATTTTAAATCAGAGTCAGCAATGCTATTGCAGGAGTTAGTAGCAGTGCAATATTCCTACTAAGTGTGCCAATCCCTATAACAAAGCTGAACAGGAGAGTTATTTAAAGAGATTAAATGATGCAGAATAAAGCTTCCAAAAGCTGTAATTGAATGTGACAGAAACATCAGCTTTGAAACAAGTAACATTTAATCACACAGATTATACAGAAACATAATTTTTGTATGTTGTTTTCTTCAATAGAATTTAATTTTAATCTGTTGAGACAGCTCATCATTTTCAGCTGCCTACTGCCAGAAGCCTGTCAGAGTATGTAAATCTACAGCTACTGTGAGGAGTGGGACCTGTTCTCTCCAACACTGGCCTCAGTTTATGCGTGCCTAAAATTTCAGGTGCTCCTACCTGCACCTGCAGGTTGCACCACTTCTTGCCTTTGTATGTACCATTTGAAAGGTTGAACTTCTGAACTTCTGGACAAGCAGTGTAGTCCCAGTGAAAGCACCATATTTGTGCAGTCACAAGTAGAACATTATTAAAGGGCAAAGGCAGAAAAAAGCATGAAAAAACCTTTGCACAAACACACAGAGTCCAGGAGAAGAGTTCAAACCTTCTCATTAAATAACATTTGATTTGATTTTCCTGCAGGTATACAGGAAGTCCAAAATGGGATCACAGCAGCTGAAAGCAGAAAAGAATTTGTGCATAGTTTGATTAGTCAGGACACAGAGAGAGTGAATCTCAGTGTAGTGCTGGAGTAATAGCAGCTCTCCTGATGTTGCAGAACACATGGATTTAGCAGTGCCCCCGCCCTGACCATTATGAAACCGAGCTCTGTATTTGCAGAACGTGTGAGCAGGAGCAAATGTGACCTTCAGACCGATATGAAGTGCCTTTGCCTCCTGGGAACTCAGAAGGGCAACAGACAGGAGGAACTCATGTTGACACTTAACCTGCTGTTTATAGCAGCCAAAAGTACATGTGAAAGCATGTCAAAAACTCCAATCACTTTGGATAGCTTACCATCAAATTTTTTGAGTTTATTTGCTCTTGTTATAAAACATGTTTGAAAGTGAAGCCAGCTGTCTAAAAGAAGTGTTTGAACGACAAGGTGGTAGGGAGGTTTATTTTATTTTTCTCTAAAAGTGCCTTTCTTTGCTAATATGAAAGTTTAAAAAAACAGGATTCACCTGTGTTTCCCTCTCAACTCCTTACAAAGTCTGAATTATTTAGAGGTTCCTTTTATTTTAGAGAAGGTAATATGAACAGTTCAGCATGGCAACAGTTCAGATTTCAAGAAAACAATAATTTTGTATCTAGAGCAGTTCCTTTTGGCTGATGGTGAGAATGGTAAAACAGAAGCAGTTTCAGTGTGAATTGCGATCAGGGCTCAGATCCTGACCAGGGCTGGGGCTGCTGTGATCTCCCCTCCTGCCCCACAGGTCAGGCTGGGGCTTGTTCTGCTCCCATGGCACAGGTCTGGCGCTGATGACTGAGCACCAGGGCAGGTAAAACTTTGATAAAGGAGCCAAAAGTTCAGATTAAACAATCAATTTATCTATATTCAAAGTAAATGATGCTATCTTCAGGGTAGGGACTGTCTTACTAAGTTTGTTTGCAAATGTTTGAGCTTTTCACCCTTTGTCAGTAATAAATGATAACATCACAAGGAAGGAAAATGGACTTCAGAAAAGCCTGTCGGCTTAAAAAGAGCAGCCAGAGAGATTAGGCCTACAGGCGTAGCTTTAATGGTGATACTGTCACTGAGAGAGACACAAACTCTTGCCAAAGAGCTATTATAATTCTGTGTTTATTACAGTGTTCAGTACAGGACATGCAGTCACCCTAGCACGGGGTAACACTTGCTATATTGTGCTCAGAATGAGTAACAAATATCATGTGAGTACGGAATGTATCAGATCTTTCCAAAACTGTGTCTGGGCAGGCAAGGGGGTTTGCTGCCTCACTCAGCAGGACACTCAAGCTACTTTGTGCTGCTTTGATGGCACAATGCTGCTAGGAGGTTTTCATGACTGGCTGCTTAGGAATGCTGCTTGTGTGAGGACAAAAGCCCCCGATGGACAGGAAATCCAGCATGACTTGATCCCAGTGTCCCAATGTCACAATCTTGATTGTCCCCGAGTCAAGAATCTGCAGGGATTTTGACATTGCCCCTTGTGCATCACACATTTAACTGAGGGTTGTTGGCTGCAACTGTGATCACAAGGTCATAATTTCTGATTTCTGCCCAGCTATTGATGATACCAATAGAGGGATTCTTCTAGATTACATAATATTCATTTTAATTCAGAAGCAAAATTATTCTCTGTGGTGCTCTCTGCTTCCCTTGTTGATGTGGTCCAAGTGATGGCTGTGGATCTCTCTGGACATGACTGGTTCATCAGACACCAGAAACCATGGTACAAAGAATGGAGAATGGGAGTTTACTGTCTCATGGACTGATGGGCCCCAGGTCCGTGCCTTGCTCCTGTCTGCTCGTGGCACCATTTTGGGAGATCAACAAACCTGGAGCACTTCTGAATGCCAATGACTGTGACTTCATTCATGAATCAGAGTGCTGGAGACCTGTTGGTACCTAGAGCAGTAAATATAAATTGGTTTCATACTGGTGCCTCTCATAACTAAGGTCTGTGGTTTTGGTGTTGCAAAGACCTTGGCAGCTCTTGCAAGGTGAGCTGGTGACACTCACCAATTACATACATCTCCCAAAATTACTTTGAGGGCGTGGTGTAGACAAAAAATATCTGCAGATTTTGAGGAAGAGAAGTGAATTTGGAGGATAAAGAAATTGGTGACATTTTATTTATCTATGTGTGGAGAGAAAAACCATTATGTCCAGCTTTGGATAAACATCTACTAAAGCTTCTGAACAGCAAACTAGACAAGGGGGAGTTGTCATTAAAAAATAGAGTGTATTTCTATAAAAAGTCTTATTTATCTGAGGTGATAAAAGAAAAGCTGATTAGAAAAGCTGATTAGAAAAATCTTAATACAGAAAAAGCTATATCAGTTTTATAGCAGAGTAGCTGCTCATAAATTCAATGGAATTTCACCAGCACTAAAAACACAATGGAAAAGAAAAGACATTCTGAATTCAAAGAGAAAACGAGATCAAGGATTACTTTGCTTATTTTGATAATAAAAGAAATGCCATAAGAACATGGAACATATTATTAGGTTAAAAAAATTAGCAATGCTATTTATACTGAAATGTCATTGATGATAAATTCACTGCTCAGTAAACTTTTCAAAGGCTAAGAGAGTGATAATTTTAACTGTTGGTTCTTCATGCTAACAAACACTGTGCTATAGAATCTGCTATAAATGTCATCCATACAATAAAGGAAGAACAAATACTTGGCTATGAAAGGACACCTGCTCTTCTGAAGCAGCATACTTCTACTGAGTTATATCTGCCTTTTAGTTTAAAATATTTTTTGCTTCCTGTTTTAAAATATTGACAAACTTTCCATTCCTTAGTAAAAAAATACTCTACACAAAAATTAATCCTTTTTTTTCTGTAAAATCACTTTATAAACACTATCAAAAGCTGCCAATCTAGCAATTTCCCCAGATGTCTTGTTATAGCTTAGTAATTAAATTGTAGTCTCTGAGCTGTCTTTTTCATAGATAAGTTTACAGGAAATGCATCTTCATCCTTGTATACCACAGTACAAAAATGTTCTGCTGGGAATACAGTTGTATTTATTGATTTTTCAGAATTTGTAATTCCTTTCAACAGAAATTTAGTTGGCTCTTTTGAGCTTTCATGAACTGATGAAGGCAGAAAACAATAATGGTTTGAAAAGATACTTCTAGGGAATTTTATGATCTTATAATATTTGACACAGGATCTACATTAGAGATGTGTCCTCCTTGGTACCCACCTACTCTATGCAATATCTAGTTACAAATAATGGAATTGCTACATTCTTTGCTTAATAAAATGTGTCTGACTACAAGATGTCACAAATAATATGCTGTATTTAAAGCAATGTGAACATCACAAGTGCTAATGTGAAGCATCTTTACAATTCCACACCAAAAAGCCCGAGCAGTAGAGAAGATAATTGCCGGAATTGATCTCTTGGGAAGTAAGAGAACTAACCCCAGCATTTTGCAAGCCTGGCACTGTACTCCTGTGTCCTTGCAAGCATACCTTCCTAGGGACTCAGTGCCAAGGCTTTGTCCGCAGCAGAGATCCCAAGGCAGCCTCTGTGCCTGGCAGAGCAGTGAAAGGGGCAGCGTAGCCCACAGGCTACCCACTGCTCTCCTCTGCCACCGTGGCAGCCAGGCCTGGCCTTAGGGACCCACAGCCTGACCTTTGCAGGGCAATCCTGCTTTGCAGGGCAAGCCTCATGGGATGGGAACTGCTCATATCACCTCAGCTGGGCTGAATTTACCCAAAGGTTTCAGGACTTGTTTTCCAGGATCTTGACATATAGCTCACTTTGGGTGTGAGGGCCAAGTTAAAGCTTCCCATACCCTGGATTTGTATCTCAGCCAACTGAATGTGGGAAGAGGGAAGGAGAAAGTAGTCTTCCTCTCCTGATGACATGATTTCACATGGAAACATTGCTGAGAACACAAGGCAGCAGATTTCCAAGAGGACACCCAATCCACTGGATTAGAGATGCATCCTGACACTCACGCTCATGTTTCCATGTCTGTTTGGATGTGTCATAAAAAATCAACCAAGCACCACCACAAGGACAAAAGCAGTTCCCACTTAAGGATAACACAGAGGCTTGTAATAAGTTAGACTACCAATAAATTTAAAATTTTGGTATAATTTTCTTGGAAAGCTTATTTATTCAAGTGAATTTGTCCGGGGTTGCCCAAGAGAATTTTCTCCAATCTGGAGTACATCACGGTTTCTATGGGTATGCACCAATCCTTCCTATTGGAGGTCTTGAAGTGTCTATATAGTCAAGATGAAAACAGAAAGGGAAATTAAATGAAAATCAAGAGTGTCAATGCTTTTTTACCAAATATATAATGTCTTCCCACCCAAATAAAAACATGTTTCTGCAGCAGTGACCTCCTGAGTCATTTGGCGGAATATTCTTCATTTATGCAGCTGCGTCCTTCCCCAAAACCTCATAATTATGGAAAAAAATTCAGTGTCTGATTTGCATTAAAAAAATACATCCATAAGAGGTCTGAAACTGCTGTACATTCAGTGCACTGGTCTTCTCTGATGTAGTGATTGCAGCACTTTTTCCAGTTTTTCTCGTGAAATCAGGAGGTCAAACTTTGTATCAGTGTTTACGGGGACTTGTTTTCATCCAGCTATTTGCTTTTCAATATGCACGTTGCTCAGATAGAAAGATACATGCTTTTCCAGCATCATTGAGACTCTAACATGGATTGCAACACAATTTGCAATAAGATCTCTATTTACTACTTTCTATTGTTGCTGCAGACCATCTTAAATTATTGTGAGATTATTCAGAATATTGTGACTTTTCAAAGTAGATTTTCTCTTAAAACATTGCAGCAATTTTGTTCCATGTTTCTTGTTTTCCATTTGATAATTCAAGAACTTGGATTGAATGAATTAATTATGAGTAATGTACATTATGAACTATTCCATGTATTAGGACCACAGCTGTTTACTGCCATTAATTATTGAGATAATTTTGAGATGAACTTTGTTATAACCTTGAAATGAGCAAGATGATGGAGAATATGAACCAATGTAAAGTTTTTCCATAGCTCTGGAATATCTTTCTCTAGGAAAAGCTGCATAAGTATTTTAAAAACAACTTTAAGTTAAAAATTATCTGAAGAGTAAACCAGAAAATGTTTTCCATCTATGGCAAAAGCTAAACTGGGTTCATCTGTATTTCAAAAACCAGAATTCCAAATCGTTTCTTGTCCTGTTTATCAGAAAAGAGAGATTGTATGAATAGCCTATTGTTAGTAACAAGCTTTGCTTCATCAAGTCAATAAATGGTTGAGTTGTTATATCATGTAGTTTCAGTTCATGAATTGTGCATTTGTTCAAGCCTCAACAGACTGAGAGTGCCTGTTTACAGGCTGCAAACTTTTCCTAGCTTGCAATTTCACTTTTTTAAAAAGAAATTAAATGTAGCACCAATTGCTAAAGAAGAGAAATCAACATGAGAGTTAGGCTAATTAGGGATACTTAGCAGTCGAGTTTGTCTCAAGCCTGCAAATGGCAACAAACCCTGCTAGCAAAACTTCCCAAACTCACTGTTTTCTTTAAAATAATAACTACCGAAGCTAACTCTTATCAGTGTATTAATTTGAATGGCACATCCAAGCAGATTTTGGGAGATTATCAGGACCTTTGATCTCTTGATCCACATATGCAAACCTCTTTGATGTCAGGTGGGAACCCAGCATGAATAAAAGACAGCCTATTTTCTGAGCAGCAGAGGCTGATCTGGAAAAGGTCAGGCAGAGAAAATGGATACATACATAAGCCAGAATCATACTAAAAAAAAATACGATTTTTTTTCTAACTGGCTAAATGAACATTTCCAAGGCTATTTGCTTTGCTTTGTTATGCTTTGCTGAAAGTGAAATACAATGCATAGAGAATTGTGGGTGTAGCATTTCACTTCCTGGCTTTGACATTTCTGGTGGGTTACTACTGCTAAATATTTGTGAGCGTTCATGACCTTCAGAGCTCAAAGAGCTGCCACCGGGAGGTAGATACACACAGAGCCACAATTAGCACAGCATTTCAAGTACCTGTGGAGGCTCTGCTAGCTGTAACTTTAATTTCAACCTCTGTCCCTGGGCCTGTGACAGTCCCTCTCAGGAGGAGGGTGTGGTGCCTGATTGTCATGAGCAGCAACTGGTCAGGATGGTGGGTTTTGTGAGAAGGTGGAACAGGCTGCTGGACATTTGCCACTGGGGCGGTTTGATAGTACTGGGGTGGCCCATAGTAGGGAAATACCCCAAAACAAACAGGGAAAAAAAATGTGAGGAGGGAACAGCACCATTAGAGTAGATACCTAAAGAAATAATTACTTTCATTTTACTGTGTCTCTCTTCTTGTCCAAAACAAAGGAACATTTTCCATGGCTTATGTTTTGGGGTTGTTTTCAAGTGTCTTCATGTAAAGAAAAATTCTGCCAACTGATGTGAACATATTTATTCACAACATTAAGAGCTGTTTGTTATGGATGTGTTATTTTTAATCACATTTCTGGTCACATTCTTCAAGAAGCTGTTATCTTAATTCTGAAAGGGAAAAAACCCATCAGTCCTAAGGTGGTCAGATGACAGATGCAAACTAGCCATTCTTTCCCTCCTTCAGCTGCTTATAACTCTCACTGTGGGTCTGCAGAGTTACAAGTTCCTTTGGTCCTTCCCAGCCACAGTGCTGAGATACTGACTTACGAGGTTTGGTCCTCACCATCGCAGTTCTGTATTGCAGCTCTATAATTAGAACATTTCTCATTTACAGAGAGTATTGCCGTGCTGTCTAGCATCTAAAAACATCCCAGCATATGATTTCAGACTCATAAGGGCATTTTGCAGTATAGCAGAAGGAATACTTGGTAAGATTGCTGTGATCTAGGGTGCTTCATTTAGGGTCTTTTAGTCTTAAAAGGGGTATCCTTCAAAAGCAGTTCCTTTTTTTATTTTTTAAATAGTAATAGCTCAAAGTTTCAGATTATTCCTTTGATCATGAAATGTTATTCATACTGATGCTCTGTAAGGCCTCCATAACTATCTCAGGGAATGAATGGCAGTACAAGGACAGTGTTGTCTTTATTTAGCATTTCTGGAAAAGTGGATGCCAGAATCTGGATTTGTACTCACAGTGTTAGGATGAAAGGTCACCCAACCCAGACACACAGGGACCCCAGCATGATGACACCCAACTTGACTTTCCAGTGCCCTCAGAGGCAGAAATCTGCAGTTCTGAGTTATACACCTTAGATATCTTATACAGCTGAAGACAAGAGTGAGGCACCAAACTGTGGGACGTACAACAGCCAGGGTGCCAAGCAAAGGGATGCAGAGACAATGCTGAAACAAGAGATGAGTCTGAAGTTCCCTCTCCCTGTCCCAGGGCTTCTGACAGCTAAGTGAGAGGGGTTTATAGCTCTGAAAACCTGCAGCCACTTCACTTCATTTGCTGCTTGTGTATGAATAACTGTGTTAAAAGAAGATGCCTACAGGAATGGAACTGTTCCTCACCTTACAGGTAGAGCAGATGATGGACACCATTTCACAGGGGTGTTTATCTGGATGACTTTGGAACAGCAACAGGCACATGAACTCCCTGCTTTGTGCTGGGTTCAGTGATGCTGGCATGGGCTGGGTGTTGTGTAACCAGCCCTAATAAACAAAGGATTCTAGGCAGCCCACCAAATAGTTAGAGAATGCCTAAACACACCGTGAAACAAAATATCTGCTGAGACACTCTCATCTCATCCAAGATAAGAAGGCCTCTGGGAATACACATTAGGAGTACTTTAGGTGCCTAAATACCTTTGCTGATGACAGTTTAGGTGCCTTTCAGGTATGCCTGCCACAGGCAGAATTGTTGTGATTCACTCTCTTGAATGCAGGCATCTAAATTCTGCTTGAGCTATGCCACAGGCACCTAAAGGCTTTTGGAATCTTCTCCTATCTATTTGAATTTATAAAAATATCTTGTTTCAATAATATGGCAAGGATTCAAATGGTTTCCGATTTTTCTGTGTAAATGAGTAGGAGGTGATGTTTTGGATTTTTTAGATTCCTTCACTTTCCTAACATAATTACCAGAATAGAACTTAAATTAATACAGCACTTCCAAAGTGCTTTTCATTGATTTGACCACAGTTATATGTTAAAAAAATTTAAATTTATGGACACTATTGCAGGACTTCTTAAGTTGCTTTGCCAACTTTTCTTTTGCAAACATGATTCTGAGGCCGGATTTTTGTTGTCCCACAATATTGTTTCAGATAACATCTAGGTACTGTTTTGCATTTTATATATGATCTTTACACCTTATTTGCCAGGCAAACATCCTCAGCTTGTACAAACTTTTCTAAAATTCCCCGCAGGAATGGAAATTTAGTTATAACATGAAAGGCATCTCTGAGTGAATGTGCTGATTTCTAAAAAGTGGAAAAAAACTTTCATTTTTGTCTAAGGTGGAGTCTTTCTATTAAGAGCTGGAACTGTAACTCAGGGCTGGCCATTTTAATGGTTCTACTGAAGACAGAGCAAAAGACAAAGGCTGATCATCTATGCAGAGCAGGACTGTGCTGTCTAACCAGTGTTAGCACCCAGAAAAATAAATCTGTTGCCACAGCCTAGGATTTTGCCTGGTTTACAGCAGTCCAGTTTAATAAATCTTGCATCCTGTTGTGCTGTATGGGCATTTGGTTGGTGGCTGCAGCTGCAGCCAGGTGATTTATTACTGCTGACACATCCTTTTGGGTGGATGTATAACACTGCTTGGACTGGAAGTTGTTCTTCTTCCTGACATGCACAGCAGGAAATGTTAGCAGGACCACATTTTCTCCCTGATCAAATATCAGTGGTAAGCTGTCCTACTTTTGTCTCTGTGCTCTTTTACATTGCTAAAGCAGTAAGCAATGAAGCAGGAGTGCATCCAGGTTTGCATGGTGATGGCTGTCCCAGGGACAGAGGAGTCTTGGGTGGGTGGCAGGACCCCACTGC
This sequence comes from Calcarius lapponicus, assembly GCA_039654755.1. Taxonomy (NCBI): domain Eukaryota; kingdom Metazoa; phylum Chordata; class Aves; order Passeriformes; family Fringillidae; genus Calcarius; species Calcarius lapponicus. Next base: position 49,249,751 of record CM077462.1, on the reverse strand, counting down.
TGCCATTCTCCTCCTCCTCCTCCAGCTGGCATGCTGGCTTTCAGGGATCACAAGGTGGTGCTCTTGTACTTATGGCAAATTATTCAGTGGCCAACACTTGAGGTGCCTGAGGCTGTCTCAGCCTTCTGCTACAAAGGACAAGCTGAACTAAGCAGCACTGCTGGTGGTTGCATGCCTGCTTATACCAGAAGAGATTCCTGGTGAGAAGAGCATCTCCAGGGGTGCGCTTCCCTGTGTAAGAAAAGGTTAAATGCTGCACGCTCACAGGATCGGAATCTGTTGCGATACAGTGAGATCTCTTCTTGGTGCCTCATCAAAAGACATTCTCTTGAGCGAATGTCATAAAACCTGGGCTGAATGCTTCCTTCATGTAATTCTCCAGTGGGAAAAGAAGTAGACTCAGAAGATGTTTTCTATAGACTAAGGATTTAGCTATCTCTTTCCATCCTGTTTTGAAGCTGAGCTCACCACTCCTCACCCAAATGATACACTTCATCCTTGTCACATACTGGCATGGTACACCACATTTGAAACAGAATATGCATCTTTTTTACCCAAGCTGGACTCTGTATTTTACTTCATACATTTTTCACTTATCCATTTTATTTTCGCCAAAGACTTTTTGGCTATAAGGATATCACATTAAAGAATTTGTGATATTTCAAAGGTCCTTTACTACTGTATATACAGACCTAGTACCAGGACTCTAGAAATCATGGCAAGGTAATATTTCAGAGAGCAAGAGAGGGATTAAACATGGACAGTGGCTCTGGGACTGTGTTTAAAGATGATGGAAAATCTCCTTTTTCGACAAATCTAGCAGATGTGTCATATTATAATGAGTTGGTAGGAGGCTATTTCAGGAGACTGGAGGATGCAGCAATATTGTAGTTAACAGGAGCAATTGGATTACAGAGCAGGCTGCTGTGGTTGCTGCTCATGGTGTACCTGAGTGAGAACTGAGCACCCTGTCTTTGTACATCCTCCTCACTATAAATAATAGGCTGTGTCTGACAGGTATTGTTCTTTACAAGAGAAAACACATTGCTGAGAGCTCCAAACTGTACTCTAATAAGGGCTTCAGTTTCAAGCTACATACTGGAATATAGAAACCCCATACTTGTTACTTCTGATTTTCTTTGAAAATTTTCTCTCCTTTTCATGTTGAGCAATCCTCTTAGTGCTCTGTATTTTATAACAAATTCTGTGTGCCCAACTTTTAGGTATTTCTTGAGTATTTCAGTATCACTTTGTTGAAGTGAGGCACATGTTGAAATGCTGTTGTCACCACCGCATGCACCGGTAATTCATATGCATGGAAAATAAAAATAGTACTGACTTGTACAAGTTTGGTTCAAGGTCTTCTACAGTTAAAATTTTCTGCAAAAGCCATTACTGACAACTTTGCTGCAAAGAAATACAGAGAGAGTTTGAGCTTGCTGCAGCATTCTGGAAAATAGAAAGGGATATGTTAAGAACAAGGCAGCTTTTCTCTCTCTCACCCAGCAGAATTTCTTATTCTTATGACCACCACAGTCTGATTTTAACACCAATGTGACAGCATTTGCCATCTTCTCTTGAAATGTTCTCTCTAGCTAAAGGAAAAATTCCTTGTATTTTCTGTGATCTTATGTGAGGAAAGAGCTATGAACAATATGTTCCCTGCTGGCTAGGACAGACAACGTTAATGACAAGGTCAATTCTATTTTACCACCTATTGGATTCCATAAATGCTACTATACTGACTAAAGCAGCCTGCAGTAATGGTACTGAAAATAGAGTTGAAACAAAATTTGAGTGTATATTACCAATGAAGTGGTTCAATGTGATTATAAAGTTCAAATAATATATCAGGAATTTGAATGCATCCTGCCACACTTCAGGATAGTGTTATAATTAATTTTAAAAAGGCTACAGGATTAAGCATATAAACATGCACATGAACACTCAAATGACCTGAGTGTACCTTCAGCAGATTTGCAGATGGTACCAAGCTGAGCAGTGCAGTTTGCACACCTGAGGGATGGGATGCCATCCAGAGGGACCTGGATAAGCTGGAGAAGTGGCCCATGGGAACCTCATGAGGCTTAACAAGACCAAGTACCAGGTGCTGCACCTGGGTTGGGGCAACCCCTGGTACCAACACAGGCTGGGGGGTGAACAGATGTAGAGCAGCCCTGCCAAGAAGGACTTGGGGGTGCTGGGGAGTGAGGGGCTGGATGTGAGCCAGCAAAGTGTGGGATTGCATCCATCCCAGAATGCCAATAGTGTCCTGGGGTGCACCAAAAGAAGCATGGCCTGCAGGGCGAGGGAGGGAATTCTGCCCCTCTACTCCACTTTGCAGCACTGCATCCAGCTCTAGGGGCCCCAGCTCAGGAGGAATTGACCTGTTGGAGCAAGTCCTGAGGAGGCCACCAAGATAATTAGAGAAGTGGAGCATCTCTCCTTTGAGGAAAGGCTGAGAGAATTTGGATTGTTCAGCCTGGAAAAGAGAAGGTTTTGGAGTGATTTAATTGTGATTTTCCAGCATCTGAAGAGAGCTTACAAGAAAGGTGGAGAGAAATTTCTTACACGATGATGCAGAATGGCTTCAAACTGAAAGACAGTAGGTTTAGATTAGATGATAGGAATAAATTCTTCATTATGAGGGTGGTGAGGCACTGGAACAGGTTGCCCAGAGAAGTTGTGGATGGAGTGTTCAAGGCCATGTTGGAAGGGACTTGAGCAACTTGATCTAGTGACTCTGCCTATGGCAGCAAGGGTGGAACTATATGATCTTTAAGGCCCTTTCCAAACCAGGCCATTCTATGATTCTATAATTCTATAATTCTAGGATTCTACAATTCTATGATTCTATGCTTCTATGATTCTGTGATTCTGTGATTCTGTGATTCTATGATTCTGTGATTCTGTGATTCTATGATTCTATGACCTTGACTGTCCCTGAATGTGTAATACTCACAAAACCTACCTCATGTACTTTCTTCTCTATGTACTTTCTTCTGTTTCTCTTCTTGAATGCAAATCCTTTGGATTCCTGAAATATTCAAGGCCAGGCTGGATCAAGCTCTGAGCAACCTGATCTAGTTGAAGATGTCCCTGCTCATTGCAGGGACATGATGACCTTTAAAGGTCCCTTCCAACCTGAACTATTCTATGTTTCTAAGATAAAATAGCTCAGCTTTGCCACTTCTACAGAGGCATGAAGCCTCTATAATTCTAGTTGAGGTCTGTGATGAGCCCTACAGGTTAAATACTGAAAATTGTCTCTTAAGTAACTAACAAAAAACTAGTTGAAGCAAAAAAGCTGAAGCAAAAAAAGCTGGTACTCAACTCCTGTGCTTCAGTTCAACATGATCTTGGAGAGCCTTGAGAGCCTTGAGAGGTCATTTCACGTTCCCTTCAGCAAGGAAAAGGGCAAAGCCCTGTGTACAGCAGAATAACCCCTGCACCAGAACAGAGTGGAAACTGCCTGAGTCAAGCTGGGCCCACTGGAAAGAACTTAAGGACCGAGGTGCCAGGTTAAATCTAATCCAGCCTGAGCTTCCATCCCAGAAGCTTCCTCAGCTCCACTGCTGGGACCACAGCCAGCCTAACAAGGGCTGTTACTATCCCCTCTGCTTGGCACGGGCCCATCTGGAACAGTGTCCAGCTTTGGGCCTAAAGCCCCTTAGGTGAAGGAGATGCTGAGGTGTCTAGGGTGAAAAGGACACCAGGAGGTACTGAAATAGCAGCCCACAGCTATGCCAATGGGTATTACAAAGACTACAGAATCAAGGATTTCTTGGAAATGGAAGATGCCCAGTTGCAGAAGAGGCAATGGTCACAGACTGTTCTGAGAGGCTTGGGATAGAGTTTGGGAAACAGTTTGAGAGCCTAAAGAGAGTGGTGGTGGAATCTTTTTCCTTGGAATGGGTCCTGAAAGCTCAGTTAGAAAAAGCAGGGCTGACCTGACCAAGTGCTGGCAACAGAGCTGCAGGGTGAACCCCAGAGGTCCCTCACAACCAGCGTTTCTGTGAGGTTGTGATATGTTCCTAAGAATACTGTTCTGGAAAAAAAAAATAGGATTATTATTCCTGCTGGAGTCAAATGGAGTGTTGGGACAGTACATTTTCCATGCACATTGCAAGCACACACAGGCCTGAAATGTGCCATTGCCAAGATGTGTCCACTTGCCAAAAGGAGAAAAGCATGCCACGGTTTTGTGCCAAAAGCAGAAAGCCATACAATCTTGGCAAGCATAATGCATGAACCTATGGCTGGCATGCTTCTAAGGCATCCACTTTCCCTTCTATTACTTGGATCAAAGGCAGAAATTGTTCAGCTCTGCCCAGAGCATGGCAAGAACACGTGTTTCTCACAATATGCACACTGGTGGTGAAACTGAGCCTGATCTGGCACATTCAGTGTTTTTAATATTCTCGTAGAACAAGGAGATTTTAATGTTACAGACAGATTCAAGAATTCTGAATTCTGTTTGATTCTGACAGCACTAGAAGTTCAGCTCTAAGAACAAAGATGTGTGGCTGGGGGCTTTGCTTCTCAGGGAGCACACAGGCTGCAGCCCAGGACTCAGTGATGAAACTCCAGACCACAGCTCTACTCTTGCTCTGTGAGTTCAAGAAACCTGAGCACCAAGCCAAAAGTCTGTCCCTGGGAAAGTTTAGGTGGGAGTTTGAAGGGTCAGAGCTGTTCTGTTGTGCTGGAACTGGTGTGCGGAGGCATGACAGGGAACTCTCACTTGCTGTGAATCATTTGCTTTAAGACAGAGATGATCAAGGAGGAGATGAATGGAAACACAACCTCATAAACCAAATTGGTTCAAGTTATTTCTTTAAATACAATTCATTTCCAGAATGTTTATGCTAGATAAATAAGCTGGTGCTCTAAGAAGCAGGAACACTACATTAAATGAGATATTGAATAATAGTATATCATAGCATATAAAGAATAATGGTATGAGCCCTCCAGAGGTGCTGAAATATGTACCCCACACAGGTTGGGGCCCTGTTTTGATAGATCTCATGCCAGTCACTTTCTCTCACCTCTGCTTTCAATATAACTATTGTGATTAGACTGGGAAGAAACAGGGTATCTTTGTCTTCTCAGTCTTCTCCCACGACCATTTCTGAGAGCTTTACCCTGTGCAAAAATTATCTGAGAATGAAAGGGCTGTCCTTCTTGTTCACAGTTGCACATGATGATCTCTTAGACATTGTATGAATTCTTGCTGCTATAGCCACCAGTCTCAAATAAGCCAGAATGTAGATAGCTGCTTTAGTGAACCAGAAAGGCACAACCATCAAAAACAGTGCAGGAAATAAACACACAAGAATGTTGCTGCCTGCAGTTTTATAATTACAGAAAGATCTTATCACCAGCAATGGAGTGTTGGTCACAATTGGAGGGAAGTTGTTTCAATTTTGTATTTCTCTGCAGGGTTCATTGAGAATTTTCAATACTTCAGTATTCATTTTTAAAACTTTAGCAAAGTGCTTTGCAAGATTGGTCAAAGCTGATGGTGCCAGCCTCTGAGGGCCAACATTTCTGTATGGGTAGTGTGGAAGGCTTTTAGACATGTCTGTGAAGCACCTTGCGAAGCTGGTGGTGCTCAGAAATGGGATGATGCTGTCAGCCAGCTGACAGGGTGGGGGTGGAGGAACAGGGACATTTACAAGGTAGAGTTTTGTGCTTGCATTTAGAAGGCAACACATGGTCTTTGATGTGCACAGTTACCCCAGAGAGGGACAGTAAGTGGCACATAGGTGGTTTCCCTCCTCTGGGAGTTTGTATCCCTCATTCTGAAACTGTGCCCAGGGAAACCTCTGAATAGCTTTTTTCTAACATTGAGAAAAGGAGATATACATCATTTGGTAGGATTTTATTTTTTATACTCTGCATATTGATTTGTTCCTGCTTACCTCTTGCATATCTGCTCCTTTGGGCCCACACACTCTAATACATCTTCACCTCCAGCTCCCCATGGGATATTCGAGTCACGTTCAGTCCCTCCATCACCTCCACAGTTCCTTCCCTCCCACTGTAACCTCTGGAGTGCAGCCAGTTAAAGTGCACACTCTATAATTGACTGGAGGCAGCTTCAGTGAAAGGGGTTAGAAAATAATTGGTTTATTTCTGAGAAATGGAAACTGAAAAATGTATGGGTAACAGAGCAGAAGTGTGTTCTGACAAGTACATTTCATTAGACTAATTAATACATCTTATAAGCATTCAAACCCTTTCTGACCAAAATGCCCTTAACTTCTATGTCAGGACAATAAACCTCAGCAGTCTGAGTTATCTGAGTTTTATAGAAATTGAATTCCAGCTGTGCAGTGCTTGCCAATGCAGTGATAATGTCCAAAGCTTCCTCTTGTTAAGTCTCCCATGCTTTGTCACTGAGTGAGCTGCATCAGGGGACTTCCAGGCCTTCTTGTGTGACCTAATCAGTGTCCAGCCTGAGTGATGGGATGATGGCAGGAGCCAGCATTCCTGCGAGATGAGGTGATGTTGTCACCAAGTGGAAGTCTCAAGCTGAATTGCTATGAAGCAAAGTATTTTAAGTCACGCTAGCAAATTCAGAAGAAAACATTTTTTTGTTTTTTGGGCATGTGAGAACATTTCATTTCAATATAATTTAGTAAGAAACTTAATGCAGACATCTTCCCTAAGAATATTTTAAAAAAAGGTTGGTGTCTTTCAACATGAATAATGAAAATTTCAAGTCCTGTAATTCTGACTTGCCATGAGAACAAACAGTAAAATGTCAAAATATCCCACTGAATAATTTTTTTCATTCTCAGCTGTACTTTTGGGGGATTGGTTGGGATGACATCTTTCTATGCTAATTTTTTGTAGTATCTGTTCACCCTGAGACTATGAGTGTAAAATCAAAACAGACCTTTCTATCCCAAAGTAAAACTGGCACGTAGCCTTTTGATTCAGTTACCAGATGGTGTATGGTATTTATGAGAACAGTTGTTAAATGCTTTATAGTGTGACTCACCACACTGATAGCTGCATAATAATGAAAAGTGGACAGTGCTATCGCAGTTACAAGTGCTCTGTTGTTGAAGGGAGCTGGTTGAGCTGATTCATAGAAACAGTTTCCCTCAGAAGTTCAGCCTAGAATATTTGGATTCATCCTCAAAGTGCTGGTTTCATGCAGCAGAAAACTGCTAACTTTACTGGAAAAAATGTCTTTTAAACCAGAACTTTGACCTTACTTTCTGGGAGGGAAATGCAGTTCAGCAGTTAATTATATTTATTTTTTTTAATTAATTTCTGACCTGGGTTAACTGCTAACTAAAATTATCTAGGGAAAATGAAACATATTTGTTATGCTGATATCATTATATGACATATTAGCTGTAACTCACACCAGCTGGAAGGCGTTCTTTCCTTTTCTTGGTGCAGGTTACGAAGAATTTTAGATAGGAATTTGTTTTTCCCCATTTGCACACTCTTAAGAAATCATTCTAGGGAAACATGATAGGACTGAATTCAATTCAGGTATTATTTTAAAATCCTTGCTATGAGATTTTTGATAAAACATTGCTTATCAGTTATTTTGAGAGCTGAAAAAAATACTGACATACCACACATTTAATGAAATTAAAAGGACCATAAAACAGGCCTAAACCACAAGACCATGAAAACTACTGCAAAGACAAGTAGATATCATTGTTAAACATTTATTTAGTTGCATTTATCTTGTTGGTTTTTACATTGCTTTTGTTTGCTTTTGGATAGTAAATCAGCCTTAATGGAAACACTGCAGCTGAAGTGGCATCTGTAGCCCTGCTACAGCTTGCTGTAGCTCGTCTGAGTAAAAAATAAGCCCAAATATACCTGAACTAAAATTACAGACCTTGTTCTCTCTGGTTGCTGCATTGCAGACAGAGTCCACAGGGAATAGCCCCTGGTGGAGAGAGTTATACAAAAGGTGCATGATTTAACTTTTTTTCCAGGATCTGTAAGGAGTCAAAATTCCTTGAAGTACTCAAAATACACCAGATGGAAGGCAGCCCTGAATTGTCCTCTGATTTTTCATCATCTATGCAGAATTTCACTAATCTAAAGTTACAGCCTGGATTTAAGAGCATCCAAAAAAAGAGAGTGGTTGGAAAACAGCAGTCTGGTGCAATGCCAGAGGCTCACAACAAATCCAGGAGAATTTTACCATTCCCCTGCTGCTCCCATGAATAATCAAACCTTACTTAAAATCCCTGGAGATCACTTTTTTTCTTCTTCAGCTCCCACTAAGTCTTAGTAAACATAGTGAGCTTCCAGTGGGATCTTCAGCAGAGTAAAGTACAATTTGTGCCAAAGGCAACCACGCAGCGTCTGGTGGCAAAGGTTGGAGAGACTTCTTGTTCTCACACCATGTTGCAACAGATTTCTCTTTACTCAGATGCCTGTTTGCACTTTGGGGAGATACAGAGACAGAGACAGGTACCAGCGTGACCTTCTCAGTGACCACTGACCCAGCAGCCACCTGTGACTGGTATTGCAGGCAGGGCTGAAGCTCCTCCTGGGTTCTGCATTTTTGGCTGCAGAAACCCCTACCTTTCTGGCAATGGTGCAGGTTGGATTCCTAGGCACCATTGAGGGTCTCATGCTGAGACTGCAATCACAAAGCTGTTTGCCCACACGTGTACCTGCCTGTCCAGGGGGCTTCATGCGAGTCAATGAATTCACCCAGGACAGTGAATTTTGTATTTGTATGTTTTACAAAAGGGGTGTGAAGGTTTGCAGCATAAAATGCTAGTGATCCAAACAAATGTAGCAAATAAGAGGGCATGAGTGTGAAGTTTAGAACTGGCCATCTCAAATGCAAGTTTGCCTGAAACTCTCCTTAATATGTGTTTAATTTTATCCAGGCCCTTCATTAAAGAAAAGAGCATTAAACTTCCCTCCACTGTCTTTTAAAACCAAAGTCTGCAAACTACAGGAAAGAGCAGCAAAAAATACGGGGTCTGGAGGAACTGATTAATGAGGAAAAATATACATAGACCTTGGTGAAGTGGTGGCTCAGAAGCAATGTAATAAACCAATGAATATTCGCAAGCTGTAAATACCAAGGATAGAAATTTGGTAGGACACAGTCAGACATAATCAGGACTAAAAGGAGAGGAAAAAATATACATGCTGGGAGTAAAGGAAAAGAACAGTTCAGTGAGATGCAATATAGCTGGGAATTAATAGATAGCACACCTATCCTGCAGGGAAGAAAGTGCTGATAAGCCAATAGGCTGAAAGAGATGTCAGGACTGTCCATCTCCCACTGCTGTGGTAAGGTGACTTGTTAAATGCCAGCCATTTATGTGTAGCTTAGCTTTCAAAACCTAGCTTGGCTGGACATTAAACACCATCTATCAAGCCGAGTTTGCAGGCCCAATGTGAATTTGTGCCACCTGTGCCACCCCCTGTGCAGCCAGGGCAGGTAGCCACAGGCAGAGGGCTCAGGCAGCTCTCCCGTGTGCCAGTGCAGATTCGCGGTCCCACTTGTCACTGCCACGCGGGCATGGGTCTGGATGCGGCAAAACTCTCTTTGGGAGGTTTGACCTCGTGTAGGACCAAAAAATGAAAAGTGAAGCAAGACCCTTTGAAAGCTTGTGGGAAGTCAGTGAGCCTCTGAACAGGTCTCTGCCCTGTACAGGGAGGTTCCTACTCAGGTTCCCCTGCATCACCCCAGCAAGGTCTCAGACACAGTGGAAATACCCGTTTTACAAGGCTCAGCATTTTTTCCTCCACCTCCCCCTCCGCAGTGCTGCCAGACAGTGCATCTTCTTCAGCAGCAAAAGAGGGGGAAGGTTTGTCCCAGCCCCGGGAGAGCCGGGCAGGCTGACCCAGCCCTCCCCCTCTGCGGAGCCACCCCTGGGCGCGGAACCGGCATCGGGATCAGGCAGGAAAATCTCCGGCCAGCCTTTCCCCAGCTGCTCCCAGCTCGGAAACCTCTGAACAAAATGTTCCCGGCTGGGAACTGGGAACGAGTTCGCTCCTTGCTGCAGAAGACCTACGGCACGGTCCCTCCTGGCTCCTCCCCGCCCCACCGGCGGCCGATGAAAGAAAGCGCTTCCACCGGGGCTCTTGCTAACGGAGAGTTATTTCCTGCTTGGGGTGTGCTGGCCTTAGCCTCTGGAAATGGGAAATTCCACCCTGAATCCGGCGGGAGCTTATTTCGCTGGCCGAAGTCCGTCCTGTCTCTGTGACATTCTGTGGGAATTTTTCCTCTGAGAAACAAGTGGTGGAAAATGGAGCTTTGTCTAGGTTTTTAACCAGCCCGGTTAATCCACTATTGGAAAACATTGTAAAATGACCCTTTAGTGAATTACTAATCTACTAAACTAGAAATTAGAAGGAAAAATAATTTAATTAAACCAGCAAGTTTTTCAGACTAGAGACTGCAGCATTTATTACATCCAGTCCTCTCTAACCTGCACCCTGAATGCAAAAGTCAGGTTATCTGATCAAGTAAAGCTGCTGCTCGGAGTTAATAAAGCCAGCACTGAGGTTATGAGAGGTGTGAGGGGGGAAGGCCTCCAGGTCTCTCGCTCCAGCTGGAAAAGGCACGGCTTTTGCACTGTGTGTTTACAGGCTTCACTTCCCAGCATGTTGCGACTTGCCCTTGCAGGAGTGAAAACAGACCTACAGATGTTAGCTCATCACGCTCACCTATGCATGGTCTGAGTTTTGGCTTGGAGGCGTTCGCAGACACGCACTCCTTCCTCCCGGCCCGCTCCGGGGCAAGGGCTGAGCAGGCAGGGAGCATGCAAGCGAGGGGTCTGTGTCCCCAAATACCATTTCTGAGCGGTGTGCTTAGAGTCTCACCACAGATGCGAGAAGAAAATGACCTCTGTGGCTGACAGGCGCAGAGCAGAGCTGCCTGTGGGGAGCTGGCACGGAACAAACCGGGCGGCTGTGGCAGAGGCAGGAGGAGCGGGGAGCCTGAGGGCAGACAGCCCTGCGGCCTCAGGAAAGGGAGGAAATCCCAGGTGAGGCTGACCCAAAGGGTGAGGAGCACTGCCAGCCCCCCTGATATGAGGGGCTCTCAATGCCCGGGACTTTTCCACAGGCATGGTTTTCCATGGATAAGGTTTGGAACATAAAACTCTAAACGGAGTTAGAATAGCAACTAAGTCAAAAAGTGAAGAAGAGGATTAAATATAACGATAAAGGAGATTATTTTTATTAAACCATTGAAGAATAACGTCGGGAGGGGCAAGGCACAGCGCCTGGCCTCGGGCTCAGGCGTCCCCAGGGCTGGTGCAGCAGGAGCAGCGGCGCTGAGGGGCTCCGGGAGAGCTGGGGCTGGGACAGCCGGACACGGCCGGGGACAGCGGCACCTGCAGCGCGGTGTTTCCGTGACACCCGAGCTGCCCGGCAGCTCCCCGTGTCCCGCAGAGCAGATGCTGCCCGTGGCCGTGAGCGGCGCGCAGGCAAGCAGCATTCCACATATTCCACATGTGCTCCCGGGCCTCCCGATTGGTGTGCTCGCTGAAGGGGCTGGTCCTTGAAGTCAGCTCCCGTGCCTGTCACAGATGATATTTTTATGCAAGGAAACAAAACCAGGATATCTGATGGACTGTGTTATCTTTACAGACAGCTTGGAGCTACAGATGCAAGGCAAGAAGTTTTATGCTTGAACTTTGAAACTGTGAGTGGAATTTAAAAGCAGTTTTAAATGCTTACTTTTTAAATTTTTTTAAATTTTATTTTGCATGTGGATGCATGTGTGTGTGTGCAATTTTGCATGAAGTATATATATCTGCATAACCTCATTATCAAGCAAGCTGTTGTGAATTCTCCTAAGATGAAATAATTATTGCTTTGGAAAACTTTGCAAAGTGTTAGCTGCACTTACAGCTGGACTAATATATGTGCACGCTGAGGAAGAGAAGGATGTTCTTTTCAAGTGAGTGCAATTAGTCTAGTTTGAAATTATTTCAAATCATCCTTTCCACTGGAAAATCTGTTTGAGCAGGACTAGTTGTACTGAGGCAGAATCTCCTGGGAGTTATCAGCAAATGTCAGGCTGGTCTGTGTGTCTTTGTTACAGGCACGTTTGATGTTTGCTTGTGTATGGAGAGGGATTAGGTGAAAACCTGCTGTTACCATTGTGTGGCACTGCACTTGCTGGATGAAAAATCTGTTGGTACCAGGTGTTAGAAAGCTGGCCAATTAATGATGATTGCAGGATATTAGTTTAAGAGAATATTGTCCATTATGATGCAGATTTACAGAACTAATTCTAATGGATACATTGCACTAGCACTGGAGGATCATTCCTGTAGCTGAAATATTAATAACCTGCTCTTTCTTGCATAGGAATAATGAAATGAATTTCTGTGGGACAGCTCTAGGGGTTGATACCCAGACCAGGAGTCCAAACCTGAGCAGGCAGTTTGCCACTCCAGGCTTGTGATATTTCCACTTCCTTATGGGAACTGTCCAGGATGGTCAAACAAACAGGACTCCTGTCATCCTAGGGCATTACTTTATATACAATCTTGTGGGAAAAGAGCTATGTGCTAAAACTTTTCTTGATTCACTTCGATGTTAGTGCAAGCTGAAATGCATGCTCTAAAAACATAAAATAAAAGTTGTCTTAAATCCTGTCTGGATTGTTCCACAGCTCTTTCTAGCTACCCAAAACAATCCAACACCTTTCTCAATTTAACTTACATTTTCCTTAGTAAGGAGGAATGTTTCTCTTCTTTTCTTCATGTCTCTTTCTTGGCCATCAGTGTTGCATCAGTTTATAAATTTATATTCTGGTGAGTCCAGATGAAATCCAATGGTTTAGTGGAAATTGTGGCATGTGGGTATTGTGCCAATTACCCACATAGCTAAGTAGGTATAGCAGAAACCCCATCCCTAGTGGATGTGTCACCACTCCCAGCAGAAACCCCATCCCTGGTGGATCCATCACCACTCATTCTCCTTCTGTGGGCCTCCAGATCATGCAGCAACACAAACAGCATCCAGATGAGGTGTGGGCATACAAGTGCATTTCTGCTGCATTAGTCAGAGCACATAACATGGGATGATACCAACTCAGTACAACAGGCAGTGAGGCAATTCTGTCCATTGCCTGCTAAAAAGTAAATGTCAGTATTTCTTTAACAAATGAACTGCTGGAGTAAACCTATAACTTTTTGCTTCTCTTATATCATTTGTTGCAGAGTTTTTGTTACACCACAGGCTTCTCTAAACACAGATATACTGTTTCATCAAGCCCTGCCAAGAATTAATCAGAACTTATTGGAAATAATACAGTGATGATAAATTTCCCTTACCTTGGTTCTTTTTCTCTATCTTTTGTTGGTCACTACAGCAGGAACAGCCTGGGTTTACCCAGCAGACCAAAACACAGCGTTTGCCAAAAACTGAATTTGGCATGAACAGAAAAGTGGTCCCACAGAGAAAATCATGAAACTCAACATACTTTGGTCAGAAAGGCCTTCTTAATTGATGTGGAGGAAATCCTAAATGGAAGAGTCCTGCTCATAGGTGTACAATGAATTAGGGTTTTGTGTTTAACAAACTGCAGCATTTTTATTTCAATCATGTTAAAATCAATACATTTTCTTTGCACTTTCTAAGCAGCAAATGAGTCTTAAAAGAAAATCTAGGCATATATAGAAATGCATTTCTATATATAGAACTGTCCTTAAAATGCTGATAAAGTCCTTAAACTAAAGGGCCTTAATAATCCTTATAATATAAAATGTTTCCTCTTCATGTCACATAGTTTAGTTCTTCTTGTTCCCTTAATTTGGCAGTATTTTCTCTATTAGATATTGCTGCCTAGATGGAATGGGCCAGATTCTCAGCTAGCAAGCATGAATAGAGAATAACTTCATTGAAGTCAATGACATGACCCTGGATTCATTCCAGTGTGACCAGAGCTGGAATGTGGCTCAATACAGGCAGCTGCCATCCCTGCCAGGCTGCCCGAGGAGATGAACGAAGAGTTACTGCAGTTGTGCGTGCTGCTAGCAGAAGGATGGTCCTGCCTGCTCTCAGTTGTGCTTTCACCTCCAGATTCTTCCAAAAGCAAAGATTAAACGGACCAATCTCACTTTTATTCCACAAACTTCAGCTTTGTGTCTCCAGTCTATGCAAGGTTGAAGCTAAATCCAGCTATGTGCCTCCGTATCTTGTCTAACCCTCGACATCTATCTCAAGAAAACAAATGTATGTGTTACTCTTTATTTTCTTTCCTGCTCAGAAAGATTTTAGGTTTTCCTTGATAATTTTTATGTTTGTGGTGTTCTGTAGTGGTGATGTTGTTTTAGGAAGCTTGGCTTCTTGCTGTGAAAGTGCTGCTCCCTGTGATACTCCTGGAGGCTGCTTCCCCATTCCTGGAGAAAGTTCTGGTTTCCGTCTCTGTTGTGTGATGATAACCACACTGTTCCCATGGCCACCTACCCAGCAAAATAACTCCCAGGTCTTTGTCGTGGAGAGACTAATGGGTTATTTTGTATTGTAGGTGGGGCTTCCTTGCAAGAGTTTTGATTTCCCTGTTCTGCACGCTAGGACAGTCCAGAGCTCCTGCACTACCGGAGGAGAGGTTTTGTGTGGCTCTCTGCAGGCTCTGTCCTATCTCCTGAGATTCATCCCAGAGGCATTAGCTGGCTTTGTTTCAAATGGGAGTGCCAGCTCTGACTGATATTGCTGGTCAGAAATATCCAGTTTATACCTCTCCTGCTGCAGCTAAAGAACTGAACTCTGTGATATTTTACCAATAGCAATTCATCTCAGCTAGCTGGAAGTGCCAAAGCTACAAAAAGGTCTGAAGGGGAGAGACACCTCTGGGGTGAGGCTGGTTTCCTAGTTACTCCGAAGGGCAAACATGAACATGGTATGTTCAGATTTTAAGGAGTTCATTACAAATGCTACCTGCTGTGAGAACTTCCAGGAACACACACGTCTCTAAACATTCAGTATCACCAAGAAATAAACACACCAGTGAAGCCAACAGGCCTGTTCTTCTCTGGCATTTCCCAAGTTCCTAGAACGAAGTGTGTTCATATCTACCAGAGAAGTGGGGATTAGATGAAGTGGGGATTAGATGAACTGTAGCTAAAATAGTTTCTCTTGAAGTACTTTTTATCATTACATATCAGATATTTTTGTGCTATGTGGGCACATTCTCAACAACGGCACTCTATGGATTAAAAAAATCTTACTAAGTTCTGTCTGTAAGGGCACAAGGTTTACCTTACAAAATACTCATATGATGTATGCAGCCTAATTACAAAATTTTTATTATTTTTTTAATTATCAAAACTTTAAAGTTTTATAAAACATTTCCTTTTATAACTATTTGGTATTCTGTAGCATTTTTTTTGCTGATAATAGGTATGTATTACAGGCTGTTATTTTGGAACAAGTAGTTCCACTAGGAAACTAGAAAAATGTGCCTGATTTATTTTTTTAAAAAATTAATATTCTGCTTCCATATGTGCATTTGTGAGATGAGGATATTTATTGTGCAGTTAGTCAGCAGGGGTTTTGAAAATGATCAAGCAGGTGAAGAGAAGCTGAGCACATGCAAAAGAGTCCACAAAGTCAAGGAGGTCTGTGGGCCTAAAAGATAACACCTTGGTCACAACACTGCTAGTATCTCTGTTTTTTCAGGACTGAGAAGTATCACACTGTACTCTCACAAAAGCTTTGCAAAACTGGGGCCTTTGAGTCACCTGAGAGAAGCTGTCCAGAAGCAATGTGTGAAAGGAAGGGAGTTAAGGGCAAAGGAAAGCGCTGTAAAAACAGACTGGTGCTAATACAACACAAATGTTCCTTGAAGCGCAAAATGAGAAAGGAGAAAAGCTGTCAAGGGGAAAGATGAGGGTATGAGTAAGAATCATGTACCTCTGATGTTTTTTGCCCTTTGTGCTATGTGTTTCATGCCTTAGGGTGAATGAATAATACTCTGTTTTGAAGACAAATTAAGTTACTTTAATGAATGCATTATGCATTGTTTTGGAGACAAATTAAATTACCTTAATTAAATTGCTGGTTTTATGTTCTCAGAAAAAAAAAAAAACAACAAAACAAAACAACTGTATTCATATGTCAAAGGGGCAGTTTTTGGGATCACACATGTAAAAGGAATGTGCAGGGCTGTAGGGAGGTGTACCACTGAGCAACCCAAACCACAAGCTCTCTGCGCCTATCCAGCAAAATTAGAGGCATCCCAAACACTGTTGATCCCAAAACCTTTACAGCCACAACTGGCTTTTTCAACATTCAAACCCCAGATGCTTTAGTGCCACTGCATTATGTCCTGAAATTACAGGAGTCTGAGTGGCATATCTACACATCACAAAAAATCCCTATCTTTTACAACAGTTTCCGTATCATATAAAACCAGAAATTGATGTGGTTTCTCTCTGTCCCTCTGTGAATAAAGAGCTAAGATCTCTTTCCCTGGCATGTTATTGTAGTGACACAAATAGGTAAGCTAAGTATATTTTAAAGAGGGGGCATTTAAAGACTGATTGTGAAAAAACAAGTGGGACTGACTCTAATATTTTGGAGTTTAGCCAAAGAAAAAAAAAGGAAAGTAATTTTGGATATTGTCTGTCATTGTCTCAAGCTGAAAGTTTGAAAATTGCAGTCTGTATTTTTATACCCTGGTATATATCTTTACACTCTAATATCCTTACTTGTGCTCATGTCTTCATACCTATCCTTAATAATCTGCAGAATTTAGCCCCACCTAATTCTAATTCTTGAAAACAAATGTGGACTTATCTTTTGAGCAAGGTAGGATCATGGTCTTGATGTAAACCAAGAACATTTGTCTCACAAGAAAATCCAGGCAACTGAAATGGAAAATTATTAAAGGTAACATAAACACTCATGATTTTTAAACACTTTCTAAAGTTTTTATGGATGACTGGAGCAGAGTCTAGTTTTGGGCTGAGCACTGCTGCAAATTCATTAACCTAATGGGAACAGAAATAACATGATTAAGGCGCCCTGAGACACTCTGTAAACTCTGCTGAGAACTCCCTCCTGTGTAATTTCTGCCTTTGAAATGTTCTGAAGCACAGCAACAGCACCTGCAGGCAGCTCAGGCTGGGGAGGAAAGATAAGGATGCTCTGCCCCTTGTTGTATCAAGAAAGCAGTATCAGGAAGGAGGACTGCGACTGTATTTGTTGGAATTTGGTAGGGGTTAGGATTGAAAGCATTGCAAAACTCCCTGAGAGCTGTGATGCCAATATAGGATTGGGATATCAGTATCAGCATAGTCTGACATGCCTAAACACAAACATCATTGTCGAGGATGCCTGTGCTGCTGCTATTTCATCATTTTAATTGCAATAATACCTAGAGGTGAAGCTGTGCTGTGCCAGCTGCACGCAGTGCATGACAATACAGCTACACGGTGTGTCTGCACTCCACTTATTCTGCTCCACTTACAAAAAAACACCTGTGACCTCAGCTTTGAGGTGATTTTAGCAACCCTACCTGGCTGCAGGGAAGAGGTAGGGTATAAAACCCCACCCACACTTTGTGCTAAATCTGAGGCCTCTCTTGAATGCCCCATTTTCCAAAGGCCTTTCCACTATTTTCAGGGAGGGAAAAGAAGATTTGCTGCTCTCTGTTGGGTCCTGTTTGCTCTCTCTGTGTGGGTGTTAATCCCTGCAGGCTGGGGAGCGACAGTACCATGTCGTGCCAGGCCCACAGCCAGCACCCTCCCCCCTGAGAGCATCTCACAGGCTGCAGAAGGCACAGCCACACCTCCTGCCCACAATACCCCTGACCATAGCAAGAAGGATCTCGGGTGATGCCCCAGAACTCATTAATAGAATCACAGAATTAGTGGAAAAGTTTGGAAAAGGGTTAGTCCAGCCTTAACCTAGCAATGTTGAACCCACCACTAAACCATGTCCCTAAGTGCCACACCTGCGTGAGGAGACACATAAAGGAAAAAGGGGCAGCCTTCCTGAAGCAGTTTTTCAAGAGTGTTTTCAAGAGCACTGTGTTGTCTCTCAGGCAATATTGCACACAGCTCCTCCATCACCCCTCCAAGGAATGCAGGCATTAAAACTTCAACACCTTAAATTATGCTGCTAGGGTCAGGAGCTGTGATGCCTTAGGTGGGTATCCAAGCCAGACATGCTAAAGCTCACACAGAATTTCCAAGCAAGTAAGTAAAAATAACATTCCTCCTCATGTTTTTGGCTCTTGCTATCTCCATTCTGACATGGATTAAGCAAGCACACAGATAGCAGCAGCAGGAGATGCCAAAGAGAAGGATGTTTTATAGAGATAAATTCATGCACAGCTCACGTGTGGTCAGGGCAGTGATTTCAAATGCTGCCAGGGATTTCAGTGGTTGTTCAGCACTGAAACAGAGAGGACCATTCCTCTTGCAGGCAGGAGCATTTTTTGTTGGTCCTCAGTACAGATTTCTGCAGCACTGAGGTTGGCAATCTTTCAGTGATAGATCTGCTCTTCACTGCTGCTCTTCACTGATGTATGACACCTTGGGATCCATGCACTGTCCCTTTTCTTTATATTTTGAAGGCGACTTCCATTTTCCCAAACTTTAATTGCCAAATGCTTTTGAGAAACACCTCCATGGAACCAAGATGCTGCTCCAAACCCTTTGCAAGTGCAAATTAACTAATCTTGCAGAAGTAATTGACATAAAAGTAATTTCCCTTTCTTATGACAAAGAGTATTGTAGTATGAGAGTAATGACTACAATTTAAGCAGCTATGAATAGTACATCAGACAGCTCTAGAACCGAGTATTGCTCACAATGAAATTTAAATTGCATTTCTTCTGCATCTAGCTATTTATAAATAACACTGCAGTTACAGCCACAATAATAATTTTTGTCGCCAATTTCTTATTGCCACTGGCAATAGAAATAAAAGACCTAGCTAGCTGATGGCCACTGCAGTAAATGGATGTTAGAATACTTTTTACTAGGCTCAAATTTTGCTAGAAATGGGAAAAAAAAACCTTGATACAAGCATAGCATGAAGGGAAAATGCCTCGAAAATTCAAGCAAACACTTAGCAGCTAGCATCTTTTTCCATAGCTAGCAATTAAAAAAAACCCAAAAAAACAACAGCAACAAAAAAATTCCAAAACCAAACATGTCTCCTTGAACTTTGTCATATAAATTGTAATTTTGATACAAATTTCTGGCTTGGACCTAATTCTCAGTTTACCTGGAAAGATGCAGAGGAATATGTTGTTTAATATGCACTGTAGCAGCCTCCAAAACCTGTTGGATCCTGCACACACGAGTACTTGCAGCAGTCTGCAGCAAACTCTGCATCTTTCAGCGATTTGTAACACACCCTGTGCCTGCATCCTCAGTGCAACCATGCATGCTGCTGACATCCTTTATTTACAGTTAGCTTGTGAGACTGATCTTCCTGTGCATAAGGGAAAGGTAAAGACACTCCTGCTTATGGTTTTGATATTTTTGCACCTCATCAGTACCATAGAGCCCACCAGCAACCCTCTTTGATCCTAGCAGGTCCTCCTAGAGGGTTAGAGCTCGCATCTGGCATCTTCATGTGTATTTTACTGTGTGTGGACATGAAATCTGTGTGGGCATTGCTCTGCAATATCTGAGCAGGTTAAGCTGCCCATGCTGCTGTAGTCACTGTCACATCCATGCTGCATTTTATAGGTGAGCAGGGGCTGTCCTTTTCCCCAGGGATGGTGATGCTGGAGCCACATTCACAGTGGGAGCTGACTGGTCTCCAGCGCTCTTCCTCCAGCCCAGGTGCCACACACTTGTGCCCAGGAACTCTCTGCTTCTCAGAAATGCTTTCTCTGAGAAATGCAGCACTACCCAAATGGTAGGAGAAGAATGAAACAACATCTTTTCTTTGTATATATTTGAAATATTTTCAATTATTTTACACTCGAACCATTGCCATTTCATTTCTCACAGTTTTTGCAACACCAATGAGTCCTCAAGACAGGGTTTCAAAGAGGAAAATGGAGTGTGTTGAGGCAGGGCATAGGGTTAATAAAGCCTGCAAAAGAGGTGACACTAAGAAACACAAAGCAAAGCAGACATGGGCAGTGCTATATGATGTGGGTTGGCTGAACTAAATGGAAATGAGTATCCATTACATTTTTATAAACCAGGCAAAAATAATCAGAGTTAGAGATAAACTAGCTTGAGTGTGAGTACAAGCTCTGCTGCATGCTCCTCCGTGATAATGGGATAAGTTACAGATGTAAAGAACTTTTTTCCTGCAGCCTGTGAATTAGCTGGCATAGCTGAGTATGCAAGATTTTAAAACATACCCTGATTTTCTAGTGGCCCTCACAGACAATGAGTAAAGAATGTGAAAGCTCAATTAAAAAAAAAAAAAAAAGGCAGGCTGAAATAGCAACAAAGAAGCAAATGAATAATTTTTGTGCATGAAGGACTCTCCTGTGTTTTTTTTTCTTTTGCAAGCATCCCTAACACTGTTTTTTGTTCCTCTGACCCTTTCTTACCACTTTGTAACTGTATAGAGGTACAGATATCCCAACTGCCTAATGCCTGAGAAGGAGCAAAGGAAATAAGCACCCCTGTGCTGCCAAAAAGCATAAGAACATGAGTAATGGGAAAACTAGTTTTATGTGACAACTGGTGAGGATTTACCTTGAAAAAAGAATACTCAATCTGAAAACTTACACCTTGAAATTGGTTGCAATTGGAAGCCACTACAGTAGAGCAAATTGGAAACCTTTTTAATAGCGGCTAAAGTATTTTTTCTGTAACTGAGATCTGCGTATTAGCTTCAGTCTGAGAATAAATATTTTGAGTCAAGAATTTTTTGATAGAAATCTATAATTACCTTTGCAATATTGCTGGTATCCATCTACTTAGCAAAGACTCTGACTTTATTAGCTATTCAATCATCTGAAATACTCTATTACCAAATGTTTAGGGAGAACAATGTCTCTGTCAGATTCTGCAGCTGTTGGGTTGTGTGTTTAATAACCTGTTATATTTCTAACCCTGTAGAAATTAGTCACTGAAGCTTTTCTTCTTTTAATCGACCCTCAGGTTAAAGATATGGTCAAACTAAATCCTTTTTGAAGCTAGCTTCACAGAATTTTTGTCCTCGCCTAAGATTTAGATTGCCTCAAATTCTCTGTCAGCAATCTGTGTTCCTCAAAAATGTTTGAAAAATTGTTATTTTAAGATCATGTCCTTGTGCAAGTGACACTTTAGGGAGACTCTGCCCCAACCTCAGCAGGAGCAGGGATGAGGAGCTCCTTGTGCTGTGCTTCCTGAGTTGTGGCACCCGCCCATGATCTGGCCAGCAATCCAATCTGATGATAAACTCCAAACTGCCAAGAAAATGATGGAAATAAGGCCACACCTGCTAGTGAGGATGCAGCCCTGGTGTAAGTGGGAGTGATAAACTCCCAGTCCCTCTCCTCCTTTTTCCATGAGGTTGTCTGCTGGAGGCAGCCTCAAGAAATCTTTCTGTGACCTGGTGCAATATTATTCTCTATGCTCTGGCCAACTCCATGTCTTTTCTCCAAGAGACACTATGGGAGCAGAACAACTATGGGAAAGTCTCCAGAAATTTGTCAGGGCTTAGAAAGCATGCAAAAATATGAGTGACCATGTACCTTGTTCTCCTGGTACAGCTGCACCCATTTGTAAATCCCACAAATTTTCTGCATGTGAGGTGTCTGTGGCTTAGTTAGTTAAGGAGGCCAGCCTTGCCAAATGCAACTTGAAAGCCAAGATAGCCAAGAAAAGACTTCTTTTCTTGGAGGCTTTGAGGAGCCCAAGCCTTGTAGGCCATTGCAGTAAAGAAAGAGAAACACTGGGACCCACAAAAGGGAGGGCAACTCATGGTAGTTGTCATTTAAAATATCAATTTGTACAGCTGAGAAATGAAATTACCTAATATCTAGTTTGTTCCTCTGACATTCTCTCCTTTGCATTCCTTTGCCGTGAGTTCAGTCTGCATCATCTCTCTCCATTGCTGATCCCAGATGAAGCCAGTTGAAAGGCACAGAGCACAAGGGAAACAAACTGCAAACTGAGACTGCTTGGTGGGTTTCTCACGCATTAGGACTCCAGGGACAAGAGACTTGGCTTACATTTGGTTAGAAAAGGTTCTGCAGCTGCCTGGAGGTGGGAAAACAAAGCAGGGTCATTATTCTTACTTTGTTAATGAGACATCAGGGTGGGTATCTACAGCTGGAAAGACAAAGGGTAAGTGGAAGTCAGGCCTATTACACAGATTCAACAGATGTCTCCTAGCCTTCCTGGAAATGATGGTAATGAGAGCAAATAGTTCCTAGCCCAACCCATAGTGAACACTTTCTTTGGTAGGAGGACTTTGCAGCACAGTGACTGGACAGACAGATGGCTACACGGCCCCACTTTGCTCCAAACTCACTTGAGGGCTCGGGAGATAAGATGACAACAACAACAACAACAAATCAAAAAACCCCAACCAGCAGGTAGAAGTAGAAATAAAAAGGAGAAAGAAGAAAAATGAATGAAAGTGCGCATTCACTTAACCACGGTGAGATGAGCATGAGTTGCAGGGTACTAAAGAAGTAAGTTCTGAAGATGTTGTTTTGAAGATTGTTACTATGTTAGCTATGTTAAAAGTTAAAATTATAACTATATAAATAATCCAAATATAGAAAAGGTTTGTTTAAAGTTCGCTATGTTAACTTTAAATATGAGGAAAAGGAAACCAGAGAGGCAGGTGTTTGTCTGGAATTTGAATCTGCTGCTGTTAAATGGGAAAAGTAAGGAATAATCAGTCTCATAGTTGTAAGTTTTGACAGAAAAGATGAGCTCAGAGCAGGGAAGACCACAAGTTTGTGTCCATGAGGAGGATAAGAGAGGATTTGATCTCCTGAAACCAGGATGCAAAGAGCTGTGTCTTGTATGGATTTAAAAGAGGTGGTTCAGAGGGTGGCTGAATATTACAATGAGGATGGAGGGCTGGCCTAACATTGCCAGGATTTGGTCTTCATAGAGCAAGATAAAAGCACTGGCAGCCTAGAGAGAGCATCCTTGTGGTGGTGCTTCATGGGTTGCTGCATTGTCACAGCAGTAAAATGAAGGACAAGAATGTCCAAGCAATGTTTTAGTGGCAGTGCCTCAAATGTTAAGCAAGTCAGTAGCCCATTTACATCATCCCGAAATGCAGTACAAATTATTGTAATTACTTTTTTTAAATGAAGACTAATGTGCTTTTTGCCTTCAGGTAGTGTCCAGATTTCCCAAGTCTGGTTCCTGTACATTCTCAAAGCTTCTGCTTTCTGTCTAGACTTCCAATTTCTTGAACACTTTTTCTCCTTTTCTTGCTCTGGATCACTTTTTGTGCTGGTGTCTCTCAGTGCCTAATGCATGTGTTATCATACTGACTATGACATATTCTCTGATTTCAAGTTCTTTAAAGCACTTTACTTCTGGGTGGCTCTCCAGGGAAAATTCTCTCATGTGCTGCTCCTGTTTAATTTGTCCCAAAGCATATCCTTGCTCAGGTTCAAGCACATCTGTTTCACATCTCTTTATTTGATGTCTCTTCTTAGCTCTTCCTGCTTTTCTCCTTCCTGCTTCATTGTTTTAATTCTCTGTGGTTCATCTGATCTACTGTGTCATCAGTGCCAAAGCTATTTGGCCCAATTCTCATCCTAATTATGGAAGTTTACTCTACCAAGATGGAGGGAGAGCAGTTGTTCTGGTGTTGCTGATACACCAGGACCTGAATCTGGGAGTGATTTCTTTCTTGCAATAGCCTGCATGATTTTGGCAGTATTGAACGATGAACCTGCTTTCATTTAGAGTACTCAATACCAAATGTAAAATTTAATAATGATAAATTCTGAAAAAAGAAACTCCATTGTATTGCAATTGTCTGTCTACAAATGATGTCATCTGGCAAATGGGAGTCACTAGAGAAGTTCCTTACAGTGCACTCATAACTGGGAACAAGATGGATTTTTCCTGGTTGTGTAAGCCATTCAACCAATGTGACAGACAGCGTAGCCTTCAGCAGCCTACAGCAGGGAAGGCTCTAAAGACTCCATTTATTTTGAAACACTTAAAAATATTTTGAAAGTTCTAATCTCAGGAATAAGGAGGAAGAGTCAGAATTGTTGCCTGGAGGTTGTGAAGCTATGGGAAGGAACAGCATAAATCCTTCAGTTCATCAAGGATAAATATTTTTCCATAAATACAACTTGACTCTCCCCTCATGCTTCTTTTTCACCTGTTATTCACCTTACTGAAGCTACATTTTCTCCAAGCATCACACTTTGGATGAAAAGACAGCATGGCTTCTTGCCAGATAAAATGGCTTAAAGATATTTCTATGCTTATTTGATTTGCTATGAATGGACAGAACCACTGGGTTTTTCACCATCATCTCCTCACATTCCTGCAGCAAATCTTTCCTGTTATGCTCTGGGTCTCCCAAACTTCTTGCCTCTACAGGTTAGGGGACACTGAAAAAATGTGTAACCCTAAAGAGTGATGACAGCTTTTGCAAAGCATGTTGTTGTACAGATTCAAGCATGGGATGGGGTCTGTCAGTGAAATTTAGCCATGAGCCCAGAGGCTGCCTGGAAAAGCAGTTCCCTGGCCAATGATCCTTGTGTATGTCTAAGATGACTCACGGGTGAAAGGGAGAGTCTCCAGAACTGTCAAAATTCCCTGCATGACATACCCATATAGCTTTCCTTTATGAGACGGAAGGAAGAAAGAGAGGAGACACGAGTGACTCTAGGCATCACTAAAAGGACAAAGAAATGGTTTTGCTGAAGCCTGGTTGCCAGCTTGGTGCCCTCAGAGCAGCCTGAGGAAGGGAAGCACCCTCTGACTGTGTGTATTGCACGTTTTCATGCAGCTGCACCTCGGTGAGTGCCTGTGGTGTGAGGCTCAGTCCTTCTCCCGGCCACGTTGCTCTCAGGAGGTGACATCGATAAAGGAAATCAGCTCTGAACTGACACAGATATAACACTGACACATGCTAGAAATATTTCAAAGCCATTCAGCACCTCCTCTTTCCTGTGAGCATTCACTTCTTCTGGCCTTTCATGGTCTCCCTGACCTTGTCACATGTCTGTGAGCTACTGACACTTCATCCCCGAGTTATGACGGGAGTTAGAGATTCGTGCAGTCCTGTTTTATGATGATGATTTATCATTTGTATTAAAGTCATGACTAGAGACCTCAAGCAAGATCAGGGCTTCACAGTGCAAGTCACTGAAAAAACATGGATCAGGAGACAGTCCTGCTCTGGAGATGTGAATACAATACCCACTGTAACCTGAAGAAAAGCACAGGGCAGGGAGCAGCAGCGTTCCTGTCCCCTGGCTCCTGCCTGCCCACATCCACATGCTGCTGTCTGCTACTCCTCCCGATGCCTCCTCTCCAGGGGCTGTGAAGGAGCTGGTACCTTCCTGCCTCACCCCAGCTGCCCAGGACACACATCTCTGCCTCCCCCACTGGGTGCTGCAGCTGCATTGCCTCCGTGTTAGTCCAGCTCCCATGTTAATCCAACATCCAGCTGTTAATCCACTGTGTTTAATCCACTAAATTGCATCCCCAAGTGCCACATCTACATTTTTTTGGAGCCTTACAGGGATGGTGATTCCACCACTTCCCCAGGCAGCCTGTTCCAGTGCTTGACCACCCTTTCAGTGAAGATTTTTTCCCCTCATATCCAATCTAAGTCTCCCCTGGTGCGATTTGAGGCCATTTCCTCACATCCTGTCACTTGTTACCCTGGGAGAAGAGAGTGTTTATTTCACCACTGAGCTGATAGCTGTCTCTACCAGCAGTTTTTGGTTGTCACCTCCAAAGTGAGACCAGATGGCTTCATCTCTCTTCAGAGCAAAATAAAACAGGTGACTTAAAATTATTGTAATCTTATGTATATAGATCTAAGATATATTGGTGCAAGACTGACAGTGTACTAAACTGAGAGCTCAGATCCATACTGTGGGACACCTGCATCCTATCCCCACTTATGAGGCTTAGATCTCACTTTTGCCTCTCCCCAAACACTGCCCTTGCTTTGCCTCTGCAGTACTTAGGGGATAATAGGAGGGTAACATTTTTCCTCCTTTTGTAATTGTTATTGCACTTGGCATTTTGACCAGAGCTGTTCTCTACATATAAAAATGTAGTTCACAGAGCTTAATCTCAAAGATGAGTGTGTGGACTAGCATCAGCCCAGGGTTTATATGAATAATACATTGAACAATGCTTTGAAAATGCAGACCTAACAGTCCTGTAAGTGCAAAAGTATATAGAGAAGAAAAATGGGATGCAGGTTTGGTCTGAAGATTTTCAAAGAAAAGGAAGCCAAACTGTGCTTATGAAAAAACTTGGTTATGCCCTTTAGGAAAACAAGGAAGTAAAACCACTGAGAGGTGCTCTGTCTCACACTGCTCATAGGAGCACCAGTGCAGCAGTCAAGAGTAGGCAGACACGCTGAGATGGCATTAGGGTGACAATGAGGGGCTCTAGTGGGCTTACAGTGAGGGCTCACAGAAAACTCTGATGCTGGCTCGACTCCAAATCCTGCTAGAAACAGCAGAGGATGCTGCTCCCAAAGAACCTGGAAACTGTGTCTTGTGTCCAAGGGCAATGGAAACATTACCACACCAGGAACACCAATGCCAAAGTCACGTGGAGGGCAACCTGTCCTTCATCGAGCTTTTGTAATGAGGAGCTCAACAGAGAATGGCACAACTTGTAGCTCCAGGCAGAGAGTCTGTCTTGCAACTTCTGAGCCAACTTTTGGAGCTTTCATGACAGAAAGTGCTCACTCCAGCCAATATATCCTCCATCCAGCTAACAATAACCCTGTGACTGTGGCAAGTGGCACCAGGCTACCTATTTTCTACCTACCCAATTAATCTTCAGCATAGCTCAAGTCCGCAGCACACCTGCATCACAAATACATCAAGGAGTGTTTGCAAGATGTAGGAATTCCTCTTTTCCTCTCAGAGCCACAGAGGGTCCAGCATTCCTAGCCCACCTGCATCTTTCCCAGGTGTACTCCACAATGTGCTCTGTCTGTCTAATTCCTTTCTTCATAACCACTTCCTCCTATATTGATTATACCTTTATTATATAGTCATCATATAATGCCATAAGGAGTGGAAACTTCCCCCACAAATATGTTTATAAGAAGATTTTTTTTACCACTTGTACCTTTTGCATGGATGCAAATAACATCACAGTAAGCAATCTGTGATCTCATCCCTAGTAAGACTTTTGCTGCTGTTTAATTAATCTCCATACTTTTTTTTTTAATTTTTATTTTCCTTTCTCTTTTAATTTTTATAATTTTTTATTCCTTGTATAAAATAGACACAGAAGTGGTGCTGGCCTTTCTCACAGTCAGTCCAACCATCACCCTCGTGCCTCAGCACAGATGTCACACATGTCATGTGCTGCTTTATGAATTGACCAAGAAGCAGCCTCAGCCCAAAATGAATCATCAAACAAATGCATTTTTCAGCCATTTTTAAGCCTTGTCTGTGTGAGACAGCTCTTGACAATCCAGCAACTCAGGCTGGTTTTCCTTTTCCTTTGTTCTCAGAGATATGAGGCTGATCTGAGCTTCTTTAAGAGTGAGATGCAGAGCAACTAGGACAATTTTGTGGCACCAGGCTTTGCTACTTCCACTTCTCAGTGAAAAAAATCTAGTTCTGATGTGGCATGTGGTCTGTAAAGCAGCTTGTCATCATGTTCCTTCAGGAAATGTGGTGGCGCTGAGCTGCCAGTGGGGCTCCCCTTCAGTGTCTGAAGCTCAAACACCCAGTCTGCCATGAGAACTCTGCTGAAAATGCATGGCAAATACAACACCAGCATGAAGAGGTTTGGGGGTCAAATCATGGCAATTTATTTTTGTAGAGACACACCCATAAAAAGCCTGGGTGCTGCATTTCTCTTAGGCTGTTGGTATTTACCAAACAACCTCAGGCTACAGCGTCAGCCAGCGGTGCCTTGCAGGCTGCAGCACAGCTCGTTTGCCGACTGCAGTGGCACCGTAGGAATAAACATTACACCTGTGAGGTGGAGATGTGTTATTAAAGCCATAAAGATAACAACATTGCTCCTAAGTGGAGGAATTTAGTTCAGTGTATATTACTGTTAAATGGCAAAATTACAGTTGTAACAATATGGGAATGTAAATGAAATTGTGTATAACATCGTGTAATCATTAAAATCCATATAAATTTTGCTCACTCAAATTAAACACAAGCGACTACTGCTTGACACCTGAAACATTAGCATAATATTCATGCCATATGGCTGGCATTTTCTGTTTCTTGTATGTCACTCTTCATTCTTGTCAGCTGCTCACGAGAACTTGCCAGATAATATCTACACCATTGCCAAAAACGTCTAACATCTGGTGCTGTACTGGTTAAACACTCTGTAATGTTTCAAACTTTAGTGCTCCCATCTATGCACTAGAGAGCTGGTTCTTGGAGCAGATGTTTAAGCTTTTTTTTTTAAATTAACTTCAGTCTGCTTTTGTGTCAGTGGTGTGTTTCTATGCTCCATCATGCTGCCGCCTTCTGTGAGATGAATGAGCTCAGCAGCATCCAACCTTAAAATACATCAGCTGTCATGCTAAACTCAGTGTTAAAAATGCAGCTCAGACCACCTATTAGCAGAGTTGGTGATGTCTTCCACTTCCCTCTGTCCATGTGATCCTCCTTGCAGCACAGAGACATGCATCTGCTCGATGCCCTAGATGCCACTGGCTTCTGGAGCCCTTCTCTGATTCAGAAATTGGCACAGAGGTTCCTAGTGCCCAAATGAGACTCCAAACCACAATGTGGGCTTAAGGCCCCAGCAGAGCATGGGCATGGTTTAGAGCTCTGTCTGCCCCAGCTGGGGATTGGGCAGCAGAGTCTGTACTGGCACCCAGGCTTGCACCTGAAGTGGTCCCTAACTCCACCGTCAGCTTAAGGATTTGAGGTGACTGAGTGGATGACTGAGAAGAGGAGACACATTTTTTTCTCTTGTAGATAACCCTTAAAACAGTCCTAATGACTAAATCAGGAATTCTCTAATGTCTTCTGCATGGAAATCAGTGTGAAATCTGCTCCTGCTGAAATCCGTGTAGTTGGATGATTTACATATTAAGATTTATGATGAGCCAGGCACATGAATGCTGTTGAATTAAACAAACATCCAATTTCATAACCAATCTGGTTTAGTGGATAGGACATGCAGTTCCCTTTGGGCTGTGAGCTTAAAAGTCTGATTTGCATCTTTGGAAAAGAGGACTCACTTTTTTTGCTTTGCTCTTCTTTTCCTGGAGACAAGGAATTATCTTACCTTTTTCTTCTTCAGGTTCTCTTCCAATTGAAGACACTTCTCAGTTAAAACACTGGGTTGAATTTTGAGGCATTGTTATAGAGGGCATTTATTGAGAAGGTGCTAGGACATTCTTAAGTGCTCAGATGGCTTTGTATGGACAAAAAAGGAGAAAAAAGAGTGCTGGAGAGATGTGACCTCTGCCCCACAAGAACTGGACAGTTTTACCCTGCTAGGCTGCTTTACCTCATACAGACAATGACCTAAGACATGTCTTTTTTACATGGAGGCATTTTAATTTGGGCTATCCTTTGACACAGGCCATCCTTTCTGAGCCACAACTTCCCTGTTCTGGCTGCCATACAGGCGCACAACAAAAAAGTGACAGCTGAGTGAATAAGCTTCCCATCAAACACCAGACAAGAAACAGAGGTATGAACAGGCAGAGAGTGTGGGCGAATGTCTAAGTTCATGCTATAGGCAGTGGTCTTAGCATGCCATCACCAGCATCAGTGATTTTTGCCATACACTCATTTTTGCCATGTGGGATGCATAAACACTGGATATTCAGACTGTGGCTCATGCCTCTCATTTTCCTCTTCCTACATGTGCAGACCTGCTCAAATGGAAGAAAGGCTGGCAGAAGACTTCTGCACTACATATATCAAAAAGTAGATTTGCACAATTTTTATTCTTTGCAGACATTTCTGCCGCTATAATGTATCCCTGGAAATGATCCATCTTGGATAATGGATGGAATTAGATTAGAAACAAGACAAGATGCAATGATTCACTGAGGATGACTTGGATAAACTGGTAAAATGGGGTCTGCAGCTGGGCCTGTCAGCATCTGGTTTGTGTGCACACAGAGGAATCACAGAGGATTTTATCCTTGGCATTAGCTGTAATAGGATAAACATATTTTCTGTTTATTGTAATACAGTCTTTTACCCACATTAAAAATCCTTACTGAGACATTCTCTATCACATAACAGCTGGTATCACTTACTCCAATAAGGTGTTATCCGCATGAAGTCCCTAAGTTGAAAAAACTATGATAAAAATGAAAATTCATCTTTGATGAGGAATAAAGATATTACCTTAGGGCAGAAAACTGCATCAGGCTGCTTATCAGGTCTTTTCAGTACTCTGGGATCCAGGGCAGGAGCAAATGCCAGCCTACTCATTTCTTCGTGCAGGCTCAGCTCTTTTCCTAAGGAAAAGCTTTTCCTCACACCATAGTTAGCAAGGTCATTCCTGAAGTAGATAACCAGATGGGACATTCTTAATTCATTTAAGTGCTTGGTGCATCCCTTAAAATTATTTTCTACTTCTTTGGACACTGTTGGAAGTCAGGCCATCAAGACCGTACAAAAGGCATTGCAGAGCTGAGAATGGGGATGCTGTTGGGTGGACGCTGCCCTGATTTTCCTCTCACACCTACTTACTTGTGAATGTGCTCATTGACATGTCAAGGGTTTGAATTCAGAGGTAGGGAGCAAAAGTGAAAAACTTCTACCCATGGATATTCATGCTGTAATTTTAAATTTTTGTCCATAGAATCCATAAATATTTCATTTTACACACAATAATTGACACTAAAGATTTGGCACAATTCTGAACTCCTGAAACTAAAGATGTTGGTTATCAAACTATGATGTTCTGCTGCAAAAAGATGACTAAAAAGAATGACATAAGTAGATATTCCTGGAGGCAAAACATGTAGTACAGAGCAGTTCATTACTTAGTAATGTAGCACACAAATGTGATTGTAATCCATCATTTTTACCACCGCTTGAACACTGTTATAGCCAACTTGTAGGGTCATCCAATACCTCTATGACCTAGGCAGTAAGTTCTTTTCAGCTCAGGCCATTGCAAATCCATCCTTTGCAGTGTTTAGTTTATGAATGTGAATTATTTGGTGGAAATAATTTCAGTCCAAAGGCAAGCAGGTGATGCTTGTGGCAGCCGGCAGGTTGGGAATTGGGTTTTGCATTTATTGCTGTTGAGAAATTTAGCTATATGACTCTTTTTTAATGACCCTTTTATGTCTCTGTATTGATAAAAGATACATTAACACAAAGCTTCCAAACTCAACCCTTGCCCTGTATATCCTTCCTACGTGTACTGTAAGCATTTGACTTGTCCAGTTCTCTTCAGCAGCCTAATCAGGTTGATAATCAGGAGTGTATAATATTTACAGGGTAAGGCTTTCATTCCTTGCAAGACTGCCAAAGAAAGGCAATGCTGAGCACGGGGGTTGCAACACAAAGCTGCTAAATGTTTCTGTTCTGTGCTGCTTGGGGCACCAAAGCCGTGTGGATGGACCCCCTGCCAGCACCCCACACATCCCTGCAGGGGCTGGCCCCCAGCCCTCAGGTCAGATGGCACTGGATGCCCAGTGTGCAAAAACAACCATGTGTATTTAAATTCAAAGTGAAGTACAGAGAAAGAAAAATAATAAGAAAAATATGCTTTTATTTCTGATTTCATTCCTTTCACTCTCTGTTATTTTACTACAGCATGTCAGTGCCTTCTGCTGACATGGGAATCAGTAGAAGTAGCCAAGGTTTCTGTGCGCTGTAGAGGGGGCACTGGGCTCTGGTTTAGAGAATCAACCTTCTTTTCAACTGGGAGTATTTCTAAGACCTGGTTTCGAGAGGCTGAAAGGCTGAGATGCCGAAAAGCTGTCTGTATCAAGCCTAATTTTTATCATGGACTTTATCAAAACTTTTGTTGAGATATTTTAATGTTTAGTTTCTCAGAACTCCTCATGAGACTGGCACACTTCCTCTAGCTTCACAATGTCAGAAGCAATGACTTAAAAGAAAGTCAGTCAAAGCAACACAAATAACTCACTGTTAAGAAAATTCAGGGATTTTTCCCGAATACTTCTCTAAGAACTATTTTCCTGAATTTTAACACATGGAAACTGCTGTTGTCTATTTAAATTTCTTAACTAACATTTAAGGCTTTCACTTGGCTGACACTTCTTGGCCTTGCATTAATCTTGGGATTGTTTCACAAGAGACCCAGGGAACACCCACTGATAACAATGTCAAACATTCAATGTATTTACTGAACGTTTCCACTTGCTTGATCATTAAGGCATGCCTTGGGTATGAGGTCACCCATGTTGTGTAAGTGTAGAATTTATGGGGTGATTTGAACTATAGGGGAGTCCTGACATGTTTTTGGCAAATACAGTCAGATACCATGGACTGATGCCACTCAGAATTGTAGCTCTGGGATATGATCAGGTTCTAGCATGAACATTTTGCATTAGAATTCAAATCTTCTGATTGCAGAGAAGTTGGGAAAAAGGTTATTTGAACAGACCATATATACACAGGAGGAATTCTTTTGCTAGAACACATTTTGTCGTCTGTTAGACAGATTAATTAAACATTAAATATTTTGACAAACAAAAATGAAAATGTAGTTTTTAGAAAATCAGAGGAGAAAGATTTACATCAATACTGCATGCAATTGTGCTCTCCTTTTTAATCCTTCATTTAAGCTGGAGAGAGCAGCAAAGGACTAAGATGGTGGCACTGGGGCGGATTCAGCAGCAACTTGGGCTGTAACCAAGTCTGGTCTTCCTAAACTGGGTTTGTCAAAGGTAGGAGCCTTGCAGTGCCTGTTCCTGGCCTGTTTAAAACTCATTTTAAAAATGAAAGAAAAAATCTTCAATTGGATATAAGCACCTTTTAGATATGGCAATGATGACTTCGATTGCCATAATTTACCAATTCTCTGTCTGTGCTGTTGTGAGAAAAACCCAAGGTTTAGAATACTTGATTGAAACTAAATGGGGAGCAGGACCTGGACCTGTGCAGCTGCTGCCTTTATCACATACCTGCTGCCTGGCTTTTCTGGCTCTGTTTTTCTTCCAAGCTCTTGTTTTGCATGTTTAAATTGCAAGCTCCTTCAGACAAGATCCATTTCTTACCACAGATTTATAGAGTCTGTCATCTGTGGTTGTGCTGCAAAAAAAAACAACCATGAAGGCTGCAAAGGCAAAGCCTGCCACTCGTGGGAGATTTCAGCATTTCTATTCCACTTTGTCTGAAACACTGAAATAAGGCCACTTTTGTTGTTGTGCACATTTTAATCCTTTGCAAAGACATCAACCCTTTGACATTAGTCCCTCTAATTGGACTTTGTTTCATTATCTAAGCTTTTTCCCTTAACATTTTAAAAATGAAAAAGTGTCATTGGCTGGTTGCCAAGTATAAGAGACCACAAGTAGATTAACACAATTTCAGCAGGGATTCTAGAAAGAAATACTCTCCTGGTATTGAATTAGACTGTATTTCTTCATTCCACCTCTAATGTAAAGGAAGGAGATGCAAGTAAAAAAAACCACAGAAAGTAGAATAAAAGGTAGAAGGAAAGAGAGATTCTAGGAGTTTGGGTACATATTTGAAAAATAAAGACTAAACAAGACTAGCTGCTCTGTGGACAGGGATCTTCATAAAGGGGGCAAGGCCGAGACACAAAATACTAGATTTGACACATATTTTATAGGGATCCTTAGCAGAAATATTTTGTAAGGATTCTTAGTGGAATATGCACAGGATAATGTTAAGGAACAGTCCTGTTTTTGATATGTAACATTCATGGAACTCTCCAGTTTTTGGAAATGTGCTGTCTAGCCCTAGGAGTCCACTTCTTACAGGAAAAGCCTTTGAATAATGTTTCAGAAATTCATGACCTTCCTCCTAGAAGATTTTCAGTATTGCTTTTTAGAAATTACCTTTTTCATTAAACCCATTTATATGGGAAAAATTGGCAAATACTGTCATCTATTTTCATCTCCTTATTTTTATTTAATCTTTTGTATTACCTGTTGGAATAAGAACTATCCTATGACATAGAAAGAACAGTCCCATTTTCCATGGAAAACAAAGTACAAAGTCTTCTGATAAATAGCACAAAAATTTCTTTGCTTTTTAGGCAGGCAGCATTCTCCGGCTGAAAATGTGAGATATTGGAGCAATGAGTGCATTAGTGTAGTGAAGCTGACATTATCGGGTGCTGTATATGAGAGATGTCATTTATGAGTTGTCACACAGCTGTTATTGAGAGACTATTCAGAGGAACAGCAGTTCATCATTGTGACTGTCACTGCACTCGCTGCAATCATCAAACAACCGGGCGTCGTTAAACAGAGCATTTCTTCCACTTTCAGGGCAAATTACACTTATGCTTTATTTATGTGATGGATTCGTCGCTTTCAGGCATCCTCTCTAAGTGTTTTATGATAGCTGTGGTGGCACAGACCTGTGACTCAAGGCCAGTCAAGTGGGATGGATGGATGGATGGATGGATGGATGGATGGATGGATGGATGGATGGATGGATGGATGGCAGCTGACCTGGCTGGGGAGCAGATCTCCTGCACATCCACATTGTGGAGGGTGGGGAGGAGGAGGTTTTGGGTCCAATCCTTCTCTCTCACTTGTCAGCAGTTTTGAAGCACAGGTTCAGGTGACTTTAAGCAGCATCTGACCCTAATTCCAGACAGGATGGGAATGCAGGAGCTTCCATAGCTGGTCCTACCTTGCTGCCTCACCCCAGGCACTGGGGGTGGGACTCCTCTGTCCCTGCAGCATTTTATACACACTCAGATGTCTCTCTGCAGCTGCACAACACTTGGAGCAAATTACAATTCTTCCCTGGGCTTCCCCACAACCACAGCTATTTACATAGGAATTTAAAAGCACACCAAAGAATGAAAGTCAGCCCTAGATTTAGGATTTGAACACACTGTTGTCTGAATCCCTGCTAACATTTTTAGGTCCTATACTGCATTCAG
Source organism: Calcarius lapponicus (assembly GCA_039654755.1). NCBI lineage: Eukaryota > Metazoa > Chordata > Aves > Passeriformes > Fringillidae > Calcarius > Calcarius lapponicus. The sequence continues at coordinate 49,214,604 of CM077462.1, read as the reverse complement.
CCTACCAAGCCTTGATCCTCTAATCTCTCCACACTTTGAACTTCCATTGACTTTAACCTGCCCAGCCATATTCTTTAAAGCCAGTCTCCCCCAAAAATTGCACCACGTGAAGCCCCGCTGGACTTCTAAATCTTTCAAGAGGTTTGTAATTTGGTGCATTCCCTAAGGAAAACCTGGAAGGGGTCCAAGGAGCAAGGCTTATTTAGGAGGCAGGAGAATATATCTTCTTCAAGAAATACATTTCTTCAAGAAATGGCTCAAAGACCTTAACATGTTGGGCCGTGAAAAAGGAGCAAGTGAGACAGGATTTAATTACAGTGTACAAGTACCTAAGGGTAGAACACAGAACTAGGTCTGAATCTCTAGCAAAAAGGTAAAATATGAGGTCATGGGCTGAAATTGAAGTGTATATCTCTCAGCAGAAGGCTTCTCTGCATATGTAATAATCTGGCAGACAAGGTAGTGGAAACTGGTGTTAGATGCAGGAACCAATTTATTACCACTGCAGTGTGACCAGGTGGCCCTGCTGATGGTTCTTGTCAGTTAAAAGTGGCTCTTCTTCTGTATTTTCTGGTGTTTCAATCTACTCTGCTAATTTGGGAGGCTTCTTCAAAACTGAACTTCTGGAGATTAAAAATAGAGGCAATATTTAAAGACTTATAGTAATAAATACATAGGGGTTTTTTCCCCTTAAACTCTTTGATGTTTATGTGCATAGTATAGTAGGTCTGACAAAATGGCATCACTCCCTCTATGGGTCTGGTGTTGCACAAGAACACAGTTAATACCGAACTGTGCAATTCTGATGAGCTTCTGGCAGGTGAAAGAGAAGGTTTCTGTGACATCACAAATAGTAATGTGGTACTGACATAAATGGGAATTCCACCCTACCAATATTTATGCAGTAGGGGAGAAATAGGAGATCCAGTCTGGGAGCTGAGCACAGCATGGGAAGTATGACCTTAAGTTTCCTTTAAAAAAACCCAAACAAGATGTCTCCCCTAACTTGCAATGGTTTGTGTTTAAGTTTTTGAATCAGTTTGTGCAGAAAACTGCCCAGTTTCAGCTGGTGCCTCCAATTTTGAAAAATACCAGGACTTATGGATGCAGCAGGGACATTGGTCTGCCCTTTTGCAAGCTGAGTGGCTTCATTTTCAGCCATTTCCAATCACTTAATCATCTACTAATGAAAAAGCTACTTAGAGAAAAGGTTAATGTGAGATTTAAGTTGGATTTATAGGTCATCAATAAGCAAGTTATTTTAGGCAGTCTGCACCAGTGCTGCAAGTTTCCTAAACAATGTTCAGAGGTGATTTATTTACTCCACCAGAAGTGTGAGAAAATAATGAGTAAGGCAGCACTTCTTTCTGCCAATATCACTGTGTATGCTCTGCCCATTTATTTTTTTTTAATGGCAAATGTCCCATTAACAAGTTTGATAGACTAATCCCAGCACTACAGCATCTGTAGATTAACTGGGGATGGGGCATGCCTAGGACCTCTGTATCCTTGAAAGGTCCCTGCTGAAGTCCTGAGACTTTGACTGCTTGCCTCAGCTTCTCAGAGAACTGAGCTGGTCCCCTCTAGAAATGGAGATGTGACAAGCTAAATCAAATGCTCCCAGGAGATCAGTTTTGGTGTCTCGCAGTGGAACATGTGGTTCTGGGCTGGACAGTCCTGGTGAGCTTCAATTGGGCAGCAAAGATAACCTGTCAATAGTTGTCATCCTAAGTGCCTTCTGCTCTCCCTGGAGACAGAGACTCTTCTAATATGCAGCTTATTTTCAGAAAAAAACGTGAAAACTGGTCACACAGACTGTGCATAACAGGCACTGTTTCCAAGCTTGGAATATGGAGTAACAGTTTTGCCTTCTCTGAGGCTTTTCTTGACACTCCTGTTCCAAGACAACTTAAGTAAAACTAAAATTGTCATCTACCAGCCTCAGGTTTTTTCATCCAGTATCTGTGACAGAAATAATAATTTTAAAAATTTTGTTATTAGTACTTCTTTATTTATATACATTTATATATTTTCTAGAGCAGAGACTATTTTCTCGAGAATTTGGACTGGTGAATAGCAGAAATCACAGATTAGACCTTGCAAGACAATTTAACATTGCAGAGTATATTTCACTGCAGATCAGGATGGAAAAAACTTTGTTAATTTCTTCAAAGCAGGAATTCCTGAAAGAATTCATATTAAAAAATATTTTCTTCTAAAATTAGTTTCTGTTATGTCAGAAAAGGCATTTTATTAATGCTGGCAAAATGCCTCCTTAGATTAATTTTTGAAAAAGAGGAACTAGAGTTTTGACCTATTATAATGGTTTGGTTTGGTTTAGTTTGGCTGGGTTTGGTTTGCAATCATTTTTCTCACAGTTCCATGAACAGAATTTTTTAATAAATAGACTTTGAATAATTTTTATTCCATCTCATCTCCTCACATCTTTCCTCAGCAGAATCTTTTTGCTATGCTAAAACCCCTATTACATCTAATTTTATTTTGCAGATCAAATTGAATAATTCCCTATGTGCTGGTCAATAAAATTAATAATACAGCAATGACACTTTTTACAAAAATTTTGAAGGATTGCTATGGATTGTTTTGGATTGTTTTATTAAATGAGATATCTATAAAATCTAGTTATATTAACCAACTTTAACAAAATGCAACTAGACAGCAGAGCCATAAACATGCCAAACCAAGACTCTGTGAGCCTCAGCACAACACACCTCAGCAATATGTTTTGCTCTGATTCAGCCAGTCATTTGGAGCAAACCACCACATTTAATCCTTTGTTGTTGTTGTTGTAGTTGTTGCTCCTTGGTGTGGTATCTTCTGAAGAACTGTCTTTAATAAGAGCTGAGTAGCTAATGGAGAAAAATAATATCTCTAACCAAGAGATTTCTCATAGAAGAAACTCTAGATTCAGTTATTATAGCAAACAGTTCTCTCTGACCATACAGTTTATTTCACTAAGGAAATTGTTTTATGTTAAGGTAGTAAAAGAAGCTTGGTGAGGACATCTTTTGCCAAAAAAAGCGGCATCTCTCTGGGGAGCAGTCTTCCAGAATTTTTTTTTAAGGGTATAAATATGGTGACAGACGGAACATTGCTTCACAAGATGCTCTGAGGCTAAAATTCAATCTTGTTTCTAATAACACATTAAATAAGATGAGGTATTAAATGTACAGGTTTTTGTCTTTAAATTTGATGCAATATTCAATTTCAGAAGTTTTAAGGTGCAAAATGTTCTAGAAATTATGTACATAGCCTTTTCTTCTTTTGTTCCTCCGTGGTCTTTCCTCCATAATTGTGATACTTATTTTGTTAAGTACTTTATGGAACTTTAGAAAAGAGGCACTAACAAAGAAAATGTCCTTGAGTGCATGGAATTAGCTTCATTTGAATGAATGGGGTTTAATTAATTTCTGGCTGAGAATAAATTTTTTACTCTTCAAAATAAATAATCCACTTAGAAGAAAGAGTATATAATACACAATACAGCAAACTGTGGGGTTGCATTGACCTACCAAAACTTTACAGTTACTTTAGGTGGCTGAAGTAGTTTGAATGAGCTAAACAATCCAAATTTCACCTAAGTCGAAATGCACAAAGAAGCATAAGGCAGTAACTAGCTGAATGGTATTCCCACAAGATCCCTGAAAATATTTTAATTTATATTTTGAATTTGCTTCCTGATTCCACCTGAATTTAGAATGGCCAAACCCCCTGGAACCTCCACATGTCTTTAGTACTGAGACACATCTCAGTAATGCTTTGATGAATGCTTTTTTAAAATGCTTTTTAAAAATTATCCCAGATGTGACCGTAAAATTAGCATTTTGTGATATATCAGTATTTCTAAAGCCTTCAACCAGCCTCATGAGCCTCTAGGGGCTCTCTGGCCAACATTTGTGTTTATTTATGCCCATCATGAGCTGCCTTCTCTATGGTCGTTTGTGCTTTCCATAGTTCCTTGTGCTGTGCCATGTTCAGAGTTACAGGCTGTGGGTTTCTTGGGCAGGGACTCATTCCTGTGAATTTACTGCACTCTACACAATAAAGAACAGGTTCTTTATGTGGTGTCCTGGCTCTACCACAATATAAATAACTTTTTTTTAATATTGGCACAACTCCTTTAAGCCAAAGGAGGAGTCACAAAAAGAGGCAGTAAAGAAGCAAAGATTTCATCACTTTGAAATCATGTAGTGTGAAGCATGTCTTTCTGTAAAATGTTATTCAGAGAAAGCAAGAACAATATTTTGAGAATTCTACTGATTTTTTTAAATCCACATCAGCCTACTCTTAAACACATTCTGGATCTTTTAATGTATTGACATAGCTGCAAAAAAAATCCTGCCTTAAGGCACTTTTTTTTAAGCCACAGATCCAACTACAGATATGATGCTTTTAGTAAATTGACAGGAGGAGCTGTAAGAGCGGTTTAGATTATTCATATTATTCCTCTGGGCAGAGTCTCAGCTCAGAGTTCTCTGAGTCAGCTTTGGTGTTCCCTTATTGGGAGAGAGGGCAATGTTAGAAAACACTGTTTTGGGGCTAAAGCAACTCTCCTGTTATAAAAGCTCTCTGGCACTAACAAATGTGTAGCTCCTTTTAAGAGGGAAAATCCCTATGCATGCCAGCTAAACCCAGTGTGTTGCTTCTGAGTCATCTTTGCGTCAGATCTTAATTTCTGAATTTGTGCTTTAAGTGCTTTAAGCGCTTTAAGCAGCAATTAACTCAGCTCCTACATGCCCTTGCTTTTGATGCTGGGTTCATCAATGCTGCCTCTTCACTGGCTTCCATCCTGGTTTGCATGTGAAAGCAGACCTGCTCCTTGCCTGGCAGGGACACTGGGGCCTGGGGAGTGCAAGGCTTGGGGCCAGTGGCTCCCAGAGTTTTGGCCCATGTGCCCCCATCACATCCAGAGACCTGTGCTGAGAGCAGCCCAGGCTGTGAGCAAAGCAGGACCTTCCTTCCTGGAAGCAGATCTTCTCATTGACATTCATGAGCTCAGAAGAAATGATGCTCTAATGGCAGCAGCAGAAGGGGCTTCTCATTGCCCAGGAGCTGGAGCATTTGCTTTCTAGACCCACTGTCTAAAACACTGCTCACACTTTTCAGGAAAGTCCATCAGCCACCAGGTTTCAACATCCTCTGGCATGGCACAATCCGCCTGCCAGCAACAAACACTTCTCTGAAAGGGAGATGACATTTACAGGGCTAAACCTAGTGAGCAAGGAGGTACTGGGGTCTTTGGCCTGTTGTGAGAAGAATCTCCCTGGACAGGGGGAGTCCCAGGCCCTGCTCCTTCTCCCACTTACCTATTTTTGCAGTTTATTGGTGCCACTGAGGCTCATAGTCTTTCTAAGACAGGCTGAGTTATGGCTCCACATGTAACTGTAGAGCAGGAGCTCACTCATTTCCTGACCAGTGCCAGACCGCTTAAAGTAACATATAGCTCAAAAATATCAACCTTTACCCTAGATCTAAGGCATTTCCAATTTTCTCTGAAAGCAAGCCTTTGTCTCAATCCATGTGAGCCGTCCCCAAACCCCTCTTTCTCTGTACTAGACAATTCTGTCTTGGGTCCCTTCCTTTAGACTTTTTGCTCACTTTGCAAGTCAAGACAGAGATGCCTGATAACAGATGCTGTTCATGTTCAGCAAGTTTACAAATCCATGATCCAGGAACCTTCAGGGTCAAGCAGCTTGGCCTGTTGAAGGCAGCTGTGCCTGAGCTACCTCCTGCCTGGCTCTGGGCTGCCCTGAGAGCTGCTTCTAGAGGTGGTGGGAGGTTATGGGCCATGGGCTCCTCCTGCCTGCCCAGCCAATGCTACACAGAGAGTCCTGTCCCTCCTTGCAAAGTATCACTCACTGCAGAGCATCCACCAAGAGAAGGGAAGCATCAGGAGCACCAAGGTGTTTGACGTAAATAGGACAAAGGAAAGGTGAAGGGGTTTCTCTGCATCACTAGTGGTCAGTTTACCTCTGCTGTCCCAGCCAGTTCTGCAGGCCAGACACACTTCTAAGCTCCTCTGCACTTCTGTGGCAGTGGATTTGTCACATATCTTTTGGAAGAGGGGAAAAAAATTGAAGGTATTTACTTTAGCCACTGTTTCTGGTGAAATGTAGAAGCACCTAGTGTTTTGAAATTCCTAAGTCTCATACCAGCTGTTACAGAGTGAGAGGCACTCAGCATTGCTGAATTCATACCAGGCACACACACATGTGACTACTTATCTTCACTTGTGTACTCCTGTTTGTCATAAGCTCCTCAAATATGCATTAGTGAGGCACACCCCCATATGGAAAATGTTGAGCAAAATCAAGCTATCAAGTCTTCTTGTAACAAGGGAAAACAGAGAATTCAAAAATCTTGAAATTAATATAATTTTATTTCTTTAATTACCTATCAGAGTAAACTGAAATCTTACCACTCAAATTTTAATTTGAGATAAAATGGTGTTTGATAAAGAGCATTTACATTAATTGTCATTGCAATGTATGAACAGAGTACACATGCTTGAGGGAACCTTCCTTGTTGTCTTTTTAATACCTCTTAAAATAGACCTTTCACAGTCTGGTAGGCATTTCTGCAGTAGCATTTAAACTGTCTGTGAAGAATTGCTTTCATGTACACTATTTGACTGACACCACTACATAGAAACTCTCCCAAAACAAACCCTGGAAGTTAGTAGTCCCAGTATTTTATCTTGCTTGCATAGGTTGAAGTTCATAACTGAAAGAGTTATTTTGGACACACACAGTACTGACAATGTCTTTAGCCTGAAGGATGCCAATGAATGGTGGACACTGCTTTCCCATATATCTACATTGCACAGGAAAATGGGGAGGGGTAAGGAGGCTTTGTAGCAGTAAACACATGGCAGGTAAACTCAATGGCACTCTGCATCTTGCTCTGAGGAAACTCAACAGTATTTCAGGTAGAAGCTCATAAAACCTTCTACTTGCCTGTACCCTCATAGGTATGGTGTTTATTTAGGGTACTTTCAAATATCTTTGGAATTGTTTATGCAAGCTAATATTTCTTTACTTAGCTGAAGGTCATCTATGACAAGAATTTACTAAAAATGTGGTGTTGCCAGGCTGGCACTGCAGCCAAATTAAAGGGAAACTGAACCTCTTGCAAAGTTGCACAATTAGATGTAAATAACTCACAGAGAAGAGACGTTAATTACTTATCACAGCACGCAGTCAAAAATTACCATGTCTTGTTTCACTGTTGCCTTTCCTGTATTGCCACATCCTTGGCTGCCTGTCTGGTGGGCAGGGTGCAGCAGGAAATCCCGGGCTACAGAATGGTAGGGACAAGTCATTAAAATCCATGCAGTAATGTACATTTTCAATGGGAGCAAGGTGAAGGTCTGTCAAGCAGCTCTCAGTCTGGTACTTGTCAATCGCTCACTGCCACGGACACTCCCAGGAATATAAAATCACAACAGCCTTCCCAGTGATTTAAACGGATGACAGTAGTGTGTTTTAGCAAACCCATGGGGAGTACCAGCCCAGGTTGTCTTATAAGCAGAGTTCTTGCCTGAGTATTTGCATATGTGCAAATATTCCATTAGCATATGAGACGTTATGTTTTAAGAATATCAATATGCTGAAATGCAATGGGAAAAGGTTAATAAGTATCCTAAGCTGTGAATATAGGCAATTTTAGAGTGGTGTTATAATTTTCTCTGTATTTATACACAATCTGACTCTGATCAAGGTAGTTAATTTTTGTCTGCTGGAGCAACTGAAATTTTAAATTATTCCAAATCTTCATTTGTCCATTTGTTTGCTATCATGCAGCCTATCTATTGAGCTCAGAGCATGGTTGTTCCAGGGCTTTTTGAAGCCTTGAGGACATATTTTTGGGAAGTGGCACAGCTAATTTTCTCCTTACTGTGCATCCTTGCATTGTTTCTACACAGGGCTCTGTTTTTCCCCAGAAAAGACTAAAAGTAACTCTGCATTTCTCTGCTTTTGGGCATCATCTTGTAAAGTGTGGCTTGACTAAAGGCCACAGGGCTTGACTGTGGTTAATAATCCATGGTGCCTTTGTGGCTGCAGGCACTGCCACGTGCTCACATAATTTCTGGTGATGAAAGATGAACAAGACTGATTCCATGTTTCCCCACCAGCAAAAAGCATAAAAACTGTTCATTTACTGCAGTTTTAACAGGGAGAGAGGTGGCAGAGAAAAACCTGTCAGCAGTAAGTGCCCTGGTGTGGGTGGCCAGAGGCAGGGCCATTGCTGGTCCCTTGTCATGGCCACTCTGCCTGCTGTGGGTGGTTTGCAATTTATGCCTGGATGAGGTGTGCAGGGAAGTCTGTATTTCATACAGCTGCTTTGCCCTGTCAGCACTTTGGCTTGGGGAGCCAAAGTTGTATTAGTTATAGTCCTTTACCATTTTTAAGCTTCTTTTGAAAACAGTGGGGATGAAGACATGTATTTAAAAAAAAGCCAGAGAGAGCTTGAAGTTTTCAAATCAGAGTGTTTACTGCCAGACACATTTTCCCTTTGGAGAAACACACTTTAGAAGTGGCTCGCATTTTACAAAAGGAAAGGCCTGTAGCTTTTTGAAGATCAAGCCTCCTTATATATTCAGTGATAAAAACATCAAAAACTTTAGCCTTAAGCTGTTTGGAGCATAAGGGTAGGAAGGCACTGAGTGTTTAAACTTGGAGCGTTTGTTCTACAGTTTTGGGGTTTTTTTGAGCAAAGAGGTAATAAAGCATCAAATATTTACTCCTTTTTATATTTTTAAACTAAATATTACCAATGTGGTGGTTATTCCTCAGTTTTAAAATAAGACTTTATTTCTAGCATTACAAATATACACTAACACTTTAGACTGCTATGATTTAGTGTCTGAGCTTCATGAAAAACTGATCTTCAACTCTTCAGCTCCCACTTAGATGGCACAGGCATCCTCAGTCGTAAGAGGGTCTCTGCAAAAGTGCATATAATATGCACAGATGAACTCATCAAAATTTTTAATGAAAGAAGATTGAAACTGAATTTGTGGCATTTTAAAACTCAGTCAAAGCAACTAGTCTTTTTTTCTTGTCACAAAGGGGGAAAATGACTAATTTTGCTACTCTCTGGCATCTGAATTAATGATTTACAGTATTCTGAAGGAAGGAAAATCTCTCTTACATTAACACAAAACTTTGTACTCATAAAAGTTAAGGTAAAACACACCATGTCTGTCAGAGATTCATTTATTTGAATTAAGTTGCAGAGGCTCTTGCCTGGCCAGGGGAGGGTGTTGATCATATGATTTAACACTTGTATGCTGTGTGGAACCTGGACATAACCATTCTGCTTGTTTAAGGGACTCAGCAACAGAATTTTCAACAATTCCACATTTCCATGGAAATCAGATTAAATGAATTTCATGTTTGTGTGAGCCTCATCCTGCCAGGCAATTGACATCCCATTTGATTAAGATTTCTACTAATCTTTTGTTTTTATTTTTAAAGGTTGGAAAGAAATGGCTTGTATAGGAAAGGAAAACTAGAAAAAATTAGGAAATAATTTTTGATATATATAGCTGTAAGACTGTATATAAAGTGTTTCAGGTATTTTTTTTCTACTCCAAATCATTAAAAAAAAAAAAAAAAAAAAAAACAGCTCTTCTTTTTTTTTTTTGTGGACTATACTTCAGGTGTAGCAGACCCTTTAAAATTTCTAGGAGCATTCACTAGTGGATTGCATAATTTTTCATGAAGGGTACTTATTTGCCACTTTGTTCCATAAGGTCATGTGGAAACACCCCAGGCAGTTTCAGTCTGCATAGAGGAAAGATGTCACAGGTGGAGAAAATCTGAGGAAGTCTCATAAAATAGCATAAGAAACCAAACTTATGAAGGCTCCAGGGAATAGCTTCAAAGATGACCTCTGAACTTGGCATACAGTTATTGCAGGTATCTTGTAAAGACCTGAGTTGCTCTTTGGATACCCCCAAAAAAAGGTGCATCACAGCAGTGTGCCTCAGCTCCACTGCTTCATTATTTGTGAGACCTAGGCTAGTAGGCTTAGAACTAGTTTAGACATTTTTAGACTACATTTGTCAAACCACTTGAAATGTTTGAGTTTATCCAAAAGGGAGAGCTGTTATTTGATAAAAAAGTAACCCATTCTATGGGGAAGGAATATCTGATACCATAAATCTCTATAATTTACCAAGCAAAACAAGAAATCAGCCTAAGTAGAAATTTGGAATTAAAGAACAGAGAGTGGAAAACAGATGACTGTTAACTTATTATTGGAAGATCTCAAATAACAGGAGAAGCAATAACCTAAAAGGCAAAGAGGGACTTTGTTCAAAATAGCTATTCAGGCCTCAAATATGGACCTTGGCTTAAGAAACACTTCCTTTTGTACCTAAATAAAACTTTGAGCATCTCTAAAGCAGCTGTCATTAATTATGGATGTTTTGCCTTTGCCTGATTTAATTAGGAAAAAAATGCAAAACAAAGTTTACCCCCCAAATAAAAGAATTTGAAAGAACGATGAGATTCTGTCAAATTAACTGAATACTTAACAATATAATTCTAAAAATCACACAGGGGAACAAGAGATGGAAAGGTTGAAAATATTAAAGTATTCATCTAAGCACTTTATGTTCGAACACTTCTTTCTTCTGAAAGCTTTGAAAATTAATCAAAAGGAGTAAATATCTCCCAACATAATTATTATTTTTTTTATTTTGTTTTGGGTTTTTGTTTTAAAAAAATGCATGGGTTATCCATTAAAAATAGGTTAGTTTTGAAGGAGGAATCCTTGTATCAAAAAGTGTTGCTTGACCAAAACTGTTTGAGCGGGGTTCATTTTGGCCTTTCTGCACATAGAGAGAGGGATCACAGGAGGTTCCTCTAAAAAAACTTTTGTTACCTCTGAAATAACTGATCTTCATTGCAGCTGACACAGTCCTCCCTTGCTGTCCATTTATATCTCATGGACCCAGCAGGTCTTGAGAGGAGGGGCTGCCCTGCAGCACGGCCTTTGTAGTAATTGACATTTATTGCAGGGTCACCATTTCTTTAGCATTCATTACAGACACTGATTAGAGAGGGTGATAAAGACATTGCTGTAGATCAAAGCCCATCTTGGACTGGAAAAAAACAAGCATGCAAAGTAGCATTTTAAATGGATGCATCTATTTAATCTATTTGCTGCTGATATTTTCATACACATGGGTTTGTGGTATTAGATTCAGAAGGTGTAGCAGAGGCTTAATTTGCTTCAGTTCTGGTCTAATAGGCATAAAGACACCAGAGGATTCTGAAATACTGAACTCAGAAGTACTCTGACAAACCTTTGTACTCATAATAACAAGAGCTGGTGTGAGCCTATACAATTTAAAACTAATTGCCCAGCCAACATGCTCATTACCATATTGATGCAGTTCATAAATCAAAGCCCTGTCTAGTCAAGCTGTTTACTAGTCTTGCATTAAGCAGCGTGTTTCAACTGAGAAATGTAGCATGTTGCCAAAACACTGCAGAAACTTTATAAGACTGATAGGAGTGCAAACCTGGGGAGCTGAAGTGCCACAAACCTGGCACTAAAGTGCTTGTTCTTGTTTGTTTTCTGAGTATGTTCTGATCTAGCCTTGAAAGTTTCCCTAATAACGTACTGCAGCACAGAAACAGGTCCTTAAGCAGCAGGGAGCTGCTAGCAATTTTTATCAATTTGGCTTCCTACAGCAGCTTCTTTGCTCAATCACAAGACTAACACATTTTTTTTTGGAAGCAATACAGCACTTATGCCAGCTGAATTGAGGTGCATACATTAAGAATGTAGGCTTTTTGTATAGGGAAAGGAGATATTAAGGCTCTTAACTAAGAAACCTAGGTTACTCATCAAAATTAGGCGCCTGAAGTTAAATTCTTTGAATAGCCTACTGAGGAATCTAAAAGTGTAATTCATCTGCCTAAACAAGTGCCTACCTGCAGGTGCCAAGCAGTACCCCTGAGATGCCCTGCTGTCCTATGGCATCCATGCAGCAGGTATGTCAGAGGAGCTGGAGATTTGCACCTCTCTGAGCTGCCAGCTGGAGGCCAAGTGGGTTGGTTTAGGATGTCTCAAAGGACATTAGAAACCTATGCTTAGGCAGCTGAATTTACCTGTTTTCCCTTCAGGTATTCAGCCAGCTGGCTTAGGTATCAGAAACAATCATGTCTTGTGATCAGGATTTATGTACTTGGGCGGGGTTCAGAAGCTGTGGGGGTCTGACTGCTTCCCACTCTCTAGGCTGGCTGGTTTCAGAGCAGCTGAGGCGGTTCTTATCTCAAACACCACTGTCCTGTGAGTTATTTTTCTCTCTGTGCTTCGCTCAGAAAGCAGCAAGAGAGACATATTTTTATGTGGCTTCTCCTGGAGTGAGTGCAATAGCTCCTGGTGGCTGCTGGGGCATCTCTTCCCCTGCACCCGGCTTTCACCCCTGGGTTGGCCATGGCCACGGTGGCAAGGACAGAGGGTGCTGAAGCAAGAGTCAAGGCTTCAAGATTACTTTGAAGATCAGGACCAGAACTTGAAATTGAGCTTGTTGGTGTAAAGGAAGCCTGAAGCAGAAGCACTACATTTAAGAGTTACTGAAGGGTGTTGGTGTTGGAGCTGTTGGGGGGAATTTAATAGATTATGGGAAAATCAGAAGTTTGGAGAGGTATAGGAGGTTACTTAAGATTATCTTTTTATCCCTGTTTAAGAGAACCCAGTTCAGAGGTAAAAGGGTGCATATTTCTAATGAAATGTAACTCTCTTCCATTAACAATATTAGCAAGAATAGTTCATCCTATTAAAACAAGTGCTGATCTTCAGTCATGTAGCCTGATGAAGCCTCAGTCTCTTATGTTCTTTGTGTAAATTCAATCATGAAAATTAGTAAATGAAACATTTTTTACGGATGGTAGATGCAAAGTGATTAAGACAATGCTTTAGTGACAGAGAAATTTTGATTCCAGCTTACAACTCTTCTGCTGGCTGTGTGGTCATAGCAGATGCAAGTGTCCAATTCCTTATATGCAGATTGCGGATAATAATGGTTAAAACTGAAATTAATATGAACTGATACTTTCTCATGAAAGCACTGAAAACAGTGATATGTTTTTCTTTTTCAAAAAGGGAAATAAATTTAAAGAACTTAATTTCTTTCATTTTAAGGAGTCATGAACCATACAAAACCAGACCATACCAGCTCCTGACCCTGTGAATTGCCAAAATGACTTCTTTTGCCTGCTAGTTGGTGTCACAGGTTCAGCAGAGATTTCTCAGAAGGATGTGTACAATTCTAGACGACACTTGCAGTCTGAGAAAGATAATTTTTTGTTGATAAACAATTTTAAATAGAGAAGAGATAAACAGAAAAAAAAACCAAACTAAAACCAAGCTGCTTGTTATTTACCTAACTTGTAAAGTGAGAAGTGGTTGTCTTACATAATTTCTCTTTCAGGAGCTTAAAAATAAAAAGATATTAATAGAACTGTGTTATGTAACTAAATGTTATCATTGACATCCCCCAATATGAAAAACAATTATTCCTTCCAGCTTCTTTCCACTTCTGCAAAATGAAGATTAATTTCCAAAAAGTCCATTGAGCATCCCATGAATATGGGATGTAATGAACATTATGGAATTCACTTTAAAAGCTGAAGGAACAGGAAGGAGAAGCAGCTCATGCCTGTGCATCTTTGCTTGAAGAAAGGATGTTTCCTGACTTTGATGTGGACTGGCAGCTTAGATAAAAACCTGGGATCTTACCAATGTGAAGCTCATCAGCCTAAGGGACACAGACTGGTTTTTTCCCCCCATTTGGTTTATCCAGTGTTATTTTAAAAACATTTATCAGGTGTTGGTTCATTTGGAGCTTGTGTTTATGAACAATGTCCATGTATGGCTGGCCATTCTTCCTATTCCACATTCATTGCACTGCCCATCTAAAAACAAAGCCAAAGTATTCTATGGCAATATCTTTACATCAGGTTTAATTTCTCAAGCAATTCAGAGTGGGATCTTAAATCACTCAAAATTGCCTTCTAAAAGCATGTAGTCCCACAAACTCTGGCCAATATCTCATCAGGAGATTGATGGTACATTTCATACTTGTAAGACAAGGTACATGAGGCAGAACAGGGAATTCAAAGTACCATATTGAATGCAGTGGCAAAAGGTGCCTATTGGCAGAAGGAAAGACAGGTCTTATTCTTTGAAGACACTGTACTGCTGCTCACACATTCCTGCCATTTGGTTTTGCTCAGGATTGTAACCATACTATTCATGGGCTGCACAGAGCAGAAAGGTTTGCAAAATCAAGGCCCATCTTATGTAAACTGTCTAGAAATAAACACTGCCCATGGATCTAAGCTCTTAGAAAGGGCAACAGTCTTATTGCAGAGGGTATTTTCTCACCTTATTTGCAATTACCATGTGCTGTAAGGTGTCAATGACAGCGCCTTTGGAAATGCTGGTTTAGGCAGAAATACAATTGAGTCAGCATACTGGCAGGATGTTAGTGCCTGTGCTGGGTTAAACTCAGCCTCAGGCTCAGCTGATAGCACAAAGTGTGTCAACAACTCCTCTCATAGCAATCTTTTCTCCTATACACGGCAAGTAGGTCCAGCTGTAAATAAATTGCTGACATTGCTGTGTTTGTTAAGAGGCTGCTTGGAAAACAGCACATCTGCCACCAACAGTTGCACCTAAGACAAACATAAATGTAAGCACTATTAAATTAACAAAGTGTCTCTTTATTATTTTAGTTTATTGCATTTGAGAAGATATTTTACTTTCCTTGGCAATGAGAATGAGCTTCTGACAGAGTGGAGGTGTAGGCAGTGATGGCAAAGCTGGTAGTAGACAGACCTGGTAGTGCAGGTGTCCTGGGATAATGAGCACTTCTGAATTGAGACAACCCTCACCAAACTGTCACATAAAGTAATTCCTGAAAAATGGTTGCCTCAAGATGTCGCTTCATTTGCTGACTGACTCATTCATAGCTATGCCAAATTTTTTGCTGAATAAAATACTGCTTAACTTCAGTGAAGGCAATCAGGAGCATGAGGTGTAAGAGATACCAGCATCTCAGTGCCACCTCCTTCACTTGCTGAAATGAATCAGAATGGAAGTAGATGTGGCAGCATCTGTGCCAAGATACACAAGTATCTGTGCCTCAAGGATATCTCAAGGTGAAAAACCTAATCTACAGCTACGAGCCTGAGTACATGAATACATCCATTACATGAGTAGAAGGGTATTGCAGCATTTTCATTTTTGCTTTTTGCTCTGTTTAAAAACAATATAAAGAAACATTTCCAAAATTTAACTATAACTCCAGTGACAATACATCCTTCTGCTTACCAGGTTAGATTTGCAAATAACTGATTTATAATCACACTCAGAGGCTCATGTGTCCAGTAACTTGCACTACAACTACATCTTGCAGCATATGCAGAAGTCTGTCTGCAAGCTATGATTCTATTAATATATATAAAAGGAAAGACTTGTAAAGCTTTGGCAGCAAATGTAAGTCTTGACGAAACATAGGCAAAAAAAATCATTAAAATTTGCAAGTGACATGGAAGCTAATTTTGGTACTGCTTTACACTGGCTTTATACTACATCAAAAGGCATTTTACTGCCTACCTTTTCAAAATCTGACAGCATCCAAACTGAAGCAGTGGGAACCTGGCTCCAGGTGCTCCAGGTGATAAAGCAAAGCACGATGTTAAGGTCTGGCATAATGTGAAGAATGAGGTCATGCTGTATTTTTAGAAGTGCCTGGTGATCCTATGAAGCATGCTCTTACTCTCTCTTTTTATTTTTTTCCTTCCCCTCTCCTTTTTTTCTGCCTTTTTCTGTGAATAATTTGGCCAATGCTTGCAGAAGGCTGTTTTCGCCCCAGGGATTCTCACACATACTTCTGTTGACAGAGTTCTTGTGCAGCGAGGAAGCTGAAATGTCTTTTGTTAAGGATCTGCTCACTTCTTTTTCTGTTCTGCCCCAATGCTTGGAGGATCTTTTGGCTACTCACACTGTTCCTGTTGTTACGCTTATGGAAATTAACTGAATTGAAAAATATGGGGTTACCTTGCAAAACAGGTAAAATAATCATCAAGAAAAAATCCTAATCTCGTCATTTTCTCTTAGTCTATGTGTCTTGCATTCTCTTGCCTTGTTTACTTAGTTTTTCAGGGGAATATTGTATAAGTCAATAGAAAATACTAAGCAAAGTCATTGTGAAAGGGAAAAAATGCACTAGGGCCTGAGAGGTAGAAACTTTTTATTTTAGATGAGTGGTGCACTGTTCCAGCCAAGATTAGGACTTGATTTGCTGGTTTACTGTGTCAGTTCAGATTTAAATTGAATTTAAATTGAAAAAGTTACATATATTCACACTCTGTAATGCCAAAATACATAATGGGTATTGAAATGCACTAATTTAAGCCATGTTTGAAAAGCTGTTTTAGGTGACTAGCTATTGGAGTAACGCTATGAAATAAATCATAATCATTTGATTTCAGGAGTCAAACCAGTGGAGCATGATACACAGAAATTGATGGGTGAGGCTTCACATACACACTTATGTGTGCCAGACCATATGAGAACTTCCCTTCCATAGCATGCCACTAGCTCTATCAAAAATCTGTATTAATTTACTGCTGATTTGTAAGGAGTTTTCATTAGTAAATAACATTCTATTTGTAAGTTTTAAACTCACATGTGCAAACAGCTGAAGTTGCTACACTCATATGCATTTCACATTTTGCAAAAAAAAAAAAACTGTGTTGCTTTATCTAGTTGAAAAACCTACATATACTTTCATTATTCCACATCCTTATCTACACTAGCTTCTACCAGTAGAGCTAATGCTACAGTATATATTTAGAACATATGCATACAAAAGTAATCTCCCTATTTATAAAGCCTTGAAGACCTTTTCCAGAAAGATTACTGGTTTTCAGAACTTGTATGTGCCTACATTCATCATTACATTCTTTTGCAGGACTGTCTTAGAGGCCTTTTGTGACACGTACAGATTTAGCTCTGAATGTTCAGAGCACTCTGAGTTACAAATTTTATTATGGGTAGGATTTCTAAATTCTCTGGTTTGCCAAGATTGCTCAATTTTTAGGAGTTAGAAATCTCTATGTGTCACTCTTTATAAATATGGAATTTAATATTATACATTAAAGATAAAAAGACAATGTTGCACAGGATGAACAAGGGTAAACTGACATTCTTCTCACCACTTTCTCCTAAGAGATTTCTTGCCACACTTGCACAAAACCAGCCTGCTTTTGCATACTTTATTTCTTCCAGTCTAATCCCAAGAAAAATAAAGAGTACAATAGATTAGCAAATCCACTAAACAGAAAAAACTCCTTCATGATTTTTGCAATTAAACTGTAGAAATTACAGCTTTACATCATATCCTGTAAAAACCAAAACTCATTTGAGAGAAATGACTTAGCAAAGTTTTAAAAGAAGTTAGGTATTGATTTAAATGCTAATAATATAGAGTTACATGGAGAGATAATGAAAAATATAATATTTTGGATGATCATTCATGTTTAGGAGTCTAAAGCATCATCCTAAAGTACTAGAAATAAAAAATATATAATTTACTTATCCTGGGCATGCCTGCTGCAGAATTTGATGTACAAGGCAGAAACTGATACACAGGAAGTTCCACCTAAATATGAGGTAGAAATTCTTTGTTGTGTAATAACTTCTTTATTACTCTCTATTGTTCTAGTCTCTGTGAC
The DNA here is from genome assembly GCA_039654755.1 of Calcarius lapponicus. NCBI lineage: Eukaryota > Metazoa > Chordata > Aves > Passeriformes > Fringillidae > Calcarius > Calcarius lapponicus. The sequence goes on along the minus strand of CM077462.1, from coordinate 49,196,818 downwards.
TAGAATAGATTGCCAGGGAGGCAACCAGGAGGTTGTGGAATCTCTCCCTCACTCCTGATATTCAACAAGTGTCTGGACACAATCCTGTGCCATGTGCTCCAGGATGGTCCTGTTTGTGCAGGGAGGTTGGACCAGATAACCCCCTCTGGTCCCCTCCAACCCAACTCATCCTGTGATCCTGTGAATTTCTGTAACTGCTTCTGGAGCATTTTTTGCTGAATGTTTGGATTACTACAGCAAAGATGTTACTATTAACACAGAGGTGTATTTCTGCTGATGTCATCACAGCAGATCCTGCTTGGCTGCATTACCAAAACTAAAGAGGGTCCAGGAAACGGGCCAAAGATGGAAAGAAAGAGTGACAATAGGAAGGGGTGAAGACTGGGAAAGAGAGTCTCTGGAGGAGGCCTGGAGACCTGAGCGCTGCTACTTCTTCTGGAACCACCATCAGATGAAGCACGGGACAGCCACCAGCAGCAGTGGCTGGTGAACACATCCCACCCTCTCACCTGATGTGGGCAGCCAGGCCAAAGCTCCTTCTCTGCCCTTTGTGCAGACTGCTAGAGTGGGCAGAACTTTTTTGGCTTATAGCGGGCTTTGTGTGGTGGGAGCGTGGCTTCTTCCAAGGTGCTGGGTGTCAGGGACTCAGAAGCAAAGGTGATGGCCCATAGTGAAGCACAGATAATAATCACCTGAAATGGCAAGAGGCCATTCCACTGTGCCCACAATGTACAAGATATTGTGCAAAAAGTTAGTTATTCCAATCATTCCATCCAAATGTGGGAATGTGTTTTCTTTTTCAAAGACATTTTGCTCAACTAGTTCTTCCCTTTCTAGAACTGAAGTCAATTCTGTGTAGATGACTAACCTGAGGCACTTGAGAAAATGAGGCCTTCAGGAGTAGGTCTCTCATTCATGCATAGATAATGTAATCTATTTTTGTTGTGTATCACAGCTATGGGCTGAAACTCTTCTTGGCATTACTCGTCTGTCTAAAGGCTGGATGACTGGTGTAAGCTTTTTGTCTAGACATCCTCTATAGTTTTGTATTAGGCAGTCAAGCCAGGATGGAGAGTTCTTTCACATCAAAATAGGTAAACAAGATAAGTGAGAGCATTTGCCTTCTGGAAGCATTTTTCTCTCTCCACTGACTCCAGCAGGAGGTTAGACAGTTTACAATAATGTCTGACGTTTAAATAGCTATCAGTAGCTGAGAGGAGGTCTACATAAACAGTGTGTACCTGCATGCTCACATCTATTACAGCTGCAGTTCAAATGACAAAGGTAATACAATCAATCCAAATTTTCTGGATGTGTTACAGTATTCTTTCTATTACCAAAGGCAAGCCTGTAACAGTAAAATATACACTAACCAGCACTCAAATATGCCTAGCTGGTGTGCATTGCTCAGTTTATGGCACATGCAGTGACAGGCACATCACATGCCAGCATCTTACTTTGCTTGCTTCCCACTTTGACAGTCACAGCGCTGCCTTCTGACACATCTTCCTCATCGCTGACAGGTTTGCTACATATATCAAAGGCTTAAGCTTCTCTTTTTATTTTGAAAAGCTTCTGTTCTGCTTTGCTCTCTCACAGATGGAGTACTGAAACAATCATTAAAATAAATACTACCAATATTCAATCTGTCACAAGAAGTAAATGACATGCATGGGCGAATAGAAGCTACTCAGTGATGGGAGATCAGTTCTTCAGCTGCTCCCTTCTCCCAGTGCATTGGAGGTGCCCTGCCTAGGTGTGAGCATGGGTGCTAAGACTTTTAAAGCAGACAAGGCCAACTCTGATGTAGTACTGAAGCTCTCTGTTATTTTTAGCCTCCTCCTTTTCCTTTTCAAATCTCTTGGAAATGGGCAGGTGCTGCACTGCACTGGCAATTCACTGAATTTGAGACAGAGAAAATCACACCTGTACTGACATATTCTTTTCTGTGTTTTCCCTGTGACATTTCCATGTGTTTTGTCCCTTAGTCTTCCCTATGGCATTTTAGTAGCTTTATCAGAGCAGTCTAAAAGTTGTCAGTGATTTAATAGACAATGAAAATACAGTGAATAGAGAGGCACGTTTAGGTAACAAGCATATGTCTAACATCACTTTGAATTATTCCGAACTGTTGTGTCAATAATCGACTTAGAGTCATTAATTCAAAAACATTTCTGCATTTGCCATTTCTTTTCTAGTCTATAAGCAAAACAAGTCAAAATTCTCATGTTTTAAGTTCATTTAATCTGCATACATGAAATATTTTTGAAGAGGCACAAGTAAGCCTGAAGTAAATTTGATATGGACATTTCAAGTTTCAGGGTTTCTTTTGCTGGTGTGCTCCATTGCAAGCATGTTGTCATTAATTTCTGGTTTTTTTTTTCAGAAGCTGAAAGGATTCAGATGTTTTTATATGAGAATCCAAGCATTAATAATGACTGTGTGATCATGGTTTTGGAAAACTAAGAATATATTTCCTGGCTACATATGCAGATATATGTTTCTTAAGAAAAGCAAGAATGAAGTAATTTTGATCTCTGATGGATGAAACCCATTGGAATGGAAACTAACATCTATGAAGAAGAACAGGGCTCACCTTATCTTATATCTGCAAAGTGCCTGGGAACACCAAAGGAAGCCAAATATGAAGAATACCAAAGAAAGACAGAAAATCAGACAAGTCCATATGAATTTCAGAATTTGTTGCTGGAGCCTGAGCTGAGCTTGCCATGTGTGTCATCCTTAGTGGACCACAATGAGACATCCTTACAACTTGGCATGGCTGCAGGGCATGCCAGTGCCACCAACCAGCCCGAGACAAAGCACCTTTGTGAAGAATTACCCTGTTCTACAAGGCACACGTCAAAGGAAGATCCTTTCAACCCTCCCATGCACACAGAATGGGCAGTGCTCACAGGAAAAATTTCACACAAGAAACCAGAAGCAAATTATGAGATCAGAGTCATAGAACACAAGCCATGTGCTATCACATTTTCTGATTTTGAATTTTTATCACATGAAGCTGGCACTAAGCTCCATATTTGTGAAGCAGGAGAAGCAGATGATTTTTCTTCTGAAGAGGAAGAAGCAGATAACAGAGGTGATCATGACACATTTACAGAACTGCCACTGTATGAGGCATTTTTCAAAGGTCTCAAGAGAAGGAATGTTTCCCAAAGAAAGCAAGCTAAACATGAACTTACTAAATATCAGCACATCTGTCATTTAGAAGACTGCAATAATCATTCTGAAAAGGCATTGAAGGACCATGACAAAGAAGAAAAACACATGGAGCTGGAGGTAATACAAGCTACTCTTTAGTTTCAAGTGTGTTTTAAATAAGTGGTGTCGTTGGTTACAGGAAGAAAAGAAGTTGTGTAAATTGTTATAGGGTAATAATTATTGTGAATCACAAAATTATGAACCTAAACCTACAGTAAAAGTATACTAGTTTTTTTCACTAGACAAATCTTACTTCAGATTGACCACACTTCTGTTAGCCCGAACTTCAAACTTTGGTTTTCTGGTTTCTTTTTTGTTTAAATGGGAACATTGGCTCCATTTCCTACATTCCTACAAGATCATATATCATGCCATGTACAGCATACAGTCTGAGGACTGTTCCAAAGGGATAGAGCTCACTTTTAGTCTCAGAGCAGAATATATTTCTTCATGGTGAAAAATGGGCTTTTAGTGTGGTGGTACTGTAACACTGAGCCATCTAACCCACAGCACTGTTTCCACTTAATGACTGTTTTCTGCATTATTATTTCATTAAAACAATATAGAGGACAAGTTAAAGTGTGGTATATAATAATTTGGGGTTGGTTGGTTGGTTGGGTTTTTCTGTTTGTTTTTTTTTTAAATCTGTGCTGTTATATATCATGACATTCTATAGACCAGTGGCTAAAATGAAAATGTAAGTTTTCAGGACACAATTAAAAACCGTGGGTAATAAAAATCATCCAACTATATATAAACCTCCCATAAAAAAACATTGAGTAGATTAACTTTGTTTATTGGAACTGGAGGAACAGAAGCCTCCCAGCTAAACTGCCGCTAGTCTGGACAATAAGCACAGTTTCCCCCTGCTCACAGCGGGTGACAAACCAAATGACTGGAGCTAAACACATTTATCATTGGATAAATTCAGTTCTAGTACAAAAATAAGAAGTGACTCCAAATAGTGGGCAAAACAAGACCCTTAGAATTCCAATGTTCCTGACCTTGCGGCACAAATTGACCTTAACCTGCAGGCCAGGCATACCTTTCTGTCCTCTCTTTTCCTTCCTCCAGCTTTTAAAAGTTGGGGTTTTTTTACGTAAATCTGCTCCATGCCTTGAAAACCAGGCTGTAGTCCTGTAGTCTTTTACCCAGTGTGTTTTATTTCACTCTGCCTGCAGTTGTCCTTTTACTTCTAGTGCTTATAACACAGAGTTGTTTCACTGATTTCTGATTAAATGAAAGGATTATAGTTTGGAATATAATGTCCATATTTACATCAAAACTATGGCATAAAATACTTAATTGCTTCTCTCCTTTAGTATTAATCTATCTCCAGTTCGGGATGACTAATTATGCCCTTAAGTGAGTGGGAGTTTTGTGCTGTATTTCATACATATCCCAAATTCACTGCAGAAACCCATCAGCATATAAAGAAATAAGCCAGATTTTTAGAAATTTTTTTCAGCAGATAATATTAGAAGTCCAAGGCCCAAAGATGGTTCCCAAACAGTATGACTTTTGATGCAGTATTGACCCTGATTCTCATGACACATGGTTTATTAAGTAATTGCATTGTTCTTCTAACCTAAGCCAAGTCTTACTTCCTCATTTACTCAGAAAAAATTGCATTAATGAAAATAATATATCTCAAAATGGATGCACAACATCCTTTGGATTTTCTTTACTGAAGGCCATTCCCATAGATAAAAGGGAGACGCCAGGAGATATCATTTAGTTTACTTTATGTCTATGCCAAAAAATAAACTCAAGGATGCAGCTTGTAGTGCAAAATAAAGGATTATAAATTGCCAGACAAGCATGTGAAATTACCTAGTAAATCTCAGTAAATGTGTCAAAACATTTCAAAAACTGGATGCAATGTTGCAGTCCTGGTTTTGATTTTTTTCTATGTAAATAAGTAGCATCATTCAAAGAAAGCCTCCAAGAATTAAAAAAAAAAAATTAAAATAAATATTAAGATTGTCTTGTCTCTCAAATTTTAGCAGCAGTCATGCACTACTATGCAGACTGAAGTCTCCCCCCATGACTCTGGTTGAAGCAAATGTATGTCACTGTCAAGTTAATTATTTCTATTGTTTAGATATGGCTTTAGGGAGAAACGTCTTTCTAGTGAAAGAAAGTAAATAAATAAAGACAGCATGGGGTAAAAATGCTGACGAGGGTAACTGCTAGTGCTAAACCTTAAACTTAAAAATCATATAATAAACAGATTACATTGGCCATACAGATACAGACAATCATACAGAGCACCCTGCACAAGATCCTGGCTAAACACTGCTGCTGGAGTTCCCAGTGAAACTGTGTTTATGATCTATCCTGCAGGGGCACTCCTAGCCAGATGCACCTGTCACTCTGCAAACCTCCTATCTGAGTTCCAGAAAGGAGGAAAGGCTGTCACCTTCTCCAAGATGGAAGCGCTGGCCCTTGCAGGCAGTCACCACAAGCAGAGTCTGTTCCAATCTCCTCTTAAATAGTTGTTACACGCATTTAGGTGACAACTCTTGAACTTCTTGTTTCATTCTAATTAATAAATAGAGAAAAACCTTTAAGTGCACTGAGCAGTAAACAGCAGAGGGAAGATGGAAAAAATTCAACTTGTGTATGCTGCCAACTCTGTCAAGTGGAAGAAACTGCTGAAAACAATTCATATAATGATGGCCTTTAAAAAAATGCTCTTTCTTCTTTTTCCAAAGGCTTCTGCCTCTTCTGAATGGTACAAGATAAATGGTACTTCTGTTCAATTTATGAATTCAGCATGGTCCCCGAGTTTCCACCCTTACAGCAGTTCCACATATATTTCCTGTGCCTCCTCATAAAATCTAAATTTGGCGATTTGTTTTTCTTTGTCAGGAGTCTGTAATCAGCAGTACATTTATTGCCCAACACAGTTCTGCCCAAACACTTAGGCTAATGGTTGGACTAAATGTTCTTACAGGTTCTTTCCAACCTAAATAATTTTATGATTATTTGGTTAGTTCTGTCCAGAGGTTCTTTTGCAGCTCTGGAGCGGCATCTTCAGCCATTTTCCTTTCTTGTTTAACCTCAAGTCTTCATATCAAACTTGATACGGTGTTTGTGCATGCAGCCAGCTCTGTGTTCAAGGGCAATAAATTATTCAGAATAGCTTCTGAAACATAACATTTTTCTCAATTGTCATTACTTCAAACTATACTGAGCAGGACACAGCCGAAGACCACATTTAACCAGGAGCTACTATTCAACTTTCCATCCATAAACTTATCCTATTCTTACATAGTCTGAAAACAGTATGTGTTACTTTCAGGAGTAACATTTAGACAAGTAAGTAATTGAAGGTATTTGACAGATAGTAGGCAAAAAGAAAGTATTATGAAATCATACCCTTGACAGTGTGAATTGTCATGGATCTTCTCTCACCCCAGGGATTGTGTACAAATCCTGCTAATATTGCTGGCTGCTACAAAGAGACAAGCATAGTCCTACCAATATGGCAGCAAACTGAAAATCCTTTCTGGGGCAATTTCAGATAGTTTCTTTGGGCAGCGCATATTAGCAATTGAAACAGCCAAAAAGGTTTCTGTGGCTGTTGACATTACTTAGGGCACCTAAGAGAGTTGTCACAGCTTCCTCTATTGTTTCTCTCTCCCTTAAGAAAAAATGGGATAAGTCAGAAAAGCCACGTGCTGGAAAGGAACTGCTGAGAGTAACCAGCAGTGACTGCTAGGTGCTCCAGCAGCCCCTCTGCAGCCTCCCTGTCTGCTCTCATATTTACACCATGCCTCTTTCAACGCATTTAGGAAGATCTAAACCAAACCTGCTTGTTTGTTTAAAGCACCATAATGATGGACTAATATTTGCATTGAATGTTACCATGTTCAGCTGGGTCAAACTAAGAGTGAGATGCCACTCCCCAGGAGAGACAAGATGACCGAAACAGATAATTTAGGTAATTAAGGCAGCATTCACAATGAATATCTTTGTCAGGATTTGGCCTTCAGACTGTAAGTTCAAAGACTTTTGGAGGAGGCTGCACAGGCATGGGAGTGGCCAGTACAATGTCAGAGACAGCCTCTGCGTGCAGCTCTGTATTGTGTTAGCCAGGGAGCTGTGCCATCACCTTTCACCATCAGTAAATCTTCAAGGAAAAATGTAGTGTCATAAAGGAGGTTTGTGAAAGCTCCATTGTTTTTGACATTTAAAGCTAAGGCAACTGAACTCTGAAAATTATTTCAGAAAACAGTCATTTACTCGGAAAAAAAATGGATTATCAGTTTCTCTTTCCCTGATTATTCACTTACTGTCATTAATTTCCTTTTTCCTTCCTTGGTAAATTTTATCCTCATTATTCATTGCCAAATGAAAAGTTTGATAATCACAAGATTTAGGCTGGAATAATTTGCTGCAATGCAATATGGAATTTCTATAGCATCATCCCTCATCTTGTCTGCTTGATTCAGCCCAGGATGCAGTTGGTTTCTGGGCTGTGAGCACACACTGCGGTTCATGTCCTGCTTTACCTCTACAAGAAACCCTGAGTTCTCTTCTCAATGAGTTCCTCTCCCAGTCTGTGCTCAGGTCTGGGATTGCCCTGATGCATGTGCAGCCCCTTGCACTTGGACTTGTTGGACCTCATGAGGTTCTTGTGGGCCCACTTCTCAGGTTTGTCCAGGTCCTCCTGGATGGCATCCTGTCCTTCTGTTGTGTCAACTGCACTGCTCAGCTTTGTGTCATCTGAAAACTCACTGAGCGTGCACTCGATCCCACTGTCGATGTCAATGATGAAGATATTGAAGAGCACAGGTCCCAGGACAGAGCCCTGAGAAACAGCACTTGTCAGTGGCCTCCTCCTGGACAGAGAGCCATTGACCACAATTCTCTGGCTATGTCCATCCAGCCAATTCCTTATCAACCAAACAGTCCACTCTTCAAATCCCTCTGACTCCAGTTTGGAGATAAAGATGTCATGGGGGACTGTGTCAAAGGCCATAAAGAAGTCTAGGTAGATGACATCGGTCTGTCTTCTCCTGTCAGTTGCTGCAGTAACAAGAAGAGGAGATAAATTTAATATAATTTATTCAAAAGCCATAGTCCTTAAAGTCAATTATCATTCCTTAAAATATATGTATCCTTCTGTGTGACTTGTAAATATTTTAATCAAGTAATCATCAGAAAGTTTTAAGTCTTTGACAATTAATCTGACCTGGCAGTGCATCCAGGTGGGCAAGAAGGCCAATGGCATCCTGGCCTGTATCAGCACTGGTGTGGCCAGCAGGACCAGGGCAGTGATTGTCCCCCTCTACTCAGCACTGGTGAGGCCACACCTCAAATCTTGTGTTCAGTTCTGGGCTCCTCATTACAAGAAGAACACTGAGAGGCTGGAGCATGTCCAGAGGAGGACAATGGAGCTGTGGAAGGGTCTGGAGCACAAGTCTGATGAGAAGCAACTGATGGAGCTGGGATGTTTAACCTGGAGAAAAGGAGGCTCAGGGGACACTTCATCACTTTACAAGCACCTGGAAGGAGGATGTAGTGAGGTGGGGGTCAGTCTCTTCTGACATGTCTCAAGTGAAAGGACGAGAGGAAATGGCCCTAAATTGTGCCAGGAGAGGATCAGATTAGCCATTATAAAAATAATTCACCTAAAGAGTGGTTAAGCATTAGAATAACATGCCCAGGGAGGTAGCAGAGTTACCATCTCTAGGAATGTTCAAGAGACACCTGGATGTGGCACTTGGGGATATGGTTTAGGGGTGATTATGGTGGTGCTGGGTTGCTGGTTGGACTAGATGATCTTGAAGGTATCTTCCAACCTCAATGACTCTGTGACCCTGTGAATTTTCATTATTCAGATTACATTGAGTTTATTCGATTTAAATGATCAAAACTGAGCAGCAGTCAAGCCTACATCTGTGATCAGGTACTTTACAGATGTCAAAGTAAGCTTCCTACCCTTGTACTTGGGTGGCTTACACTCTGCTCAGTGCCTTGCTTAGCCACTCTGAAGCACTTTTCTGAGAGGTACTATTCTGTTTTCTTTAACGAGGCAGTGGAACTTAGGTGGAATTCAAGCTATCTGAAAATCGCCCTTCAATAGTACCTTCTTGTCTAATTCAGTTGTACAGGATCAAAAACTAGAGAGGAACATATTAGAGTAAAGTACAAATTCCTACTCTCATTCCTCCCATACTTTGGAAGTTTGGACTTCATTTTACCCTGTGAAACTGAGACTCCAAAGCTAGAGGAGGAGAATGGTTGCAAACTTGTGATGACTTCTTCATGAGGAATAAAAGTTGTTATTATCTCCTTTCAGTCATCTTCTGCAGACACTGGAAATCTACCCAGGTAGGAGAGCTGAGCACTGAAATAACAATACCCAGGGAGAACAGACTATGAAATCAAGGGGAGAAAAAGGGGAAATTACTTGTCTAAGAAAGGAGTGATGCACTAAGCTTTATACATTCTAATTTCCTTTGTGTGTCTGTAAGATTTGTACTTTCTGTATTTCCGTGGCATTTTCTTGAGAGCTGATAGATAAGGACATGGTGACTCGAACTTTGCAAGGTTTTTAGTGCTTATACTTATTTCCTGCCTGCTCGGAAAAGGAGTTGGAGAACTCCTGATTGTTTTAGCAGTGATGCATTATTGTCAGTCAATAAATAATCACAGTCAGCTCTTTACTATTAAGAGTCAGATAAATGCTAGCTTAGGGACTTCAATTATTAAGTTAATGAAAGGATTTTTTATTAGCTTCACAAATTTGAAGGACTAATGATGAATATAGCGTTTTGCATTGAGTACTTTTTTCTGTCACCTCAGTATTCCTAATAGTGTAACTATTTCCCATTATAATGTGGCATTAGTTGTGTCCTGCTTGTTGTGAACATTAGCTACATGACTGTTTCTACTGAGAAATTATAGGAACTTTGGAAAATAACAGTAAAGTTATAAGAAGAATAGTAATTTAAGGATATGCTTAAAAATCATAATGAAAAGAATTGATATATTGAAATTATGTAGGAGAACATGTAGATGCTATCAAAATTACTGCCCTTCATCTCTCCAGCTGCTTGCATGCTGCTTGCCAGTTTTAATAAGCATGCATCACCCAGTGTTGATTAACATAGAATTAAGAAATAGAAGTGTATATGGCCCTAGAAAAGATACACTACTTGCCATTAGCAGATACACTTATTTTAAATCACAAGATCATCTTTGGCAGGCATCAGTGGCTACAGGGTTGAGGCTGGAGAAAGGATGCACTCTGGTTTTTTTTAGAAGGTATCCCACAGACTATTCTGAGCAGTCCCTTTCAGCTTGGGCTCTGCCAAAACCCTCCTGGGGAAAAGTTGTATGAGGGGATGCAACCTGTTTTTTATCAAAAGCAGAGTTGATAAACAAATCTCCATGTGATGGAGTGACTAATGCTCAGAAAAATCAGAGGGATGCATTGCAGTTGATTCTTCTGCAGTTTGCAGAATACCATCACTCTAAAAATGTGTAGGATATAGTATAAATTACTGACATAGTGAGAATCTGAGAAAATTGGATAAAATAATGAAGAAAATTGGATAATTAGTCAAAAGGACAACTCATCTTGACTTTCAAATTCCTTTAGAAAATTCACAAAGTGCATTTCAACTTGGTGTTGAATTAGGTTATATATATACTTTATATATATAATATATATATATATTATAGAAGGTGAGATTACTGAGTTACCTTGGACTGTGTGAAACCCTTGGGCTGTTCAAGTTAATGTGTAGAACTTTATAGCTGTCCTTCCAAGAGGATACTGAACTGCCAATGAATTTTGTTGCACAGCCTCACCAAAGCCCATGCACACACACTAAAAGACCCCACAAAACAACATTTTGGGAATCCCTGCTTCAGTGTGTTCAAGAGCAGTAGTGCACTGTTTATTGTTTATATTTATTGTTGTTAGTTTTATTTATCTGTAAAGCTTCAGAAGAGGGGAGAATATTCACTATTTGTGAATTATGTTTTTTTTATTATTATTATTGACTATTTCATTTGTTGCGTATTTGAATATTTTAGAATCATAAGGCCACCTCAGGAAAGAGCAATATTACTACTGGTCTTGCCATAAAACACAAAAAAAGATTATGTGCTTATGGTTGCACTGGGACCATAAAATAAAAGAGGTGTATCAAGATTCTTCTTGAAAACTGTCTCAAAATATCTGGAACCTGTGCAATGTGAGCCCATTCAAATATTTCATGCATCTCTACAGAAGGAGAGAAAAAGTCAACAGAAAATATGACCTAAGTCAAGGCTGTGATGAACAACATTCCTCTGTCAGAGCACGGGAAGAGGCACCTGTGAGAATTACAAACTGAGTCTTAGGTGCAGGGAACCAGAAGAAACATGTAGAAATCTGTTAATCTGCTTATCATTGAAATTAAGATATTTCTTCAAGGAACAGATGGACACACTGGATAAACTGTGGGACAGGCAGTAGGCAGAACTTGTGAGATCAGGAACTTGCACTAAAGATGAGGAGACTAGGGAAGAGTTGCATTTTAAAGCTAGTTTGGCTGACAAACAAGGATTTGGTATGCTTTTCAAGTCAGCCAATAGAACTGCAGTACAGCAGAGGAGAAAAAAAATAAACAAACAAACAAAAAAAACAGAAAGAAACAGAAGTTTACTGTATCAACAGACTCGCAAAGTATATTTTGTAATATGTAAAAGTTCTTGGGATTAAGAGAAATAATTTACAGAATTCTTCATACACAGAAGCACTTCCTATAAGGCATTAGGTGCTTTTGAAACTTCTTCCTAGGTAAGACATGTCGAGTTAATGAAAATCAGACTCTAGTGATACAGCTAGGATCCCTCTGTCCTTCTTGGCATGAAATTTCAATGAAGTAATGTTAGCTTGATATTGTAACAGATATATTTCTTTGATAGGGCCATGGGACCCCAACTGGTATGATCTGACTTGCTGAGGTATCTACGACCATTTTGGTACTGCCACATTGCAGGCTACCATACAACCAGAAATCTGGGTGAACACTGAGATCCATGACTGAATCCAATTTAGAGATACATTAAAAAAATTTAAATGTCAGGAACTTCATTGAGAGTTGACAGATCGGAGATTTCATTTTATGGCAACCTTCTGTGGTTACTTTTTATAGAAAGTGTCCTAAGCCTCAAGACTTTCCTTAACAATCTCTCTAAGTATGGAGTATTACAAATTGTAATAAAAACGGAATTGAGACTTTTCTTTCTATCCAAGCTTTTGTACAAACTGATGCTCTTGTAAAACTCTTGCCCAGTTTTGAATTATCTCAAAGCTAAGACTTTTGCAGTGCAGAGATGGAAAATCTCCTCTGAATTATCTTGGAGTTCTCCTGAAATAAATCAATAATCATTGAAGTCTATGTCTGCATTTGAAATATTTTTTATTCCAGAAATTAACTTCAGTAAAATCTCACCAGTTTTTTGCATTGTATTACTGGGCTCTCTTTGTGTGCTTTCTATGGATTCTGAAGTTCTTTGGCATTTAGACTATCAATCCAATGTTTCAAAGATCAGGTCTAGAATAGGTAATGTTTTAGCATCACAGATTTAACAGCTCATTTCTAATGTATGTGCAGAGAAACTTTGTTTGGCTTTAATCCAATCTTTGTGATGAAGCAATTAGTGATATGGTAGATAAATTACTGTAAGGTTTGCAGTTACTATTTATTGTTTCTATTCAAGCAGTATAATGGTGACATTTCAGTATTTACATAATGAGGACTTTCCACCATAGCAAAAGCCTTGGCATTTAGTCTGGGGTCTGATTTACTTAAACTAAAATGTAAAAAAAGCTGCTAAACCTGCCAAAAAACAACAGAACAGAACACTTCAATTTGTATGTATTTTATTTTTTACGATGTACACCACATATCAAGATCAAGAGAAAAGTACACAAAGCCAGTAACTAGAAGCAAGAATATACAGACTGCCTTTTATTAACATGCCAAGATAGGTGCCTAAACTGAGGGGAAGTGGAGTACTGAGAATCGGTGCAACTAAGGATCTAGATTCTGAGAGTTCACCTCAAGCTGTACTTTAATCTGCTGTGTTGCAGATTTTCCCAAGGTATTACAAATAACTAGTGATATATGGAAAAATTTCATGTTTGTGAGATAAAAGATGATTAAACTAAAAAAGATTACCCCTGGAAAACAGAAACATACCAAAGACCCTGAGGCTTTTTTAAAATAAAAGTTGCTATACTATGATGCATTTCTAATGCAAGTGGGCTATCAAGATACCCCTCTGTTTTGTGTTTTGTGTTTTGCATAGAACAGATCAAGTGCTATCTTGAATTGTCCAAGCCTTGTCTTGGTGGACACAGAATGTCACTGATGCTAAAAAAAAAAAAAAAGAAGAGAGAAATGAGATTAAGAAACCTTAGCGGGAAACCCCCAGTATTCCAAGCAAGCAGAGACAAACTCAGGTCTTTCTGAAATAAAGGCAAAAACAAATTATAGAGGTTCAGAAAATGCTTTTGAAACCAAACTTTTCAGACATGACAAAGCTTGCATTTTGCATGTGAATGACAGACAGCAAACTCTAAAATTGCCACTTCTTCAAGTAAAAGAATTTATCATGAATACAAACAAAAAATAACAGCAAACTCTAAAACAGTTATAGTTGCTGTAAATTTGAATATAAACATTGAGAGTTTTTATCTCTGATCATTTTCTCCTGTGTGCAATGTTTCCAGTTTTGTAAAAAGTTCTTAAGAAAATGAGTTTAAGTTGAATTAAACAGAATGAAGATATCTAAGCTAAAAAAATAATAAAAAAAGACTGGGCATTTTTGATGGGTGCTTTTTTCTTATTTGGAAATTGTGTTCAAATGGTTGCAAATGCCAAGGAGTGCTCACACAAGCACCTTGGAACACACAGCATTTAATTCTACTGCAAGTTAAAAGAAATCTGTAAGAGTAGCAAGTATGGTTGAAAACTGTACAAATTTGAGAAGGAACATTTGGTTTATGCATCCAATTTAAAATTGGCAGTATATATCAAAAACCCCAACCTCCCAGGTGTAGCATGAAAAATAAAAGCATTCCATTTTGCAAAGGAAGTAATTATTTTTAAATTTGGAGTTACTTTAGTTCAGAAAAAAACTCCCCACAGATTCAAAATTCTCCATGAGAGTGAAAAATTCCTTACCCTGGCTGTGATATGTCAGGAGCCTCCAGCAGCTTGCTAGGTGGGCTACTAAGGAGCTTGGCAGGTAAAGGTATTTTACCCAGAGGAAAGCTGTCAAAATTAAGCTGTCTTTGAAAAGTAATTCAAGTCTGATGCATTGACAAATATCAATTAAAAGAAAAAAAAAATCACTTGTCATGTAACATATGAAATTGCTATCACTTTGGCATTTTAAATTTTAAATTCAAATATATGTTGGATGGGCTGCAACCAGGCTGGTTTCTACATTGTCTAAGCAGGGTTTTTCCACCAGGGCTAAACTGTACACTGATCATTTTATGCACATTTTCCCATTCAAGAGTTGTCTAGACCAATTCTCTTTGGAATTATTTTGGGGTTTTGTGTTTTAGTTTGTTGTTTGGGTTTTTGTGGGTTTTTTTGTTGTTTTTTTTTTTTATGGCTGGCAATATCATATTGGGATGATAAAGAGGTAAGCAGGATTAGAGAGCAATTGGGAGAACTTGTAAATTTTCAAGTTCCTCAAGCACTGCATTAAGACAGCGTGCTAAAATAGAAATAATGATCCTTCCAGCTTTTATCCTGGCACATTTGAATATACCCCAGGTGCACATAAAGTTTTCCTCACAAGGATATCTAGAGATCTTTCTAAACCTGCAAATCTTGCAATTCTACATTATACTGAATTTTGCTAGTAAGATTTTGCTTATTATTGCTACTGCTAAGTATCCTGCACTTCAAAATACACTCGCTTGAAGTATGTAACTGGAGAAACTAGCTGAAATCCTTGAATTAGCCTAGGAATTGTTTGGTTTCAGTTATTTGCAGAGTTATACTAATAGATTTCTCTATGCAGATTTTTGTTGTTGATGGGGTTTTTCTGAAATATGCCATATCACAGGGAATTGAAATATTTGCGAATAGAATGATCACTGCTGGTAATCATACCACAGCAGGGGGGGTTTTCGCTCTTTTTTGTAGTTCTCCTAGTAATTCCAAAGAGCAATATTTTCCTGCTCTTTTTAATAACTATTACTTTTATAAATAAAGCTTACCAAATACCTTAACAAGGACAAACAGAATTTTTTAGTGCTTTCAGTTAAGGTACTTCACAAAGAGCAAGGCAAATACAAATAAAAATGAATGCTCCAAAATACAAGTTATGTTAGAACTGGAAGTCAATAACAGTCAGGCTAACTCTTGGAAAGTGAAACCCTGGGACAGGCTCAGGCTTTCAGCTTCACCTGCCTCAGAACTTCTTCAGTGCATTGGTATTTTGAAGATTTTGCAGAACTTTTTGTATACTTTAAAAGCAGTTGCTACATATCATTGTTGTCTCTCAATCCTTCTCATTCCAAGAGATGACATTTGAAGCAAGGGACAGGGAACATGCCTGAACCTTAAAGTTCTGGTAACAGTAGTTTTTTACTATTTAGTGACCATCATACTCTTACAGCAAGACAGATTTTTTTTTTTTTTTGATCTCCAGGCCTCATTTTCCAACCTATGTGTTATACAAAAACAATAACATGGTATAAGCAATATGTTTATAAGCTCTGGGAACACATAAACTATTATTTGCCTTCAGGAACAATGCCTGACGCTGCTTTATCAAAGCATCTTTTCTTCAAAAATTGAGATCAAACTGATTTGTTTAACAGAAAGTGGTTTAGGGTTTTTAAGTGAGCTATCTTCTTCTCAAGTTAAAGAGGACATGCTAAAATATATAGTCACTATTTTGTTTCTGTCTGTGACTAAAAAAGTCACAAAAGAGTCTTCATAAAGTAAGATGTCCAGGAGCAGCAAAATATTATGCAGTCAGTATTATACATAAATGCACTCACCATATGCAGTCAGTATTATGTGGTAATAATACAACATTTGCTTCATAACATTTACTTTTTTATTTTTTAATTCTAGCAAGACAGGGCTTCAGCTGTTTACAGATATCATTAATAAATACAAATACCACAAACAGTTAAAGTTCTGGAAGTTGCTTTGATCACTCACATGGTATTTATGTATTTCTTCTGAAAGAAGAAATGTAGTCCAAATTCTGAACACTTTAGGTATATAACTAGCATTAATAATTAAAAATATAAAACTACACACTACATTAATAAGGGATGACTGTTCTTGTGCATAATGTGATTATCTTAATTCAGCTTTTAAATTCTGCCCAACTCCTTCAGCTTCTTAGTTTCTATATTTTTCATGGCTATTCTTGTCATTTAGAGAAAAAAGGAAAAGCATAAACCACAGCAGATTATTATAGTAACATACCTAAGCTTTTAGCATAGGCAGGTAGCAGAAATAGATACTTCAGTTTTCTAAACAAAAGATAGCAAAAAATTCCCAGAGACACAGAGAGGTGACTTGCAAGACATGTCCCAGCCACTGGCTTGTTCAGAATGTTTTGTGTAAAACCCTTTGCTTCTTCAGATTAAAAGCTCTTGCCAGTTTTACTAGGCAGGGAAGAGTGAAATCTGATCTCTGTAGTTTAGGTGATTAATTCTTTGACACTGAGATATTCAGATATCTATGGTTCCTGATCATCCATGGGGACTGCTGGAGTAGGCCTGCAGCTCTCATAATTTTCTTCCAGAAAAACTGGGAATGTAGGAGGAAGACCAGAAGGAGTGAAAGCGGGGATGGAGCGCAGCACATCTTGCTTTAACACAGAGTTAAGACATCAGCAAAATATTATCTGGATCTGGGTGTTAGGGAATGTATCCAGTTTCCATGCTATAGAGAAAGCAGGCTGTCAAATGAAGCACATAAATTTCTTACACAGTTGAGGAAAAGATACTGATGTCTTTGAAGAGCTCCAGAGGGAGATCCCATCTGATTAAGTGCAGGCATTTAAGAAACTTAAGACAATGAAAAGAAAAATGTGCCTCTTTACTCATCGTTCTCACTTCCAAAACTTTGTACAAGGAGATTTATTTGTTGCTCTGATCAGTGTCCCCATGTCATTTTGACAAGCTTCTTATAATTGAATGCCAAAACCCACGGCCTGTTCAAAACAAGGGGAGACAAAACATTAAAACTGAGCAATGTACAGGTACTATAAATTATACCTGGAGTTACTTTTATCTAGTCACCAAGCATAATGGTATTTCTGATTTCAAACTTACTCCCACCTCCCTTTAACTTTGGCCAACTCAAAATTTAAAAAATATATAATTTATTGTTTGTGTTACACTGTAGTTTTAGTTACAGAGGTATTTTGTTTCCTTCCTCATTCCCAATGATGGGGTTTTTTTTTCCAGAAAAGATCTTAAAAAAATGCACTCATCTGCTGCAATTTTGACACAAAAAATAATTTTCTTTTATGTTTTATATGACTGTTTTTTGATCCAGTATTCTTCCCCTGCCTATCATTCAGAAAGGGACTAACTAAATCCTGTCTTGATCTTTGGCCACAAGAGACAGGCATCTCATGAAGTTCACTGCACACCCCGAGTGCTCTGCAAGGAGCAACCTGGCAAGGCTGACACCTAAACTGAAGCTGTTGAGAAACCTCTTTGCTGCTTATGAAAAAATAAAAGAGCATGTGAGATGAATTATACAAATCCTATAAAATCAGCAAACAAGCTCTGAACAACCTTGTAATGTATTTTTCTTCAGCTTCTTGATCAGGGACTAATTGCTCTCCATGAGGGGAAAAAAAAGTCATTTATAAAATCAAGCATCTCAGGATAGGAAGTGAAAATTTATTGTGCTACTGTTTCTACAGAATTCACCTAATCACCCCATGATGGTTATCTCAGAAAAGTAATTAATTGTTCCAAAATGCTTTTCAGATTTAAGATTACCACCCTGACATTCTGCAAAATTAATGCCTCCTGCCTCACCCCTTCCAGGATCTCCTGTTGCCCAAAATCTTCCACATCTCTCACTGCTTTCCATCATACTCCAGTCCTTTCCTGCTCTTGTATTATTTCCAGTTTCTACTTCCCACGTTTTTCCCAACATTATGCCAGTGTCTTCTCTACTTCCTTTCTCCCAGAATGTCCCCAGCACCCCCCTCCATGACTCTGGCAAGGGACAATCAATATGTGCTTTACCTAGTGGTAACTTCCTACTGCCTGGCAAATTAGCACACATAAATAAGTTCATCAGCAGCTCTTAAAAAATTATACTGTTATCTCATCCTTAGTTTTATAGTAGGCCATCACTTTTGTCTCCTGTACAGTCAAATTTTTAATTCAACTTGGTTGTCCCTGATATTTCTTCCTGTCTTCCAAACTGGCTTGAGGGTATCTGAAATGTTCAAAAGCTGTGGGAGAAATGTCACAGCAGCTGAGCAATACCAAGCCAGAACAGTATCACTTTCTTCTCTCAAAATACCAAGGGGGGAAAAAATATTTAAGTGCAATGCTCTTATGGTAGCAACTGTAGCCTTGATCATAAAAGCAGGAACTTCTCACCAGTGCATGCAATTGCAAAAATATTTCTGAAAATATCTCTACTGAGGGATATTCCACCAGATTACCCCTCTGGGCAATCGTGCTTGGCGACCCACACAGAAAAGAAGTCCCTCATATTCAGGTGGAACTTCCTGTGGATAATTTTCTACCCCTTCCCTCTTGTCCTATTGCCTGGCACCATGGAGCACAGCCTGGTCCATCCTCTGACCTTCCCTTGAGATACTCATAGACATTGACGAAGTCCCTCTCAATTCTCTCTTCTCGAGGCTGAACATGGCCAGTTCCCTCAGCCTTTCCTTGCAAGAGAGATGTTCCTCCAGTCCCTTGATACACTTCGCAATTTTCCACTGAAGAGAGATGCTCCAGCGCCTTGCAGCCCTCCGCTGGATCCGCCCCAGGAGCTCTGTGTCTCTCTTGCACTGAGGAGCCCAGAAATGAAAGATCTGCTTCCGATTACTTTTTAGCCTTGTGTACCTCTGCTTAGCTGTGCAGCCAGGGCAGCAGCCTCCGCACGCCCAGCCAAGGCACGAGGCAGGTTTTTCCAGCCGAAGCGCTCTGACATACGCAGGACCTGAGGGAGAGCGCTATGGAAAAGTCACTTCTCGGAGGGGCAGAGCCACACCCGGCTGGGACAGTTTCCACACCATGGAGGAGGATTTCGGGGCAAGGCTGAGGCAGGGCCAGCCCGGCGGCCCCTCCGGCCCCGGGCACCCTGGCGGCCCCTCGTCCCCTGAAGGCAACGCGGACGGGCCGAGCGCTCCCACGGGCAAGCGGGCGGCGGCTCCGGGGCTCAGCCTCGCCCCCTGCAGGAGCCGGTCCCCTCTGGCAGCGGCTTTTCTCCTCACAGAGCCCGTGCTGGCGAGGCCTCCCGGTGCGGAGCCGGAGAGCGAGGCGCGGCCGGGTGCCGGAGCGCGGCCCCGGCAGCTCCCGCCGCCCCCGCCCGGCGGGGCGCGCTCCCCTCCCTGCCCGCTAGGGCGCGCCCTCGGCCCGCGCGGTGCCGCCCGCCAGGTGGCGCTGCCGCCCCGCGAGCCGCCGGCGGCCGCCGCCCCCCGCCCTCCTGCCCCGGCCCCGCCCCTCCCAGTGACGTCTCAGCGTCGCGAGCGGAAAGGGAAAGCGGAGCGGCGCTGCGCGCGCACCTCGGGGCGCTGGCCCGGGCGCGAGCCCCGCCCCTCCCATCCCCCCCGCGAGAGCCCCTGGAGAGGGCGGGGCCCGGCCGGGGACCGTTGGGCGCGCGCGGGCGCCGCCATTGTTGGCGGGGAGGGCGGGAAAGCCGCGGCCGCCCCTCAGCGCCCCCGCCGCACCCCCGCCTCCTGCCCCTCCTGCCCCTCCGGCCCCTCCGCCTCCTGCCCCTCCGCCCGCCCGGGCCCCGCTCCCCCGCTCTGCCGCAGGGCCGCCCGCGCCGCCCGCCTCCGGGGCCGCGGCGGTGGCGGGAGGGGCGCGTGTGCCCCAAACGCTCCCCGAGCCCTCGCGCCGCGCCCCGCTCGGCCCCGCTGCCCCCGGCGCCGGCGTGCTGTGACCTTGAGCAGCAGCGTGGGGAAATGATTTGTGGCGCTGTTGTAGGGAGGGCTTTCCTGTTGGTCTTCGGTGTTGGTTTTTGTTGGTTTGGGTTTTTGGCTTGTTTTTTTTTTTTTTTTTTTTTTTTTTTTTTTTTTTTTGTGAAAGAATGCTTCCACCAAGAGAAGGATCTGGAAAAGCAACACTTTTGTCTTGTGTTTATTTTTGGTTTTGTTTTTGTCTGCCTGATTGGTTGGTTTTGGGCTTGTTTTTTTCTATTTTGTAAAGTATGCTACTCAAATTATTTGGAGGGATCTGAGAAAATCTGGTGGCCTGCAGGTCATAATGCTCAGAAGTTCATTTTTCATCGGAGAAACCCTTTCTTTGTTCTTTCTCCTCTGTGATTTTTGGAGGAAGGAGCCTTTGTGTGCAGCCATACGTAGGATGATGCTGCTGTCCCAATCCCAGGGAGGTTCCCTGCTGCTGCAAGAGCTGCTCTTGCAAAATTTGGTTTCTTTGCAAATCTTATGTGACATTCTGAAGGTGCATGTCATAAACCAATTAAAGCATATGTCAGCTCTCATTTTGTGTGAAGATACCAAGGTGTTTGCAAGATTTGCATGTGCATACTATTTTGGGACAACCACAAGAATTTTTGTGGGACTACATGGGTATAATAAAATGGTGATGGTTTGGATTGGAAGGGACCTTAAAGATCATTTCATTCCAACACTGCAGCTGTGGGCAAGGACACCCTACACTAGACCACATTTCTCAGAGCTCCATCTGATCTGGCCTTGAACACAGCCAGGGATGGAGCATCCACAATTTCTGTGGGCAACTTGTTCCAGCATCTCACCGCCCTCACAGTAATATGGGAAACTTGGATTAATCTCTTGTACAGCTTACACACAAGCTATAACTTGTCATAATTTTTGTTGTTGTTACTTAGCAGATAAACGTAAATTATCATGTGTTTAATGTCAGATAATTCTGTGATGTGTTAGCAACTGTAGTAGCATTTCTTGAGTAACGTGGTTTTCACTTTGTGCAAGTTTTTGAAATAATGTTAGTAATATGAGCTATGTAAATTTTCTTAATTTTGTTGCTCTAGAAATTTCAGCAGTTTCAGGAATGGTTGTGAATTTTTAAAATGCATTTAAACATCATTAAATACTTACAACAAGTGCATAGATGGCATCTAAATTGTTTTTGATTAATACTGAAGCTCAGTGGTTAAACCTGGATGCTTGGGTTACAAATTTGCAGTGGAGATCTGGGAATCATGCCTAATTACTTTTCTGGGTCTGGGATTAATGCCCTCTCTTCATTGTTAGCATGATGAAAATTGGTTCAGGATATAATTTAGAAGGTTTACATTATTTCAATTATCATCTGTTCTCTTGTTCTCCCATAAATTTATATTCCATCCATTGTCCCATCACCACCTATCCTTAGCCATAAAAATAGCATTCCTTCTGCCAAGCTTTCCCATCATTGTCCTTAAGTACCCTTGAATTCCAGAAGGTGCCTTTTGCTCTTTATTGTTCCATGAATTTCAGATTTCCGTTTACAAATGGCTTGCTAACACATTAATGTGTCTTTTGATTAGTGCATTGTAAGAACTTGGGCAGAGAGCAATGTCAGATTTGACAGAACTCCATGAATGCTTGTGAATTTTAGAGCATCCTTTTAATCCTTAGTGGATTTTAGGGTATTGTGTGGTAGCTTTTCATAAATATGACTATAGTATTGTTATGGTTTTATGGCTTTGTATTATCAAGAGTGGTTGTATGAGTTATGTTTTTGTGTGTAATATAGGTACCAAAGAATCAGCTTCCTTTGAAAACAGTTGGAGTTTCCAAAGTAGTTGGAGACAATCTCTAGGACCGGTTTTCTTGGAAATTCCTTCACTGTAGATATGAATTTTTAAAATTCCAGTAACTGAAAACAAGAAAAAAACTTGGTATTTTAAGATAAGAAAGTGTTAAGTTTATAGTTACCCACATAAGTTTTTAAAATAAAGGTATGCTGGCATTTGGTGTCTCTTTCTTTACAATTAGAAATTAGCCAGATATTGAGATCTCTGTCTTATCTTTTACCATCTTAATCTCTAGAATCTGCTCCAGAGTTCCTCAAGGAAAACACTGACACAGGTATTTTTATAAGAAATTACTCAACTTTGGGTTGGATTGCCAGGGCAGCCCTGGTGCCAGCACAGGGATTGATTCCCAGCTCTCAGTGCCTTGGAGTGCCCGCACACCGAGCACCAGCTTGTGTCCGAGTGAGTTCTGACAGTTGTGACTGCTCACCCTGGCTGCCAGTCTGCAAAGGCAGCACACAAAGCCTTGCTTAATTCAGCTGCTGTATTAAACAAGATTATTCTTTTACCAATAAATACCAAACAAAACCCCAGTTAACTGTGGAACAAGTCACCTGTGTGTGCTGTTTCACAGCTGGAGCTGACAGGGCAGGAGAGGAAGGCACCCACGTTGGCTCCTGTTGCTCCCGGGGGAGTAGTGCTGGCCCTAATCTCCATGGGGACACACCGCACACCTCCCTTCATTCTGGGGCCAGCAGCAAAAGTAAGGCACGAGTGCTTCCTCTTTGGAGGCTCCCGTGCTTTATGCTGTATATAAGTCCAGTTAAGCTTTCTCCTAGCACCTTTGAAGGCTTTTTCCCAAAGTGAAAAACCTTCCCAAAATTGCTTTACCTTTCAGAGGGTTTATGGATGGGATCTCCTGAATGTTTCACGCGTCACAAAATCATTTTCAGTTAAAACACCCTATTGTTTTCCCTTCTATCTGGTATTACTGTTTTCTAGTTAATGTTACTCCTAATTACTGGTGTCCTTTTTTCCAAGTTAATGGCCCTGGCTTTGCTTCTCACCAGGCCCATGTTCCTTGAGATCATGAACAGGCAAGGTTCAACAAAAGACTGGATGTGGCACTCAGTGCCATGGTCTGATGTCGACATGGTGATGTTTGGTCATAGGTTGGACTCGATGCACTTGGGGTCTTTTCCAACCTCATTGCTTTCGTTGACTCACAACCAGGTCACAGCAGCCTGGACTGCCTCCAGTCTCAAACCCTTTAATGAGCTCATCCACTGTGGTGAGCACCAGGTCCAGTAGTGCTCTTCATCTGGCTGGTTTGTCCAATGCCTGCCCCAGGAAGTTGTCCTTGATGTACCCCTTGGATTTCTTACAGCTAGCTGTGTTGCTTTCCTGGCAGATGCCTGGGTGTTGGAAGTCCTCTGCTAGGATGAGGTCCTGGAATGTGATGCTTTCTGTATCTGAAGCAGGAGGCCTTGACCTTGGTCTCCCCCGATCAGACCTCCACCTGCAGGTGTCCTTTGTTGGTCCTGTCTTTGAATTTTTTACCCACAGGCTGTCAACCTTTTTGTGGCTGTTTTTCAGAGGCAGCTCTTCACAATCTATCCTTTCCCTAACACAGAGCACAAAACCCCTGCCCCTACATGGCTCTTTTAAAAACCTTGTAGTCCTTGACTACAGTTCTGTCCCAGCCTCTTTTCCTAATATGTTGTAGCTTTCTAATTGTACCATGATTTCCAGTTCCACTTGCTTGTTTCCCATGCCATGTGCATAGGCATAGAGGCATTTCAGCTGGCCTGTGGGCTGCCCCACCTTTTGGAAGGAGCCCTCCCTAATTCCTCTGGGGTGATTTACAGGTATTTCCCTTTTGTTTTCTAGAGCATCAGTATTTTCTGGTTCTTCTCTGTTACTCAGAAGTACATCGCTTCCCCTTAAAGCATATGAAATGTATCAGGCCAAAGGTGAAGCTGAGCCCAGCTTTTACACATCCTGGACAGCTCTAACCACACTGTTTTTTAAAGAGAGAACACTGTTTTAGGAAAACTGGTTTAAGTTCTACCCAATCTCAAAAGGTGCAACTAACCACATTGGGGAGAAGGATATGTAAGTTACTTAATCTGGTCTGTAACTTTGTGTGGATTTAGTGGCGTGAGATCCCTCAGTCTCATGGAACCCAGTCTGAAACCTAGAATTTATTAGTCAGGAAGCACTGCAGGGAGATACCTGCTGTGAACAGACACAAGCTGGTTACATTTTCCAAGGGAGTCATGGTAAGAGAGAATTTTGCAATTAGTATGTTTTTGTGGAGAAATTAATTGTGTCTCAATACCTATGTGGGTAAAGTACTTTGTCATTCATTGTCACTAATTGTGATGTGCAGATAAAACTGCTGTTGCAGATGGTGCCAAACCGATTGAATATGGACAGTGTCAGGAATTTGACTACTGCTTGGAACAGGTGTCTGGGATAGTAGAAGTGTAGTTCACTTCCTCCACCTCACAAGGTGGAGGAATGGTAGAATAGATAGATGATGAGCTGGCATCTGTTGTGAAGCAGCTGAAGATGGGATAACCCAGGAGGATAATTCATGCGCTGAAATAGGAGCAGATGTCAATTAAGACAGCCTGTCCAGCCATTTGGGTGCCAGTTCTGTAGCATGTGTGATCAGTACAGGCTTGACTAACAGCCTGTTTGAGAAATTTGGTGATGCTTGACATCATAATTTCAAGCAGAATAGAAGGTGGAGATGCTGTAGGCTTCGAGAATATGGAAAATTTAATCATTGGAGCAAAATGTTAAAACCAATTATATGCCATTTTAAGTTGGGTTTGGTTTTTGGTTTTTTTGTTTTTTTTTTTTTTTTTAATGAGAAGTTCAATATAAAACTCGTTGCTTTTGCTAGAAACAAAATGAAGCTGCAACAGAATTTTCGTATTAGACTGTCTGGGTTACTGCACTTTAAAGTGGTGCAGCGGTGTGGAATTGTTTTCCAAAACATTTTGCCCCAAACCTTGTCTTCAACTAAATTCCTTTCTTCTCCCTTTTCAATTTTGCCCTTGTTTTGGGGGAAACACCATGTTGATACAGTTTGTGGCCTGCAGTCCTAGGAATTAGCTTGGGTTTCTTCATCTGGGAAATTTTCCATAAACTTAGTATTTGGAAGACTCCATTGGTACAAGGGGTTCTATCCTGTCCTGTCCTGCCTAGATTAGAGCAATACTCCTTAAAAACTGATGCAAGGACCCTTAAAAAGAGACAGGACTTCAGAATTTTGTTTTCTTTCCCATGATGGACATTATCACTGTGCAAGATCAATGTGTTGAATACAAATTAAAGGTAAAATTTGCCAATTTACTGTCTGAAAGATTAAAAGCAGTTATTGAAAATAATTTAGTCCATTTCTGAGCTACTTTGACAAGCAAGTAGTCAAATACGTGTAATGAAGTCAGGGTTATGTTACATTATTTTCTCATGGCTTCTTTGGGTTCCTTTTTCTCCCATATTGTGCACCTATTAATCATTAAAAAAATCCAAGCATATATCCTTGTTGTACTATATCTTGAAGTTAGCATTTCCACAGTATTTTTTCATATTTTACTGTAATTCATTATTCAAAGACATAGTGGTGTGTTTAAATACAGACACATAAGTCATAGAAATGCACAGCTGAGCTTAGTGAAAGAAAATTAAGGTAGGTCTGTGGGGCCACTTTAAGGGAAAATGCAGAAAAGCTGGAAACAAACTTGAATATGTTTAAAATTCAGTTTACTTTGCTCTAGAGCATCAATAAACACAGAAGGTTTCATCATTCATACAGGTATGGCTTGTGTCACTTCTGAAAACTTGTCTGAAGAAATCAGTAGCTTGAGGCAGCAGCCTTCAGGAAGGAAAATAGCAAAATCAAAGTAGCTGGACAGGAATGAAAATGAAAGCTCCACACACAGACATATTTAAGAAGTGTAATAAGTTTAGAGGAAAATGATTCGTCTTGGAAATTGTGTTTCTTTAAAACAGATTCACACATATCTTCATGTTAGTATTTCTGTAGCTTTTTTCCTGCAAAACTGCTAAGGTCTTACAGCCCATCTTAGGTGAGTGGTTTGGGGATCAGAGCTTTCATTTTCCCAGAAATCTATATGCATGGCCTCACCTGCTGACCTGAGAGATGGAAGAGACTTCCTTGATAATCCCAGATATATAGCCATACAGTTCTTGGAAGTGAAAAGGTTGCTCACTGCTGAGTTTCCTCACCTGCTTTCCAGGATGAAGGTGCCACAAGTTAGTTGTCCATCCAACAGCTATGTAAATACTTAAGCAACACTGTGGTGGGATATTAAGAAAAATTCCCTTTGAAGTATTTTATCTTCAATATAGAAGGCACATATAAATCTGTTTTTTGAATGAAAGAGTTCTTTGTATTCTAAATAATTTTTTTTGAAGGATTTTACATCAGGAATCAATCTGACTTCCTCCCACATTCCCTGTAGGCAAAGCCATCAGTGGCTGAGGGACCTTCTTTTACACAGAGATTTTTTAAGAACAGAGGAGCCCCATCCGTGCAGCAAGAGCAGAATATGATATTTGGTCCCTGAAATTTTCCCACAAAATCATTATTTACAGATCCAGGCTGTACATCAGAGAGAATTTTTATCTGAGCAGATTTAATAGGGAGGAGGCTTAAATAGCATTGGTATATTTTACTCTGTGGTTACTGATTTACTACCCAAAGATGTACAATACATTAATTACCAGAACAATTGGACCTATTGAAGTTCTGAAGTGAAAGCCACAAATTATCAGATAAATTTAGAGTTGTGTAATTTTCTCATAACCCTTCACTTGGAAAGCCTTTCTGCTTCCAGTATAGGTTGAGGTCTGGCAGCAGGGTTAACCCCGACCCCTGAGTGTTCTATATGGAGTTGTTCATTTCTGCCACATTCTTTCAGTTTAAATTTAGATCTGCTGGCAGCTATTATGCCTCTTGCAATAAGCCTCATGACCAAACATTGAAACAAATATGCCTTTTATCACAGATGTTTTTGCCGAATAAGATTAGTGAAGAATACTTGAAAGCTGAAAACCAGTGTGCAGAAGCCTTTGGTCCAAAAGGCACTAACCTTTGAATGTCTGGAACGTATTTTCTTTTCAGTGTTAGAAAAGAGTAAGTAAGTGTTTAGATGATTGGGCACAATCTTGCACCTTGTTTTACCTCTAATTTGTGATAGTAGTGATGAAATTTCAGCTATGCAAATGAATACAGAGTCAGGATACGTATGAATGTGTACATGTAACAAAGTCATTAAGCTGTTCTAAAATAGACTGTGGTTGCTATAGGATAGAACTGAGTTTTATGTTTTGCTGATTGCTAAATATGTCTTAGTAAATCTCATTTGTTGGCATAATTCTTCTATGCAATAGCTGTCTTAAGCATAATAACTGCATCTGTTACTGATTTTAGGAAGTTCATACCACTTAATTTTATGTTTTCCGTGGAGGATGATTCTTGTTTTATGATTACGATTTTTTTAAATCTAGCATGGGTATCTGGGACTTGAGAAATCTATATGGCAAAGGAGTTCACTTTCAAGGCCAATAAGCTGTTCTTGGCCTAGGGTATGCCATGGTCTTCATGGACAGTGTTGCTCCACCTTGAAACACTTGTTTGACAAGGGATTCTCTGGTCTCACTTTCTATCTGATCATCTGTCTAGAATAGGACATGAGGAAATGGTCTCAGATTTGCACCATGGGAGGTTAAGACTGGATATTAAGAAATTTTTTTTCCACTAAAAGGGCTGTCAAGCATTGGAACAGGCTGTCCAAGGAAGAGGTGGAATCACCACGCCTGGAGGTGTTTAAGAGATGTGTAGTTGCAGTGCTGAGGAACATGGTTTAGTGGTAGACTTGGCAGTGCTGGGTTAACAGTTGGATTTGATGATCCTAGAGGCCTTTTCCAAACTAAATGATTCGGTGTTCGAAGGTAGCATGTAAAAAGTGTTTCACTTTGGTCTCTATGCTTCCAAGGTTCTTCAAAAGGTAACAGCGTTCCTATGCATTGCTGAATGGCTATGGCTCCAACAAAGAAAGACCTTCAGAATATATGGAAAGGAGTGTTCTCCCTGTAACCTTTTAGGGAAAAAAACCCAATGAATAAAGCAGGCCATGATTCTCTGGATAATTTAAAGTGAGATTTTTTTCCTTTTGAAGGGCAAGACACAAAAGCTTCCAAAGGCGCCTTGACCCTACTGCCTGTGCAGTTGCTATGGGCAGGAAACACTGGTACTCAGATCTTTGGAGCACTTTGATAGTGTCCAACCCAGTTACTGGGGCTGAACACTGTGAAGCTGTGTTCCTCATGAATGGATTAGGCAAAATTTATTCACCAGTTAGAAGTCCTACTGTGCAGGCTGTATATTTTTGAATGTAAGTAGCATCATGTTTTTTCTGTTTAGCAGGAATTTCAGGCAACCTTTGAAATACGTAGCCAATCAGCATTTGTTCCAAATGGTGCTTTTGTGCCAAATTTCCAATTAGTGAATGGCATTTGTTAACTAGGCCCTTTTGGCTTTATCTTCAAGGATAATGAAACCCCATCTTTTTCCTCATCCCCTTAATGGACACAATATAGAGTCTTACTGAACTAAAAAAAAGAACTGAATGGAGAGTGCTAGGAGATTTATAGTTTGGTGAAACTCCTTAGGACTTGCACTTTTTAGAAATGACTGTGGCTTGAATTCTGTAGCATTAAAACAAGAAATTTATGAAAATGAGGGGATTTGGCTCATACAGTTGTTTGAAAGAACATCAGTGAATATTGGAGGTATTGTTCCAGTAGGTAAATATTTGTCAAGATAGAGGCAAAATGTGCTTCCCTGTGCATAGAGCTGTACTTTTTATTGTAATGCGATATCATGTGTGCTGTTGCATACATTTGGAGTGTCTTGGAAATTTTTTGAGTCTTCATGAATTTTTATCTTTGTATTTTCTATGGAAAATGCTAAATTAGAGACGCCTCTCCAACACCCCTCAAAATACTCTTTTCTGTCATGGAACAGAAAGTGGTCTGTTTCAACATGTGGAAATTGCTCCTGCATCCTATCAAACTGAGAAATCCAAACTTCTAATGTAACCTTCAGTGCTTGTAACCTGTCAAGAATGATTTTTGCATAGCTCACAGAAATCAAACACACTTTACTCATTTCCCTGTGTGATTGTTGCTTCAGAATTGTTTACTATTGTTAAGTAAGAAAACATATTCTTACACCTCCTTTTTCATAAATTGCATTTTAACTGTGTTGAGAAATAGAGCATTCATTTTAGATTTTTGCAGAATTTATACCTTATTGTTTGTGGAATTTGCATGGGTTTCCATGTTTTGTCCTTTTTTGGGTCTTTTTTTGAGTGTTTTTTAGTATTGGAAAGAGCAGTATGTGAGGAAGCAAAACCACAGGAAAATATTTGTTTTGTTTACAAATGAGTGTTGTGGACATATATCAATATGCACATTTCCTATGTGAGGTCATCTCACTCAGAATGGATTCAATATGTGGAGTGTCTTTTGATGCTCATTTTCTGTGGAACATCCTGTAGTTTACTTGGAAATAGTTGGAAAGACAATGGGAAGCAGTCAAAGTATCTCTTTAAATAATTTTAATAGCTCTAGAGTTGAAGTACAGCTTAGCAGTTATAACAGCATTTCAGGAAAAATACTCAGAGGTTGTAAAAAATTGTGACATTCCAAAGAAAGATTTGGAAAAGAAAAACTGAGCTATTTGTTTTTCTGTGCTTTGAAACAATCTCTACAAAGATTGCATTAGCCCCTCTGAAGGGAACATGTGTTTGTTGCTAATATGGGACTCAGTGTCTGATGATTTGGGACCTTAGTTACTGGGGACAAAAGAGTAATTCCATTAGTAATAATATATGTTAGTGTAATAGAGGAGTGAATCTCCTGGATTCTGTTTGTAAAGGGTTTTTTTTTTTCTACAATAGTGAGCCAATTAGTTATCTTTCTGTTCCACTTGAGAACTGCTCTAAGGAAAAAAAAAGCACCATAAAGATTTTTCAGGTAAGAGTAATAACAGTACTCATCGATCTCCCCAGGTTTTGAGGAGTGTTGTTATGATGCTCTTAGGATTATGGCAGGATGAAAATGCATTATTACTGTTTGTCTGATGATACTTACTATGGAATTATCTTCTTTGCAAAGATATGTATTGTTTGTGAAAGGAAGGAAGATGAAAGAAGTGAGGCAGCTTCAGGACAGAGTCTTCTGGTGAGCAGTAGCTGCCTGTGTTGACAGGGAGGTCAGTGTGACTGGTTTTTGTAGGGGATCACTAGAAGTC
The DNA here is from genome assembly GCA_039654755.1 of Calcarius lapponicus. Classification (NCBI taxonomy): domain Eukaryota; kingdom Metazoa; phylum Chordata; class Aves; order Passeriformes; family Fringillidae; genus Calcarius; species Calcarius lapponicus. The sequence continues at coordinate 49,166,293 of CM077462.1, read as the reverse complement.
ATGTGAATAAAGAAAATAAGGCATAATGCATCAGCATACATAGGGACCACCATGGAGAGGCGCTTTAGGAGAGTACTGGAAAGGATTTTGAGGAAAATAAAGAATAAAAAAAGCAGCTTTGTTGATTACATTAAAATGGATTAAAATTTTAGGTATACAGTAAAGCTCTTCAGATAAAAAGGAAAAATGCATCCTAGTGACAAAGTGACCAATAAAGAATTCTCACCGTATGGGCAGAGGATTTTAGTAAGGAATATAATGCAGTGCACATGATGGCCTTCAATATTCTGGTTCCTGTTGGCAACAAGCAATCAGTGGAGAGATGCTGAAATAGAAGTGGCTTAAGAAGAGGCATTAAAGTGACTTTAGTTTTAGTCTTGGTTCTGCTTAGCTTGAAATAGCAGTGGGTCACCCAAGATGAAGTGTTAGAAAGCTGTTCAGATATACAAGAGTCATTTGAGTATGTAGAACAGCTATGAATATGTGTCATCAGGATTGGAGTGATAATTGACGCTTTCTGAATAGAAAAATATTGCTCAAGGACAGAGAAAGAACTGATCAGCTTTTTCCTTGGGGGCTGGAAGAGAAAATAAGCATCTTCAAGTTAGAAACAGCTTGAATATTTTAAGACTTCACATATGTTTGATTTCTTCTAGACCCAACCAGATAAAGAATCTGAATGGCCAGACTCTATGTCATGGCTTATGAAGAAACTGGAACAGTTGAGCTTAGATATTGAAGAAGCTCTGAGTGCTGGCTCTTCTCCCTCCAGTACTCCTTCTTCTAAAAGGCACAAGCAACTGGTAAGAATGTGTGTGTGTCATATGATATGTTCTCTAACATTTAGCTGCAACATTCCTCAAGCCATAGTTTTTAGATCCCATTGTGTTTCTGAGTAGGCCAAGGAGCTCAGGTGCTCCTTGAATTTCTATGAATAGAAATGAAATTTCTAGCATTAGATAACTAATGGTCAAATAACCAGAACTGTGATAGGGTAAAACTTGTAAATTTTCTGTCAGGATAGCTTAAAATCATTATACACTTTTTTTTTAAGGAATATTTGCTTGCATGTTTTTCAGATTGTTAATTTAAGTGCTAGCCCATTAATACTTGTTATATTTATTAAAAGATATAGCAGCAAGAGAGACACTATCTTCACTAAGAGTTGAACTAGTGTCCTGGTCACCCCAGGACAAATAGATTTTTTTTCTTTCTCTCTTTTTTTATTTGAATAGCTGATTTACAGCTGCAATCCTCTAGTTAAGAATATTTTGTGATGACAGGTGTCATCAGTTGATGACAGTTTCTCAAGCTTTAATTTTGAGGACAAATAGAATTAAAGGAGCAATGTTATTATTTTATTAATTTTTGAATAAGCAAGTTTTTTATATAAGCAATTAATGGAGAATGACCAGCATGAGAAATATAAGTGTTTGTTCTCTGCTTCAGGCTATGATTAAACTTAGTTCTTAAGATAGAATTGTGAGGATTTTCAGCTCTGAATGTTCATGTTTGAGGCATGAAGTTCATGGAAGGTGATATTTTTTCACTGCTGCTTCATTTTGTAAAAGTAAATTCTTGAAGTAAGCATCTTTGTGGATCATCACAATGTAAATGTTTGTGTCTCTCTAGGTGGGATGTTCAGACTCTTGCACTTTGTGTTTCTAAGCTCTCCAGAGAGAGTGTTAGTAACAGAGTGGCCATGGCCATCTCTCATTTCTTTCTTGCTGTACATGTCAGCCAGTTAGAACCAGCTCTGTCCAGCTGAATTAATTTCTTAATTAATTTGCCTATTAAGGGACAGTGTTCTGTCTTCTTGCAGGAGAATGCTCAATGTCTTCTGTCAAAATACAGTGGCAGTGTAGCCTGCTTTTCTGTCTGAAAGTGCTTATTCTACTAAGGTAAAAGCTGTGGTTTGGTTAGGCATCATTCTTTTTTCATGTTGGCTTGAAGATCATAGGATATGACTTCAAATCCTTTGCTGAAGCACTCACTGAAGGGCATATTGCATGTAAACAGCAGAAAAATCTAAATAGGTGACATTTTCAAATGAACTTTGGTACATAAGAACAGCATCATCAGAAGTGGTTGCATAGAGAATGCCATCACCAGCACCCAGATTGCACTTCTCTTCCTGAGGCCTCATCACAGCCTTTTTCCTTTCTTGCTCCCACCAAAAGCCTCTGCCTAGGGTGTAAGGATGTTCCCAACACCAGCACCAAAATTACTGTTTTGCTTAATATGATATTTGAAGAGTTGCAGTCCTCTTTATCAAGCCACCTCTTCCCACTCTAAAGAATAGAAGAGATCTCTTCATTTTAGTTGTCTGCAGACAGGCAAATATGTGAGTCAGACACATTTTATTGTAGCCTTATTTGACAAACTGGAAATTACCTTTAAAGCTCCAAGAGCCAATTTCAATGCAGAAGCTGGACAGGTCACTTAATACAAAGTCTTTCTGATGAAACAAAGTCTTTGAGATGAGATCAGAGCAAGAAAACAGTATTGGAAAATCTGTTGTGGAACTGATGATGGGATACCATTTGCTGTCTCCTGCAAAAGAATTTGTAGAGCAAGAGAATCATCTGCTCTGATTGAAATATTAGTGAATAATTTGCCTCAGAATGGGTGGCCTTAGTTTTACTTTATAGTCAAAGAAAAGATAGATCCTCATAAATCTCTCCAGAAATGTACTGTAAAGAAACAGATACTGCAGATTTAAAAATGACAGTTGCAATGGAAAAAATAACAGTCTGGTTCTCACACAAGTTGTATGAGTAGTCTATATTCTATCAGTTCCTGCTATTTGTAACATATTTCTAACTATAGCTTGTAATTTGTTCCACACATATCAAATGTTTTATTCTTGTCCCTTACCATGAAACTTGAATAGAAAGAAGACCTCTCTCAAACATATGTTTACTAGTAACTGTGTAAATTTGGCTTCCATAAAATGAACCACTTTTGTGTTCTTCATATGGTTATATCCTCAACTGGGTACTGACACAAGAAATTATGATTGACAGTGGTTTTGGGTAAACTATTTAAAGGTGTAAGGCTGAGATGGAGACCCGAAATCTCCAAAGCAAGTGACTACTGTATGAGTGGGAACATGGTTTGTTGGAGCTGCTGCTCTGAAAGTTGTTCTCTTGAGGGTGTGGATAATTTTTTACAGTTATTTCTTATAGCAAATGCTGTATCTCAGAAATATATTTTATAATTTAATCACTCAGTTGAGCCAGTCAGTTTTCTACTGAAGGATTTTTCACCTGTTTATGGAAGTAATTATTTGAAATTGTTTTACTCTTTGCATTTTCTTGTTGTGAAGGTATCTGTTATTAATAATACTCATTTAAACAGATCTTTTTATTTTTTTTTTTTACAGAAGAAACCAGAAGGTGCACTGGGTGAATAAATATTATGGGATATATTGAGTGAGAGTAGAGAGTTTTGCAGTATTTTAGTGAGAAAATTCAAGGTGTTTTAGAAAACATAGTAGCTTTTGCATGAATGCTAAGGGATGACTTGTTCCTACATCTGTGTAAACCACAAATTGTTCTGGTCATTTTTTTGTTGGCAAATATTATGAGGATGTAGCACTGACTGGATTCCTCAGTAGCTGATCCAGAGAAGATGTTAAAAATAATTGTTTATAATCAAATTATTTTCTGGAACACTCTCTCACCAATGCAATGAGCACTATTTAAGTGCAAAAAGCTGTACTGTCTGAATGTACTAACAACAAAACTGCTAGTTTTGGAAAAACACATTTAATAGCTCCAGTCCTATAAAATCTGTACCTTTCCTATGAAAAAAAATCTTTTTTAGCAGTATGGAAGGAGGCACTTCGTAAATGAAACATCAGAGATAAATCACTCTTGCTGCAGTGTGTTTCCCCACTGTTTAATGTATGTGCTTCGTACTTAGTATCTTGTACTCACTTTCACTACAGAAAAAGCAGGAAATCTTGAGAATGAGAATCACATTTTTTTTCAGTTTCAGTCTTTTATTATTCTTGAATGACAGGGAAATACTCTTTGATTATTTTTCATCATCTTATATTAGAGATATGACTTTCATTGAACAAAGCTTTTTCTTTAACTTACATATTCATTTAATTCTTTTGCATTAGTATATCCTCTTAAAACTTTTTTAGGGCTTGCATACTTATTATTTTGTCACCTTTTCAAAGCCTCCTCATTTTACATCCCTACAAAATATACTAACTGGGAATTGGGCAGTTGCTATTAAAGATCAGCAGCCCATTTGTTGCTTTGTGGAGAGGAAGAGCCTGAAAATGGGCTGATTAGAATGATTGTCCCCAACAGCTTGGGACTGCTCTGCAGTGCACCCATGACCCTGTTTCCCCAATTGTCTGTAGTATGAATTCTGCTGGATTGCAGCATGTATTGCTTCTTGCTCACTCATCCAGTTTTTCCTTGGGCAAACCAGGATACATGAGGGAATGTTGTGCAGTTGGTCTCTTCCTGACACTGCATTCAGTGTGGGCCCAGAGTTAGGACATCCAGCTTTTAAAAAATGGTGTAGGAGTGGAACAATGAAATGAGAACTCCCCAGGTTTCAGGGAATAAGGAAAAATTTATTTGAAAAGTTCAGAATCTTTAACTTGAAAATGGGAATTTTCTGGGTCTCTGTTTAATATACAAAAATGAACATGAAATAAAGTTAAAAGATAGTTTAAAAATAATTTTAATAAAACCATTTCTCTTTCTACAAAGTGACTCAGTTCCTTTAAGTTAAGGGAAAGTATACTATTAAGTTAAGGGAAGGTGCAGTTGTGTGGACTGCATGTTAAGGAAGCGACTTTTCATAATGGTGGGATGTCTGCCTTAGCCAAGTGTAAAAATGATGCAGCAGGTGCTTTTAAGAAAAAAAAAAGATCAAAACCAAATGTTTGCCTTACATCAGAGGAAAAAATATCCAGAGGAAAAGATAAAATCAAAGGAAAAATTCCTAAGTTTTTATCTTAGAGTTCACATTAAAAATATTTCTGACTTGTCTGTATTTATAGGGTTTTAAAAATTCTCTTACAGTGCCCTGTTCAAGTAGAGACAGGCCTTTATGGAGATCATCAAGAAAAAGGATCTTGGAAAAATAGAAGAGGAGACTACCAGCATCTAAATTATTTACCTTACCGAGTGTTGACTGGTGCACGACCTAAAACTGATGTAAGTAGCTACAGCAGTATCTGACTCACCTCGGTATTTACACTGTATCATTAAAATTGTCTGTGCATTTCTTTGAAATTATTTGTTCCACATGCATCAAATGTTTGATTTGTGCAAATATTGCACTGCATGGAGGAGTTTGGTTTGCAAAGCAGGTACAGATAAAAGTTAAGTCAGACTTCAGTTAATGAGGCTCCAGGATTGTGGGTTCATCTAATCTGATTTTAGATTACTAATGAAAACTTCTGCATCTGAACTAGTCACTTGGATCACCTTCATAGTCAATGGAAAGAAACTAAAGGCACTTCTAAAGAGTAATTCATCTGTAGGTAACGTGATGAATTCCAGGCATCAGAGCAACTACCACAGCTTTTTCTTCATGGTTTATTTTAGAAGTACTCCCTTAGGATTTTTTAGCTTGGCAGTTGGCAATGCCCAATTCATGGTGAATTCCCCACTGCATTCTCTGCAAGCCTGAGTGCTCAGCTCTGGAATTTTAGGTAAATCCTATTTCTAACCAATAATAGAAATATTTACTTGGGGTTTTTTTTTTACAAGGTGATGCCTGTAGCCTGCAATCAAAATCCAACAGAAGGTTTTCTCAAAAGGCTTTGCTTTAGCTAAATGTAAGCTACTTTAGGATCAGTGTCTCCGTTTGGAAATGTAGATGATTTCTCTCTCTCTTTTTTAAATTACTCGTGTGCCAGCAGTACTTGTGATCATCATACAACATTAAAAGTGGCTGCACTGGATTGAATCAAAAGTACTTATAGCCCTGTATCTTTCCTTTGGCAGTGGCCAATGTTAGATATTCAGGAAACAAGTGTAAGGACATAGTAAGCAGATAGTAAGCCATCTCAACTTCCTTTGAGGTATTTATCGTGCAGGCGCAATGAAAATAGACACTATATTGCATTTTTGTAATTAATAGCCCCTAAGAGTCTTTTTTGACTCTAGTTGTGCCTTTTGTACTCATTTGTATTAATTTATTCTTTTGATATTTTTAAAAGAACAAAGATACTTTGATTTTCGAAGTTCAATTGTGGAGTAGGTGATACAACACATTTTTCTTACTGTAATTTTGTTACTGAATTATTATTTTGGCTTTAATTCTTGTACTGGCAAAAACTGAATCTCAGGCATCTTGTAGGAAGTAGTGAATACCTGAGGCTAGTTTTGATGGGGTTTTTTTTCCTCCAGCAAGTGACTGGTTTTAATTTATTATTTATTTACATTTTTCTGATTATTTTACAACCATTCAACATCATGAGGTCCTCTTGCAGCAATATGCAGACGGTATTTGTTTTTATTAACCACTGTAGTTGAATATCATCAGATATTCAGAAAGCAGTCCCTTTTTATTCCTCCATTTTCCAATTTATTTGTGAGTGTACTGAAAACATATCCATGAGACTGTCAGGTAATGTCCATCCACTGTAAAAGAAAATAATCAATTATTCTTAACCTTCTTTTTTCACTTTTAGTTAGCGATAAAAATCATTTTTATTTCCTGACATCTTTTTTGTAGTTCCTCCTTCATAGCATAGTTTGAGTTTGATGGTCAGCTTCATCAGAAGCTTTTTGAAATGGAAGTGTAGCAGTCAAATTGCCTGTATCTGCATGATCATTCAAAGAAGTTGGCCTCCAAAATCCCAATTATTCTAACCCATTATCCTGTGTTACTGTCCACATGTTCTTAAGCATACTTTCTGTGAGTTTTCTGCCATGCCTATCAGTTCTAGTAGCATCTCTTCCACAAATAACCTCAGATGCATTTTCAGACATTGGCATTACATTTCCCCCCCTCTTTTCCTCTTATCCCTAAGCCAGTAGGTGTTAGCAGTAATTACACATTGGGCCAATATCTCAGCAATTCTCATTCCCTGAACAAGGTGCTTATTTTAAGTTATCTATACAATTTGGATTAAAGAAAAATCTATTAAAGATATCTTGAACGCTGTCGTATTCATCTACCAAAGAATGATATACATACCACCATAAAAATTCTCTATTTCATTAAATGAACCTAATTCTGTGCACTGAAAAGGAAATTTGAAGGTTGGCTCCACTTGCTTGCTAATTGAAAACATTATTGTCTTCCCACTAGCTATTTCCTTTCCTTGGAGAATAGGTTTGCTATATTCCATTTCTGCAAAAGCATGAACATTTGTTCTGATTTGTTGCTTGTTCTAGTTGGAATAGATAACAGAATTAATTAAAAAGAAACTTGCCAACTTTATTTGTTTTTTACCTTGGCCAAATGTTCAGGCATGTACAAGTATCACAGCTTAGCTGCCTTCCTACTAGTACTATGCAAATATCAAAGTGATGTTGCAGTAATACTGTTGTTTGGCTACTGGTGTGTGGGAGGAAAGGCAGAGGAAATTTTGGGTTTTTTGGGTTTTTTCATTTTCTGAAGTCTTTTTTTTTTTTTCTTTTTGTTGAAAATTGGGAATACTAGCATGATAAAAAGCAGTTCTACGAATCCTCATCAGTACAGTCCGTGCATCATATCAATCATTTTTGTATACTGGAGTAAGAGCAGAGTAATACAGAAAGTACAAATGTTTCTTAGGGTGCCAGAGAGTCTAGAAAACTACTGAAGGCAAGAATTTCTTGAGAAATTAGTGAGCTGCTTTTTTATTGCACAATGCTTTAAATTAGGAATAAATATTGAAATTGGTGTTTGCAAATGTCATTCAGGAGAGCTGGTCATTTTACTTCCTTCAAAGTGCTGCTTTTGGTGCTCTTTTTCATGCAGATTCAAATAATGCTATGTCTAGCTCCAGGCATGCAGTCTGCATTAGTCTGTCATATCTCTCCAATACACAGATTTTCACTGCTTATTCCTTAAGATACAGACTTTTCCAGATTTTTTTAAAAAGGGTATACTGAAGTTGCTTTCATTATAGAAAATGGGGTGGGAGGGAATAATTCCTTCTATGTCACAACCAGGTTGCATCTGTTTAACTCCCATGATCCAGATGGTATAATACTTAACTTGGGAATAACACAGAGATAAATCAGACCTCTTGTATTATGATGCTCCAATTTTTCTTCTCTTCCAATTTTTTGTAAGTCAGAAGGTCCAAAAGAACTTACCTGTCTCCACTCTCCAGCAGCTCATATACCCAAGAGATTTAAAGAAACAAAACTACCCCAGAAGTTATTGAGATTAGCAAATATTACAGAGACCAGTTCTAGAAACAGCAGAGATGCTTCAATTCAGGAATGATATTCAGAGATTAGGCAGGACACAGTTGTTCAATTCTCAATACAAGGCAGTGATGTCAGCTGCACACTTTTCACGGATACCAACTAGGCCAAAAGCCTAAAAGGGACAATGATGTGTTCTTTGCAAACTTGTCACAGTATGTATGCTGTTTGTATGCATGGTTTTATGACTCACACTTCTTATGATATTTTGTTGGAATAAAAAAGCAAATCATGGGTTTAGGGCTGATGTCTCCTGCCCTTCCTTCCCCCCCTCCCCCCACCCCCCACCCCCGAGGGCTACTTCACTGAAACTTTCTTTTTGAGGTGCTGCAGGAAATATGTACAAGGCAGGGAAGCCAGGTGCTTGAGAGCACCTGTTTCACCTGACAAGTGCTGGCAACAGCAGTTTTCAACAGCAAAATTTCACCTGACAATTGCTGGCATTTGTAAATCCATGTCTACATTATTGAGTTTCCATTAATGGAGAGGAAAAAGCCCATCTACAGCAAGACACACCTTGCCTTGATGTAGTTGCCTGAATGGAGCTGTGCTTTGTGCCCCCAAAGTGCTAATGTTGCTTGGTCAAGTATTTGAAGAAATGTCTGCCCAAGACATCAGTGCTTAGAGCCGGATAAGATAAATCTGTCCCAGGACATATAAATTACAATCTGGCATTTGATGGGCAGTGCCTGCCTCTCTATGCTCTGAGCAGAGAAAACTTTGATAGTCTGACTTAGGTGTCTAATGGGGGGGTGTGAAAAACCCATCAGTAAACACCCACTAGGTCTTGCAGGTAACACAGTATGCTCTGCCCATGCAATCTGTGAACGAGCAAGAAAACAAAACTTTATGTATTGCTAAAAAGTGCTTTTTCCTTTATCTGTTGTAAGTTTACACTTTGTTTTCTTTTTAAGTAGAGTTGAAGAGTGCAGTTTTGATTTCTTATATTTTAATTTGACAAATGGCTTGAACATGCTAAATACATAGGGCTAAAATTAATTATTTTACAGTTTTGAGACCTGGATTCTCAGTCAGATTCACTGCTCAGACTTGGTTATGTAGGCTGGTGCAAGAGAGGCTCAGAGTGGCTGGAGATGAGGCAGGGCAAACTGCTTGTTTCACATCAATGCCAGCTTCTGGTAGTTTAAACTGTTAGTGAACTATAGTTTATCTATGCTAAGCCACTTGATTCAGAAAATGAGGAGCAAAACTGTCTTGTAACCTACATGACTGAAGTGTTTATGATTTAGGATTTTTTTTTCTGAGAAATACTAGATGATGCTATAAATAGTGTTTCACGGTTTAGGTCAGAGGTTCCAGGGATGTCTGACATCTTCTGACATTGTTTAGAAATATAAAAATAATAAGGCAGTAATATATGGCTGTTATCTCTCTGTAGTAAGTGTAATGCTTTTCTGACCCTCTGATCATGTTTGAGGCAGAGAAATTAAAAAATAAAAACAGCTGAATCAAAGTCAGAATCATTGTGTTTCTTGTGCACTCCTTGTTCAACATTTCTGGCCTCGGACCACCAGGGATCAGAGATGACTCCATCAGTGAGCATGTGTGACAAGACTTTTATCAGATAGCTGCCAACATCCAGGGCAGAAAAGGTTATCATGCAGGAACTCATAACAGTTTTTACTTTCACTAGCACTCTCTGGAATTTTGAGGATCTTAAGCTATTTACAGGCCTTGAGCTGATCTTTATTTTTCCATAAAATATGTAAGCAGTATTAATTTTACATCTGAGATTACAAGTGCCTAAACCTGACTCCAGAATGAGTTTCATGTGCTGTCACTGCTGGATACAGTCATAAATTTATCATTTCATGGTAGAATTTCATTACATCCCATTATCTAGTAGGGTGTGTTTCCCAAGGTGAAGATTAGGCAGGTCATGCTTTACTCTGACCTTTTCCACCCTCTGACAAAGTTGATAGTAAAGCCCCAAGAAGACTTGTGCAATCTCTGGGCAAAGATTTCTTATGCCCATTGTGGTTTTGGCCTACTTTGTATGACCCACAAAGTGCAAGAAGATGAAGTAAGAAGCCTAGAGCTGAATGATGAAAACATAGCATTTAGTGCTCTATTTCCTCAAAGATGTAGTGTGTTTGAAGACACAATTATTTGGCCGTGTTGGAGCTGAAGATTTCTGTCTATACTTCAGCTAAATGCATTTGTAAAAGTAGCATCGCTCATGCAGAAGAAGTAGAGAAATTTTTGCAGAAATCAGGTTTTCGCTCACTTTCTCCAAGTCTCAAAACCAGATGATTGGTTGCAACATGATCAAGAGCAGAATCTAAATATAGTCTCTGGTTTTGCTTACCAGACCATCCTTCCTCATAGAGTGCTAACTCCAGTGTTCCCATTCTTGAAAAGACAAATTTCAAACTGTGTCCTTTAGTCATGTGAATTGCTTTCCTCTTTAATGTTCCTATTAATTATGTCAGCAAAATAGCTCTCCAGTACAGATGCAAGGAGCTTGAAACTTCAACTTTGCAAAACCTTTTTTCTGGTGTTCAGTACTTAATCTCACCAGCATCTCACTGGGACAGAGTCATGCCGAAGTAGAGGTAAGATGACTCACTCCACTTCCAAGTGTACCCCCATATGGTGGATTTTTGTGCCTCTGAGCAGGATTTTGTGCCTCTGTTCTTCCCCTGCTCTGCCTGCACACTGAGGACATCGAGACACCCTTCTTTCCCAGGAGCACTCTAGAATTGCAGTCATTTCTGAGATGATTAAGTGCTCCTGGAAGACAGAATCTTCCCTGCTTTAAGACTAAGTAGTTTCTTGGTAGTAAAAGAATCCATTGCCCAGTAAGAGATTGTACTAACTCTAATGAAAATCAATAAATAGGGAGTGAACGGCAGATGCCTCCCTTCTTTCCTGAGAGCTGTGTATTCCAATATCTATAATACTCCAGGCTTTCTCATCTCCTTTGTTTCGAGTGCACTTGACAGCACGCTGGCTAAAGTGTGCTCCTAACATAAGAACCCAGCATAGTCCATTTCTTTTCCTTTTTGCCTTTATTCCCTCAACCCAACAGTCAGCTCCTTCAGTGGGGAAATTAGATGAAAAAAACTTGTGGGTCAAGATAAAGGTACTTTAATAAAGCAAAAGAAAAGGTTGTGCATCCAGAAGCAAAAGAAAACAAAATATTTATTCTCTACTTCCCATTAGCCAACAATGTTCAGCCTGGGGAAGCTGGGGTTCAGGACATGTAATGGTTGCTTTGGAAGACAGAGGTCATAAATAACAAAAGCCCTTCCCTGCTTCCTCCTTTTTTATCTTGTCTTTTATTGCTGAGCAGGCATCATATGGTATGGAATATCCCTTTGGCAAGCCTGGGTCAGCTGTCCCAGCTGTGTCTCCTCTGAAGATCTTGTCTAACCCCCCAGCCCACTGGCCCTTGAGAGTCAGGGGGCAAGGTTGGAGAGAGCCTTGGTGCTGTTCAAGGGCTGCTGAGCAGTAGCCAAAATGCTGGCATGTTATCAACACCTTCCTAGCTACAAAGCACAGCCCTACTGAGGGCTGATTTGGGGGAAATTAACTCCATCTCAGCCAGACCCAATACAATTTCTTTTTTTTAATTAATTGCTCAATACCATTTTTTTTTTCTGACAAAAATGCTGTCACCAGCTGAAGATGATAATCCTAATGTAGCTATGCAGCATTTAAACTTACTTCAAATTGCTGTGGTTAAATCACTTGATCTATGAAAATATTTATTTAATTTAAAATATGTTAATGGTATTAATGGTAACTTTTAAAACAGTATTTTGCTTCACATTCATTATTTTAATTTAGTTTTCATAAGGATTACCTGGAGGCCAGAGGCATTTTTTGTGTATTTTATTTTTAAAACTCATTGAGTTATCTATGCAGGAAAGGAAAGAGCTGTCTTATTCATAAAATGCCTTTGAAAAATAATTTAAAAACATTCAATTATTCTCTGATGGATGTAGACAAGATAATTTATATGCTTTTTTTTTTTTTTTTTGTATACAGTATAAAGTAAAATTGAAGTTTCCAACTGATTTTGGAGTAAAGTTCATTTAATATAGTTCAAATGAACTATATGAAGTCCAAATCTGTATTGGGAGGAGACTAGAATTGATTTTTATTGCTTGGCATTACATGGCTATTTATGTAGTTCAAACTGATAATGTCTGTTTATATTGCAAGAAAAGCTTTGAACAAGGGAGCAACCACAGGAGCAGTTGGAAAATAGAGGTCACCCACCTCTGCAAGGGCAGCCAGCAGATTCACCAGGGATGGCAGTAGCAGCAGAGCAGCTGGGCTTGGTGGTGATTTTGCCAAAACCCCATGAGCAGAAACTTCCAGCAAAATTTATTGAGTGAGCACTTTTCTGAGCCAGCCCAATCCCTTTCTAATTATAACTGTCCCAAACTCACACAGTGAGATTTGCTTTCTAGATCCAGCTCCAACAACAAAATAAGAGTAGCAGGCTGACATTGTTTAATTAGTATATACATCCTAAATTAATCCTATGTGTGCTACTTGACTTTTATAGACATATTTGTCATATGCAAATTTAAATATTCTAGAATGAAATTTGTTGAAATATGTTAATTTTCAGATCTTCTGACTGAATTATTTTGCAGAAGCACTTTAGTGTTTTATTTCTGATAACACTGACTGTTTGCAGCAACACAATTTCATTTCATAGTAGTGCAGTCTTGCTAAAAATAAACACTAAATTTGCTGACTTACATTTCAGTGTTAGGAGAAATGCAGCCTCAGAAATGCATTGCTCTTCAAGACAAACTGAAATGTCCTGACTCTTTGTCCGTAGAGACGAGATTCAAATGTCAAAATAAGAATCTCTGTACATGCATAACAAGAGGTGATTGGGAACCATACCAGTACATTATACCAAGCCTACGCAAATTCAGAGAACCTCACTTCCATGCAGCTAACTTTGTACTCAGTGAAGCGCAAAAGAGAAACAATTTCCCTCTCTTTTCTTTTCTTTTCTTTTCTTTTCTTTTCTTTTCTTTTCTTTTCTTTTCTTTTCTTTTTGGGCTCATGCTTTGCATGCAACACACAGTTTGTATAACTGGGTGACAGTAAAATTTTCTACTAGCACTCTGTATTTTATAGAGGAAAGAACAAATGATAGAGTATGCCAGCTCCCATGGATGAGAATGGCAGGAATGTGCTGGGTTCAAGCTTACAAGGCTGTCTCTTGTATTTTTGCTTGTGGGATTGGTTGAGCATAGTTTTCTTCAGGGAAGTATGTACAGTCATACCTTACCTGTCTGCCCATCTGGTCAAGAGTTTGCATTTTCTTTTTTTCTGGCCCCATGATATATTTGTTACAACAGCATAAAAACAAAACAAAACAAAAAAAAGAGTGAGTATGTTCTATGTTATTGTGTTATCATAATGCCTCTTTTAGAGTACTTCTGTAATTTTTATTCCAGCAGGGTTTTCCTGGTTATTTCACATGTTGATCAGACAGCGCATGATTGAGAAGGAGCCTTTGACTTTTACGATTGTTGTTCGCAGCAAGAGCAAAGCAAAGGGACTCAAATATTACCAGAGATGTATAATTAAAAATGTGTCCTGCCTGTGCTGACAAAGTGCTTCTGTGGCATTTCAGAGCTTGGACAGAGTCAGACCCCTGGTCCCACTTAAGCAGTGGTGCAAAGGTCTCTCATAATACCAGCCTCTGGCTCTTTGTACTCTGGAGAGCCTGTAGGCTGCTCATGCCTGTTTCCCACGCTGGGGAAGAAGGAGCTTCCATCTATAACACACCAGAGACAGAGGCCAGCACAATGCACAGGGAGAGCATTTTTTATGCAAATTAATGGAGCAAATCGTGCATCCCATCTCTCTAACAGGGATAATCCCTCTCAAGGTGCAACTTTTTCTTGTGCTTCTACTGGAAGGAGGCAGCTTTGCTCAAATGCCACCCCCTTGTCCTTGGGTGTATGTAGCCCTTTGTGAAAGGATGTGCACTTTACACAAGGGAAGTAAAACTTCAGAAAAGTTGTTTGGTGACATTTTCTGTCTTGCTACCACTTATAGGGCCTTTTTTTTGTGAATTCCCAGAACTAAACACAGAGTGATAAAGTAGTGATTTTGAGATTAATTGATAGATGGAGCTTTCTGATAATCCAGTGTGGAAGAAAGATCATGTGTTATCTAAAGCAGCCAAGTGTCATAACGATGACCTTTAAATCGGTATTGCATGCATTGCATTAAAATTTACAATGACTAATCATTAACAAAACCAAAGTGCTCAGAAATAAAAGTGGCTGAAGCTTCTTTATTGCAACATGTCCTAATAGAAATTTTCAGTTGAGCCACCCAATTAAAGGTTGAGAACATTTTGGGTTAGCCAGAAGGATGCAAATTGGGCTGAAAATTTTAGAAGGACTTTCATGTCTTAAAACTTGAGCAAACAAATTGGAGTTTCCATCTTGGACTGTGAGTTTGCACTGAAACAGAGTTAGCACAGCCTCAGAGAGGAACTGCAGCAACCTATAGTCTGAGAGACCTCAAGAGGGCTTTTAGGCTATTCCCCTTTACCACATCAGAATCACCTATACCTGTGTCACTCTGATGTAAGTTTTTCCAATATCTTTTTTAAGAGCCCACTGACAGACTACAAAGCCTGTTCAAATGATACATTTCAGTACCCCACTGATGATTAGAAAGTTTTACTGTGCTTTTATACTGTAAAATATCTTCTTGTGTTCATCATCAGTATGCAGAACAAGTTCTGTTCTTGTTCTTTGCCTTCTGCCTTCCCTCTGCAGGTCAATCTGGTTCATGTAGCTTTTTCTTGTAGGTCCTGGTTTCCAGACTCCCTGTTTCATCTAGTGTCTCAACCTGCACACTAAATATTAATTTGAGCATGTTCAGAGCTAGTTACATGTCTCACGAGTTCATCTGGAAAACATACCAAAAAGGCTTTTGGCAGCTGAGGTCATAGGAGAATCTGGGCTCTCTGAAATGCCCTTGGGACTGGCAAGTTGCACAGACGCTGAAATGGATGTTATCCTTCATGTTCACTTTCATCTTCTCTGCAATCATGGTTGCAAAAGTCACAGTTCCATTAATGATATTAATTCCTGTAGCCTGTTTTTCCTTACTCCTAGAGTATCCTAAAAAATGTGTTTCATTAGTTTGTGTAAATTGACTAAAACTAATCCAAGGTTGTGCATACACTACAAAGGATGCCTGTACAGATAAACAGAGAATTCATCAAAACAGAGTTCCTGCCAGATTGGTTCCCAGGAGATTTGCAGCCTGATTCAGGTGAAAGGGAATCTTATTCTCCTTTAAGTTTCTAGGCTGAATGTCTCCTCACTCCCTTGACTAACTCCAGCACAGCAGGAAGCTCTGTGGTAGGCACATGGTACCCCAATGTACATGGAATATCAGACGGGCTGAGGAGGGTGGATGTGGACAGAGTGACAGAGATGATGAGAGAACTGAAGCAGGAAGGCTGGCAGGACCTCAGCAGGTGGCACTCTTCCCTCTGGATCAGTGTGGGGAGGGAGCTGCTCCCAGCAGTGCACAGCATCACTCTGCTGACACACCAGCTCAGGATGCAGTGGAAATCCAAAGCCTTGACCTCTTTTGATCGCTGGGGTTTTTTAATGGAGTCGTCCTTGATTCATGTATAAAAATAGTTTACTAAAGGTTCTTGAAATTTCAGCTCAGATAATCTGCCTAATGAGATGTCTATCTATAGCCATGGCTCTGTAAATTATTCCTTGCTCCCTGCTCAGGAAGTGCAGTCCTAACACAACTGTGCTTTGATGTCAGATATCACTGTCTTTCTAGACAGCAGTGGTCCTGGACTGTACAGTTGGAGCAATTTGAGATGCAAATCCTTGTATTTTTACAAACTGTATTCTGTGTTGTGCTGGCCTTTCAGCCAGTCAGTCTGCAGAGTGAATTTAGTGAAAGCTTAAACAACATAAGCTCGAAGTGTAACGCGGTATGATTGTACCCTTACTTCTTAATGAACTCTTTAAACGGGGAACCTGATCTGGGTGTCTTGTTCACCCTAGCCCAATCCCTTGCAGCAATATAAAGAAAAGAAAAAGAAATGTTGGCAATAAATGGTTATAATGAGTTTTAATCCCCAAGGTGTACCTGTACCAAAGCCTCAAGGATTTCTCACCTGCTTTCTTTAAGTGTTGTTTTCTGACAGTATATTTGAAGTTTCACCAAGGACTTGTATTTGAGTCTTTGTATCACAGCAGGAATTCAACCCAGGGTCAGGATTGTCTGATTCTTTGCTGACAGAGGCTTGCAGAGTTGTTGACTTTGCTTAATTGAGGAGCCTCCCTTTGTTACAGTCTCTTCAGAAGTTTTGGGTAGTAGGTAGCTCTGTGTCAATTTATTGGCATTTCTCTCCTCAGGGTATATTTTTATTAAGACATATCAGAAGAATGACTTTTTCTACTAACCAGTTGGGTTTTTTTGGTGGTTTTTTTTTTGTTGGTTTTTTTTTTTTTTGTATGCACCTCTTTGAGAGGGCTCTTTAAGACATCTAGCTTGAGTATACTTATGTTCTACTGGCTGGCTGTTCTTTCTGAGAGAGACTGATTTTGATGCCTAACTGTCCAGCTGTGTATGCCTTTGTGATGTGGAGTTCCAGCTGCTGGGAACTGATTGAAGTCCCATCAGCAAGAATAGCTTGTGCCTCTTGGGGAAACAAAAACATTTTTTGCTCCCCAGAGCCCTGGCTAGGCTGTCATACCTGTGGCTCCATTCCTCTTCACTGACTCGTGTCACACACTTACTGTCCTTCTGCAATGCCATTCTCTTAGGATGTGGCAAATGAGAGTATGGTGGGTTTTGCTGACTGTCTGACACAAAGTACATTGGGACAGTGGAATTTTTTTCCTGTTGCAGCTGTATTGGAAGTTTGTGGCCAAGCTGCCCACCCAGTCACTGCCTATTGGACAAAGGTGATCTTTAGTGGGGAGTCTCACAAAGGTGGTTGCAAAAGAAGTAACTCTGCCTTTCTCACAGAGGCTGAGGTGGTGGTGTCCAGGGAGTCTACATCCCTAGTTTGGGTGGGCTACTTGGGGAGTGCTGTCAAAGGAAGAATACTTCTGCTTTATTCACAGCAGGTATGAACATGATATGATCTTTTCTGAGAAATACATGTCATATCCATTAAATATCCATAATTCCCAGATCATTTGAGATACAGCCCATAGTGGTTGAAATTCAAGATTAATTTTTTTCACCACATCAGAGGTTCATGAGGTTCAACAATAGAGATGAATTCCAAGACTTAATGCATGATCTTAGACAGAACTAAAAACCTGCAGTGAGGACTAGAGTAGGTCCAGATTCTCCAGACAGTAAAATCGTCCAGCCTGTGGAAGGTGTTTTTTTTTCCCTTTAAGACATGAAATACTCTAGGATACTAAAAAATATGTTTAAAAGGTCCCCTCAGGCTCTTAAAGGAATTACTGGTATGTCACCCTGTTCTTCTAAGTTCTTCTTAGCCTTCTGATGTTTACATTTTTGTAATGGAGTTTCTCATACACTTTTCATGTAAATAATGATTGTTTTGCATTCCTTTCTGGAGGAGGAGAGAATTGATGGACTGTTGGTTTGACCAGTGTGGTTGGAGAGATAGCAGTTTCATCCTCCAATCCATGGTCACTTTTGGAATTGTATAAATATTGAGGTTCAGAAATAAACCTCCCCTTTTTTGCCTTGGACATCTCCGAGTGGGAGTGTCGTTCATTTCATGTTGTATTGCAACACTGGTATCAGATATTCTCCAGCTCTAAGGATCAAATTCATTATGGGGTAAACAAAAATTATGTGGGAAACTAAAATTATGTACCATATGGCACATCTAAAATACTCAGTAATTTGGAGAGATGGTTTGCTCAAAACAAATTTTATAGCAAACCAAGCTGTAAATTTTCTATAGCTTTGAAAAATCACCATGAAAGAAATAAGAGGGCAAAACACTGAAATGTGTACCCTGAGCCACTTCTTGAATGTAGGTTTGAATGATTGTATTCTTTTCATTTTACATAAGCAGACATGAGACCTTTTCAACTATAAACCAGTGTTGATTAACATTTTAGAGTAGGGACCTGAAAGCATTCTGTAGATGTGACTGAGTACATACCCAGTGTTTCCTGACAGGCATTTCTGTAACAATACATTTCATCTGATTCTGGAATGTTTGCATTCCCTGCTTGCTTTGTCAGGAGAAGGACAGCCACGTGCAAAGAGGTGGATTGCAATATTTAAGTTTTCAGACCTAAGAAGGACACTATCTTCGTTTTGCAGAAGGCGGAAGGTCAGAATGGAAGTGATTGCCCAGCTTCCTCCATGAGGTCTCTCACAGTACTGAAAGGAACAACCGGGTCTTTTGATCTTCAGTCTTGCACCATCAGGACAAGATTGTCTTTCCGGATCTGCCGGACTCTCTTGTGTACTCCCATCAACACTTGCTTTGCTTCTTCCCACCTAACCTAGAATATACAAAATACCATTATTTGGAAAACTATTTTCTCCTTCAAACTTACAATACAGTAAGGTACGTCTTGAACATTGCTGTCTGAGGCATTCAGGGTACTGTGATTCACATTAAAATCAGTGTAGTTGCACTTTTTAGTGAGTCAGCATCCCAATAACATGGTTGACAGCCTCCCAGTTTATACCCTGTTCTGTCTGCAAAGGTTGCATTTGCAAAGCAAAGTCTTCTGGCAGCTAAGAAGATCCTCGCTCGGCTGTAGCACATGGCTGAGGGTCTTAAGGGTAAGAGTTCCCCCAGTCTGACTGACTGTACACAGTTGTGGTAGGCATTTCTACACAGCAGATCCTGGCTCATGCTGATTTCCAGAGTGTATCATCTGGCACTTCTCATTCATTGGAGCAGTAGGTCATCAACTTGAATGCCCTGTTCTTTCTCTTTGGTTTTGGCTGACTTTTGTTTTGTTTTGTTTTTGGGGGAAAAAGGGTGGGGAAAGGGGGCAGGGTTTTGTTTTTATTGCTTTTTCTGTTATTTTCATTCTTTAGGGCCTAAAAAAGAGAAAGTGCAAGCATAAATGAGGCTTCTGGGACCCACACATTTAGTTGCATGGATCAGCCATCTGCTTTGCATGCTCTACCATCGCTCCTCGTTATGCAGTTATTATGGGAATATTTATTCTGTGAATGACTAGCTGTTTGCTCTTGATACGCTTCCATCTGCATGTATATTTGCTAAACCACTCCCCTTAGGCATATGAAAGTTTGGCTTTCCCTTTCAGATGGCTGTAATTATACTATTGGATTTGCCATATCGTCAGCAGCATGCTCAGCTCCCACATCCACTGCAGGATGCACATGTGGAAGATGGACTGGCAAAAACAATTTGCACAACTCCTGGGGTATGAAAAAGGTTGAGTTTTAGAGTGACAGCCAGTAAAAAAGGAACCTGTGTAGGAATTTTGGAGGCTTTAGAGGTAACAATATGGTAAAAATAACTGGGGATGAGCCATAGACACATCTGGGTATAAATAGGGCAGTGAATTGCTAGGAATCATGAAGTGGCCCTGTCAGATGATGTGTGCCCCATACCTTGCAGATTTGCCTTTACTGAAGCTCCCAGTGAGCTTTGAGGGGAGCTATGTGAGGAGAAGACTCCATAGGCCTTCCTTCTGAGAGGATCTAGAACAAGACTGAGTTGCAGGTAAGGGTGGGAAAGACAGGTTCTGATTCCTGAATTACTTAAGCTTTCCAGAGTTGCACAGTTCATGCACCACCCATGCAGGAGTGGAAAAACAACCAAAATAAAGATGGCTTGGGATTTAGGGCTTTGTTTGCTTGCTATCTGCTGGTTTTGTTTTGTTTTTCCTGCAGCAAATGACTCAAACTTACTAAATTGTTGCTATTTTCTCACTAACTCTGCTCCTGTTAAATTCTAACTGAATCCTAAGAGACAAGATCAGATCATCAGCAGTGTCCATCACATTTGGCATATGGTACCACTTTTCTTGACTAGCTTGAATTCCAGAAATATGTACTTTTGAAAATCAATTATTCTCCTTCTCATGGTAATCAACATGGTAGCATTTTGTCTTCAAAAAACTTTATCCCAGGAGCATGGATGTTTTAAGTGCTTGCCAGAGACCCAGCTATCCCTGGGGAAATTATGTGTTCAGGCATATCTCGCTTTAAATAATTTTTAAAATAAACACTTTTCTTTGTCTTGTGTATGAGTTATGACCGTAATGACTTCTGGTTCTGAGTTTCCTTTCTCAGTGCTTCTCCCTCCAGACTTCTGATGATAATGCTGCTCAGTGTGGAAATGAGCCTATCTATTTACCTGACATTTTACCAATGTGCTGTTAGGCTGCTTTTTATATTGAAAACTATTAATGCCCTGAAGCTCATATTGTGAAGATCAAAACTGACTCCTCAGCAAAGCATACAGTAAATCTCAGTTTCAGGGATGGATATAGCCAGGCAGTGGGCACTGGGCTTTTGGGGAATGCACAGGTAAAGCATAAGGCATAGTGGCTTACTGGAGGCAGTTCAGTCCCTGAATGTCCTTCAGGACAATGAGCTCCAGCAGACTTGGCACAACATTGCAAGAGCTTTGAAGAACGCAGCAGTTCTACTGATGACTGTGGTGAAGGCATCTATTTTCTCTGTTTAGCCCTACCTTATCCAAGGAACTCTTGATGACCTTTGCCTATTGAAAGACAAAAGATAGATCAGGGATTTTCAGGCATAATGGCTTTTATTGATGAAGATTGTCTTTTTTCTTGGTTTTTTTTTTTTTTTTTACCTCCCAAGAATACATTGGTTAGAGTTGGTGTTTTATTTGTTCTGTTTGATTCATGGCTTTTGAGTGAGTATATTGATGTTACACAACGTCCTATCATTAACTGCTTCTCTAAAAGGTTCTCTTCAAGTGTTTTGCAAATCATTTCTACATTATAGGCTCACTGTTGGGACCAATAATTTAAGACATGTACTTGTAACTTAAAATTGCTTTGCACATAATGCAAAAGCAGGCACCATTGTGGCTACTTGAATATTTGGGAACAGTGTTTTCAACATTGTGTGAGAAGACACTGTGCTAATGAAAGCTTTAATTCTAGTCCTGCAGATCCAGGGATACATTTCTTCCCATGGAGCTTTGAAGGAGCCCTTCTACAGGAATTTCTTCAAGGCCTCAGAGCACCGTGCCTAAGGGAAAGTTCAGCAGCATTGCAAACACCTAGACCATAGGTTCCCAACTTTTAGATAATTGATTTCTCACTAGAGTATATTGATAATGTATTGTGTCTTGTTTAATATCTTAACTAAAATCTCTCTCTGGTCTACTGTATGTCTTCTTTATAATTTTTCTTGTTCCATGACTGTCCTCACACATTCTGCATCGTTACGTCTCCACTGCCAGACAGACCCAGGACTGAGAGTGAGGTTAAAAACCGGACTTTATTTGGCTAACATCACCCAAAGCCATTGGGGTGTCTCTGCACCATGCTCTCATATGATTATGATGTAGGAATATATAACACAGACATCCAACATTGCTTCATAAGGATCTGTATGGATCTGAACTCTGTACTTATCTGTATGGATCTGAACTCTGTACTTATCTGTGACATGGTCATGAGTCACTACTCAGGTCCCTCATTCCTCAGAAAACTTAGGAGTCCTTCACATTTTCACTCCAGTACAAATGATTTCATAGATATAGAGTCAGTTTATTCACCATGGAAAATAACTTATTTCTGTTTAGTTAATGTGCAGCTTCAGAGAAATTAGAAATAATTGCAGAATAATCAGAAAGAACTTGCTGGCATATGAAAAAGCTAATTTGTATGAAAATCAAGAGCAAAAATATTGTTTAAGTATGCTGTATTTTCTTTGGATACATGTACCTCAGCATAAGAATTTCATTTATAACACTTGATATAAATAGTGTGATAACACTTCACAGAACCTCCACTTATCAGGGGAATTCCAACTTCTTACAGAAACTAAAGCACGCTGGTTGTCATGCCATCCTTGTAAATATTTTACGTTGGCTTAAGACTCAAGGGCAGATGTCTATTTTTACTTTGTGTTTGTGAAGAATTATGAACCTAAAAAGCTTTTGGTAAAAGGCATTTAGCAGTAGCAAAGCCAGTTCAAAGCTGTCTCCAGAAACAGAAATTGCAGAGCACCTTTTTTGTTTGTTTTTATATTACACTTAATGTCTGGCATACTTCTCTGGCAAACATGTCTGTAATAAATAGTTGTTCCAAATAACAACATACATTCAACAAAGTAGCTTGGAAGTCAGTATTCAGAAAGTGTAGCCTTCCTTTTCCCTGAAAGCAATTGCTTTGCATTGACATCTTCAGCAGTAAGTTGCTGTTTGTACTCCTTTATTTTTATTTTATTTTTTTCCACGGCAGCCTAGTATTGCCTGCCTGCTGAAATAATAGAATTCATAGACTGGCAGAAACAGTGCATCCTGTATTGTCTGGTGTCCCAGCAAAATTTCCTGGATATCTACTGGTTTCTCAAATAAATTATATAAAACTTCTATTTCGGTCCTAATCTGAAGTTCTTAAAACCACAAAAAATGCGTCATGTGCTCATGATTAAAGTGGGAAAGTTTAAGAGCTAAAGACTATTACTGTGCAGATTAGCAGTGTAAATGTTGAGCTGCCTGAGCCATTTGGCCTGTCTCCTCAGCTGCATTCGTGTGTTTGAACACAAGGCAAAGAGATTCATTCGGACACTTACATTTACCCAGCATTAATATTGATTTTAAAATTCAGATTTCAATAATTTCATGCTCTTTCTGTATCCCTGGCAGGCTCTGAAAGCCAGGCACATTACCAGTGTGCATGGCCATTCCTACTTGTCAGCTTCTGCCTGTGTGAGTGCCGGGCTTGACTCGGTGCTGCTGTGAGAGGCCAGTGTGTGACATCAGTACTAATTAAGTTTGAATACAGAGCTATGTTTGAGAGCCAAAGGAAGTGCGGGAAGGAAGCTGAGTGTCAGTGAGTCATGTCAGATGAATGCATGGCAAGCGGTTATTGATAACATACAGCCAAACCACAATGTTGATTTTGGAAGATTTGGCATGGGAACTAAAAGCAGCGTCCTGACCTCAGCTGCGATTTGTTTGTATTCAGATTTCCAATAATGCTGTTTTGGTTCATTTGGAAGAATTGTTTCTTTTCAGATTCTCTGTCTTTATTTATCTCACAGTTCTTGCTAGAATAAGGACCCTCAGGGACTGGAATGTTTAATCTGTGTGAACAACGCCTCAGCATTTTTCTGAAGACTGTCTACCATTTTCTGTCTGAAGGAAAAATGTCTCTTTAGTGGCAGGCACCCTGCCTTGTAATTTCCGTTGTGTGAGCTTGGACATCTGTGTGATTACCCTCTGGGAACACTTGCAGCTTGACACACATGCATCTAGTCTAGCTATTTTTAATCATTGCTTTTCAAGTATCTGTTGTGAGTTTGGTGACATGAATGGGAATAGTGTTTTCCAAATTTGAGTCCTTTGGTATTTGCTTTTTGTAGTTCCTCAACGCCACTAAAATCTCAAAGTATCATAAAGGTTAATCACTTCCAACTGTCCAGGAAACTTCATTTCTTGAAAATATTACAGTGCCCACAAAACTTGAATGTAAAGCCGCATTTGAAGAAATAAGAAATATCAAATTCCTGTCTTAAGTGTAGCCATAGTTATTTTAGAACATGAACTACTGGGAACCACGTAGTCTTTGGGCTTTTTAAAAAGTTATTTTCAAATTGAAATATGATTATTTTTGGTTTTGGCCTAATTTTTAGGAAAGATGATTATTCGGAATCAGCAAAATTATGATGATAGGGGTTCATTTTCCTGGAGAGTTTTTTCATTTTACTCCTTGGGACAAAACTGATCCCAGGGAACACTCGTTTCTTTACTTATCCCATTCTGTCACAGCTCCAGGGTCTACACCTTTACTGTTTATCTTTTTGCAAGAAAAACTTCTGTACCACATCTGCCATTGTCAGTGTGTAAAGTAGTTGTAAAACAAGACCTGAAGAGTAACGATCCACTTCAGGTCTCAGCTTTCTAACTGACTCTTATTTTAATCAGTAAAAGACACTTGAAAGAGCACAGCACAGTATTTGGACTCGTGAAACAGTATTTTAAGAGAGGTTACAGAAGTAAAATTTTATTATATAAATCTCATTGTACTGATCAAGTCATGAAGAATACCTTGTATTATGAGTTATAAACTGGTTATTTGAAGGTTAATAGAGCAAGAGATGAAAAAAAAGGCTTTAAAGAATTCCTGTAAACTGTATTTCATTTCCTTTACCACAGTGTAAGATCAGGTAGATCTATGTCACTTCTGAGGGATGTTTGTATGCTCTCTTCTTGAAGACCTCTCGTGACGGAGAGCCCACAATCTCACCATGCAACCATTGTTTTGCTATGTTTTAACAATAGAAATTACATTCTTGAAAGTGTAGTCTGAAGTTTCTTGCACTTTAAAATAATTTCCTCTTGTCCTCCTCAGCTGTGGAAAAAAGATTTTTCCTTTCTCATTATAACATACATTTGGAAACTACTCTCAGGTTTCAGCCCACTCTTTTGTAGATTAACAGTCCTACTTCATCTAGTTTTCCTTTGCAATGAACATTTTCTATATCCATGATAATTTTTTTGTTTCTGATCTCTGGTCTATGCTCTTTTTGACATGCATTGCCTAAAACTGAATTTTTCAGATAAATGCAGTTCAGTAGGAATCATGCTAAAGTTCATGGAGCTCTATCTGACAGAGAAGACTCCTAACTCACAAAATTAACCCCTCTGGATTCAGCAAAGACACTGAACTAAATGCTTCTTTGTGAGAAAGGAGTGCAGTCCTGCCACTCAGATCTACCAAACTTTACAGGAGGGATCCTTTTTCCTCATCCATCACTTCAGTCATATTCTTTTTTCACTCCCCAGGCCATGCCTCTGTCTTTTGCTGTATTAAAGGTAAGGTCTTTATTTTCACTTGCAACTTCCTTTCAGCCTATTCCTTTCTTATCATGTACACTTCTTGGCATACTCGCTCACCTTCCATCTCTCCATTCCCCAGTCCCAAATGCCTAGATTTAAAAGTTCCTTTGTGATCTCTCTTAGCTGGGACCTCACACTTTAGGAAAATTCTTTGTCAACAGCCAGGGCAAAGCAACAACCTTCCTTTTAAAGCCTTCTTAAAACTCTATTTCTGCAAACCTAGGTAGGAGCTGGGCCGTTTGTACACCACAGAAGGCAGTGCATCAACCAAGAACAGCTGTGGTGCTTCTTTTTTCTCTCTGGTCTGCAGGCATGTTGCCTCATCTCTACATTACACTTACAAGGAAAGCTCTTTGGAATATAGGGCAGGATTTATGTGTCAAATGAGAAGTACTTCACACAACAGATTGGTCTAGAGTTAACATAATAATTCTGACAACAATGCTGCTAAATGTGCTAGAGAGATATGGCCCTATGCAGATCTTACTACTCCTTGTACAAGGAGCCAAGTACTTCCAAGACAACTCTTATATCTTCACATATGTTTTTCCAACCCATAGAATTATGCTTTAATGGCATTTCCACAGGAGAGCAAGGTAAGCCAAGCACCGGTCATTACAGAGGCCTTTCCACGTAATTGAGTGCTTCAAGAAAACATTATGAAATATTATCTTGGCAAAGGATGTAAATGTGAAGAACAGCTGGTAATCCCATGAAGATCCTGCTCATCTATAAATTAATACATGCCACTGGGGATACTGACAATTTGTCTTGGAAGTGAAATGGTTGAAAAGAGATTTTGGCGCTCAATCGGCAAAGGATGTGACACTCATAAAAATAGAATTACCTTTATGACACAGTACAAAAGTTATTTGGTTTTGGATATATTTATATTTATAAGAAATCAGGCATCTATTTCTGATATCTATGTGTGTGTAAAAATTAAATTTCATTCAATTGGGAAAGAGTCAAAACTTCCTTTTTTAACTTTTCAGAAGAGCATAGCTTCTACCAAAAGAGCTCAATAAAATGCATTTGCTATTTTGAGGGCCTCTTCATTGAACAAATGGTTTTCTTACAGCCCTCCTCCTCCTCCACTGCTTCAGTTTTACAGCATAATGAAAACAAGATGCAGCAAACTGTAAGTGAGGTAGGATCAGAAGAACAGTTTTAGAGGGGTAACAGCTGAAGACATTGCTTAACAGTTGCATAACTGGAAGGAAGGCCAGAAGATATAAATGTTTCTCATTTATCCGTGCATATGTAGATATGCACATAGACATACAGAAAGAATGGTTGCTAAATATGCCTTGGTGCCATAAATATGTGTGCGGATAAATAGGAAAGGTAATCAGGCATCCAGGAAACTAAATTTGCTTTATGTAGTTAAATTTAATGTAGATATGTTGGCAGTAGGCTGTCAACTTTGCTATGTGTGTATGGGAGGATTGATACTACCTGTTTTATTGTTATACAATACACCACACCCCTGTGCATCCTTCCATCCAGGGTCTCCCAAACAGAAACAAGGGAGTTTTATGTATGTACTAGTGAATCCCTTCAAATTAATACCCATCTCTGTATTCCCTGCCTCACTCTTTCCTAGAGTATGTACTCTTCCACAGAGAAGCCCTCTCCACCTATTTGATGCAGATCCCATCACTTCAGCTTAGGAAACCTACTTTCGTCACCAAAGTAAGAGTTCAGTGCTCTCACTTGCTTTTATACAGCACTACCAAAATCAAAGAGTTTTCATCTCTATATTTTGTATCTCACCTGTCCTCAGGCCTGCTCTTCTTCATTACCTCTTCTCCCAGGTAACAAGTGACAGGATGAGAAGAAACGGCTCCAAGTTCTACCAGGGGAGGCTT
Organism: Calcarius lapponicus; assembly: GCA_039654755.1. Classification (NCBI taxonomy): domain Eukaryota; kingdom Metazoa; phylum Chordata; class Aves; order Passeriformes; family Fringillidae; genus Calcarius; species Calcarius lapponicus. The sequence continues at coordinate 49,138,985 of CM077462.1, read as the reverse complement.
CGATTAGATATTAGGAAAAATATTTTCACAGACAGGGTTGTATAGCATTGTAACAGACTGCCTAGGGAAGTGATGGAGTCACCATCCCTGGAAGTATTTAAAAAAATATGGATATGGCACTTGAGGACATGGTTTGATGGTTAACGTGGTAGTGGTACAGGGTTAACAGTTGGATTTGATGATCTTAAAGATATTTTCCAACCTCAGTGATTCTATGATATGTGTTATCTTGTTTCTGTTAATGATGGTTAGCTGATCTTAGATTTATTTTGTCTTATTTTTGTTATGAGAAAAACAGGCATCTGGTCACTGTCTTTTCTGTGCTGAATTTTGCAAATTTAAGCTTTTGCAGTATTTTTATGTTCGATGCTTTTTTAATGTAAAAGCAACTTTTTATTGTGTGAGGTGTACAAATACACCTCCGAATGCGCATCGCTTGTACCTGGGAAAGAAAAGGTGAACCAAAGGGGGCACTACAATTTTCTACTAAGTAGTTATTTTTTTCCTACTCCAGATCTCAGGCTATGACTCTAGACACAGAGTGAATTGTGATCCAGATTGTTACCATTTCCTTTGTGGTCAAAGGCAAAAAATTCTTCTGATTGCAGACCTGCATCCCAGTTTTCATCCTATAGCCTCAGGAAAAAGGGAAAGGACATCCTTAATTGTAGTCTTCCTTCCTTTGAATATCTAGTGGCATTTCCAATAAAGCCAACCATTCTGTACCTGAGAGGAGTATCATCTATCCCTACATCTGCTATTCAGTTCAAATAACCTGGGGGCTTTCTAGAGTTACGAATCATTCTGTGAAAACCCTCCTGAGGTCTTTTGATACAGCATCCCAGATCAAATTGATATGCTGCTTCTGCCTTCTCTGACCTATGCAGTGATGTTGATGGATAAGACTCTATTTCTGTTAGTTCACTTGCTTTAGCAAACACTGGCTTAACTGAAGCTTCTGCTGTATGTAATGGCAGATGCTGCCAAACGTGACTCACATTTTCTCTCTGTTCCCTGGTACAGCAGACTCTCCAGTTGCTTCTCAGCATGAGGAGCAAACTTATTTCTTAATTAAAAAAAACAAACAAACAAATTGGCAAGAGCCTCAGACAGCGAGATGTTTTGGGTAAAAGGCTGGGCTCATTAGCATTTCTCCAGTAAGGAACAGCAAATTTCCAAACCATGCTGTCTGGGACAGGATCCTAACCCTATGAAACTGTATGGCTCTGGAGAGGAAGGAAGATAGTACATCTCCAAGAATAAACAGCTTTTCTATCACATTTTCCTTGCTGGCTGTGCTGAATGCATGACACACGATAGTGCGATGCTTTCCTTTTTTAGAAAGAAAGACTGCAATGATGGAACTGCTCCATGCAATTTAGTATATCATATGAATTTTCTGTAGTATAGGAGGTCCACTTGTCTTCTGGACAAGATTGTCTTGAGTAGTTAGTAGAGCTACCACTGCCAGAAACTCTGCCCACATCTATTTACCACATTTACAGTTTCCAGGTTAACCTCTTTGCAGGTGTGCTGGAAAGAGGAAGAATTCATTTCTTTGCAATATTTTTCTTCCATCTCCCCTTCTTCTGGAGAAACCAGGCTGTTCTCTTCTTCTCACCTGTATAGCACTGCCCAAATGTGATAGAACTCCTGTGATTTCAGAAATGCAAGGTGCAGAAGTTTGTTCCAGCCACCAGCAAGAAAGAGGGATGGAGGTCCTGTTAAGTCTTTCCTTTTCATCCAGAGCTCTCATGCAGTTCTTCTCTGGAGGGTTTCAGAACCCACCACAACAGCCTTCAGGAGCACACTGTTATCTACTTGGAGGATATGTGAATGTAACTGGGCAGTGAAGTGCACTTCAAAGTACCTGGTGCACTCTGCTTTACTGAGCAGTGGTAGAAAGGACACTCCTGCTTGTGGCTGAAAGTTGAATCCAGCCCCAGCTACTTAGTTTGCCACCATCAGATTATCTCTTATGAGCTCTGAGTTGAACTAAACTGTCTCACGCTTGATTTTGTTTTGGATCCATGTGAAATAACAGGGAATACCAACTCCTTTGTGTCAGAACCAGTCTGTTTGCAGGCTCTCTATTCCTTTTGCTTTCATTGAGCCACCTTGCATTGCAAATCTGCTTCTTCTTAGAGACTTGAGAAAGCCAAAGCAAAATGGTATGAATGTGATTAGGATAGTCTAGCCCGGTCCCATAAAATTCAGGTTGGCATCTGCACTCAAACTGTTTCCTTATGCATCTTACCTGCCAAGAACAAAAAGTAGCTGCAATGACAGGTTCAGTCAGGGCTGGGATTTGATTTCTGAGTGGGGCCAATGAATCTAAAAGCAGTTCTTTTAAAGAGTCTTCGCTTTATTTTTTTTTTTCCCTTACCAGTTAGGTCTGCTTACATAAACTCTCCTTTGTCCCGTATTCAATCCTCATTAAAGCTTTGTTAGATTTTTATTTGTACTTTTCTCATACCAAAATATATAACAAAGTTTGCAGAACTAGGTTTGGGGCAGAAAGCTGTAATTTAGGATCTCTTCCAATTTCAGTCACTAGGTTGGGTTCCTCATTTCTCATGTCATCATGCTGAGCCCTCATGAGCTGGCAGCAGCTGTTGTGGTCCATGCATCACTCCTGAACTGATCTGAAAATAATTCCTGCCAGTTGCAGGAACTGACTGACAGATTGGCCTGTTATAAGGTCTTGAGCTATGTTACAAGCAGTTGCCAGGTTTGTCTGTTTCTGCAGTGAGTTTTGGCTCCCATTTCCATCTTGGAGAAATTTTTAATATTCTTTTTCAAAAGTCGGCATTGCTGATACCAGAACAGAGTACTTTTTGTAGCACTTGATTTGATTTCTGTACTTTAGGTTGTTTTCTTTCCTCTCAAATGACTGTACTTTACCTACTGATAAAATTCCTTTTCTACAGTCTTTGATTAATAAGTAACATGGACTGCGCTGGCTTGGGAGGAGAAGATTCAGAGCAAAGTGCTGCATTTTAATATGAAGTTAATTGAATCTATTTGCACAAAATTATGTGGAAAAAAACACACTTCCAAGAAACCATGTAATTGAAACCTGCTCTTCTGTTTCTATTAGTTTGATCTGCAGACTTGCTAATTCTAATTTCATGTAGGCTTAAGGTGACCTGTTTCTCAATGTAGAGATACCCGTCCTGCATACAACACCATTTTATTGCAAAGATCCATCCCTGGCAATGATGATTCTGTACTGTACTGTTACAGGTTTTCTCATCAGTGGTAAAAAAACATGACATTATTTAGTTGGCTTTAAAGAAAACCGTGTGTGAAGTAGAAGGTATAGAAATTACAGAGATGTTGCAAAGAAAAAAGAAATTAACTAAAATGAACAAAAAAAAGTAGGTCAATTTTGGCCTAACTTTGTTCAAGTTGTTCCTTTTAAATATGAAGAGCAGAGAAAATAGGCAGATGGGAGTACAGAAAAGGGAAATAAGCCAAAGTGATTAGCCTGGTGACCTTCCCTTATTTCTGGTGGATTTTGTATGTATGTGCACTGTGCCATTGTTTTTGATGAATAAAATTAACATATTCAATTTATATCCTAAAAGAAGCCTAAATTCAGTAATTTTCTCAGTACTGCAGCTCCAATTTAAGGTGCAAGTCTTAACTTCAGAAATTGTTTTTATTGATGTTTGTTATTTTTCTATATTTTGCGTATTTATGTGCTCAGATTGAAGATACCTAAAAAAAAAAAATGGTTTTATAAAATAGCATTAGGGCTAATTAAGAAAAGAAAATAGCTCAGAACAATGGCATTCTCCTGGGGTTTTGTTCATATGCCATTTTTAAACAGTTGAACGTTGAGTCACTCAGTAACAGATTAGCTTATTCATCAGCTTTCTAAGAGCTAAATTTCAATGGATTTCTTCCCTTTCTTATATTCTTTCAAATGATTTATATAAAGGAAGGTTTTCACTATGTTGGTAAGGGTTTCCCAAGAACTTTCCAACTAATGCTTAGTTAAACAGATTGAGTGGAAATTTATACTGTAATTAGTTTGATGAGTGGATTGTGTTGCACAGACCATATTATCTAGAGTTTTCTACTAAGGAAATGAGAACCTAAGGCAAAGAAAATTAAGTTATTTCACTTGTGGCTGTTATTTATTATTTTAAAATAATAGTAATTAATGATAACTTTTTAAGCACCTTGTAGTGTTCTGTTTAACTCCTCTTTGAATGTTTGCTAGGCATTTTGGGAGGCCTGTTATTTGGATGAGATCCACAGTGTCTTTTTTCAGGGTGGCCAGAAACACAAATTTCAAAGGGCATCACTGTAGCCTGGTGAGTAGGCTTACATAGAATATGCTGCTAACAATGTGGGACTTAACCTCCACCCAGAAGACTTGGCTCCTGTGTAGAAATAGGTTTCTTCAAGCAATTTAATTTCAAAAATTCAGTGGCTTGAAAAATAATGAATATGGATATTTCTGACATCCAAAAAGGTGCCTGAGTTCTTTTATCTCTTTGCTAAACACTAGCACTCAAAACCTCCTATAAGAAATGTATGTCATAATATAATTTCCTGCTTCAAGAAAAATCTGTTTCCTATTCCCATTTTTAAAATTCGTGGCTTTGGATGTTGGTGTTCTGGGGTTACAAATAAGACAGAGGTCTTTTCATACACATGCATTTCTTAACATCTTCCATGTTATACTTTCCTCCTAGGACCAACTGCTCTTTTCATGCTCTCTCCACAGTTTTTAATAACTCTGAGTGGTTCCTCTGTGAATCCTCAGAAGGTCTGTGATTCTTTTGGGAGATGGTCAATGCTTCTTCCATGATATCCTTCATGATACTGCACACTAATTCACAGAAAGACATTGCCTTGTCATCCATGTTATTCTCCTTTCTTCTCTGTGTGTATCCTAACATCTCAGGAACTTTTTTTAGCTTGGGCATGCCAGACAGTGGAGTGTCACTGAGCTGTGATGGTGACAGACTGCTCCATTTATTTAGGAAATAAACAGACTCTCTTCTTCCTGTAGCTCTCCCAGGTGCAAATGTTTCTATATTGTCCTACACTTTACCCCCTGGTCAGTTACTGCATCCCCAGGTCTCATTTCAGGCTGCTCATTTCAGATGCTGTAACCTGTTTCAGCTGCAGTGGTTTTAATGGTTGGGAAACCTGCTGCCTTTTCAGTGGAAGAGGTGATGGTGGTGCTTGCAAGAACTGTTCCAACAGCAAATCCTGGGGAGATGAAGGGGGAAGTAGGGGTAAAAATGGGGAAGGCAGGGCCTTGAGGATAGTATCTGAGTAGCAGGGACCAGGACCTGCAGGAGGAATGCCACAAGAGCAGAGAATTCGTGTCAGCATACCAAGGCCATTTACCAGCCTCTATGACATTATTTTGCATCAGAAGGCATCAGCTCTTATTTAGCAATATCTTTTCTGTCAGTTCCTCTATAATTCACTTGCTGAGCACTCAGTGAATATGTTTTTAAGGGCTAGCTCTGCTACGTGAATCCAATTCTAAGTTTCAGACTTGGAAATAGAAGTGTTTTGAAAAACTTACACAAATGTCTGCTGTCTCCTTGGAGGCGACTTTGATACCAACTTTATGTTTTTCACTGAGAGGTATTTACAGTGAAGAAAGCAACTTGGCATGAACGACTTTTTCTATTAGCATCTACTTTCACATAGTCTTTTCACACCTCTCATGGCGCTGCTACATTTTTTTGTCTGGTTCAAATTTTCCATGTTTATTAGGTACCTTCTCTAAACCTTTGTACTGACTCAGAGAGGTCAGGAAGTACCACTGCAGACCTTCATGGGACTATGCAGTGCAGCAAGTGCTGCCCAGAGCTGCAGTTCTGTGGAAAATGATGTTTCTACAAAATGCATGTGATTTTTCGGATTTTTACACATAAGGAGAGGTGGTCATCCTCTTTAAAGGCAAAACCAGGCACATTTGGATAATGCTTTATTCAGGAGATTATTCTGTGAGATGACCCATACCCCATACAGAATAACTGGCTCAGCTGTAAATGTTTGCATTGTAGACACCTATTACTAGATGAAGTCAATCTCACATGTGTAATGTACTGTTAGAGTAACTCAAAGTTTTGTTACAGTGCTGAAATTTAACATCTTGATGACTTGGAATATAAAAGCACTTATTTTCAGTTAAATGTACAAATGAATCATGTATTTATTTTCAATATAGGCTTGGGGTGTTTTCCATAACTTCCATTAATTTGATTCTTCATTATTTATGACAAAAATGTTGCAATGGAAATTCTGATTTTCTCCTTACTCCTCACTTTCATTTATTCAATTCTGTTCTTGAACCAAGTCTTTTCTATGCAACTGCCTTAGCCACTGCTGAAGACAGTCATGTTCTGTAACAGCCATCTTCCTGGGATTAAAAGAATTTGGGTTACAAGGAGGTGTCCCTTTGCAGTAAAGATTTTCAGGTGGTCTGCACTTTCTGTTCCTAACCTCCTTTATGTTTGTTTAATTAGCCACTAAAAACCAATATTATCTACTATACTTCATATCTCTTCTCCAAAACAAAAAAGGCAAAATCTTATTATCGGAAATTATAAGGCTTATGGTTTTGGTTTTTTAACCAAAATGAAACATAATTAATAAAATTAAGCAGTAAATAGCCTTAACAACCCGCTTTGCTAATTCCAATTTATAATGATGTCCAATGCATTACTGCATCAGTATTGTGTTTGTCCAGTATTTCAAACTTCTCCAGCAAAGCTAATTTATTCTGAAGTGCCAAACCAGTAAGATTTACTAATTGTTTCCCCTGCAAAACTGTTAAGGTAGCCGTGCTTTTTTTACCACCATGTCAGCATCTCAAAACAAATTGAGAAGACTCTCAGGGGTGACATATTTAGCTGCATAATGTCAGCTATTAGATAAAGGCAGTGACAAGGATAGTGCAGTTAAATACCTACTCTCTAATTACATTCTCTGGGAAAATTAGAAGTATATGAAAACACAAAAGTTATTACAGTAACGTACAAATTTAATGGTCTTGGTTACTAATATTAAATAAAATTTCTGACAAAGCAAGATCCTTAGACTCAACCTTTCTCTTTGGCTCCTGGAAAAGCTTGAAGGCAAACAACAGATAGGTCTCAGGAAAAGAATTTTTATATATTTTTAAGTACACTGTTGCCTTCAAGTCTATAAATTAGAGTTGTAAACTATATTCATTGTTTAGACACTATGTGATATGCTCCATGCACCTTGTTTTATAAGTTAACATAGAGCTTGCATTACAGTACCTACAGAATAATAATATTAAAAAGCTAAACATTGCAAATACAACTTTAAAGAAATCCTGCTTTGCTAATGACTTAGGAGAACAGTTGATGTTAAATTATCCCTGCTACCAAATGTATAAATCTTTCAAAATATCACATGAATGTTACATAAATTGCTCATAATTCTACTAACAGTAACCATATGATGCTATTATTAAACTATATTATTAAACTATTACAATGTTGTTTCACTCTTATGGCTAAAGAACTAAAATCTGTAATGTGCTGCACAAAACCAAAACCAACCTTTCAGGCAGATGTCTGAGAAGTGTAACTGATTTCTGTTGCATTATTGTAAAAGAAAAGCTATAGAAAAATCAACACAAATCACAAGTGGCACTGTTTAACTTTTCCCAACTTGTAAAGTCTTTCTGTATTGACCTTTTCCTTTATGTTTCCTAGTTTTCCCTTGTAACACCAGAAGAACAAGGTCTGTAATTGTAATTAGATCAATCTGACAATGAGTCACTCTCTGGCAGCTAAAGAGGAATTGGGAGAAAAATAATCTAATCTTAAACATGAGTGGTATTTGCTGGAGGGAAGGGAGGAAGGCAGGGTGTATGTATTTTTTTAAGGGGGAATGTAAAACTTGCCAGGAATTTCTTAATTTTTTTTCTAAAATTTTTTTTCTTAATCTTGTGCTTCATGATCTGGAGTAGCTGCTGAGTATATTGAAAAATCAGAGCAGTATTGAAATCACCTGTAAATACAAATTTCCTTGTGTATGCAAAATGGCATGTTTCAGGTTATAATTACAATGTTAGGGGCAGAACTAGTGGCAGAAAGATGGTCATATCTATTTTTGTATCCATTATCCACTGGCACCAGTTCAGAAATTGTAAACATCTCTAGTAGGCACCTGAGCATCCTGATCATAGAATGGTTTATATTGGAAGGGACCTTAAAGATCATGTATTTCCAATCCCTCTGCCATGGGCAGAGATGCCACCCACTAGATCAGGTTGCTCAGAGCCCCCATTCAGCCTGGCCTTAACATTTCAAGGACTGGGGTATCCACGTCTTCTCTGGACAACCTGTGCCAGTGCCTCACTACCTCTGAGTAAAGAATTTCCTCCTAACACCTAACCCTAAATCTTTCTTAGTTTAGACCCACTGCCTGCTCCCATCAGTATGAAAAGTGGCTCTCCCTTTCTTTTTTATAGGCCACTTTAAGTTCTGCAAGGCCACCATGAGGTCCTCCTGGAGCCTTCTCTTCTCCAGCCTGAAAAGCCCCAGTGCAGCAGGCCTAAGTGCAGCCACAATCTTGGCATAGCAATCTACAGCTGACTGCTGTGAAATGCTGAGCTCTGGGGATTTCTGAGTTCCTTGTCCTCTCTGGAGCTCAGATACCTGACTAGACATTTTATTCTCCATCCTCTCAAGATCCAAGATTGGATTGCACTTTTGAGGATAAGCACACAACCGAGCAGTGAGTGTTCCCCTTGCAAAATGTCACATTTGGTGTAGCATCTAGGATGAAAGTCTAAGCTAGGCTGTGAGGTCTTCAATCCAAGGATGATCCTTTGATCCTATACATATGCATGGGGTTTGACCTAGTTTTTCATCTATTGTGTGTTCCCATAAAAAAGTGACCTTATTTCTGGTTGAATCCTGAATGTGAGGCACTTTGTAATATAAGCAATAAAATAACACTACATAAATGGTAAATTGCTGCATTCTCTATGTTGCTGTCTTGAATTTTTACTGTAGTCTCATATGAATAAAGCTCTCAATATGTGCTCCAAAACACTGTGACTAGCAAAAAGCTGACAGGTAGTGTACTGAAAATTTACAACACAGGATCAAAAACTCTAAAACTTCTGGAGAGAAGAGAGGTGGGTACATTCTGATACCAAATGTAGAAAAGCCCTTGTGCAGAAGGTAATCTGAGTGTCTCTTTCCTTCAGAACTCTTTAAAATAAAAGTCACCATAGAAATGTCATTGTCTGATTATTTGCTAAAATAAAAAGGTCCATGCTGGAATGCATTTTAGTCAAGAGAGAGCTTAGGCTTGCCCAAGATTAGATATGAATTATATTAGACTTGACATAGAATGAAGGTGAACATTGCAATACATCATAGAAAAAATGCAGCAAGAAATCAGACTTTTATCTATAAAGAGCCTTAAGAATGTTTAGCATGAAAACTGGAGGAACTCCAGGTAGTGCATCATCGTGCTACATCCACCCAGTATTTGCTGCCTGTTTGGGTTTGTGTAGCTATGAATTCAGACTAAAGGGGTACAAAGATTCTGAAATAGAAAGAAGTCAGTGAAATAATGATAGTTCCTTAATCTCACAGTCAATTAATATGTAAGGCCTCTTCTCCTTTCTTAAATCATCTGCCTAGAGTTACATATTCTCATTCTTTAATCATGTAGATGATAAGGAGGCTTGACGCTGGCTGTTATATTTGGTGAGCTAAAATATGCTGTCATAAAGTACGTTGTTGAGTCTGGTTTGATACTGTCCTATTTGGCATGGCATAAACATTGTGTTCCAATTGATTTTTTCTTTTTTTCATCAGCTGTAAAATATTAGTAGGTATTTCTAGTGATAAATGGGTTTTAAAGGCTACCTAAGATACGGGAGGGCCTTGAATGTGAAGGTGCAATGGCCATGAAGCCCCAGATATTGCTGCAAGGGATGAAACATTTGAAGTTACATAACAAGCAGATAGAAATTCCAGATATTCTATAATTAACTCTAGCAGTTCATAGTAAGGTTCTATGTATTTGGTGGTCTCCTTCAAGCTCTCATGAGTGTTGTAGGTCCTAGATTAAGTCAAGACCTAGCCCCCAGTCCTGAGGTACAGCTAGTCCTGGGAGAAAGCCCTCAAACTTTTTTTCATAAGCTGTCAAAAGTCAGCAAATTTTGAAAACTCATTTGCATGAATTTACATGCATGAATTTACATGCTTCCCTGGCTAAAGATCTACTTATAGTTATATAAAAGTCCTCTCTTACTCCTAGTGCAGTAGGAACAGGCCCTCAGATAGATGTCACTATGAATTGTAGCACAGGCAGCAGAATGACTGTAATGTGGCATCTCTCCTTTATTCTCATGTCATTACCCTGTGAAGTACAAAATGATTGGAGGAAGGATTGTGTAGGAAATCTGTCCCATAACAGAGCAAACTGAGCCTCTCAGTAACTGAGAGCTATTGTTCTTTGCACAGACAGCATGGAGGTCCCAAAGAATGGGGAACCGGTTCATCTCATAGCCATGAGACTTTGGGAGAGCCACCTTCACTTCACTCAATAATTAATAATACATTTGATTACTAATGTACATTTCCATGCTGAAACAGAATTCAAGCTGTATAGGTAGAGAGACATCTCAGCATCCAGTTTTCCAGCAGCTGCTATCACCAAGGTTGTTGCAGATGTGCATTCTGACAAAAGTCCAGAAGCCCAGCCAGAGAGCATAGGGAGCTGAAGATCCTTTCTTGCATTAATGAGTAGGTTTTGCCCACTGAGAAGCCCTTTTCAAATGTTTCAATTCTAATTTTTTCTCTTGGAACATTAGAATATAGCAATCAGGAGATAACTTTGATGTTGCATCGTGACTTGGCATTATTTTTAGTTGCTGTGACTGAGTGAATAAAACTGGACAGAAGACAGATGTGAATCAGTAGGTGCAATCTTTACTGTGGGGTTTTTCAAATTTCTCATTTGTTGTTGACACAATAATTTTCACTTTAAAAGTTTATTCTTGTTGGACCTGACTTGTAGGTCTGATATAAATCAGACCTACTTTGATTTAAGATCAGCTGAAGCAATGATGTTTTTTGTAAAATCAGTGCTTTTTGAAAGATGAATAGTGCCTTAAATCTAACTGTAAAAAACAAATTTTAAGCAGTGGCCATTAATTTAAATTACACAAACAGAAAACAGAGAATGATGATATTTGTCTCACAGTGATTAAGGACAAAAAGGTAAAGGTATGCAAGGTGACAGAAAAATATCCATTCATTCCATCAGCATCTAGTTGTAGTCCATGATGTGCATGTGAGTGGTATAAAAATTGTTCAGCAAACATGTCATAAATATTAAGCAATGCTATGAAAATTGTCTTTTTATTTCAATTGTCTAAAACTTGCCTAATACTACATTTTATGATTCTATAATTTCAAGTTCAGTTTATTCCATTTAGGAATCATACTGAGCTATGGAGAACAGTAACACTGTGAAGAGACCGTGGAGTTTTCCACTAAAGGATCCTTGAATATTTCTAGGAAGGTCATGGTGCTTAGCTACCAAAAAAAAAAAAAAAAAAAAAGAAGGGGAAAAAAAAGGAATGGAAATTACTGTTTGTCTGCTTTGCAGAGAATCATAAAACAAGTTTTTCATATAGGAGCACAAGGTATGGAGATAATTCTGTGAATATATTTGTTTTGGCTGTCCATGACAGCTGAGAAGTAATACATGCCAATTTTATAACCCCTCTGTTGTGGTGCAGTTATTTTACTCCATTTCAAGAATTAAAGCATTTCTTTTTTTTGTTTGTTTGTTTGTTTTCTTTTTTGTTTTAAAATAGCTTAGGCAATACTACATATATTGAAATGATTTTGAATCTGCTTTAGGCTATGCAGGAATGGGGGGAAGGGGGGAGGATGGGGGGCAAAGGGTGGGGGGAAATTTGAGCTAGTCCCTAACAAATTTCTGCTCTGTCCTGTTGTCAGAGAAGGATGCATGCAGGTGACTAAGTACCTCATTTTGACTTTTGCCAATGATTTTAAACATGATATGACAGAGAAAAGTCAAGGTCAAAGCTTCTGTACAGACATTTTGTGATGTCTGTAAGACAGTAAATCATAAATTATAAAATATGGTGGTGGCTGTGGAAACCCTGACATCTCAGACTCAAAGTTAGACTTGTGTATTTGGGAGTGATATAGCTGCAGAAGTGAGAGACCAAACTGCTTAAGGATAAGCAGTAATCCAAGGGTCGCTGTAGCAGTGGAGATGTCCATGACTAGCTGAAGCAGATTTGTTTCTTTGTTCAGGCAGTGCTGCACTGACTTGCTGGAGGTCACAGATTAAGCCAGCAGCCCCTTCAGTATGTGAGCACACAAATTCATGCTCTCTCACAACCTCAGCAATTTTTGCTGGGAAAAGATTGGAAGGGTGAGTGAGTCCGAGGCACACACACATACAGATATATCTAAAAGTGTGTCTGTCTGTATATGTGTGCATATGCTTACCTAGGGAGGGGAAGAGGGGCTGGTTAGGGTGCATGATGTGTATGTTAGAGAAGACTTCTAGATCCAGTTTCTGCAGAGTGTGTTGAGTCAAATGCAGCCCACCACCACTGTTAGTGTATTTAGAAAAATGGATTTAAGCACAGAATTAACATTGAGCATGCCTTGTCTAAATAATTTCAAACCATACATGTCTGTTTGTCTTGGTGCACTGCAGCCCTCTTGTTCTTAGTTCACACGTGCATAAGGAGTTCTCAACTCCTGATGCAGCATAATTTCACCCAACTTTTCTCACCGTGTGCATAATCTTGGCAGGTAAGGCAAAAAGTAAGGCAAGCAGCTGGGAACACAGGGCTTTGAAGTTGTTTAGGTGTTTACATGGTAGTTATCTGAATTGCACCTGGGCATTTGCTGGCAGTGAACCACACTGCAAAGGGAAATGTCTGCTTTTCTATGAAAATATTAACTTTGCAAATGTAACACAAATGCACTGTCCTTTATTTATATGGGTTGAAGTGTTCATTTTGAAAATAAACAACATAAGTCAATACACATCACATGCATTGGTTTTCCTATGGGCTACACCAGAATTTGCATTGGAGTTGTCATTTCTGACACATCTTGTGTGCATTTGCTGTGGAGGTGGTGAGGTAGGTGGCATCCTGTTACCTGCTGCTGGCACACTAGAAGCCATTCTTTTCTTTCTTAGAAAGAGAGAACTATGAAACCTCCCAAAGGGAAACCATGTCATTTGCCTGGGAAAATGGTTTTTTTTTTAATCTGGCATAACAGCTGTGATAAAGAGAGAAAAACCACAGAGGCAGGCAAAAAAAAAAAAAAAAAAAAGATCACAGATTGAAAAGGATTTACAGCAAGTTTCCAGTAATTAAATGTTCTATAAAGACTAAAATCTATAAATTAAAAGATACAAAACAGTCAGAATTTCTGCTTCTCCTAAGGGCATCAGCCCTTGCTGGGGTGACAGAAGGGGAAGAGATGCTACCTGACATTTTCCACAGGTGCTTTCATGAAGCTGTCCACAGCTCTTCTGCTGTGCACAACTTCTGTATTTTCAATAACTCTTGGGAATAAAACCATTTTTTCTCCACTTATCCCTGCTTTACCTTTTACTGAAAAATGACCACGAAACAAACCTGTGTTGGTTTTCCTCAAGAAGCCTAAAATGTTGACCAAGATTTTAACTGATGGCTAATACATCAGTATATTGGGAAAAGTGCATTTTTGTTTAAGACTAAATTACAGTGATGAGTTTTATTGACTGTGAAGGAGAATACCCAATATCCACTCAGAGCCTAGCCATCATGAAACATTTCTGTGGACACTCAGTAGTGAAAACAAACAAACTGCTGCTAATGGCAGTCTGAAGTTCATTCCCAGCTAAGTACTGCTCTGGGCCAAGCTAAAATAACACCACAGCTGTAGCCAGAGCTCACAGGGCTTGGTTTTTGTGTTCTGCCATGGATTACTGCTAACTGCTGTTTGCTTTAGCAGTCACTCATTTCCCAGAGCAGGATAGCAGTCCCCAGCTTTCATGCCTCTCTTTGTTGCTGTGTGACCTCTTGTACCTTTCCCACTTCGTTCTATCTTTAAAATAGATATAGCACTTCTTCCTACTCAAGAGGGTAAAAATGATAGCAATGTGTGACTCACTGTATTGTTCCAGGATTGTAAAAAGCAGGGGCTGCTCTGGCCTCTCACTTTTGTTCATCTCCATTTGGCAGTCAGTGCTCTTCTTATTTGTCTTTCTTCCTCCCACCTCTGCCCCATCACATTTCCACCTGACCCCCACGCATATGTTGTGACAACTGCATTATCTCCAGTTTTTATTCATGTCTTTGTTTATACAGAAGCATGGCTGGTTATCTTAGCAGAGAGCTGAGCACTAATTGTTATTTGCACAGTTCTGAGCATGTTGATGTTAGTCCTGCTGCAGAGTCAAGAGTTCAGAATGACTAAGTGCTTCTGGGACCTGGTAGAAGTAAACGCATAATGAAGAGGACATTTTTTGATTTTATCAGGATGAAATTTGCTGAGACATGGCAGAACTGTATCCTGTAAGGAAGTGATCCTTAAGGGTGGGTGTTGGGAATTGGGCACGATGAACTGAACATTTAGGACACCATGCAAACCAAAAGTGCCTACATATTTCACAAGCTGTTTCCTTAGCTAAATTCTTGATGTTGCCTGTACCTGCTTTGCAAGAACATAGTACCCAACTGTCAGGTTAGATTTTAATTAGATTTTAAAATATTGGGCGCTATTAAAGCATATCTAAAAGCACAGAAGTGGGAAGTGCTATTGAGAGTTTGTGTAAGTGAAAGAGAATGGGGGTGTATCACTACTTTACACCAGGTGGAACCAGACCTGTTTGGCTGCCCTGGTCACCTTGAAGGGCCCAGGGGCATCTGTTTCTGCAGTGAAACATCTGTGTTCTGTCTCTCAGGTATATCCAGCTGGCCACAAAGGGCAAAATAATGACAGCAGAGAAGCTGTTCTCACAGCTGGCTTTGGTTAGAACATGAACTTCCATGAGCACAGTATAGAATCCCTAAAAATTTAAGAAAATTACCATGGATATATTATAGCAAAGTAACATTCTGGAGTTTTAAATAGCTACATCTTCAAAATAATACTAAAAATTAATAATTTTGCCTGTTCAGAGCTATTTTCTACATTAATTCCAGTGACCTCTAAAATCAATAGTAAAAGGTATAATAAAATAATATAACTCTAAAAGGTATAATAAAATCCTTGAAGCTGAAGAAGATACCTGAACTTATGATACCTTGGTGCCCTTTTTTAGTGGCTTCAAGTACAAATACTGGTAGAAACAGTCTTTCTGTTTGGTGAAATGCTTTGCCAGTTTGTAAAATTTTCTTATATGATTCAAGACCAGGCTTTGCAAATTTCTTATGTAATGTAATACAATGAGTTGAATATTAAACACATTTTCAACCCAAAAAGTATTTTTCCCTTCAAAGCTATCAAAATGAAACCCTTTAACCATTTGCTTTGCTTTTTTATTTGATAATTTAAATTCTCTGTTGAAAAGTCATGTCAATTTAATTTTTAAATGGAAAAAGAGGCGGAAAAGTCCTCAATAGTTGCAAGCTCCAAATTACCACTTCTACTGATTCCCGCATTATTGCTCTTATCCTTCTGTGGGGTTTGTGGATCAGTTGCAAAGTGCTGCAACATTTTTTTTTACCCTAATGTAAATGGTGGTATCTGAGCATACCTGTATATGTGGTGCAGCATAGTCAGCAACAAAGGGGCTCTTGTCAACATAGAGGCTTTTTGCTAGCCATTAAATAATAGGAAAATTTTCGTGTTCAGACTTTCACTAGTTGTACTGGGGCAAAATTTAGGCGATCAAATAGTTCGGTCTTCAAGACTATGGAGAAGCAAACACAGTCATTT
The DNA here is from genome assembly GCA_039654755.1 of Calcarius lapponicus. Taxonomy (NCBI): domain Eukaryota; kingdom Metazoa; phylum Chordata; class Aves; order Passeriformes; family Fringillidae; genus Calcarius; species Calcarius lapponicus. The sequence continues at coordinate 49,123,017 of CM077462.1, read as the reverse complement.
TATTCCATAGGGGAAATCATAGGAGAAGCAAAGGTAATATAGAGTGAATGACAGCAAAACCCCAAGATTACAAAGTATTAAACAAAGTGCTTGCATTAGAGCAACATGTGAGACAGAGGAAGTGGAGCTATAATGGAGCTCTTGTGATGAAAGCGACAAATTAAACAGCAGAAACTTTTTGGTGATAAAATTAATGTTCTGCTTCTTTTGATTCCCATTTGTCAAGATGAGTGCTAGTGCTAGTGCAAGACAAATAGACATGGCCAGCTGAGCCACAGGGATGGATGGTATCATCCAATCTGATGGCAAAATGAGCAATTGCAGTGGTTTAATACAGTAAAAAATACCAGGGAGGCACACCCTAGCACTCACCCAAAGTGGCTGCTCCTCATGTGTTGGAATTGAACCCTCCTCAATAAAAATTTGGTTATAACCCCCCAGGCTGTAACTGCTTGACATTTGGAAATCATATTAGCATCTGCTAGAGGTGAAATCTCCCTGGTCTGTTAATATAATAAATTCTTTTAGATAAGTATGATAAATTACACTTACTGAAATGCATGTTGCTTTACTGTTAGTCTTGTAGCTCATCTTCTCCTAATCTCATTTGGAACATTGTTGAAATGGTTTTCATTTTTATATACTTTATTATTGCCCTGCTCCACATATTGTAAACATTTTTTTAATGCTGTTCAAAAGCTTTCACTTTAAAATAGTTTCCAGGTAGTTTTCTATTTGATCGAAGCTTTCAAAACAGCAGCCATAAGAAATGTCTAAACTTCTATCAATAGTACATAGGCAAAATAGATACATATTTGTAGCCAAGAGAAAAAAGCAATTTAATCACTCTTTCTTTCTATGGCAGTTTTTTCAACCAGCACTGATCTTGGTGAAAAATTAAATAAATATTTAGACTAAAGTAAAATGCATTTTTAAAACTGTGAGCGAGGGTAATTTTGCCAACTAAAGTACTAAACAAGGGAAAATAATTTTTAAATTTTCATTGTGTTCCTTAACAGATGTGCACATTCATTAAATATGTTTTTATATCTCTAGGCAATATTTACAGTTTTAACTTTTTAGAATACAGCTCAGAGTATTAAGTTTAGGGTTTTCAAAAGACATGTCTGTGTTCTCTGAATTCTTACAGATGCTTGAAATCCCCCTGTAGGTGCTGAAAGGCTGCAGCAAGGTCTCCCCAGAGCCTTCTCTTCTCCAACTCTCTGTCTTTATAGGAGAGTTGTTTCAGCCTTCTGATCATCTTTGGGGCCTTCCTCTGGGTCCATTCCAATAGGATCACGTTTTTTCTGTGCTGGGGTCCCCAGAGCTGGATGCAGCACACCCAGTGGGGTCTCATGAGAGGGGTGTAGAGGGGCAGAATCACCTTCCTTGACCTGCTGGTCACTCTTCTTGTGAGCAAGCAAGAAGACTTGCTTGACTGCAGAATGGGGAGCTGTTTAAACTTCTTTCTTTGACCCCATCATGAATAGTTTGCAGCACATTAGCTCAGGTTCAGTGGAAGATATCAAGAATTTTGCCTTCCCCTGCTTTCTAACCTGGTGAGGAGGCCAACGTGTTGTGATGCAACAGGTATGAGGCAGAATCACATCCAGCCAAGATCTATCTTCCATGCTACAAGGGGAAATTCTCTAATAGCACTTAGGCCATATATCAAATATGCTCTCTAATAAACACCTCTGCAGTGGTTATATTTTAAAGGAATATTATGAGCTCTGTTGTCAGCCTTTGCAGATGCATCTTAAGCACTAAAATCCAGCAGAAGTTTCAACCCTGTACCAAAGATGGGTGCCAAGTCTCTGAGAGAAATCAAATTTCTGACACAGCAGTCTTAACTGTATTTTCTGTGGAATAGCTTCAGTACTGCCATTATTCTCAGCTGACTAATGTACTCTAGGGAACTTGCAAGTGTCATCCAGACTGAAGATCTCATTGCAGGGGCCAGGTAACTTCAAGTTAAGGCTAACATTGCTGAGTGTCATAATATTACTTCCCTTTTTGGGTTGTAGAATTTTATTTTGAAGTAGTAACTAGGATTTTCTTTCCTTCTGTAAACATCTTTCTGAAAGGATCTAATAAACCTGCTACACAGATGATTGAGCTTTGCATGTGGATTGCTGTTTTCCTCCTTTAAAACTGCCTATATGTCACTCAATTAAAGCCTGGCAGGTCATTAAATTGCTAGAATGAAGAACCAGCATGATTTTTAAGCCTTACTTTGGAGGATCTTTTTTAGTTTAGAGCGCTTTCCTTCAGTATTAGTGAACCAGTAGGAAGTCATACAGATTTATCCTTTTTCCTCTGCAAGGAGTGTCGTGTTTCAGAGTGCTGCTGCCGTTTGCTCACCACAAAACACAAGCTTACAGAACTCAAAGCCTTTTTTATTAACAGCAGATGTAAAGTAGTCCTGTCCAAATGCCAGGGTTTATTTGATAGCAGTGATATTTCTGATACCATATCTATGTTGAATAAATTCTCTGGCTTTTTTATTAAATGTCTAGGAGAGATATTTGCATGCTGAACAGATACACTAATTACCTTTTTTATTTTTTTTGGAGGGTGTGATTTCCTGAGAGTGAATGATGACAGTTTGACAAGTACTCAGAAATATCAGTGGAAGATATGGGCATGTTTGAAATGGGAGCATAAAGGAGCTAATAACTAATAGAGGTTGATGGGGAGAGGGAAGCAAAAGACGTGGATGCAAAATGGTCTTTTTTTTCTTTGAAATGGTGTATGATATTACAGGATTGGCTGGCATTACAGAATCCCTATGCTGTTGTAAATTAAAATGGTTTTGAAGTTGTGCAAGTAAACCGTTTCATAATCTGGGTCAGGAAAAAAAAAAAGCTTTTATGTGACAATAATGTCTCTGGGATGAAATTAAGTCATTATTAAGTCATTTAATCTAGTTTGATGAGTTCCATGCCCTGATCACTTATAGCCATGAAAGATTATGAATATATCAGAGAAACAGTTTTCCAATGTGTATGTTTATTTTCCTTGTTGACTTTATAATGCTGGTGCTTTGCTTCTATCTTCACTTCCACTTCATCCAGGGAGTTCGAGTAATTTGCTTCCACACAGAATGTCTTTCAAGAAAATCACAGAATCATTGAATCGTGTAGGTTGTATAAGACCTCAGAGCTCACCAAGTCCAGCCATTAACCTAACACTGTCAAGTCCACCACTTAACCATGTCCCTCAGTGCCACATCTGCATCTACACATCTTTTAAATACCTCCAGGGATGGCGACTCCACCCTTCCCTGAACAAACAGCCTGGCTCAAAGTTTGGTAGTGATTTCTGTGAAGAAGTTTTTCCTAAAATCCATTCCAAACTTCCCCTGGTGAAACTTGAGGCCATGTCAGGTTCTTTATAAATGCAACATGTCTACTTTCCTCCCACTAAAAGATCCACAGCCTTTCTTTATATAGCTGAACCTACACTGAGATTACAGTTGCCTCATTCATGTCACTGGCTCATCGTGCTCTGGTCATGGAGCACAGGGTGACACTGTCCAGGCAAGCTTTTGGAGACCTTTGCTCACAGAGGTGAACATGGGATGGCTCTGCTGAAACACAGGACTGCTGAGGTGGAGGAATGGACCCAGCATCTAAACATTTCTGGTTTCTGTGAGCTGGTTTACATGCTCCAGCGAATAAGACATGGCTATATCAGCAGAGTGTATTTATCTTTGGCTGCTGTTTGACACTTCCACTTGCAAAATTGTTACAGCTGGAGTTGTACGCAAATGATTTCTTTATTATTCATAGCAGCAGGTGCTGCAGCAGTCTTTTGGCTAGAGTTGTACTCTCTTGGTCTGTGGTTTCTATATATTTGATTAGCTGGTGCCATGCTGTTCAGATGGGTTGCTAGTCCTCCAATAAATGTATTTTGTTACAAAATCAGTTATATAGTCCCTTATCATTTCCATAAATCACTTTTAGTTGGCAGCTTTCTGTTGCCACTTGAGATTGTTCCAGCAATAATTTGCATCCTTTTTTGTACGGCATCCTAAAAAGATCTTGGAAGTTAACATAGCCTGGGTATGATTTTAATAGCTGGTGTCCTTCTGGCAGCATTAGAACACACAAACCCGTTATCCAGGAAGGACTGACATATTTATTTTCGATTCACATATCATTTATGTATTCTTCAAGAAGTGCTTATCCAAAGATTCAGTATAGCAATTCAGGCATCAGCCAGGCTTATGCCAGAGTTGTGATTCTAAAACTCAGGAGCCTGTCCCCAGGCAGGGTGATAAACAACACTGCAGCTCACTGAAGACTGGAGAGACAATATGATATGCCTCACTCAGAAAGGCATCCCAAAAACCTGGCACACTCATGTGGGACATGCCTGTCCCTTGCCAATTGACACAGTCCATGCCTGAATTTCGTACTTGTCTGTGGAAATGAGATGCTTTGCCACTAATGAAACATGATTTGGACTCAGCCGCTCATTATCTTCCCATCAGAAGTGACCACTCCACTTGATCCCTGCTGGCTAAAGATAGGTCAACTTCAGCTGCTGCTCAGGCAGACCTTGCAATGGAGCAAGAGGCTCTTTTAGAATGAAATTGCCTTGCAGAAGGCAAAAAAAAAATGTAGCCTAGCTGTGCTTTCCCTATTTTCAAGAGAGATGCCTAATCAATTCAGTTCCATGCTCAGAGGAGGAATTTTCCAATAACTCAGTAAAATTCTTCATTAAATAAAAGCTAAATAAAAAGCATGGTTTTATAGACAGATTCCTATCAAGGCTGCAGAAGCAATATTGACTGAAGAGATAACAGCACTTGGTGCATCTGATGGAAACGTGCAGATGGTTGTCCATGTGGGGACAAGCAGATAAAGCAACAGGGTGTGTCATTGCAAGGCACAGGAGTGTCTGTATTTTCAGCTGCCTTCATATTGGGCCCTTCAGACTGGTACCTGGAGGAATCAGTTCACCCTTCTGTTTAATTAAAAAAAAATTAGGTGCAGTTTCACCCATTATGTTAGTTTCATGTACAGCCTGCATTGCTGAGAGTTGGTGATCTATGAAAGGAAATGCATTTAATCACTGTCAACAACCTCCTCATCTGAGCACTGAAAGCTATTGAAGGGAAGAGTAATGGACCAAGAGGTGCATCCAAGTGTGGTGTTAATGGCACCCCTTTCATTTAGCATGGCAAACCCAAAGCAGCAATGTGAAAAATACAAAGAAAACAACATGGCAGAGCAACCCTCTCTTGGTCACAGATGAGCAGGAAACAGACATCTGCCTTTCCAAGTCACAGTGTCCTTTTCTTGCCCGTCAGTAGAGCTGCCTACACAACTTTTCAGCAGCCTGTCTGCTCCCTGAGCCCCACCAGCATTGCAAGATCCTTTCAGGCATGTTCCAGTGTGTTGCACCTTATGTATCCTTGCGGCACATACTCTGCTTGTAGAGTATGCTCCTAGACTCACTCACTGCAGGACAGGTGAACCTGAACTGAGAATGGGTGCCAGGTTGTCATTAGCAAGCAAAACTAGCTATTCTGCATGATTTTTATTGATAAGCTCTGGATTTTAGGCTTTGTGTAAGGTAGTGATAATTAATAATTACATTGATTGTCATCTTGAAATGTGGAACTTATTTGAAGGAAAAAAATTACCATTATTAAAGAAAAATCACTTTCTTACAGATGCTGTTTCAGAAGCTGTGCAAAGAAAAAGCAGGTAAGGCTGCATTACTTCTTGAAAGTTTCTTGGTAGCTTGTGTAACCATGTGTGCAGTGATGGAGGACCCAGGGAGTCTCTGCTATGAAATGGGTGTTCAGTGCATTCATAACAATCGCTTCCATGCTGCTGTTCATGACCTATTGTTGTAGGATTAAGGTGGTTCTTAGGAAAGCTGGTAATTCATTACCTTTTGACTTACACCTTGCAAGGTAAGTTCTGAAATAATGGGGATAAACCCAAACATTTGTTACTGGTGTCAGAGTGGGACCGAAGGTCTTGCCATGGCACTGGTGTGTGTGTATGAGAGAGAGGTGAGCCGAGATGAGGAACACCTCAGAGCTTTTTCTGTCTCAGCGGTCACTCAGCAGCTGAATCTGATGAAGAGGCTCATTACAGAGGCATATTTTTCAAAAAATCCAACAGACCCCTGGGACCCACATGTCCCAAGTGGCAGAGTCACAATGCCTGATTTCTCCCTTAGCAGGAGCCCACTATCTGGTTGAAGCATTTTTCAATATTAACAGCATTAGTGAGTTTGACCATTATGGAGGAATGATTTGGGGCCAGCAAGGCACCAAGACCAGAGCAGTAAACAGAGCTAAATGCTCAGATACCCTGAACTGCACATACATTATCATGCCAGGAGCTAAGGAAAGGTTTGGATAGACAGATATGTACACACACACAGATCCTGGTTCAGCAAGATATTTAACACACAATTGAACCCGCATTTTACAAAACCAATTAATTGCAACAGGCGTAAGAAACTGCTTGGATGATTTGCTTAATTGAGAGTAAAAGTCCTTATTAAATTGTAATGAAGCACAATTAAGAAATACAGAGAAAAGGAACTGCTTCCCAGAATGTGGGTTACTGGGGTTTAATAACAGCCTCAAAGTTTTGCAAAAAGAAATGTTCTCAAAGATGAATCCACCTTCCCACAAGTCTTTGCCAGCTAGGAGTATTTCAGTCATAAACCAAATGACCTCTGGAATCACCCATTTCTATTTTGTTAGTCAGGATGTATGCAGAGTGTGCCGATTAAAAGGAAAACAATCGGACATTGCTGCTGTAATTGCCTCTCTGTCCCTAGATGACTTAGCATCTTTTTTTTTTTTTTTTTTTGCCTGAAGGACTAGTTTAAGCAGTTTGCTCACTCAGTAATTTCTTCTTGCATCTGTCTCTGATCTAAACTGCATCCACAGTTCATTCCAGGGGCCAACCTTAACTCAGTTAAAATCAGATGAATGTGGCTTTTTAGAGTCAATTTCACTGGTTCAGTGGCTCTGCTAGCAAACATAGTGGCTTAGCAAAATGACAGAAATCCTGGGCTAGAAAACTCAGGTCTCTGTAGGCAGTTCCACCCTTGGGTACTTTAATTCAGGTCAACAAAACATAAAGGCTGCTGAGCGTAGTGTAAATGTACGTATTTTCATTGAAGCTCTATACACATTAACTTTTTCTGCCTTATGATTTGAATGTGGATTTATTCCATGATGGTATTTGCCAATGAAACACATGCCTGGGTTTTTCCAAAGCTAAACAAATTTCAGAAGTTCTGAGATTGATTGAGCAATTGTTTTAATTGTATTCAATGTTGGATCAAAACCTCTCGGTGCCACTGAAGGCTCACTTTATAAAGAAAAAGGAAAACCTGTCAATGGCACATGCATTTTAAATAAAACTAATTATTTTACCAGTGTTCCCATTTTATAGTATGATTGATTTTTAATTGTTTTACTTTTATGACAATATTAATTTTGTCACCCAAAGAGATAAAATTTAGTGCCCATCCTAATGGTAGAACTGTAGGATGATGGTTGAAAATCTGATGACTGCAGACATGAAAGAAGAATGACAGGTCATTTTCTGACACAGTTTGGTCACTGAGGTGAAACTTTAATCATAGAAATCTAGCATATGGTAGAGCTGGTAATAAATTTATCATTAAAATGCTTTTGGCAGAAAATGTTCATTTCTTCAAATAGAACATTTTACAGGAAAAGGTTAGCATCCATTAATCTATTTCAACTTGTTTCTGTAAAATAGGCACACACTTCTCAGCATGCAATGATTTAACAGTCTTCAAAGTGAGAAGTGTTAATTTTTATTGAACTTTGAAATTTTAGCATTGAAATCTGTTACACTGAAATATTAAAAAAAAAAGAGATAAAAAGAGAAAACCTGATTTAAGGGAAAATCTATGTCTTGAGCTAAGGGACAAGGGCTTCTTCCAGATTTGCAGTTGCTAAATATTTCTGGTATTTTCAGTGCTTTCTGGATAATAAATTTTCTGGTTTGGAATTTCTTGCATGAGGAGAAAACCTGTCCTGCCTGTATCAGCCACACACAGAACACAGCACTCACTGTTCTACTCAAGCTTGTTTTCTGCATCATTCTCCCCTTACTTCTTATTCTTTCTCATTCTCTTTTGTCATTTATTCTTCTGACCCCTTTGTTGGCCAGAGCTCTAGAGCTCTCAAGAGCCAAGAGAGTCTCTTCCCGGAGTGCCAGTGGGTCACCCTGCCCTCCCCACCAAAGAGCACCTATAATCCCATCCTGGACAATCCCATCCCATCCTGTCAGGAGCTGGGGATGTACAGGACAGCTCAGAGCTTCTGCAGCCAGAGTGGAAACTTCTGCAGCCCTTTCCCCAAGGCTGGGCTGTCCTCAGCTTCCAGTCATTCTCTATGTAAACCATTTTTGCATGTGAGAGGGAAAAAACTGCCCTTTGGAATGCTGTTCTCTCCCTTGTTGAGTTTTATGTTGCTTCCCCCCCCTCCCCCCAATTAATGCAATATTTTGGGGCTTCCATTACCTGGATTTGTAGTGGGTGCCTTGCAATATGTTAACCAGGATACACAAAGTATTAACATATCCAAAACATATTAACATATCCAAAAGCTACAGCTGCACAGACCATCCAGCCCCACCAAGGAACCTCATCTGGAGTACCAGCATTGCTGGCAGTGTCACTGCATGCTGGCCAGGCCTGGTGCCACTACTTCCAGATGTAATAACATTGGTACTTATAACAGTGCGTGCACTGGAATTAATGATGATCTAACCATTCAAAAAAATTAAATAATGGTGAGATGTGATTCTCGAGGCATGAATTTATTCTGCTTTCTGTTTTCTTTAATCATGGAAGGATGCAGCATGAGCTGGTGGTTCCCTGGAGAATGATGCAGACACACGAACAGAGATCAGACAGCTCCAGGATGTGGCCTGGGGGGCCAGGGATCGGCCACGGATGGGATGGGATGTCAGTCTGCAAGTTGGGTCACATGGTTGGGCAGGGCTATGGCAGAGAACTGCCACAGGCTGTGGCATCCTAGGGTTGGGGTGGATAGCTCTGGGTTGAGCTGAAATGGAGTTCCACAAAGACTTGGAAATTTATATATTTATACAATTTCATGCTGTTAAGTAAATACAATGTTATTTGGACTTAGATCTAGGCTGCAAATGTGGTGTTGCCCACATCATTTAAGATGGTGTTAGGAAAGTGCAAGGGACAGGTGCAAGAGAGCACAAGCAGTTTGGTGTGGAAAAGTTGGTTTCACACAGACAGGCTCACCCTTGGCCTGGGGTGAGCAAGTTGTCTGTTGGCTTTCTGTCTGTTGAAGTGGTAGACAGGAAGGCAATTCACATTTGTTCAGCTTATATGTGATGACATTAATAAGCAAGTGTTACAAATATGTAAAAAATACCCTGTTCTGTGGCTTTACCAAGACCTGTGGAAACACCAGATTTATCCACTGAACTCTGCTTTCTTTGGGAATGAATGTGGCCATCCTGGTGGTACCTGAGGTTTCAGCCATTAAGCCACAGGTTCTTGCTGTGGTTAATAGATGATGCCATCAATTGGACTGCCCTACTCCTATCTCCATACAATACACCACTCTATTCAAGTCATCATCAGCATCAATGCTTTTCTTCTCATATTGCCAGGTACATAACACCAAACCCAGTCTGCACCACCTATCTCTTCTGCCCTTGCAGTGTAGGAAGTCCTAATTGTCTGCTGTGGTACCCCAGAGAGCATCATGGGGTGCTCTCTGCCATCAGATTGCTGCTGGGTTTGCAGGCAGCCTGTGGCAATCGCTACTAAAACCTGCCTGACTGATGCTATGTGTCCTTACTATCCCCCAGTATGTGTCTTAGTAAAAAACATTCCACTCAGATTGAGCATTCTAGCTGCCTACTGTATTTTAAAGTTATCACCACATAGCTCAAGATGACTAACACAGAGCACACTTCATCGCTGGTAGGGAAAATGAGCCCTCGCTTTGCTGACAAAAATTTGAAGTCAGATTAAAAGCTGACACATCCTCTATTTTAGTGGTATGTATGAAACACTAAATATAGCAGTGTGCTCATGTATTTGCTGATGCATGGTAATGTAGTCTGTAGCAGAACAGCAATGGGCTGGCAAGGAAGATGGTGCACTGCAGTAATATGATAAAATCCTCATGTGACCTTGGCCATTTCAGAAGTACTCCACGGATAATTGTGTATCCTTGACTGATATAATGCAAAATTCAAACAGGGGCAGCAGTGGTCCCAGGGCTTTAATGAGCAGCCTGATACTGCAATATTTGCCCAGGCATAATGCAAATTGACTTCAAGGAGAGGTCTCCATAGTGTAAGAAACAGAACTGTGCTATATAGCAGCTGTATATGAACAACTGCCAACAACGGGCCTGATTCCGGGAAATGGGAGGGAGCTGTAACTCCATCTGACTCTTGTTAGAAACTGAAAGTGCTTGATTCATCGCAAAATCAAACCTGAGTACAGTACTTTCAACTGATTACATATTTTTTATGTTTCCTTAGTCATAAAAGGTTTTATGCTCATGGTTTTATTTTACCTTTGCTGCAGTCCCTGGGCAGGAATTATGGGCTAATCACACTCTGAACAGGGAAATGGATGTGGCTCACAGAACCGTATCCTATTCTGGGATTTTCCTCTTGCTTGTGGGGGGATGGAGGTGATCTCTTTAAGCCTTTTACTTGCCATGGATGCCTGGCAAGTGTGCTGGTGGTGGAGCTGAGGCTGTGACTGTGAAACCCCTCTTCTTGTCCTCTTCAGGGGGGAGCAGCAACTGGATTAGACATTCAGCAGTGCCTTGCAAGACCTAGGCAGTACTTGTGTCTCATGCTGCCATTACTCCAGCTATAAAAGTTTATCCAAGAGGAAAACCTGACCTTAAATAACTGGAGAAAATAAAACACCCTCATCCAATGATCCCCTGCGCTTACTAGAAAGCAGAGCAGGGTCACTTTGACATGTTTCCAGCACAAAGTGGAGGTGCTTGCTTTGGACTGAAAAATGAACAGGCTGTTTTCCTAAAGAGTGAAAGTAAACTACTGAATAAACCCAGCTGTTTGGTGACCTTGGCCTCTTAACTATTTATGCTCTGTGTTGCTCAAATTAGAAGCAGGTAGAGTTGATGCTTGTCCTGCAGTCAGTGCATCAGAGGGTCATTTCATTTGGCTCCAGTTCTAACTTTTCTGCAGTGCCAGTTTGGCTTCCAAGATTAGGCAGTGAGATTGCCTCTTCCTTTCATAATCAGAAATGATAGAACAAAGCCCTTCTTTGTTCTTCTAAAAAGCCAAATCTTTTCTAGTCAGCTCTTACTGATGTATTGGAGTAGTTGAGGGCACTGGGATCTTCTGCTCTCAAAAGCAAGAGGAAAATGAGATATTGCTGTTTCTCAAAAAAACCTGCACAAAACAGCCAGGTATAGATTAGAAATTTATATGTTTACTGTTATAGTATGTGAATTATAGACAAAAGCTTGATTCATTAAGAAGTACTCTGAATTTTATATAAGACATTTCTTAAACAATAAAGCAGCAATGTATAAAAACACTTTATACACATGCAACTACTCAATGTCATTCTAAATATCTTTCCCTATATCTCTGCTCCTTCCATGGTTCTTTCCATGATTTTGATTTTTAGTCAACATTTTAAATAAAAAAGAAAAATACTGAAAATAGAGATGATAAATATTAAAAATAATATCTAGTTTATAATTGTACAAAATATAGGCCGTTTCAGAATGAATATATTATAAATACTTTTCCTAACACAGTTTGGTTACAGCTTGGACTCCTAAGGAGAGCTGAACACTAAGCAGCTGGTAGATGAGCCTGGGTTTGTAACAACTCTCGAGATGTGACAGGAACCTTGCTGTAAAAGGTGATCTAATTCAGATTGATGAATTGCTCTGAAGTTTTGCCTCTGTTGGAATTAGGTGGTGTTGGTTTCCAGCAACTAAGTTCATGGAGACACAGGATTCTCGAGTCATTTTTTTCTGTGAGTGAACAATTGCCAGACAAAGGTTGCAGACAGACAACCATATACAGCTCCCTTGCTCCTGAGCAGCCAACTTGTTTTAAACTGGGTGCTTCCAAGAGTTGTGGCAGAGACCACATTTTGCCATTTAACACTTATTCCAAAAGCAACGAATGCCTGGAATATTTTCACTGAATAATAATAATTTAAAAGTATATTGTTTTCTGTTTCAATTAGACCTTTCCCTCAGACCTCTCTGATAGCCACAATGCAAGCTACGTCCTTGTGTTTTATTTCCTGTGCAAGACATAACTGCAAAAGTTTGAAGGTTAGACAATTTTTAACCAATGTTAAAGTATACAAGCAGCAAAATAAACCTTTAGCTTTTTATTATGCTAACTAAGCATTAAAGCTCTGAGACACACATAAAGAAAGAATAATCAATATGGTAGGAATCTTTTGTCTTCACAAAAAGCATTTCTAATGGGTAGCAGTTCCAACAGTTTTAGTGTTTCCCATTAGAAAACATTTCCATTGAAACAATTCTTTAGGTTCAGCTTTTGTTATTTAACTCTTTAGTATCAGTTCCCAAGGATTAATGTTTAAGGTTTTGTGCTGCATCAGAGTGACATGAATCATCTCTCTGAAGAGCTCAGCACATAAGATGGATTTTGCACTGATTCTTTGTTTGCAAGTCAGGCAGGAAAACACAGAGAAAAGCTTCTGGCTGGAACATACTGCAGAGTATTTGGGACAATAAAGCAATCAAACAAAGCAGTCAGCTTCTGGACTTTTGCAACATAGGACCTTTTGTGGGGCTGCAGTCAGACCATGCCACTGTTTCCTGCTATGGAACAACCTGCCGTGGTGCAGGCTCTGCTCAGAGGAGATGGCCACGGCTCAAGGACAAAAGGACTCAAGGACACATCCTGTGAGCAGCACAGTGTCTGTGCAGCTGTGACTGGCTGTGAGCAGAGGCGCCTCCTTCCACTTCCATGAGCACCGTGGAACTGTGGCTCATGCCAGAACCGAGCACAGGACCTCCAGGCATGAGCCTCAGCAGCTTGCAGCAGGGTAATGACTGCATTAATTGGAAGTAATCACTGCATAAGCCTCTCCCTAAATATAATGGGACCACTAGAGGAGGACAAAGAGCTGTGTAGTGTTGGTGTCAACTACTAAGAAACGGGAGCCTTTTAGAAGGCTTCTCAACTGAAAACCGTCCAGTCTCTGCCCTTCCTGTTCTCTGTATTAGATTCCACCCAGGCCAGCAAGTTGCTATGGCAGAAATGCACATATAGATGCTGGTATTTATTGAGTGCTCAGCAGAAGGCATAAACAAATTAGTAAATTCCACCATGCTGTCAAGCCACCACTGAAATGCAGCCAGAGGAGGAGACTGGGGCTGCATATGAATACAAAAGACATACCAAAGCCATCCCATATATCATTCCATTGCATACAATGGCATCTGTCACTTGTGATCTTGGCTCTGCGTCTTTATGAAGGCAGAGCAATTGGAAAGGCAAGTTCAAGAAAACAGATGGCCAAAAGGTTGCTTTTCAAGTGGGTATTATTGAGTGGATCTGAATCTGCTATTCTAGCCTTCATAAAGTGTAGGCTTTTGACGTAAAGTTTGGGAAGGTAATGGCTGTAGGTTTTTATTTTATATTTATTTATCTTGGATATATACCAACCCTGGAATATTTCTTGGTTTCCAAAGACACTGTTATATAACCCTTCTATGATTTAACTCTGAGAAGTAAACTGATTCTAGCATAGAATCTTGAATTTTCTATCCTGTAGAAAATTAGGGATTTTTTCTTTATAGAGTGAAACTCTCTGCCAGCTGCATTCATCGGCAACTTTTTGGGATTATACTTAGTCTCTTAATGATGCATTTTTAGCTGTAGAGAAAATTATTTGTATCTATAAAGAAAAAAAATAGCCTCTGCTTTTCACAGATTTCAGAATCAAGCAATGTCTCTAAGTAGCTGAGGAAATGGAAGACATATATATATATAATGGGAAATAATATATTTCATAAAATGTATGTAGTTCTTTCAGGAAACTCTTAAAAATGCTGCTTACTTGGATTCCTAATAAGGTAATTTATTATTTTTAAATTTTTTGAACAGAGGTAGTGACAATTGGCCTCAGGCCCAGAATAGTGTCCTTGTGAGCACTGTACAGGCAGAACAAAGTCCTTCCCTCACAAACCTTATAGCCTTACATTACCATTGATAGTTTTCATACAAAAAGGTGACTTGAAACATTTACATTTGTTTCTAATTCAGCATTCAAATAATTTCTCAGGAGCTTATTTTCATGCATGTTGGTCCATGAACTGATTGTTGTCCAGGTTACAGTCCCCATCCTGCCAGGTGCTCTTTGCTGTACCATTGATTCATGCTAAGCTTGGCTCCAGGAAGGGCTGACAGTAGCACTGTGGCTGTATGGAGAGCTTCCATATCTGCTCGTGCATGCCCAAAAACACCTGAGTGGTCAGCATTGGCTCATCCAGCTGCAGCTCAAGGCTTCTTAGTGCAGAAAAATCAGAAAATTAGTGTCTATGGGAAGTTGGTAATTCACTTCTGTCAAAGAAAGACAGAATGGTCTGGGCTACAAAATAGGAGGGAGAGATTCAGAGAATCGTTTCTTCTGTGCCTGCTTCCCAAAGCAGTGAAGAAGGAATATGGAAAGAAATAATTATAACATCTCCCACCAACTGGTCTTCTTTCCAGCCTTCCCCAGAAGTAAAGCATTTACTTTCCCAGAAATAAGTACTTTACTCTCCATGCCAAGACTCCATCAAAAAAAAACCCAAAAATTTTGATTTCCAGGCTTTTTGGGTAGGCAAAGCAGGTATAAAGCCACAGGGACTTTGTCATCACTAGCAGACTACTGATATTGAGATCTGTTTGTTTGATAAAAATATAGCAAATAAAGTTAGCCCTTACTTTCACACACTTTTCTGCTGACCAACACATAGTCAAAATCTTCAATTTACAGCTCTCTGGACTCTCATGTGGTAAGAAAAAGGTAAGATGAGTTTCCAAAGTTAAAATAAACTTCTGTTTTATATTGTCACCTATTTATGAGACAGACAGAATTGATGCAGTACATTCAATGGCTGGATGATGTATTGGAGAATTCAATATATTCAGTAGCATAGTTTAAAGTGCATCTTTTCATTTGTTGCTTTTGTTGCTGTGATCCTCTTCTGTGACCCCATATTTCTGGATTTTTTAAATTATAATAACAACCTTATAGGAATGATATCCAGAGTATTAAGCTACACCTAGGTAAGTGAGCGGATACAGAAATATGTGAGAGTGTCTCTAATTTGCTGAGATGTATGTATGATACATTGATGTAAGTATAGCATACTGTGCTTCCTTAGGTCTTGATAAACCCCGTGTCTTGTGAGGGCTCAGAAGGAAATAAACTTACTCTGCAGGTGTTCATTTGAAACAGCTACACTTTATTCTTAAACAACAAAATTTGGATGGGAAGAGAGGAGTTCTTTCCAGTGGTTTTGTTCCCTTGGGTTTGATCCTTCTTGTGGCAGAGTCTGGCATAGTGTCCTTGGCAATGTCAATGGAGGCCAAGTGGAGTGATGGAGTACTGAAGTTCTGGGCTGCAGGGCTGTTGGGCATGGATTGCTGTCCTTTGGAAATGGCAGAGCCCCCTCCGTTTACAGCACTAGGTTTATGTCATCAGTATTCTTTTAGATGTCACAGAGAAGCTGCTCCTGGGTTCTAGCAGGAAGCACTCCCCCACACCCACTTCAGACTCCTTCTCTTTGCCTCATCTCCTGTGAGCAAAAGCTCTCTCAAGAAAGCACCTTTATTTGGGCCAGGAACAGAGGCAGCTGATACTCAGCTAGTTATTTTGATTGCCTGGCTGGTAGGGGTTGGGGGAACAGATAATGTCAAGATTTCCTCTGCATTCCAGATCTGTTTTCCTCCTACAGTTAGCAGGCGGCAAGTGTGACTTTTCCCACTCAGCTTTTCCCACAGTCAGTAAGACTTATCTGACAACAGAGTTAGTGTCAACTGTCCAAAACTAACTAGGAGATATCTTCCTTTCACCACTCCTCTGCTGTTATTGCTTATCAATGTCACTCTCCAGCTTAAATGACTGGTTAATTTACAGACATACTGAGACAAAGTCACGTCTGTTGCAGCTTCAGTGAGCTCAGTGGAGTTACGCTGAGTTTGGCCGTAGGTGTCTGAAAAGTGCAAGTGGTAGGAACGTGATACTAACAGAAACAAGAACATTGCAACAGTCAAAACAAAAAGGAAGCCCTGAGCCTTGGCAGGATGCCCATTTCAGATTTCAGAGTGTGATCCAATAAGGTGTTCACGTTTTACAGCTGGTGCTGCAAGAGAAAAGTTGTTATTCAACACCAAAACAATTCCTACATCTCCACATCAAAACACAGCCCATGTTAAAAAGCAACAAAGGAAGAAACAAGTAACAGATTTTCAGAACACAGATTCTAATTCACAAATTCTATATTTTTCTTTATAGATACAAAGAATCATGACGAATTTGCTTTTAGATCTATCAGAGACTTTGAAAAGACTAGAGTGAAACTGAAGCACACTCACCTTGATATTTTCAAATTAGTCTAAAGGGTTGAACACTGAAATACTGCTAGGATTCCACAGAAACAGGAAGTGTGAGATGGAATTGATACCTCCAGCTTTACCTCCAGTCCAAGATAGCTTTTTAAGAACCTATTCTGTAATTGGGGGTAGAGATGCATTTTTAAATTGTAACATCTTTTTCAGCTAGATCAAGTCCTGCTCCATAGACCTACTGTAACACCTCTTCTAGACAGCTGGTTTGGGATGGAATGAGATATCCTCTCAAGGACATGTGTTTCCAACCCCCCTTCCAACTTCCCTCAATTCTCTTTTAACAGTGAGTGTCCAAAATTCAAGGAAGGGAAATCTGTTGCTTTTGAAACTTTATTAACATTTCTGTTTCACCAATTAAGTATAAATGAATGAAGGAATGAATGCTTGCAAACCCAAGCATTCTAAAGTTAACTCAGGTAATTTTGTTAACCTGGACTAGCAGTGCAGAGATCATTCCATGCAGAGCACTTTGTTCATTGCTCTGCTCACTTCTCTACACCACACACAAATCCCACCTACTGGTTTTGTCTCTGATAGTCTTCTGCACTCCCCTGTATCTGTTCCCTTTCTCTACATTTCCTTTGCAAAATCCAGTTTCAGTTTTCCTCCTTACCACTATTTAGTTTCTTCTTACAGTCACGGCCATTTTAGAGTCTGATTACTGTCCTGCTCATGATGCCTTAAAGTGGCCGGCCTTCCTTCCTTCCTTCCTTCCTTCCTTCCTTCCTTCCTTCCTTCCTTCCTTCCTTCCTTCCTTCCTTCCTTCCTTCCTTCCTTCCTTTTTCTTTCTTCCTTCTGCCTTTCCTGTTGTCTCTATTCCATACCTCTGTGTTGTGCAGAGCACCTTACTCCTCTGTGGTTCTCAGTGAAATGACAAATGGCTCTGCAAGGTCTCTAAACCCATGCATAATACTTCTTCTCCACCCTTGCAATCAAAACAAGTTCTTGCTTATATTTCTGCTGGTTAATGGACATGTCATGGTCTATCATTGCATCACACATGGGTTATGTCTTCCTGGCTGGCTGGAAATTAGCCACCTTTCTGGGTAATAACAAGCAAGGTTTAAAAACTGAAGACCAAAAGCTGAAATTCCAGATTCCTGTTTATATTCCCAGAGGATGACTTGTAACCACTTCTAAAAACTGGAAAGGAACTTACACTGTAAGACTTAAGGGCACAGTTTATAAAACCATGAAATTTTTGTGCCTGGACAGAATATTTCCTTAATGCCTTTTCCTTAACAGACTTAATGCTTGGATGTGAGTCCATTCTGGAGTCATTTTTGCAAATAAGAGACAAAGAAACTTCCACTGTGAGAAATAGAGCTAAACATGGAAGTGCTGGAACACATTCATCAGGTTCAGCTGTCCAGGGGAGATAAAATGATACCCATTTTTAAAGTTGAAAAAAAGTCATTGTCGGCAACAAAAATAATTACTGCTTCCCACATTAATTATCATATGTTTCTGAAAACAACAAAGCAATCTATAACATTCCCAAATGAGAATACAGATGTAGGATCCAGTATGGGCGTGTAAAAAGAAAAAAGAAGCTGCTTTTGCACAGAAAAACAGGAAGAGATAAAACTTATCTTGGCTTTCCAAACTAATATTGCAGAAATATTCAAAACAGAGATGAAAAAATGTGAAAAATCAGTGTGGGAAGGAAATTTTGGTCATAGAACATAAACTTTATAAAAGATCCAAAGGCACATAAATTGAACTTGTCAGTTTTCAGAATAAAGAGGGGCTAATAATAGGTTGCCCAAAGGATTTTACTAGGGCAAGTATCATTTAAAGCTTCATTATCTTGACAAGTGAGTGAACAGATGGCAAAATCTGTAGCAAATTCAAGATTTCCTAGGGTCCTGAGGATTAAAAAGATTTCTGAAAACCAAATTCAAATCACTAAAACAAGGTGATTTGACAACCTCAGTGAAGATGGGATTTCAATTTACTGAAGTGTGAGGTAATGTTCAGGAATGATTTGAAGTGTTCACTGATACTGCATACTTAACGAAGTGTTACCAGCTCAGAAAAGTATCTAGGCAGCATTATGGACAGCTTAATTAAAACTGCTCTGTGAAAGCAGCTGTTCAATTTGCAGCACTAGTTGTGAGAGCAAATAAAACACTGATTTATATGAAGTATAAAAACCAGCATTGATATTATTATAATGTAATCATGTAAATTCAGGGAACTTTATTACAGTGATGCCCAGCATCATCAACATTACAAAAATGTCTACAAAAAGAAACATTCAGAGAAGTCAGCGAAGGATGGTAAGCAGGGAAGATAGAATCATTTTACTTGCCCCATGAAAAAATGTGGCACTAAATTCCTATTCACCTTTAAGTAATAGGGATATCCAATATATGCAAGATACAGAGGCAGCAGCACACTCTCTGTGCTGGAACCTTTTTCCTCAATTAATGAGGATCATCAAATCAGCAAAAGTGGAGGGTTTTACGTTCATGTATTCTTAAGAAACATGGTGAGAGTACCCATACTAGATTAAATTTTCCAGTGAAGGATATGGCAATTTTTGCAGTTACTTCATCAAATGAATAACATCACCATTAATGTGAGACTGTCACTAGTGTTTGGTTTAAATTGTGGTGTTGGTTTGTTGGGGTTTTTTAAGAATGATTAGAGTACTTCCTTTAGGAATGGAGGCTGTCCCTGATGATTATTGAAAAGACCCTAAGTTTCAGCACTTCTGCATTAAAAGAGTAATTTATACTTGTGCAAAGCAAAGAGGCTATTACTACTTCCTAGTAGTACATACAACCTATTTTGCATTTATCTTTCCCAGCTATAAAAAAGCTATAGGACAGGAAAGAGGTGGATAACCCCAAATCTACTTAAGTCCTAAAGAAGGATAATGATTCCCAGTTGAAACAGTTTTCTTTATGACTTGACTGGCAGCAGTGAAGTGCTTTAAATCATTTTAAAACTATTTAGCAACACTTCAGAATAGAAATAGGGAATAACCTCCAGTATGAGTCAGAAGTAGACTGGTTTTTGGTTTCCATATTTACTTCTGACACTTTTTTTTGCCTTTGGCATTGACAGTCACATATTTTTAAGGTCTGAACTCTGAAAGTATGTATCTGAAAAATTTGATCAAACCAAGGATTACTTAATATAAATATTCTCTGTCAGGTAAATTAACTGATCTTCTGTCTCAATAGATATCACTGTGGTAAGATCCTGCTGAGTTATAATCCCTTTAGCACCTATTCTCCTAGCAATTTGCATGGAGTTTTGTAATGTAAATGAGTCAAAAATATTCCCTGAAATGTAGAACAATCTCAAGTAATTACTGCTGAACAGATTTGTGTCAGTCCAAAATGACAAAAAGGTGTTGGAATGAATCTGCATGACAGTAGCATAAGTAAACAAGATGAGCAACAGCAGCATCTGCAGCAGTGTAAAGGTGTTCCAACATCATCTCTAGGAACTGCTTTCACTAGAAGTCATTGCAATACTGAAAAAATGAACTCTGGAACCAGCAATACATACAAGCAAAGTAACAACCTTTTCTTGCCTCCTGGAACAGTCCTGAATGCATATCTCCTTCATTTGCATGGCATTTAAATAAAGTCAAGGAGAAATGTCTTGGTGGAGTCTTAAAAAATGTCTGTTAATAAGAGGGGAATCAGGCCAGCTGAATACAGTGTTTCAGGGGGAGCTGAAGCCTGCTCTGTTCTTTCTGGAATCACCTTTTCAAGTAATTATAAATAAAAAAGATAGTGCTTTCTGGCAGGCAAGGGGTGGCACACTCAGTAGAGGGCTGTGGCTGTGATCTCTGTCATCATTCTGGTCACATCAGTGTACACAGCAGCAAGTGATGGGGAAACACCTCCTCAAGCTCTCTTCTACCTTTGGTATGCTTGGCCAAGTACAGAGCAGTCCCTGCTACTGCCTTTCTTGGGAATTAAGTTGCTTTACAATGTACCGTTTTCAATCCAAAAGAGAAAAATATATTTTCTAGCTTTCTCCCATGATCTTTGATGTTACTGTTTATATAATAGTAATTTAATGTCACTATTAAAATTCAGTTATGTGAAAAGTGCATGAGTGCATAGCTAAGATTTTTTGCCTCATGCATGCAGAAATTGGAGTCTATTTGGAAGACTACAAAAAGTTGTGCTTTAATTTCTCACAGGTGAATTCTTTTACATAGACTGTAATTCTCCAGCACCACATCACTGCTCCTATAAAGTCTTCTGCCTACTATGCAGTGACACTTTATAGCTTACCTCTCTGAGTATATGTAGTATAGTCCACATAAAAATAGAACACAGTTTTGTTTCCAACATAATGAATCTTGAATGAAATTATGCCATTATGCAAACCCCCTTACATGCAGTAGGCAGGAAGAGTACAAGCAAAAAATGCTAAGGTGAAGGACATACAGATTTGTTGTCATAAGTACTTTTTAGACTCGCAATTCATAGCTATGCTTTTGCCTACCTAATTATAGGAAGTGCTATTGGACATCATTTGGTAACTTTTTTCCCCAAAGCTTTCTGTAATGGTTTCAAGGGCAATACTACAGGCCTCTGTTTTTCAACCAAAAAAAGTAAAACTCTCAGCAACTCAAAAGTAAACCTTTCTCTGCATAGCTCTAAAAACTGAAACTGCAGTTGTTACTGCTGACTTGTTAATATAACACAGACATGGACATTTCCTGGTTACTGTAAACACTGAAATGCTTTTGGAGTTAATGGAATACAGGTGCTGCCTGACACTACCAAAATGTTCTCACAGAAACAGGGACATTTTTGGACAGAAAGAGCTGCAGGTCCACCTAGTCCAGCCCCTTCTTCACAGCATGAATATCCTGCTTCTCAGTGGGAATACCCAGATATGTTAAATGTCATGAAACAGGCATTCTTCCTAAGCTTAAGCTCCTTTATACTCCCAGGAATGGCTGTACCACTCAGCCTGCTGGAACAGAGAGTTCTGTAATGCCAGAGCTGGGTGATGGAGTGGGCTTAGGCAGGCTCTGAGGCGGCTGGGAAACCTTCCCAATGGAGCTGTGGGAAATGATGCTTACAATCGAATCGTCACCAGCCTTCATTTCAAATGAGACTCAGACAATACTGTGGACAGACAATTAGCCCTTCTTTATAGTGGAATCAAGAAAAAATTTAAAATCAGCTTTAGTGATTCAAGATCCTGTAGAACAGTTTAGGTTAATAGGGATTGGCTTGGGCCCCAGCCAAATTTTGATTCTGGCCATTTTAATCTTCCCACCTGAAATTCTATCCCCTATTGCAACTGGCCACAACACTCTTTATTTACTGGCCAAAACCATGAGTGCCGTTGCTTTTTAATTCTACCAAATGTATGTATTTAAAATCTGTTAAATAAGTTTAAATAGTGGCCATGTGGCCAGTGATGAAGGTTGCAATATACTGATGCTTGGCAATATGCTGCCATCAGTCAGTAGCCTGATTCCTCAAAAGGTGTGCATGCAGAGAAGTATTTGCATATCTGAAAAAAAGTTCTCTCACAAGTAAATTCGTTTGGGGAACAATTTGCTTGCATTGTTGTTAGAACCTGCTGTCAAGATTGATCACGTTTTCCTGTGTAATCCAGGAGAGTTATAAAAAAAAAAAAAAAAGAGAAAAAGCTCCCAGGTCTCTGAACCAATATCCTGCTATGGTGTGTGCTAAATTGCCATTGACTGCTGCAAGGCAAGGCTTTTTTACACAAATGTTCCAATTATTTCTACTGTGATGATAATCACAGTTGGAAGTTTAGAAAAAAAATTAAAAATTGTGGCTTAGACAAGGTCCCAATACAGTATTAGGGAAATGAGCACTTTGAGAGCAAACAAAGATATAGTTTAAAACAATATATTTTTGTCAAGTGACTGAAGAGGAGGGGGGGAAATAAGACACCAGAATCTGAAATGAGAAGAACAGGGGCAATATTCTGTGCTGAGGCATTTTGTGTTTCAACATAGCTGCTCACTTATTCAAGGGCATTAATCACCTCAAAATTTCAAGCTCAGCTCCAGTAAAAAACCAATACATCTACACATATAAAATGTAGTCCACTTTCCCAGTTGCTTAATCATTGAAGCATTGGCTATTTCTACAGAGACTGGCTTTGCTCAGCACAAGACTTCATATCTTCAGTGTAATATATTTTAAAGATGTCCACAGAGCATCTTATGAAAGGAAGTGAAAGTTTATTGGCACTTGGTTTGTTTTGTCCGTTCTTCTCGTCTGTTATCTGAGAAATGTGCAAGGGCTCTTGTGGCTGCAATTCTTCAGAATTTCAGCTGAAGCATCAGCTTGGTTGTCTACTGTTCCATACAAGTGCCCTGTTTACTCAGGGGGCAATCCATCCAATCATCATTTGTACCACAGCTGCCTCCCTGTTCCCTTCTTCACCATTCTCATGTAACAGAGCAACCTCCTGCTGGTCACACAGGACCTTCACCTGGAGTTTATAATGTCCTGTGATAATTTAGCCTGTATTAGTAAAAGAGACTGGAAAGGTAGAGGGGTTATTAAAAAATAACCTGCAAGAGCTAGATATAAGCAGAATGCAAGATGGAGAGAAAAGTGCAGTTAAAGCTGGCCAGAATGTGAAAACCCTGCTGTGTTAAACCCAAAAACCCCCATTTATTTTCCAGAAAAATATATGATTTCTCTTAATTTTTATTCTTTAAGAAGCAATGGGTTTTGTCAGAAGAAGTTTCCAGGTGAAAATTTTTGATTGCTGTAGAAAAAAAAAAAATTCATCCCATGTTTACCATTTCACTTTTGTTCCCATTTACTCTGCCTTGATAGACAAAATCTGGTCTCTGCATTGCATCCCAAATGCAAACACCCTGGCAGTTCTCTGCTCTCACTGCTCATTGCAGCTTGTCCTGCCTTTAGGGTACATCAAGTAGAGGCTGCTTGACTGAAGTCTGAAGGCCCTTCCCTTGCCTCACTTATCTGTTCAGTATTAAAAGCTTTCTTCCCACAGCCTGTTTGTGTAGACAGCTTTTGCTGTCTACTCATTACGTTTTCAAATACACATTTGCACGCTTTTGTTAAAAATGCCCCTTGTTCTTGAAAGTTGGTCCTCTGAATATATAAAGATACCACATTAACCAACTTGGAGACTCTCTTGCTAACTCACTTTGCATCAGTGCTTCCAGACACTAATTCTGGTGTGCCAGAAGTACCAGCAGTTACTACTCTGGCCAGTACTGTTCTGTTGCTCTCTCACTCTCCACCCTTCCTACCCCAATCAGGTCTTCTCTCCATTGGTGTCCTATTTTATATTTAGTTTGCAGTCTCCTGAGGGCAAAGATTGAACTTTAGCTCCATCCAGCTTTTGCTTCCAAGCACTTTGAGAAAACAATTTGTTATTAATAATAACAACAATAAAGTATCATCCTTTGTATGAATAGAATTAAAGCTTCATTTCCCCCCATGCCCTCCATGCCTGTTCTAGCAAGGGAGAGGGAACACAGTCAAACAGCAGACACTTTGTTACTATAGTCTGTATCTGAGCATACTTAGAGTCTGTTCACAGTGAATACTGCAAGAAGTTCCATTTATTTCAGCATTAATCACTGTGCACAGAAGTGAAAGAATTTGGCCCCCACTAATGAAAGCCAGCAGTGCTCTGCTGTTGGCAAAGTGCAGAGCAATCCTTTCCCAGAGCTTCAGAAACCTAAAATGAAGTAGGATAGTAGGATGAACATATAGGTGCCAATCTCTTAATAAATCAGAAAAGACTGAAACTAATTTATAACTTGTTCTCATTAAAGGTACCTTAAAATTATGATAATTTGTATATGTAAATAAAAAAACAAGGAGAGTTCCAGGGCACAATCTGGAACATTTTGTCCTCATTCACAGCGATCTTATTTTTCTCTATTCAAAATATTTGTTTGTTTACTTAGATGTCAAAGAGGACACCTACTCATATGCCCTTGGTACTTTTCACATAACTTCAACCACAGAATTAGTATGAAATTCACTGGAGTCTGATGTTGGGAAAACAAGCAATGGAAAACCTCAAATCTTTTCTTCCCTTCCAGTGGTAACCCAGACTTACAACATCCCACTCAGACCATTTAAGCTGTGATAGAAAACAAATTCCAGAGCTCTAGGACCCCCAAAGAGATAAAGACCACTGCCAAAGTTATAAATATTACTTGATGTGTTTATATCTAGGCTGTCTGAGCTACTATTTGAAGCTACAAAAGCACAGCAACACCATTTTGGGTATAGTAAATTTCAAGAACCTTAATTACAGTCAGTTCTTGAAGAATGAAATTCATTATAAAATTTGGCATTGCACTTATTAGCATCAGACTGCATAATTGATCTTGTAGATCCTGTTACTTCCTCTTTTGCTTTACTATTATTTTCTAAAGGATACTAGGGTAAGGAGCCTGTGTCCTCTAAACAGCACATAGTAACCAAGGAAGCACTCTTCCCACATTTTCCTCCACATGACATATCTTGTTTTGTTCTTCTACATGTAGGTAAATATTGTGAGGTGATAAAGCTAACAAAAAATCCTGATTATGATAATTAAAGACAAGAGGATGGAAAGGAAAGAAGTTGTACTTTTATTATAGTCTTTCAGTAGTTTACAAATGGCAAACCAATATGTAGTCACGTTTCTCTTTCCTTTGGTCTGATTCTCTTCTTACCAGGTGCATTGGAGTTAGTGTACAGTTACTTTACTAGCACTACATCAGGCTGCATAATGGAATCTGTTACAAATTAAAAAAACACTGCTAATTAGGGGCCAGAATACTACACTGTGTCAATTAACTTGGCGCTTAATTACCATGGTGATTGGAAGGAGCTATAAATTGCTAAATATAAAATTAGTGTATCAGACTTCTGTGCCACAATGGCATCAGAGCATGGGTACAACTAGTTTAGACTTTTCCCCAATATTTTATATGCCTTCAAGATTTAGACAGTACTTTTATTCCTGCCAATATTCTGTTATCAATGAGCAAATATATTAGTTCAGCTTCTTTTAAGGCAGCTGGGAACTTCCTCCTTTCTCTTCATCATATACAGTGGTTTCATTGCAATTACTCTGAAAAGAACCATTTTGGAAAGACTAGAACCAAGCAGGAAAACTGCATAATCTGTGGAAAAATTCCTTTTCTTTCCCCCAGAAATGACAGCCATCTTGTGCTGGATGTCAGAATGTTTCAAGCAGGAAACACGAGTACTGATCAGCTGGCTACTTATACACTTAACCAACATATGCAAAATGTGTGAGAGACCAGAATTTTACCATCTTTACAGGTTTTCTAACATTCTAAAAGGAGATGAAGCATGCTTAACCTATGAATGATTCCTAACATGTACCCTTCTTCAGGAAAATTCTGCAGAATAGCTCTTAGTGTAACTGCTACTATGAGGTGTAATACATCAAAAATACTCATGATGGTAATTAGACTTCTGAACAGCTGACTATGATTAAAAGCATAAAATAGGAATAGGCCAGTTGCTGCATGAGATGTGTTCTCATTACTCAATAGCACTGTTTTCTTTGGGGAGAAAACTATGATATCTGATCTTGCCTCTGGATTTAGTTTTCCACAATAAAGTACCTGAAATTAGTAAGATTTTTGTCAGTGCCTGCCACAGAGTTTGGCCTAGGCTTGCCAGTTCAGTTCTGTTTCCTATTATGAAATACAGCCCTATCACTGCAGTTTATCTTAGTAACTCGTGGTGAGATAACATGGGATTAGCAATTGCTACTATCTAGTCACTAATTAGCTGCTTTCAGTAAGCCTGGAAGTCTAGGGATATTTTTGATAAAGCAAGATCTTCAAAAATACTGCAGAAAGGAAGGTAATATCTTTTGTTCTAGTGCTGCATTCTGGCCATCGCAGACAGCCGCTGAAGAAAGGGATTTCTATCTTCCAGACAGGCAGGGCACTCTAAGTTGGTGCATCCAAGTGTGGCTGCCAGAAGAGCACTGCTGAAGGTTGCAGTACTGACTGACGTGGGCTGCTGTTTGTGGGTGGTGACACAGCAGTATGATACAAATCCATCAAAACTGAGTTTATTATTTCACTTTTAGAGCGTGTGTCATGGCTCAATTTTATAGGGCAGCTGGGTACAATATCAGGAATTAATTTCTCATCTCTGCCTGGTTCCTAACTGATAAAAGCCTGTGGCAGTAAACAGGCATAGTAGGTCTTATGCACTGGTAATGGCTGTGTTGGTGAGAGATTAAATAAAGAGAGGCAGAGGTCAGAGGCAGATTTACTGGGCAGAGGAGCTGATTGTAGGAGCCATAATCCTCTCTTCTCCCATTAACATCAGCAGGTGTTTGCTCTGGGTCATGGGATGTGGGAGTATTTACATAATTATGCTGTCTCCCTTCCAGATCTTGGTTGCATCCATCCCTGGAAGGCATCCCTTTTCTCAAAAGTGTTTGTCCAGTCATTTGGAGGACACTGGAATTGCAGGCAGAGGAGTGACATACAACATCTGTACAAGTTCCAGACAAGCACATCGTCTCCACTATATCAGCTAGAGTAGTTTAACATGAACCTTTTTAGATGAACCTCTTAAGAACAGGGACAAAGGAAAACAAATTCACACTACAAAGTAAGCAGAAGACATTAACAGTGGTAACATGGAATACATCTGTCTGTTTGCTTTTAGCTTCTGACACTGCAGTTACAGTTTAAATCTAAACAAGATGGGGATATCGATAATGTTTAACATGACTGCTTTACCTGGGCATGCAGCTCTTTCAGAGTAGGGCACTCGCTTGCAGGAACATCAGCCTCTGCTTTGCACATCACAAATACCCTGCCAAAAGAGCAAGCAGTAAGTAATTGATTGTGACGAAATGGAATGACGTGGCCTTCTCGGCTATCAGACTCTCTGCTGGAGGAACATCCAGGATAGGGAAGGGGACACTGTTAAAACAGTGTTTCCCAGAGCACAGAAGCAGAGACACAAAATGGCTTTCCTAAATGGGATAAGGGCCCTGCTATTACTTTCTGGCTAGCCTAAGGGTGAAGAAATCAGGATTCATTTTAGTGTGTAAAGTGTGCAAATAGTGTCTGCTGGGGTTTAATTTTGAAACCTTTTCAAAAGCTCAAGAGCTTGTAAGAGAAGAAGACCTGTGGGGGGAAGGAGGTGGAGAGTAAGTGGGTGGAATGCAGAGAAAGTGGGAAAGAAACTGGAGAGGCTGTGTTGTGAGGACTATGGCTTGATCTTGGGTGGAGAATTGATGAACCTGGGCCTCTAAGAAGAAAAAAAATCCTAATTTTCTTTCCACAAAAGTTGAATGATGGGCGAAGCACCCATTACAGCCTCCCGTGAAAAAGGCAGCCCGTTGCCAGCCAGGTTTTCTGTCACCTCGTGGCGGGTGACCTGTCCCGGAGCAGCGTTCGCAGCGCTGGGGAGGCACGGCTGGGGTGGCGGCGGTGACAGCTCCCGGTCGCTGTCCAGGGAGCGCAGCGCCGGCAGCGGGAGCTGGCAGCAGGGCAGCCCCGGGGGCTTGGCCGGACAGTTCCCAAATGAGGCCCACGGGCACAAGCGGGGTCACGGAATTTAGGCGCGGGGCCGCGGGACGTGCGGGGTCCCGGGCCGTCGGTGGTGCCCGAGCCCGAGGGCGCGGGGTCCCGGTCAGGGCAGGAGCGGGGCCGGAGCCCGGGGCACCTTCCCCGCCCCGCGGGGGCCGCAGCGCGGGGGAGGACAGGAGGGCGGAGGGCGGCGGGCGCGGGACGGGGCGCTGAGGGAGGGAGGGAAGGAGGGAGAGAGGCTGGCGGCGGGAGCGCTGCCCCGGGGGCCGGGGCGGGCGGCGCTCAGGTGAAGGAAGGGCCGCCCGCCCGGGGCGGCGGTGACGCGGCTGCGGCGCGGCGGGGCTGCCCCGCGGCCCCGTGTGGGCGCCGCCGCCCGTCCCCGGCGAGGAGAGCGGGCGCGGAGCGGGGCTGCCCGGGGCGGCATGCGGAGCCGCCGAGGATGAGCAGCCAGCGCCGCCCGGCCAAGGCGCAGCTCCGGAGGTCGCTGAGCGAGCAGCTGCGGGACTCCACCGCCAAAGCCTGGGACTTGCTGTGGAGGAATGTCCGGGAGCGGCGGCTCGCAGGTCAGTCCCCGCCGCGCCGCGGCCGCCGCTACCTGCCCGGGGACGCGCCGGGGAACGCCCCGGGCCCGGCGCCGCGGAGGGGCCCCGCTCCAGGGGCACGTCCGGGGCACCATCTCCGCTGCCGGAGCGGGGAGACCCCGCGGCTTCGGCCGGGCGGGACGGGCAGCTCCCGGCAGGAGGGCGGCGGGCAGGAGCGGGGCAGGAGCGGGGCAGGAGCGGGGCGGGCGGGGCAGGAGCGGGGCGGGCGGGTCGGGCTGCGGGCAGGAGCGGGGCAGGAGCGGAGCAGGAGCGGAGCAGGAGCGGGGCAGGCAGGTCGCAGCCCCCGGCCCCTGCAGGCAGCCCCTGCCCGGGTGCCCGCCGGCAGCGCGGGGTGCTCACACACGCACTCGGGCTCGGGGCTAAGCCTCCCCCTCGCTCCGTGTCGGAGGCACCTTCTGAGCGTCTCCGAAACGAAGAGGGTTGGCTTTGCCTCCGGGAAGCATGCTCACCTGCTCCTCCGATCAGTTTTCTAAGTCTAACCAACCAGGTTGGTTCCTCATAGGGTTTGCATGTGAGAAGTACCACAACTCCCAAAGACAAATGGTCTGTTTCATTTCAGATGCTTCTATAGCTTCAGGTCGCCTACCTGCTCTGGCAAACCGGCCTCCTGCAGCTTTTCCATCCCCAGGTGGGCACCAGAAGGGCACAGAGCAGGGCAGGTGCTCCAGGAGGTCAGGTCTCATTTAGAGCACTGCTATTGCAGCAGCACGGTGGCTTTATGCACATAAGCATACACCCAGTGTGTATTTGCAAAATACTCTGTGAATTAGAAGATCTAGGTTAGAAGATCTAGTACATGTACATGCAAGTGCAAAGTAGAGTTATTACACTAGAAAACGATACATCAAGATTTATGAGCAGGATCATGTATAATGAAGTCTAATTTATAAAGATGGATTCCTCTGTCACATCCTACAGCATTGTTAGGAGTTTGGTGACCTTGCCTAGGGCACTGTGACATGCTGTATTGTATAATACAGAGGTAAATGATGCAGGTTTTCTGACTATGTCTACAGCACATTAGTTCTTATGTACATGCAATTAAAGTAATAGATAAAAATTGCATGGTAGTTTTTTTCAAAAATTAATCTAAACTGGTTGGCTTCAATAATGAATTACTAAAAGGACCAATTTTGTAATATTATGGTTAATCAAAATACTAAACTTTTAACGTTTTAATTTTCTTTTAAGTCCCTTTTTCCTATTTTGATAGCAGATGCCAGCACACATTCAGCAAGGATACTCTTGGCTATTTTTTTCTTTTTTGGTCAAAGACAACTATTGCTTGATTGAGCAAAGAACCTGGGCAGGCTGCCATGATACTGTAGCCAACTTCTTAAAGCAACTGGGTATTAAAATTGATGGAGTCAAAACTTTTTATTTAAGGTGGATAGAATACTAATGTCCTGGGTTTATGCACTGCCATAATTTAAGTGCTATTCATAATACTCTGGTAAGACACTGATACACTTGCTGTTTAATGAAATTACTTATTTGACAGCATAATGAAATGTGTACAAATGTCTGTTGATGCCAGATATGTCCTCTTGTTCTGTTGCTTTTCTGTCTCTGGCATTTTTGTCCTTGTTTTTTAATATTTGTTTGTTGTGCTGACCTGCATAGCTGCAACATATATTCCTTGGTCTCTTCCTCCAGCTTTTGTTAATGAGAAGGCAGGAAATTTAAGCTGATCTAAATGCATCAACTATTTGCTGGTTGCCAGCCCAGCTTCTTCTCCATTGCAATAGGTCTGATCTGATCCCAACCAGGTAGATAGATGTACAAATTCCGTCTTTTTCCTCAAAGTTGGCGTTGTAGTTCAGCTGTGACTGGCAGTCAGAGCAGCAGTGTAACTGGTAATTAATGTTCAAGAGCAATGATCAAAACTAAATGCAGTTTTAATCATTAGTGTGCTGTCATGTTCCAACTGTCAAGCCAAATAAAAACTTGTGATTAAATCCTCGCTATGATGATACCTTTGCAGGCACTTACATACTTACTCTTTTGGTTTGCTTTAGTCTTTTATCTGTTTGTTAAGAATCAGGACACCAGTTGCCCAAGATATACCTGTAAAGAAAGCAATCACATTTTTGTAATTGATAAAAATGATATAACTGTTAGGGTTGGACGAGGTGTTGGGAATTCTCCAGTATAGTCTCCAGCTCAGAGCAGGATCAGCACTGGGAGCAGAGCAGATTACTCAGGGCTTTCCCCAGTGCTTCTAGGGAAGAGTTTCTGCCCTGGCATCCAGGCTGGAGCAGAGGGCAGCAGGACACTGTTGGGCAGCAGGGGTGTGAGCTGGAGAAAGCTGAATCCTGGCTAGAGCAAGGAGAGAGCTGAATTTTGACTCAGCTGCTCCCAAAGAGGCAGAGAGCATGGCTGAGTTGCTGTGTAAAAGTAGGTTGTGCATTAAAAGACTGCTACAGTGTGCTCCTTTCTTCCTTCCCTCCCTCACCCTTTGCAGCAGAGGTGATGAGCAGCAGCCTGGCTCCTGGCATGCTCCTGGACAGGACTGCTCCATACTGTCTCTTATTCAGGACAGATCCATGGTGCCCAGAAGCTCTTAGTCACCTTTTCTGATTCACTGACTGGGATTTGTTTTTCAAACAATGGGTGTACCCTCTACAGTGCCAAAAATTGCACCCTCGGGGGTTTTTTGTGCTTTTTGTAAGTTTTGCAGAGGTATTTTACACTGTTTCCACTATGCTTATGGTTTAATTTGGAATTGACAAAGTGAATGGGAAATGTACTAGAATTTTAATTCCCTGTGGGGGCCTATTCACCTGAAAGGTTGTATAAAATACTTTTGGTTTAATGTAATCCTGAACCACTTTGCCATTATTGAAAACCATTGTTTAAGGAATTTGACTCAGGTATTTAGCAGATCCTCCTACAGTGATCACCTAAAGTAATTCTGAGATCCCTGCTCAAATCATAATCACCTGTTACACTAAAACACAAGTTGCAGATCTTACATTCCTTGTGTGTCAGGGGAAAGTACCATCTTCTATCTGGCAATCTTTCAGTTACTGTACACTAAAATATAATTAAATTGTAATTTAGTTTTTAAGTTCAGTACTTTGGAGTCAGGAAACACCAGAGTTAAGGACGCCTGTTGCTGTATTGCACAGCCCCCCTTGTAGGGCAGGATTGTCATGACTGGCATGATTGACTGACACAATCACCTCACCCTTTTTGTCATTCAGAATTTTTCAGCCTCACTTACTGCAGAAAGTGATGATCCCCATTGCTGAATCTCTTAACTTAGAGCCTTCTGTACTGCAGCTTTCTGAAATACTGGACAAAGCACAGAATTATAAATTCCCTCAGGCGTTCACGAGCCTGGTGTTTGCATATGTCATAACATTAATGTTTCAGTTGTTCCTAGAAGCTTCAAGGTTACTTGTTCCCATTTAACAGATATAAGCAAGAGGCAAAGTGAGACTGGACCCCAGGAATATCAGCTCCTGAGAGTTAGAACTTGAATTATCTACTTTAGTATTCAAATTATGACTCTCAGTAGCTGCTGTTGCACAACATTTTGAGCAAATCAGCATTTGGGGTCTGACTGTACTGCACCCAGGGAATTAATAAGTTGCAGTTTCTGGTGGTCTGGTCAGATTTTGTTTCACTTGGTGTGCAACAAAGAATGGAAGGTGCTGTGCCACTGGGGCAACATTTACTTGTCATAGTCTCAGAAACCTGGGTTTTTCTGTCTCCCACCTGCAAGAGCTTCAGCAGGGCTGATACGTGACCACACCCCATCATCAGATGGGATTCTTGGAAACTGCATGTGCAGATGAAGATGATACTTTGTCTTACTACCTAGTAAAAAGAGGGCTGAGTTAGAATTTAGCAGGTGACTTAAATTCTGAGGTCTACTGAAGTTTGCAAAATTAATTTTGTGACCCTAGCATTCTTCTGATAAGAGAAAGCTTTGCCTCTAGTTTCTGAAGTTCAGCTTTTAGCTGTTATTTAGCAATCTACACAGATTGCTGTCAGGATTTCTTCTCTGTAAGGCTGCCTCCACTGTGTCTGTGGCATAGATACACCCTCGGTCTTTCTGACAAATCTCTTCTCACCTGAGCTTCATGTCCCACGATCCTTTGTATGTTCTGTGTTCTCTAAGAGATTAAATCCCTACTTGATCTCCTCCAGCTCTTCTGGTACAAAATCTCTCTTATCTATGCAGTGACATCCTCTCTACTGCCTGCTGCAACAGCCCTATCAGACAGGGCACCCTTGAGCACTGTTCCAATTCACACTCAGCTGCAGAGCTCTCCAGAAGCAACTGCCTGGGATGGTTTGGGGAACAGTTTCAGATGCTCCCACTCTTTTTTTTTTTGGCTTGGCTGTGCTTTAGGTAAAAGGAATTTGGGATCGAGTTTTCCACCACACCTCCAGTGGTTTGCTCAGACTGACATTTCAAACTGTTTTAACTTGTCCAACTTTGGACAGATTTTTCAGGCAGCAGTGCTGAACTGACTCTTGAACTTCCCCTGTGAGGTTGCAGGGTTTTCTTCCAAAGGATGAAGCACTTAATGTCTCAAATCAAGTAGAAGGAAAATGTGTGGTGGGACAACATACCATGGACTAATTCCTGAAGCTCCAAAACTGAAACAGGAATGAGGCAGGCTTGTGAGTAAAAGAAAATCCCTAGGAAGTCTAAAGAAGCCAAACACCTTTAAATGGAAAGCTTTACAAGTCCTACTCTTAGGTGTCCTTAACTGTTCAGGAGGACCTTATAAATTGATAAGCAGCTACAAGTGTCTCTTCAAATATGACTGAAATACATTTATATCAGAGATTAAATGGAACATTATCTGATGTAGGTAGAAAATGGAGAATAATTTGTCCAGCAGAAAGTAACTGTCACATTCAGCATGTTGCAAAGATGACAAAGCAATGCACCTGCTCCTCTCAAAAGTAATTTGTGGTTGGTTTGTGGGTTATTGTGATTTTATTGGGTGCAAATGAACAAATCTAAGTTTGTAATTGCACCTCAGAAAGCATGGTGCTCCTTGGCACCTGCTGATCTGTTGATCTTGGGGAATACAGAAATGAAAAGTGGGTTTTAAAAAACTAAAACTAGTGGTCTGGTCACAATCAGAACTGTGTGAATTTTAGTACAGTTTTCTGAAGTGCCAGTATGGAGACAAGAGCAGCTATGTTTCTGCAGCCTAATTAAAAAAACATCAAATCTATAGCTTTCTCATAGCTTTTAGTTTTCATTTAAAATTAAACCTTTTCAGAACTTGTTTATGAATTTGTTATTCTACAAAGCTGAAAGTTATTTTGGGGTGAAGTCACTGGAAACCCCAAAGGAAATATGTGTACCAGGCTCCCAGGTCCTATGAGAACCCCTGAGCAAAGGTAGGTGTCCCAGTATGGGACCAACATTGAGTCTGCTGCATCTTGGTATTATTACATTAGTGAAATTTAATCTGAATTAAGACCTTTGTGCAAATGCAGATTAATCTACCTTAAAGCCACTCATGAAACAAACAGATATTTTTTATAAAATAATTTTGGAAGATCAGTTTTAATTAAGGAGTGTGGAAGATGCATGTGTGAAAAATGTGGTATTTGGTGGGCATACTTTTATGTTCTATTTTAAAATCATACACATAACATTTTTAGAAAGCAAAGTAGAGATGTTGCAGTCTGTGTCCCCACCAGTGCACTGGAGAGTACAAGATACTGATTCTCATGTATGTTGATAAGATGTATGTGTGTAAATTCCTCCCTAACCCAGCTTCATCAATGGGAAAAGAGTGTCCTTTGTCAAGGAGAAAAGTTATGAAAGACATTCTTTATTCATGATGGAGTGCTTTAGGGAAGAAAGAAAGTGACTTATGAGTGATTCATTTGGTCAGGCATGCTAGGAAATTTTCTGCTCTCTGTCCTAAAGAAAATGTAGTAGCCAAAAAGTAGCCATTGATCGCATAAATTAAATTAATTGTGCTGTACATTCTCTATTAATGTGAGGAGGGGGTTTTGATTAGTTTAATAAAGTATGAAGAGGCTTTTCTTTGCACCTATGTTTTATGGGTTATGTCAATATCCTGTAAGTTCCATCTCCCTCCCCAGGCACTCCTTGAAGGCCAGTGGTTTGAATCTGAAAAGGGGGCAGTGGTGGCAAAATACCACCATTGTTAGTTCTGCTGCTGCCAGGCTCTCATGACCCTCAGCAACAAGAAGTTAATTCCAGAAGTACAATTACAGAAATACCAATATGCTTGACCTGCCAAGTATTTCTGTATCAGCATGAGGCTGTGAAGGGGGGTGATGGAGGACTCCCCACTGTCTCAAAGTCCAGAGAAAGATGTATGTTTCTCATACTCATTCCTG
This sequence comes from Calcarius lapponicus, assembly GCA_039654755.1. Classification (NCBI taxonomy): domain Eukaryota; kingdom Metazoa; phylum Chordata; class Aves; order Passeriformes; family Fringillidae; genus Calcarius; species Calcarius lapponicus. The sequence goes on along the minus strand of CM077462.1, from coordinate 49,087,843 downwards.
TGGCTCTGCTGCAATTTGCCATGTAAGATTTGGAGTGATCATGGAGAGGTTCCTAGCGTGACAACAGCATTCATCTTCTGGTTTTACATTTAATACACAGATTTTGTATTTGAATGGGTACTGCTTTCATCAGAGAGAGTTGTATCAGTGATTATTTTCCTAAAAGAAATTCAATTTTGATTACTTAATTTCCTGACAGTAAGAGATACAAATCTCAGCTGATAAAATGGGGAATCAGTGCTGGCAAAAGAACTAGATACCATTTGAATCAGTCAGTTTCTATTTGATAGCTTTAAAAAAAGTTCTTGACAGATCTCCCTCTTCCTGGAGCTTGTCTGTTCACAGATTGCAGTGACGCATTAATCTTTAGAAAATACACTTCTTTTTCCTAGAGAGTTACTATGTCAGTCCTTTTGTAGTACAGTTTTTTGTTTGGTTTGAGTTTGTTTGGTTTGGGTTTTGATTTGTTTTTGTTGGGTTTTTTTTTTCTATTGGCTTTCCATGGCTCCTTGAGCATTCACAAGGTTCTTTCAGTTCTCAGTAAACAAATACTTCTCCTTTATTCTCTGCACATATACGTGGCCTCAGCTTATTCCATCTGCAGATGCTTCTATCTGACAAGAAGAAGGCTGCTACCTTGTCAGTTCTCTACACTCTGACTTCATGGAATATTCCTGTAAACATTGTACTTATCCTGATGTTTGCAGACCAAATGTTGGAAACAATTCATAGTATATAACACAATACTGTTGAAGTTCATGTACGTTTAGATAGATGCAATTTTTGGTGCTCATATTTTTCTAAGATACATAGGAGCTTATTTAGACTGATAAAAATACTTAATTTATTTGTCTGACATTAAACAGTGATGATGCTTTTCCATTCCAAGATTGCTTCTTTATACCAGTCATGGCATATTAAATAATGAATCTTCTCAGTTATTTCCTACTAGGTGTTTTTGTATTAATTCATATGACTGTAATCCTATAGGCTGCTTGCATGTCCCCGTGCAAGTGACTTTATTTATAATAATAACTATGCCAGAACATTTATAAGGAACATTTATGTCCACAATAAACTTTTAGCTGCTTAGTGAACATCAATAGTCTGTTGCTGGCTGGCCAGCAAATTCCAAAACATGTGAAATTTCTGGACTCAGGAAGGTGCTGGAGACTGGACTCCTATTCTTCTCCTTTCTCAGCTACAGTATGATGTGGTGTTTAGTTTCAGGAATCATGAAGTCCCAATTCTGAATTTTTTCTTTTTGCTTTAATGAAAAAAACCCTTCAAAATGTCTGATATCGTCATGTTTCTAGGGATTCTGAGAACTTAGATGACTTAACAATTTGATTTTGTACAATACTTGCCAGGCATTGGCCTTGTTTCACAGCAGTGCTTTGACTCACATTTGTATTCTTGTATTTTGTACTTCTTGGATTTCTTGAGAGACAGATGTTCTGTACTGCTCTTCCTTATTTCTTTGCTTTTTCTGTCATGCCACGGCCAAATCTTATGCTGCTATATATCATAACTCCTTTTACAATCATCACCTTGAGTAACAATTCATTGAGAAAACCAGCTTTCACTTCTACTTAAGCACATTTTCATAGCAAATTTAAAAAGATAATGTGAACTTCAGAGTCTGAAAAGCCAAGAAAATACTTCATTTTGTAAAATGTCAGTTTCAAACTAACCTCAGTATTTTAAAGAAATGGTGCCTGTCTTGTGATTCCTGAAAATTTGGTTTGGGAATATTATTTTCAATTAATTAAGAATTTGTGATATTTTCTTTTCATTATTACAGGCTTAAAAATATGACAGTGCAGAAGGTTGACTGACATCAGGGCATCAGTTTTCTTGACTGGCATTAGGGTGTTCACAGGAGAAGTGCATTTCTGTAGCTCCTTTGCACATCCTGTTTACAGTTAAAAAAGGAAAATATTTTGACAATCAGACCAACCTGGTGCACCTTGTACTGCAAATAAGCAAAGGCTGAATGCACACAGGTATGTGTGCAGCAAACAGCTGTGCTCCAAGAAGGGATCAGGAACACCCAGGATCCATGGCACTTGGTGCCATAAAACACCAGGCTTCAACAATCAGTGTAATTACCTTACAAGCCATCCATTGCACGTGAAACTCTCTGCCTGTCATTCCAGTAGAGGGCAGTAATTTACATACAGTAATGTCAATTAGTGTGCGAACCCATCCTGCGTCACTCAGACACAACAGCTGGCTTTGTCAAGGCAGTGCAATATTCAAGGCATCCTCTGTCCTCCAGGACAGAGTGCCACCCAGGAGCCTCATTTCCTGAGCTTTTGCAGCAGGACCCCTAGCAATGTAGAAGTAGAAAAGAAATTATGAGAATTAAAGAATAAGATGTTTTTGGCTAGCATGGTGATCAAAACTAAGCATACTCTGCTGTATATAATCGCCAGAGTGAATTGCATTTCAACAGACCATTTCATAGAGATACTGATTTCTTTCTTTGTTGCTGTTGAACAGTAAGTAAATATAAAAGATTTTCTATAAAACCTTTTTTACAGTAATCATTTTTACAGATCCAGCAACATGCTGTAGTACAGTGGAAGAGGAGGCATTGGAACGCATAAATGTTGGTTTTCTTTAAGCTGTAAGAATTTGATTAATAATCTATTTCAAAACACTATGAATTAAAATTTATACTTATCAAAAAGTTGTTTAAACTGTAGGTATTTCTTTAGATGCAAGATAAGTTCATTAACTTCAAAATAGCTTGCTTAATTTTATAAATACTTCACAAATTTTACTTGTCACAGATGTAAAATAATGTGGGGGTAATTAATTTCTTCTGTTGCCTGAGCTAAATGAATGGCACTGGTGCTTTGATAAACCAAGGAATTTTTTTTCTGGGGAGGACTGGTTTTCCAGGCCATGATGATGCAGAAGGGCACTGAACCTTCACAGGTCATTTAGTGCAGAAGCATTTTAAAAGACAGCCACAAAACTGGAGTAGTGGTTTTGTTACAGAAAGAATTTAAAGGGATATTGCCTCAGAACAGTAGCGTAGTTCAAATGTATCTTAGATCACGTGTAGGTCTATCTGAATTTGAGCAAAAATTAGTTTGAAATGTCTTTGTGTGCAATCTTCTGTTGCTGCAATTTATGAAGAAATGTAGGGTAGCTGCATAGGATAAGGGTAAGGTAGCGGCATAAGGATAGCTTAAGAGAATAGTGAAAGAGATAAATCAAAACCAAAGCTAGAAATGTAACTTCTCTCAGTCAAAAAAAAAAAAAAAATACACACAGCATTACAAAAAACGGTTCCTAAAGATTTAGGGACCTCCTGCATTGGTTCATAGCTTGGACTTCTCTAAAGTGTGTTGCACACTTGTGAAAATTTGTGTTGGATTCATTGCATGAAGGAGTGAGGACTAAGCATTTGTCCCAACCTTTAGATTATTTTGGATGTGCCTCTCATTCCTCTGCTAAATACACCTGTGTTTTCCCATCCCTGTCCCTCTCCTCCTGGTCCAAATGGCATGTTCTTCCACGGCTTAACCAGAAAAATGCTGTAGTAAATTATTTAAGTCTGAGTTGTTTATGTGTTAGATGGCTGCTGAAATGATATGCAAATGGCATCTCATGGTCATGCTTATTTTAAGAGGTGTCTTTAACATAAGTACAGATTTTTCTTGAAATAAATCAATTTTACAAGGAGATTTCAGCCGCTGGATTTGTAGTAAGAAAGAAACTTTTTATTTATTACATTAGAAAGACCACAGCTGGGAATGTACACATTAATAGACACAAACAGATGGATTCTGACAAGTCTGTGAACTATTCACACTATTTTTTAGCAAATATTTTGCTACAATCCCAACTTGCAAATGTTACTTCAGAAACAAATATGTAACCATCTATCTCAAGGCACAAAACTAAAGAGTAACATTAAAATATTGCAATTTCATTATGCATATGATACTCATTTGAAATTTAGGAAGTAGTGTTTAAAAACACTCCCAAAAGATTGCCTTGGTTCAATAAATGCTTTAAATTGTAAATAAAGTCATAGAATCATCTAGACTACAAAATACCTTTAAGACCGTGAAGTCCAAGCATTAACCCAGCACTGTCAAGTCCAGCACTAAACCATGTCCCTCAGTGCCACCAACACATCTTTTTAACATCTCCAGAGATGGTGACTTCCCTAATTCCCTGGGCAGCCTCATGCCTAGCAACCCTGTTGTTGAAGAAATTTTTCCTAATATCCAATCTAAAACTCCCCTAGGGCATTTTGAGGCTGCTGCCTGTTGTTCTATTATTTGGAAGAAGAGTTCAATCCCCATCTTACCCTCCTTTCAGGTAGTTGTAGAGAGTGGTAAGATCTCCCCCGAGCCTCCTTTTCTCCAGGCTGAGCGCCCCCAGCTCCCTCAGATGCTCCTCATAGGCATTGCACTCCAGACCCTTCCCCTTCTCTGTTTCCCTTCCCTGGACACGCTCCAGCACCTCAGTGTCCTTCTTGTAGTGAGGGGCCCAGAACTGGACACAGGATTGGAGATGTGGCCTCACCAGTGCCGAGTATGGGGGCACAAACACTCCCCACTGGCTTTCTTGGCCACCTGGGCACTTTCTGGATCATGTCCTGCTGCTGTCACCAGCACCCCAGGTCCTTTTCCACCGGGCAGCTTCCCAGGCACTGCCGCCAGCCTGTAGTGCTGCATGGAGTTGTTGTGACCCAAGTGCAGGACACTGCCCTTCTCCTTGTTGAACCTCACACAACTGGCCTCAGCCCTTTAACCCTTTCTATCCAGATCCCTCTGCAGAGCCTTCCTGCCCTCCAGAAGACCAACACTCCCACCCAGCTTGGCCTTGCCTGCAAACTGGCTGAGGGTGCCCTCAATCCCCTTGTGCACATTGTCAGTAAAGATATTAAGAACTGGCCCCAATACTAAGCCCTGGAGAGCACCACTGGTGACCAGCCACCAGCTGGATGAAGCTCCATTCTCCACCACTCTCTGGGCCCAGACCTCCAGTCAGTTTTTTATCCAGCAAAGAGTGCAGTTGTCCAAGCCATAAGCAGCCAGTGTCTCTAAAAGAATGCTGTGGGAAAAGGTTTGAAAGGCTTTACTGAAGTCCAGGTAGACAGCATCCACAGCCTTTCCCTCATCTCCTAAGTGATGTCACCTTGTTACAGAAGGAGATCAGGCTGGTCAAGCAGAACCTGCCTTTCACACACCCTTCCTGGCTGGGCCTGATCCCCTGGTGATCCTCCATGTGCCACATGACAGCACTCAGGATGGTCTGCTCCATGACCTTTCCTGACACTGAGGTAGAGCTGTAGTTACCTGGATCCTCTTTCTGACCTTTTAAATGGGTGTCACACTGGCTAATCTCCAGTCAGCTGGGACCTGCCCACTTGGCCAGAGCTGCTGGTAAACGATGGAAAGTGGTTTGGTGAGAACTTTTGCCTCAGTGCTTTTGTGTGGATACTATCCAGTCCCATAGACTCAGGTGTAGTTAAGTGGCTGCTGACCATTTCTCCTGGGATTATGAGGGCTTTATTCTGCTCCCTGTCTCAGTCTTTCAGCTCAGGGAGCTGAGTACCCCATGAACAACTGGTCTTAGTATTTAATACCTGAGGCAAAGAAGGGATTAAGTACTGCAGTCTTTTCCTTATCTTTTGTCACTATGTTTCTCCCTCCATGTAATAAAAGATGGAGAGGCCAGTGTTCTTCAATGTCTTCATAAACAGCTTGGATGCAGAACTTGAAGGCATACTGTGTTTGTTCATGATTCTAAACAGCGAAGAGTTGTTGACTTCCTCAAAAGCAGAGAGGCCTTGCCAAGATATATTGATAGAGGGCTGGGCAATCACCAACAATACAAAGTTTAATAATGGCAAGTGCCAGATTCTTTTGTTTCCAGATGTCTGGTGAGGAGAAGTCCCCCATGAGAACAAGGACTAGTGATTGTGAGACTTTTCTCAGCTGCTTACAGAATATTTTTTCTGACTCTTCATCCTGTTTGGGTGGTCTACAGCAGAGTCCCACTAGGATGTCTGCCTTCTTGGCCTCCCCCCTGATTCTTACCTATGCACACTCAACCCAATCATCACTGTCATCAAATTCTGGATAATCAAAACTCTCTCTAACCTACAAAGCTATCCCATCACCACTCCTTGCTCACCTGTCCTTTCTCAAGAGTCTATAGCTACTCACCACAGCACTCCAGTTGTTTGAATCATCCCCACATCCCTGTCATGGCAACTGTGTCACCGTTTTCCTGCTCCACAATGGCTTCCAGCTGATCCTGTTCGTTGCCTGTGCTGTGGGTGCCACCCAGTACTGGCCGCGTGTCCCTGCCAGAGCTGTCTGGGCAGCTGTGCCAGCTGTGCTGGGTGTGGAGCTGAGCGAGGCCGTGGCTTTCTGCCAGGTGGGTACCGCTGCTCCCTGGCTGGGCTGGCACTGCCTCTGCACCTTCCTGCACACTGCAGAGCCACACCCTGCTCACAGTGCTCCCTAAGGGCTTCTTTTATATTTGTGGCCCCCAGCCAGCTGCCATCATGCTAGGTGTGGGTTCTGGAGGCTTAAGGCTCCTTGTTTCAGTTACACTGAGTTAAATCCTCTGCTCCTGGCCCCTGCCCCAGTCACAGGGGATAGGGTGTTTGTATAAATGTGGTGAAATGAGGATTTTCAGCAAGGTCATCACAGCTTCCTTTTGTGGGAGTCACCATCTGAGGGAAGGTCAATGTTCATCTTCAGAACAGCTCACTAAACAAAGTAGCAGAAATTAATTATACAATATATAGCTCAGCTGCTAGAGGAGTTGGTAGTTAAAGAAAAATGATGGGTGGTGGCCTGCTGGGTAACAGTATAACTAGTGACTCAGATCAGGTACTTGCAAGAAAAACCAATGTGTAGCGCACACTTCTGTTCAATTGGTAAACATTAATTTGTAGATTTAAACTTTAATTCAGCATCACTGTATTTCTGATATCATAGGAAGGTAAAAATGACAACTGATTCCTCTTTTCTGCATTATTTATTACTTCATTTACTTTTACCATATATTCTCTTACTTTTCTCAGTTGAGAATTTTCAAGGCCCATGACAACATTTTCAAGCCCACCAGCTTCTTCTGAATAAACTGGGAAACTGTATTACCAAAAAGACACAGTAAAAATTCAAAATGTCAGTACTGACCCTTAATGTGCTTAGCCAAACATTCATACATACATTGAGCCTCTACGTGAATTTCTGCCACATGGTGAGGTGTTTGAGACTTGCCTAGTTTCTTTCCTGGGAAGAAACTTTTACAGCTTCATTATCAGCTAAAGATTTGGATCATTTGTTTTCCTGCCAGTCGCTTTGAAGAAAATAAAGAACTTCTCTAAAATCAACAGAACGACCCTGAATTCTGATGTAAGGATGCCTTGACCCACTCATCATCCTGACTTGACCCACTCCATCACTCCTGAACATAAAGAAACATTAGTCCACAGAGAATCAGAAACACAGTTTTATATCAGCTTGGCAGAGAAGTATTTTTGTAATTACATTTGCAGTCTCTGCCTATCCCTAACAGCTCTAAGTGCTTTTGTTTCAGAACAAAACTGATAATTTGATTATGGTCTGATTTCAGCAGAGCACTTAAATGCAGTATAAATCTAAATTATTAAATATTCCAATCATGTGAACTAGTCTGTTTTGTTATATTTAACTTCTAAACCAAGAGTAAATTCTTTTTAAAAAGATCATCTATTAAATGAGTATAGTTGGATATATGAGTTCATCAGAAAGAGAAAGGTACCAGAACATCCATATTTCCAACATATAATACAACAGAAGATACTATACCTAATCTGTTTCAAAGAGAGGACAAATACATTTCAGAATCTAGGTTAGACAAGACAACACCAAATAAAATTGTCTCTGAAACATCTGGTTTGTTTTATACAAAACTATAAACATATGTAGTTACTAAACGGCCTAAGCTGTTTCTTTGGAAGGCATCCTAAAAAACAAGGACAGCAGGACAAGTGTTTACAAAGCCAAGGCATATACATTAATTGTGGCATGGCAGCATTTTAAAGAATCTATCAAATTCAGAGGGATTATAAAACAGCTGGGATGAATTGTAGGTAGGAACTGTTTTAAATCTCTGGATTCTAGGTCACAACAGAAGCTGTAACACAGGACACTCACTTGCTCTTGTAGTCCTTTGCATTGCTTTCTCTTAAGGGAGAATTGTGGCTTGTAGAGGACTGGAACCATTATCTCTTATTTTATGGAAAGCATCAGTTGGTGCAATCATTAGGGATCTCAAACTGGGAAGAAGTTTATTGCTGTGACAGATCAGGCAACATATGGAAGGAAGTAAGATGTTCTCCAGAGACAGATTAAGTTTTTGCCAAGGCATTTTACTGAAATTTTGGAAAATAAACAGGTCATTAATTGACTCCAGATTTAGCTACTGCAAATTGTGCAAAGATGCTGCAAACCAGATGCTTTCCCCTATTTGTTTTTACAACCCTTTCTATTTATAGATGCCCTTATTTGATTACTTATTTCTTTAATAGAGGGCATTTTTTTACACCGGAAGCCTCATCTCAGTTATGCCAGTAGATGCCTGACTAAAACATATGTGTTCACACAATTGCAGGGATGAAACACTCAGCAATAACATAAGTAGGAAATAATGAGTAGGAAGAAGTTAACATTTAATTCTTCCCTGGGTTTCTTAGCACATAACTGTTTTCAGCCATTCTCTATGCAGACCCTGCTAGTGAAATAGTAGAGGCAGGCTCCTATTCCAAGGACAGTATCCTTAGACTTGTCTTGCCAATGAAGGTGTGAATACAGTCCATGTTGGCATTTCTCTAGCTTCCCAAGTTGTGTGACACAGCCACGGATGTACCTGTCAGCCCTGTGAGAGCATAGCTTCAACTTGAACTCCAGAATAAGGTTGGATCCCAAAATGGGAATGTAACTGCCAAGTCAACAAAGCTATGCCAACTGACAGAAATACTTGAGAAAAGAAATATTCATTCCTTTTCCACTTGCACTTCTTTTAGTCTTCAGAATGCAGGCTCTATTTTATGCTATATCCACACAGTCTTGATTCATGTTATAAATAACATACTGAGTGAAAAGCATCTGCCCTGACTTGAAAGCAGTGAGTCTAGTGGGGATGCCTTCTAAAAGGATTGAGCTAGTCACACCAGGTTCTTTACAGTCAAGACAGAAATAGGTACGTACCTCTGAAAGCCAGTCCTGTCATCCTGAAATAGATGTGTGAGACAAGGGGAATGAATTGCCCTACGGTGGTGCTTATTTCTTGCCATAATCCTAGCCAAGTGACAGCACCAAAGACCTGCTTGCAGTGACAGACTGGGAAAAGCCATCTCTTCAGCTGCCGCCTAAGTGCCTTTGATATGGAAATCAGTGAGCCACTAGCAGTGGAGAAGTTTAATTTTAGAGATTGCAGCTCATAACATCTCTGGCTTCATTTTAAGGTACCTGCTCAAGTCAGCAAAGCAGGAGATGGTGCTGATGAGGCACCTGAGACTTCAGTGGCACTTGTATATATACTTAAAGGTACATATTCTGACAGCAAACTGCCAGTGTACCTGAACCTTGCATAAATGTATTTCTTCATTTCCAGTTTATTCTGGGGAGGCAGATTTACACAATGTGAATTACACATCTTTAGAAGCCATTCTGAATTCATTGTAATAAAAGCTGCTTGATTTTACTTGTGAACTCTAACGGGCTTAGCTAAGCAACAGGGGCAGCAGCCACACAGAATTCATAATGCATGTTTTAAACTGCATTCTGAGGTTCACTTTTCAAACTAGTAGGTAGTTATTTGATGTAAAAATATTTATTTTTCTGTGTCCTCAGTCAGCACAAAAGTCCATCAGGCTCAGGTATCCTGTTTTTCACAACAGCTGCTAGTGAATGCCTAGGAAAGACTATAACATGACAAGTTTATGGTATGACCTCTTAGCTTCCAGGTTTCAGCAAATAGTTCTTTGTTGATGTCGTTAACAGGGCTGCCAATTAGGAGCAAAGTAAATGGGAGGTTTATGATGTGACTGTGCACTTCCTAGCTGAGCTACACCTAAGCTTGTGAGACACACCAACTGTTTCCCGTTTGAAATGTTCTGCAGACGTGTAATCCCTCACATCACAATTGCTATTTTAAAAAGTTATTTTCATGTCATTCCCAGGTGTCATGGTCAGAGTTGCCTTTGTGTCACTAGTCTGAGCAAAGTGAAGTGCCACTAATCTGAGCGAAGTGGGAACAAAGTTTATTTTTAAAGAAATACAGGCTTGGTAGTAGCTTGAAAGCAAAACATTCAGAACTCCATTTGGTTTTAATTTATCATCCAACCTATTATGTTTGGTAACATATTAGAAACCAGTGAGCATATTATTTTTCATAAGCTCCCCAGGACATAAAAGGAGAAAAAAAAATTACTGAAATACACAAATCTCTGCTTCATTGTTTTGCAATCCAAGAACAGAGTACACACTACGTACTTTAATGCCAGTTCCAGTCTCAGCTACATACGTGCTAATCCTGAGCACTTATAGGGTGTACAATGAAGTCTGGCTTGGAGCAAAAGAACTCCACAACATCATGGTCTGGAAACTTCCTTCAGGACCCAGTTTTGCTTTAATTTCATGTCCTTATAGCTAAGAACAGCACTCGCCTGTCAAAATCTGATTAACAAGAGGCCAAAAAAATTGGAAAACATAAAGAGGACAAACCTTCTTCACAGGTCAGGTGCAATTTCAGTTTTGCAATATTTTGTTGCCCAACTGAGATACTTCAAAGAGGCCTAATGTCCAGACTGAGGAAACCAACCTTCCCAGAAAGTCAGAGCTTTTCAAGTGCATTGGAAAATACACCCAAGATGAGTAGTTCCTTTTGAAGGTTTTGGCCAAGGAATTTTTCCAGTAAAACTACATTCCATAAACATGGAGCAACACCCTAAGTAGACAACAACAAATGAGGAACACCGTGAGGTTGATTTGAAACAGAGCTGTATATTCAGACAGTGGGACAGCTAGAAAGCCTGTGAGAAGGATGTGATAGGGTGCCAGGATAAACATGAGAGCAGACAGCAATATTTTCATCACTCTGTAATTGAGAGACTAAAAAGAAATTCACAGCTGGAATGGAACTTATCAACCAACTCTCTTGGTGTGCCTATTTTGAGCAGAGGGGGAATCAACAGAGGAAGAATCTTGGTAAGTGGCTGCTGGAGGGGGGTGTGCAAGGGAGTGTGTGAGCTAGGGGTAAAAGGAAGTACACCTGTATTGGGGACTGGAGGAGAAGGAAGGAATGTTTGCTGCTCTTTTTTAGAAGGAGCAGCATGGTGGCTGGAAAGGGAGCTCCGGGAAGCCCTTTCCTCTCTACTGCTCCTGCTGTTAGCTAGGTTTCCACTCTGTAAAAAACCCAACCACCTGCAGCATTATCCAGTGTAACACATCAGCTTCATGGTGTGTATTAACACAGTGCAAAATGTGAGTGAAAAGAAGTATGCAAGAAATATGGAGTCTAAAAATGAAATGCTTATATTATGCATAGAGCAGCTGGTTGCTAGAAGACAGAAAATTCTGTCTAGGGACTTGTCCAGTTTATAAATATCAATATTGTAAACTGTCCCACTACTGTTTTATTGTGAAAGTTCTGCCAGGAATTATTCTGGGGATTTGTTTGGGCTTTTTTATTATTTTGTTATTTTAAAAAATACATATATGTAACTTATACTCCTAAATTTTATGATAGGAAGAAAGGAATAATTTGGGATTAAAAGCTATAGGCATCATTCTTTCTGCTCCAAAAAGATGGGGCTATACAGAACACTTGCTGCAGATTGTGCTAAATTCTAGCTTTGGGTAAGGAATAAGTGATCCATGCATGTCTCATATTCCCTCAGCTACTTTAATTTGTGAGGTTGCTAATCAGACACCAGTAGGGCTAATATTATGCAGCCAGATAAGTGTGCAGGTGTGTTGGTCACTCTTGCTGTGAGGTGGTGGCTCAGCCTTAAGGCTGGGACAATGAGCAGGTTCTCTGCTCATCCATGATGGTTTTTGTACTGGGCTTTTGTTCTGGCTCTGGTGACCTGGGGAAGGGAAGAAAATGTCGTGTGCACCCTGTTGTGCAGGGCATGGACCGGCCCATACCCAGACACTGTGGGGACAGACCTCAGCTCTGTGCTGTATTCAGTGCCCCCGCTGCCCCAGGGACAGTGGCTGCCACAAGGCTTAATTCAGTTTGCTTCACTGGGGAGATGGGAGAGGCAGAACAGCTCAGCAGGCTCTGCAGAGGACATCCCTCTCCAGAAACAGTTGCTACCCCCACCATATCCTAAACTTCCCCCGTGCATCTGCCAAAGCCCCAGCTTTCCTGGGTCTCCAGGAAGAGTAATCAGCCAAGGGATGGCTTTGCTGTACCTAGTGGCTGTCCTGCTGGTGATGGCCTGGGGACTGTAGAATAAAAAAGGAGGAATTCCAACTGTCTCTGAACAAAATACTTTATATGCATCCTACAGAGTACTTCCCTGTGTGCAAGGCTGCAGTTCAGCCCTAGAGTCCAGACTCAGCCTATTGGTTAGCACACATTGCTCTGCAGAGCCACATGCACAACCCTACATCCTTGTTACACAGAGTTGATAAGATCTGACAACATGCATTTAATAATACATTGGGAAATATCTGGCTATCTGCAAGTTTAGGCAATAAGTGTCTCATCTGAAGGAATCCACTACAGGTGTAAGACCATTTTAAAGGGTTTTTATTTTCTCCTTAGCTCATGCAGTTACAGTAGATTTTAGTCTGCCTCTAGTGGACTGATATTGCTTGTAAGGAAAATTAATCTTCCTACAAAATTGTATTTCCTTTTTTTTACATAAAAGTACCAAATTAGTTAAGAAAGGCAAAGATTACTGTTATCAGTCAGGAAACTGGTGTACAGAGACAGGTTATACAACTTCCCTGAAGTCTTCCATCAAGTCACTGCCACAAGTCCTGTGCCCTAACCATCGTGTCTGACTGCCTTACTGGGCCAGAGACTGAAATCATGCAACAAGTATTCATTGATTTCAAGGAGCCTGGAGAATTTCATGTTCCCAGACACCAGTCCCCTGCTGCTGTATTTGAAATAGTGTTGCCAAGAATTATTCTGTTCTGCCTTGTTGCTTTTTAAAAACTTTTACAAAATCCAACTTTGGCATTGGTTCTCTAGCACAGAGAGAGGGAAAATCTTCTGTCAAAACCAGATCAAAACCTGAATATTTCATCTCTTGCCTATTTGATCATGATAGTACTGGAGTCCTGTTGAAAACAAAATAAATAGCAAAGCCCTTACCTGAAGTCTGCAAAGGCATGAACCTTCAGCTCAGGTAGGAATGTTTGTCTGTGACTGAGTGACACCAGCAGTAGGGCTGTGTGGGGATTTACAATGTATTTGGGTAACAACTATAAGGAACTAAATTTATCTAAACACTTCCTTACATTATCAGTGTGTTATCCAAACACTTTGTTAGTAAGACTGTGAGATTAGGATATGTGTAAGCCCACCACTACTTAAATATATTTACAGAGTTCCTGTGAACCCACAGGAACTTGTGTATAGATTTAGCATATGGAATTGCACTAAGTTGAAACTACTTGCAGCTCATTTCTGTCATAATACTCTGCAAATACTTTAGCAGAGGAGGTCTGCCACCTGAAATGTCTTCCTCCCTTTTGAATTCTGTTACCCAGCTGTTGTGTTTTTTTTCCTTAATTTACTGTTGAGAACCACTGTCTTTAGGGACTTTACACAGTGTGGGATGCTGGCTATTCTTGGCTTGTGAAGAGTTCAGCTAAGGCCAATGGAGTCTCTATGCATATGCTGGTGTGGTTTGACTGAGGAAAAATGTTTAAAAACTGAACAAGCGTGAGACCATAATGTCTAAATTAGCAGTCAGACACTGGATGAAATAATTGACCCCTTCCAATGATCTTACCAACCATCCAGAAGCTCCTGGTCCCTTCTGAGGCCCTGGGAGAGCAGAAGGGAGAGAGAGGTCACATCCTCTGAGCCTGACATTGTGGCCAACAGACCAGCAGCTTTCACTTCTCCAGCAAATGTGACAGGAGGGCATGGAGAGGCTGTGCCCAGGGAAGTACTGTCATTCTGCAGGCTGCAGCCACAGACCACAGGAGCAGTTATTTGGAAGCATTTCTGCACTGGGAGTGCTGTTAGGAGCCTACATTTATATGGGCTGTGGGGTGGTACATCTGGTTAGCTCAGGTGAGAATGCAGACTGGCCACTGCTGCTCAGAGCAGCCCCAGTGGGTGGCCACAGGTCAGACCAACCCAGTATCATGGCCAGCTGGGCAGTGGGCAGATGCAGCTACTTTTGGAAAAATAGAATGCTGGGATAAGCATATAGTGATTTTGTACATGTTGTACATCCTACCACGTGGTTCAAGGAGGTCCTGAGCCACAAGCTGGAATTTTGTGCTTAATGGCCCTTGCTGAATTTTTCTTCCCAGGATTTTATCCTTTTTTGAGTTCTGCCAACTTCTGACAACCAGAGTATCCTCTAACAATGACTTCCAGGGGTCAGCTACAGATCTATGGAGATCTATTTATGTTCATTCATTTTGAACCTACCACCACTTACTGTTCCCAACTTTATCCACTGTAAGAAAAGACCTCATAATTACCAAATGGTGAGCAGACATTTGTAATAGCATAACCATGTTAGTTGGTTTGCACTCAATTACTTTTCCAAAAAGTTTTAAAATCCACTTTGCTATTTTTTTGTTCCTACTGAGCACTTGTATTGGGTTGTCATAAAACTATCCAAGACCTGTTTCCTTAGAGATAACAGCCCCGTTAAATCTCATCACTGTGCACTGTGTTACTTTTAGGGTGTTTTTTGTCCCGCACATTATCAGCATTCAAAAGCTTAAATTTTAAGGCCTTCTCAGTCACTATTGTAGTAAACACCTTCAGTGTTTACAACCAGTTTCTCTTTTGACTGACTAATTTGGTATCATCATTATATTTTACCAGCTGATTATTCAGTCCCATTATAAAACCCATGTATAGATAGTGGACAAAACAGGTTCCAACACTAATGTCTGTGTGAATCCTCTGGGAACATAATCCCATTGTGAACATAAATTATTTATTACTACTTTTGGTTCCTGTCTTTAAGCTGTCATTAAACCACAAGTTTAATGTTTTTCCTTTTCATCTGTGATAGCTGAGGTTCTTTATGATTGCTTGGTAGAGGATCTTAGAGGAGCCTTTATCAAATCAGTTACTATTAATTTTCCTTTTATTTAACATCCTGAGCACCTCTACAGAACTGATGGGATGAATCACACTTTCTTGCCTTGACTCTCACCTTCCTGGCTTTTTGCATGTGTCCTTATTTCCATAAGTTTGCCTGGGTGGCTGGTCAGTCACCTCCCTGCCATCCTTTTGTTCCCTAAATGTACTACTGTTGTACTCCTGCACATAATTTCTAATCTTCTGCTTCTGTGTTGTGGCCAGGCTTCTGATGTTCTTGTAATCAGGAGGTATTTTATGTAGCAGTACTATTCATTGAACACGTGGGTCTTAAAATGCAAATGGATTGTCCTCTGATGCTGGACTGGGGAAACTGGAAGAAAAGAAAAAGATATTATGTACTCTTCAGAAGCCTCATCACCCGGTTTGAAGTTTATCTTCAAGGGTGTGTGTAAGCCTCTCTCATGCTTAAGAAACCCTGTGTAGCAGTGTTCATTTTTAAAACTCACCATCAGACAGTTGACACAGCAGCTGACTTTCTTCCAGAACACATCAGTATCGGGCTCGCCAGTGAAACAATCCTCTGTTGTAATTCCGTGCAGCTATTAGCCGTCTCCATCTCGCTTCCTGGCCATGCAGAAATCTCACATAAACTATTTTCCTTTTGCCCCAGATGAGCTGCAGAGCCTCAGTGCCCCAGTACAGCCTCAGGAAGAAAGTCAAAGTGCCACTGAGCCAGAGGGAAGCATTTCTGGCTGCTCTAGACTCCCTGCTGTTTCATGCCCTGTATGAAAGAGTTTGCAGCCTGTAGTAATCCCAGCAAGTATCTCTCAAACAAATGTCTGTGTTCCAACATAAAACATTTTCCCTAAACAGCAGGCAATGAACTTCTGCTTTTAAAAGCCCTGGTCCCAGAGATAGTATTCAAAATGTGAAGTAAGTGACAGCTTCATCTTAAACACAGCTTTGGCTTCCCCGCACGTGAAATTTTTCACTTTTTGAATTTGAGAAAGGAGAAACTGCCTGTACTTAGTACATGAGCTGCTGTGCAGGCATCTCTAAAGGCAGAGACAGGCAAGAAATATAAAATGTGTGGATAGGATAGGGATATGTGGATAGGACTTCAGTATCCAGGATATATTGCATATATAAGGTATTAGAGTTAGGCCATAATCCAGCAAACTGAACTGTTCTTCTACCTGCAGAATTATAGAAGGGAGTCCGGAGATCAGAAAGTTGAAAGCACATGCCTGAGTTTTTTTCTTCTGTGACTTGAAAACAAGAGTTTCCTGCTAACTACATGTCACTAATGTTAATAACAAATGTGCTCCTCTAGTGGATAGGAAACTGTTTTGTTCTCATAGAACCGGTGCTTTCTAATGAAGAGAGGCTGTCAAGTTGCCATTAAATTTTAGATGTGAAATAACGAGATAAGTGCAACTAACAATAAAAGGGAAATGGGTCACTTCGGGAAGATCAAGTGGCTGATTACTGTGTGAGAACAGCAGGTTCAATCCCAGCCTGGAGAACTCCATGCCAGGTACAACATCATAGACATATTTCACAGTTCACTGGGAGGTGTTCATTCTAAGATGTAAATCAGCACTCCTGACTATAAAATCAGTTTAGTATTTATATATATAATTATATTTATATCTTTATTTCTCTTTATATCTTTATTTATATCTTTATTTATATTTTTATAGTAATGCAAATGGGAAATTGATATTCATCTCTATTTATCCTCAACTACCCCACTGAAGCACTGCCTCCTGGAGTAGTACTCTAAGGCCAAGGTGGTGTCTATTTTCTTGCCCAGATAAGCCAGTCATAAGTAGATTGTTAAAGTAGTTTGTTATCAAATATATTTTGGCATTTCTAGAGTACATTGTGTTGTTTTCTCCAGCTGATGTCAGCACCTCACTCACAGTGAAAAGGAAGCAGATCTCCAGTACTGCTTGAGATACTGCGGTATCTATGAGCAGCCCTGGGGCAACTTTTCCTGCCAATATTTAATCCCTTTCTCACACCAAATGCCATTTCAGGGAGAAAAGGTGTCAGAGAGACATAAAAATCAATTAACAGAAATGAAGTGTTGCAGTTCTGCCTGTGAATGCATACAGAGAAGAGTATGGCTCCTTGAGCTGACTTTGCCAGTTATACCAAGTCCATGCAGTCATCAGAAGCACTGTGCTATGTGAATAAGTCTTTAGTTAAAGATTCCTGATATCCCATAGTATTTCAGTATCCATCAAGTCACTGATTGCTTCTTTAGATGTGGCATGTGGTTATTACACTACAGATATCAGTGTGGACATTTCTGATTAGTTTTTTTAAAAACCCACTAATTCCAGACATGGTTTTATGAAGGAATCTCCTTTCCTGCATGGATCAGTCACAAAATGGGAGCATGGGGTTGGGTTGTCATCTCATGGGCTGTGCTTCTATCAAGACTGGCAGCAATTTCAGGTGTATGCTGGAGCTCCCTCCCTTTACATTTCCTTGTAAAATGCATGGGGAAGCTTTTATTTTGAAGTGCTTTTATGAGATGCATTAGCATGAAGTTCAGTGTTGCTCTATTAACTATTCCAGAAACAGTCTAGACTGAGACTGAAATATTAATTAGTGCTATTATATAACAACTTAGACCTCTCTAGTACTTCTTGTCTGGGAGGTTGATGGCCAAAGGAGTTTCCTTGTCTGAATGACACATTTTTGAAAATAAACAGTGAGCGTCAAGGCAGTCACCAAACAAGGATACAGTCATTTTAAAAGTATGCAAGGAGGGCTACTTCTTGCTTTTGCCATGCACAACTTCAAGCACAGGAGCTTTCAAATATGCACCACAAGACCAGCTAACTCTTGTTGTTTCTTGTTTTATTTGACTACTATGCAAGTACTGGCCTGAAGCCAAAGAATTCAGCCTCAGCACAGGCAGCACTCGTCAGCACCGAGCCTGGGGCAACCCTCTGGCTCTAAAGTTGTGTTTGGACCCTGGTGTCTGAGAGGAAAGTCATCATTCAGCAACAGAGGCTTCTTATTCTGTCCTTTGTGACCTCTGAGATGAGCTGCTGGGAAGCTGGCAGGGCAGCTCTGCCCTGTTGCCTTACCCTCTGGTGAGGACATGGGAAGGGATGGGCAGCCACGGGGGTACTGAGGCTGGTATTCTGCTCTCTGTTACAAGCATATAACTGGGTTTGCTGATCCCTTAGTGGACGTGTTCACTAGTATATACACCTTATTTAGGCTCTTGCTGTGGTTTTTGTTTCTTTGGACTGGCTTTTGAAGCATTACATTTCTCTTAAACTGCTTCCTGGACTTTGGAAGCATTGCAAGGAAGAATGCAGAATCCCGTTAGCTGAAAAAGTCAATGCATTTTCCAACAGAAAAAGAAATCCTTCTGAATATTTAAGCAGAGTAGTATTAAATGTTAATACTTGCTTTACATTAGCAATGGCATTTTAAAAATAGAATTAGATCAAAGAACTGTAGATTAATCCAATATGAATTTCTCTGCATGGAGGTAGTGTCTCTTTGGATAAACTCTGTGCCTATCATTGATGTTTGAATCTCTGGAATATTTATTCTGAAAAGATGGCAACAGAGTGACTGACACACTGGCTTGGCAAGCTGGGGTAGGAATGGGAGCCATTTCTTCCCTGCTGTTCAGGCTCTCTCTTCTCACACCTGTGAAGCAATCCTGCCTCTCCTCTTTGCACAGCAAGGCAGAGAGGAGACTGGTCAGTCCTACTGCCTGGCTGCCAGTGCCCAGCCCTGTTTGGGAGTATTGATGGTAGTGATGCCGTGTCTTTGCTCTTGAGTTTGAAGTCTCTGCTTAGAGCCTCAGAGAAGACAGTGCAGGCATACCTGGAGAAAAAGCAGCATGTACAGACCCTGCAGGTGCTCTTAATGGTAATAACAGGTAATGAAGGCTTCCAGTCTACAGCATTCATTTTAAATTTCTAGTACCTGGAATTATATTTCTCCATTTTATGGTGCTGCACAAGTCTCACATTGATGAGAAATAAAATTCATAAGGTGTAATGAAAACAGATTGCTTTGCAGTAAAAAACCATGTCCTAAAGGGGTTTGCATGGAGCAAAATTTTAATGAGTAGTTGTGAACAAGAGCTGTCCTTTCCCCTCTCACGTTTAGGTGACTATATCTGCCCTGTCCTCTGTGAAGGGGCAGGTCCCAGGCAGTGCCACCTGATGGCCCTGCCCTGGTCAGCATCTGTGGGGTCGGGAGTTCAAGGAGAGCTCCATTGTACCGTGGCATGTCGTGAGATATTGTTGGCCTTAAGGCTGGGGAACAGGACACAGACAATAATGTCACTGCGGGTAGATGTCCAGGTAGAGTTTTGGGAGCTGAAGATCCCCCATGAGTTGGGATGGGGTTGAGCCCTTGCTGCCTGGGGCTTGCAGCCACTCCAACAGTGTTGTCAGCTGCCACACCCCAGCTGGACACTGGTCTCATGGGAATGGAGGTGGCAGCATCATTCCTGAGCTGTGATTCTTAGAAATCACTCATTTCCCCTAATTCTTAGAAATCAGCGCACACTAGGGGTGTATTAATACAAAATATTGGTATTTTAAAATATAATGAAAAAATATTTGACTAGGAGGGCATTTTCAGTATATTTTCACTCAGATTTGCTGCCCTCCTGCTGATAAAAGTGGCAATGTTCTGTTTCCATATGATTAATTAAAGAAGTAGTGTCTTCTGCTGAGTGGTTGATATGTGAGGATAGAATGAAAACACATGCCCCTCTGTCTGTTGAAAAAAAACAAAACAACATCAAAAAAGATGGTATGTCAGGAACCTGAATAACAGAGAACATCCCCATCCCCTTTCCCTCTTCCAGGCTGTGACCAGTTCTTGGTAGCATTAATGCTAGGGACTCCTGGGTTTTGTTTACTGCTGAGTGGCTGCTGCTAGGTGCTGTTGAATTTTTTTCATCCCAAGGGCTTCACTTGTTCCAGTGCTCCTTGTACCGTGCGGTTTTGGGGATTCAGACAGCCCTTCTGTAAACGGACTTTTTTCTTGGCAAACAGGGCTATGATTTTTAGAAAAGTAAGCGCGGGCATCATCTCCAGAGATTAGTCAACAGCTGGGCAGCGTAGAGTAAAGGAGAAAAAGGTTTTCGGCAGCCCTGAATACTCTAAAACGCTCATTTTCGAACGTCTTCAACTATTTCTTCTTTGCTTTCTGAAGCGGCCCGGTGCAGCCCCTCCGTGCTTGGGTAAACTCCGGCCAGCCGGGGAGCTGCCGGGACAGGCAGGGGCTGGGGCTGGGGCTGGGGCTGGACCGGGACAGGCAGGGGCTGGGGCTGGGGCTGGGGCTGGGGCTGGGGCAGGCTGTGCGGGGCTCGGGCAGGCGGCGCTGGACCGGGACCGGCTGGGGCTGGGAGAGGCTGTGCCTGCTGAACCGGGACAGGCTGGAGCTGGGGCTAGGGCAGGCCGTGCGTGCTGGACCGGGACAGGCTGGGGCTGGGGTGGTGTGCCGGGCTGGAGCAGGCTGTCTGTCCCGCTCCGCAGGCTCACTTCCCCAGGCTGCTGTGCTGGAGCGATTGGCCCGCGCGGATCATGTGGGAGAGCCGGAATCCCGAGCTGTAGTAGGTCTTGGCACTCCTTTAGCGTTTAAAGCGCTCGCTCGCTCCTCGCGGCTCCCCGGGGCTTCGAGCGTCCCTGCTCTCCTTGCCCTGGTTCCGATCGGGGGCAGCTGGAGGCGATGTTGAAGCAGGTGCCCCGGGCCGCGGGCACCGCCTGCTTGTACCTGAACGCGGTGTCCCCCGAGGGCCAGGAGCTCTTCTGGCGCTGCGATCCGCCCGCCCGGCGCCCTCCGTACAGGACCAGCCGGATTCTCGCCCGTCACCAGCTGGTGACGAAGATTCAGCAAGGTGAGTTGCTGGCAGGAGCGCTCCGCAGCCCGGCGCTGGCGCAGGGTCTGCAGCTCTGCTCTTTCGTAAGAGAACAGGTTTTAATGTCTCATGTTTCAGGCTCGTTTCCTGTCTCTATTCCAAATTAATCTGGCTAGAGGCAGGCTTTGAAATAGTCATTCATACTTCTCTGTTTCCACACATACACACATGCGCCGACCACCAGGAGACAAATGCTAGTGCATGATTAGCGATTTAACTAAGTTACCTTTTAATCATAAACTACTGTGGCATCTTAGGTGCTGAACTTCGTCTTGTCTGACTGTCGGGGACAGTTATTGGCACCAGCCCATCTACTCTTGTTGCTACAGGTCAAACCTGCCCATGGTAACCTACAAAAAAAAAAAAATAAAAAAATAGATCGTCACCCAATTAAAAAAGAAGCAGAAGTCCAGTGTGACTGGAAGAAGGCAACTGGGATAACATCCTTTGGAAACAAGTGTGTGTAACTGTCAGGGCATTAGAAAATCTGTCACATATCCTAAAAAATAATTGCTGACTTGGCTTTCCACAGCTGCTTAAGCAGTTATCTAAGCAGTCATTACAAATGTATAGATTTGGTTTTTTCTGAATGTCTGTCTGTGGCACTAAAGCTAAATGCAGATTGGCCCCAGAACAAATCCTTTGGCCTGTGCACACAATTTAAAATCATCTTCACAATGGCTAATGCAAAGATAAAAACCCTAACCAACTGTACCAATTTTTTCCAGATTAAAAAGCAAGTCAATACATAGTTTTGTATTGATCATGGTTTTGTATGGAATCCTGTTTTCAAGAGCACTGGTTCCCAAAGTGGATGTGGTCCTACATGCAGAAAAATGTCACATTAAAAAAAATTCTGATTATAAAAGCCACCTTCTGGACAGGTTGCAAAAAGGTGTTTGATTCTGCTAACTAGGGGCAGGTGTGGAGATAACATCATTCACTTTCATATCTGGCAAATATCATAGCAAGTGGTGTGAGGTTTTGACCAGCAGCAGTTAAATGGAATGGCT
Organism: Calcarius lapponicus; assembly: GCA_039654755.1. NCBI lineage: Eukaryota > Metazoa > Chordata > Aves > Passeriformes > Fringillidae > Calcarius > Calcarius lapponicus. The sequence continues at coordinate 49,065,622 of CM077462.1, read as the reverse complement.
ATTTTTGTGTGCTGCTTTCCAGTAAGATTCTTTAGATCTATGGCTGTCAAACTCTGGCAGAAGTGCAGAATATAGTGATGAAATTTTATTGCATTTATAAAGAAAACAATGCATAATTCTTTGGCTAGGTTTAAAAAGATGAAAAAGATAGTTTCTGTGGCAATTAGGAAAATGTAGTTGTTTGCAAGGCAGTCTCAGGAACTGGTCGTGTTTGAAGGATACTGGTCCTCACTGCAGCTCTGATTTCAGGAAGGATATTATGTCATTCTGTGTACCAGTGTATGGCCTGGATTGAATGGAAAGAAAGGGTCACTTATTTCTCTACAAGTTTATTTGAAAATGTTTTGGGTGCAGTGCTAGTACCAACTTAGTGTTCAAACAGCATTAGCTGAGGATGTGGTGGATTAACACACCTCTTCTACCTGTCACGGTGCTGATTAACATTCCCACTCGTAACCTGTGAGCTGTCCGGGACAGCCAGGGCTGCCAAAGCCAGCCAGTGGTGCTGAGATTTTGGAGAAGCTGCATGGTGAGGAGTTTCAAGGTTGTAACTTTTTTTCCTGCAGCTTGTTGCATGGATGGTCAGTCTGTGGTGAATGACCTCTGCTCCTCTTTCACAGCTTTCCAACCTGTTCTGCACAGAGCTGTGGAAATTATATTTGTATAGTACCTTGATCATGTGATGTATGTTACTGTTCAGTGTATGAAATATTTACGTATTTTGGGTCACTAAGAATAAATACATAATTTCTTTTATTGATGTAAACTGGGGACAGAATCCACTGTTGGTCAAGTGTAAGTTCATTAGCAGTAAGGAAATTATGTGTGCAGATAGATGCTGATGTCTGTCTGTAAGCCCATATGTAGGCCGACACACATCTAGTGCAAAACCAAGGCACACATTTTTTCTACAGTGCCCCAAGTAATGAATAATAATTTTGATACAAAGAGTTGTATTAGCAATACCAAAAAATCTAAGCCTAGCTAATATCACTCAGTTGGAAACCTCCAGTTTACAATCTGGATGAAAAACCTAGATCCATCAATCCTTCACAATACTTTCACCAAGTTTTGCTGGATTAGCATGTCACCCTCTCTGCTTGTTTTGTTCATACTGTAAGCAGTGTGAGGGTACTGGATCAGTCCCCATCCTTTTCCCAGAGGATATTTGAAGAGTACTCTAAAAAGGGTGGAGTTATCAGGCAGTGCTTTTAGAGGTGAATGAGTTTTATCCCATTAACAAATGGGATTAATAACTAGCAGAGTGCCACAGAGAAAATTATCAATAATATATTGAAAAGTAGATTAGGAGATGCAAGATGAGAACCAAAACTTGCTTTCAGTCATTCAGTTGAGTAAAGCACGTAAATCATTATTTAGTTGCTTGAATTTGTATGTCTTTAGTCGTACATTTTAAGGCCATTAAGACAAAGTATTTGAGCATAGCTACCCCAATTCTTGTGTTAGCACCTCTCCAACCTAATAATTTGAATTATAGCATATGTTTAGAAAAAGATCCTGCATTTTAAGATTTTTGGAATGGTGAATCCTGCCTTGTTAATTACTTTGCTGAAAACAGATCTGCCACATGTTTAAGTGCTAAGCTGCCCTGAGGCTTGTTTGAATACCTGCTCTCTGCTGCTTACCCAGTTATTTTTCACTTGCTCGTTTTCAGACTGGAGGCACCTGAAGTAGGATTGTTATGTCAGGGAAATTTTTTCCTTAGTGAAAGGAATGTTTTACAAAATCACAACATATCCAATGTACAATGTATAAAGCAGTCAAAGCTTCCATTCCTAGTCAGTAATGCAGTGTGATACAAAGTGTTGCACATAGTGCTAGCTTTTCAGTCATTAGCTGCATGTACTGTTCTAAACTGTGCTAATTTACGCTATCATGTCGCAATACAGCCTTTCTTCCTCCCTGAAAAACACATTTGCTGAAGACTATTTCCTTTGTATTTTCCTTTGGTGTTAGTTAAAAATAAACTAAATGAGTCATTAGAGGAATTATACTATTTAATCATTTCTAAAAAGAAAATCACCACATGGGAAATGACAGGAACCAGACTGTTATTTCAATCAGATCATACTTTGAAAGTCCTAAATATTTCGTTCATGTACACCACCAAGTCCTTCAGGCAGAATTATGAGGTGGCCTGTGAATGTGAGTGGCAATTATCTGTTTGGCATTAAACAGGTAATTTCAAGATGTGATCTTTTTGATGATTCCCTTTCCCCCATAAGGCCAGTTGTTTCCACACTGAAGGGGACACATGCCTCAGCCTAAAGGAACAGGGTGTAGCATGCTTGGTCTGAGGCATTTATTCAAACTCTGTATGCAGTAACTGTATGAGAATTCATTGACGATTACTCATGTTTTCTTTAAATAAATAAGGTGGTGACTTTCAAGAATTTATATAACATGAGTCACAAAGTTGTTATTTCTTTTACAGTACATGGCTAAACTCAGTGCAGAACAGAAAATTTAAAAAGTTGCTGTAGGTAAAAAGTAGTGAAGAATTAAGGCCATACCCTGAAAATGTTAAATTGGACTGTGCAGTACAGGTGTAGAGTGTAAGTCAAGGGGAATGAAGCCACATCTGCCCCAGCATAGACAGGCTGGTAAAGAAATGTTCTCTTTCACCTACAGTAAAATTAGATTCTTCATCTGCACATTCAATAAGACAATAATATGAAGAAACAAATGAAAACAAGACAAATTCCTATTCTCAGTGAGTAAATTCCTGCCCACAGTGTGTAATGTCCCGTGATTTGTCTCAGTTCATGTCCACAGGCAAGAACAGTTGAGGAAAATTGTTCGATGGAGCAATATTAAATCAGACTTTCAACTTTTCAAGGCAAACTCTCCATTCAACACTCAGCAAATGTTTTATACTCTTATGTGTTGCAATTTCAGTTTCGATCTTGTATGTCTGCTATTACCTTTGGTCACCTGGATTTGTCTGGTTTGAGTGAGTTTTAGAAGTGCAAACAAATGCACTTTTCTGTCTTATAGTCTTCCCTTTGTAATTAGTTCAAGGTGTTTAATTCTTCTATTTTTCTAAGCAGGAGTAGAATTTGTGGAAAGCGTTACAGAAGTATACAAGTGACTTGGAAAAAAATATGCAATTCAAGTGACTTAAATTTCAACAATTACTGTACCATAAGAGATAATATGCTCTCGTATTCAAAAGGAGAGGAGGGAAATCATGTAGGTGAAAATGTTGCAGTCACAGGCTGCATTTAAAAAGCCCACATAAAATTCCTGGTACGCACACAGGTGTGGATTACAGGATGGGAAATGGGATACAATTAAAAAATGAAAGACTGTGAGTTTGGTCAGACATCCAAAGAGGAAAAAATACAGTTGTTCACACAACCTGAACTATAGCCTTTCTCATGTTCTAGATGCTGGCCACTTCACCTGCACATGTTTAAACCTCCCTGATTGAACACAGGGAAGTGAAAGATTAACCAACAAGATTCAGCCTTGGTGGTAATGATACAAACACCCTCACTTAGGTCATCTCTGACCTGTGCTGGTGGTCTTCTCTCTTGCGCCTGTAAGCTGGGAAGTCAGGGCAGCAGTACCTTGTAGCCACTTTTCAGCCCCCGGTGCCTCCTCTTGTGGTGCTTCTGTCTATGCTCCAGCCCAGGCACACAGGAGAGGACAGAACTGGGGCTGGGATTGCCCATGGCACCAGGAGGAACATCCTTAGCTGCAGAGCTGCTTTGCAGACCTCAGCTGGGACATGGTCCACCCCCCTCCACCATTAGATATGTGTGGGGCAGGTGTGTGCTCACAGCAGAGGGATCTTTGGGTTGGTTGTTTCATACACTCTTTAAGGTCCTTTAGAAACTGAGACCCTATGTCACCTGAAACTTCTTCATCATCTTTTCTTCCTTATACACTCTTTCCTCAGGTCCTTACACCTAGACTTGAAGAAACTAGAGTTCCTCAATTAAATAATAGGATTTTTAAATACTTTTATTATGTACTTGTACTCTGAAATGGTTGAAGTATTTGTGGGAAACTTTAACACAAAAAATGTGATCATCCTTAGAGGTATTTATAAGCTCAGAGTGCCCTGTGATATGTTTATATTAAAAACAATATTGGTATATAAGAGTGCAGTCCAGCTAATTAAAGTTTTAAAAAGTTGTTCTTCATAAACAACAGGACATTTAAAAGGGAGAAAACCTTCACTGGAGCCAGTATCTGGCAAAAAAGTTCAAATATGTAACTAGAAGTGGACTGTGTGGTACTGGAGATTTGATTCAACAATAGTGGCTATTTCTAGTCTGAAAGCTGCACAGCCACGAAATGTCAAAGGCACTTCAGCTGACACATGCAGGTTGGACACCAAAAAGTAAATCTTGGCTCTTCTTATAAGTTAGGAGACTTTTACTCTCAATTTCACTGAAAGCAGGATTTCAGCCAAGGTGAAATCTTAACTTGAGGCTTTCTTACTTTGAAACTGTGAAATGAACAGCTGTAGTTGTGCTATATATCTTCTGCGTTGATCATGGAGGAGACCGAATTTCATATTAACCCCATTGTATAAGTAAAGACGGTAATATTAAAAGACATTTAAGCCAATAAATGCAAGATTTATGCTCAATAAATGAATCACTAGAGTAATAATAATCAGAAGGGGAATTAGTTTAAATTTAGAAGAAGTGATAAGTCACTGTGGCATATAAAATGCTATATAACAGAAGCAAAATGGAAATTACTCACAATAGTTGATTAATTAAGAGATTATGTATACAGCATTTTTTTTACTCAGTTTCTTACATCTGTATTTATACAGAAATCTCTGAAAATAAAGTGCAGTGTTTGTACCATGAGCACTGTAAATGTTAATTTTAAAAAAATCTGCAGTTTTAGGTTCCAAACAGATACTATTATTTCTTGGCAGTAGATATTTATGTGCTTTTAATTTTTATTCCTGTGCAAGCTGTGTAGTCAATGATAGCATCTTAGCCTCACTCATTTTTTTATCTTACTCCTATCATATGATATTCTCAGATGTTTAATTGCACTTAAACAAATATATGAGCTGTTTCAAATAGGGCATCACATATGTTCGGACTAGTGCCTAAGAGAGTGAGCAAACAGGACCCTTGTTACTAGGTTATGAAACAATTGTCCGTAGTTGAGTTTGTTACACCTTTTAATAGCTGCTTTTGAGGGTAAAATGATGAATTACATGTCCTGTGAGCTAGATCCAGTATAATACTAGTTGTGTCATTTCTTATTTATACTCATTTTTATAGATATATAAATGTGAGCGAGTGAGAAACCCCTCATCTTTGTGCCTTGTGGTGCACTTTTTGCTTAAAAACCTGAGGAGTTTCCCCTTTCAGGTCCAGTTTAATGGGTCAGAGAAGAACACCATAATGTGGGAGAGAGGGGGGCTCGAGCACCTTGAGCTGGACTATTTAGAAGCTATTGAAGAGTAGACAGTATGATTCAGAGGACTTGGGAGTATTTTGGCTTGGCTGAAAAGGATGTGTGTGACTCAGTTTGAAAACATCTTGTGGGTTTTCACCTCTTATTTGTTACAGGAGTGAGTTTAATTCTACAGGGAGAAAACAATCCCTCCATAGCAATTCAGAACACATGGGATTTTGACTAATACAGACACAGAGATGAACAATCCTTATGATAAGTTAGGTAAACTTGACAAAGTAACTTGGTTTAAAGTAATGGGCTGTGCAGTACATCTTAAGTAAATACCATCTGCCAGGCATGGAAACTGCCTGCCTGGAACATACCAGATATTTTGCTTTCCAGTCAAAGCTCTTTGCCAAAGAAGGACTCAGCCCTGCTACTTACTCAGATGAACCTTCCCCTGTGCTAAAGGAGCAAAATAATACATCCTAATAATGTCAACTGGTACTGTTTTAATGATCTAGATGTTACAGGCCTCTGGCAATAGTTGTGCTCTCTTTTAATTGGATTTTGGTTGAAGGAGGGTCTGTTTGTGTGAGCAAAGTTTTCAGGATTTGGAACCAAAATTTCTGTCTATTTATTGTGATTTCTCTCCTTTAGTCCCAATGGCCTAGAGGGTATCTGATGTTTTCCCCCCTAATGGGTCACTAGTGTCTTTCATGGTTTGTTTATTTTATTGATTTTGCTGTGCTTGTTTCTAGTCCTCCACCACTTGAATGGTTTAGGAATATGGATAAAAACAGTAAATTCAAATTGGAAAATCTCTAATTTAATTCTAGCTTTTATCCTCTTTAGTCACAAACACACACCCACTGGCATTCAGCACCCTCCAGACCTGCCATTTTCTGGGAGATTTCTCAGCTTCCTTTCTGCAATCATTTGCAGGAAAATACAGCACCATACAGCTTTTACTGCTGAATGGGTTGGGAAGTGAGGATGGTGGTACAGCTTTTACTCCTGTGTAACACTTCTCTGCAAAGAACTATTGCTTCTCCAAACCCCTCAGTACATGCTGAACCATGTGGTTTTTCCCTAGATCTCTGACAACACTTCCCTCTTCCTTATTGCATGTATCCTTTGGGCCAATTACTTCAATGTCCATTTATCCACATTATTACCCAGAAACTCCTGCTTGCAGATATTAGGTGTTGATACATCGCCTTCCTGTGTGGGTACAGCAGTAAAATGTCCCTCTGAGTCTGAGTGGGCACATCTGTGCTGTTAAATAAAAGAGATGGGAGGTGAGCTTGAAGTACTGAGCAGATTCTCTAGCTCTGTTTTGGGCTTCTCCAGCTGGCTCAGCTCAGACTAAGCCTCAGAGAGGACTAGTTATACTACTAGGTAGCGAGGACATGAGGTGAGTGATGCCACTTGACCAAAAAACAAGAATCAGTCTGTGTTTCATTTAGCAGCATAATTGTAACCCCTCTTCCTGCTGCCACAGAAGGTGCAAAATGAGGAAAAACCTTGCTCACAAGGTCTAAAGATCCAATATTGAAGTTTCTGTAGTATTATCCTCCAAAAGAGGTAATACAATTTTTAATGCCTGAAGTTTCTGATGAAAATATGCAAAAGTAAATGTATCCTGTCATGGGGTGCCTTTTCATTCCTGCAAAAATGCAGAAATAAATTCTGTTTAAAAGCCAAGTACTTAAGTAGTTTTCATCATATCATACTGTGAAACAGACATTTCATATTAGCTAACCACAACCCCATCCTTCTCCTTTTGAAATCAGTATCCCAAATCTGTGTAAGGTCAGAACTTGCAAAAACCATTCAAACTAATTAGATCATATTAGATCATATTGCTGATCCCAATCAAGTGTCCTTGCAAAAGACCCAGGGTTTGAAAAGGGACCAAAGATGTAAGATGACTCTAGATTTGAGGAGGAAGCAGTATCTCTGTCAACACTCAAATGGCACAAGGGTGCCATCTTTCACTTGTGTGAAAGGCACAGTCCTTTTCCATCGTTTCAGCTTCAGGAAGCACAGAATGTTTCATTTTCCCTAGCCCCCAACTGATATGGAAGTGGGAGTCTGGACAGGACAAGACTCTCAGAGCCGCACAATGTGGCTTTTTCATGATATATTTGGCAAACTTTAATGTTCTGCAGGATGAATCTAAGTTTTGTGTCTTTAATTGCATCTGATGGCGGCAGCTGAATATCTAATCATTTTGTAACTTCAGAGGTGATGGCTTTCTCTTCCTGCAAACATTTATCTGAAGGGGATAATGTAAAATCCAAAAGTTAGTGCTTGGCACAGAGGGTAAGGCAGTAAGTCCTTGGCTTTACGTTTTTTTCCTTTTTCTTTTCATTTTTACAGCTATATTTATATATATTTCTGAGGACATTTTAAAACTGTCATCCTGTCAGCTTCAAGTCGTTAAAAGTGTGGCAGTCTGCCTAGGTCTTATCCAGAGTTAAGAGGAGTTTCTTGTCTCTTAAATTCAGCAATATCTGTCTTAAAAGTTCCTTTCAAATCAACAGACTGAGATATCAGAATACTTTTTCCAAAACTATAATTCGAACTGCTGATTCTGCATTAAAACTAAACACCCTTGCCAAAACCTGAGCCACGGCAGCAAAAGCTGCATTTCATACTACTGCCTGAGTGCTGTAGCCTGGACCAAATAATACAGGCACTGATTCATGGCCAGGATTGCTCTATCTGCATCCAGTGCTTCATGCTGAAAGCTGGAGCTGTCTTCATCGTGGTGATGGCTGATCAGACATGGCATCAGTGGTGCTACCTGGGGAGATGAGTGGCTGCAGTTCACCCTGAGGCCATCCCTCCCCAGCAGCTTGCAGCCTTGACATCCTCCTTGAAGGGCTGTGGGTGCCAGCAAGAGGCAAAGGGGTGCCCTTGCACTTGCACATGGGGTAATTGTCAGTTCAGACTAAGAAAGTTCTGTTTACCAGCAGCTTCTGAAGGGAGGAAGAGATTTCTGGTGACATTTTAATTCCCTTTTATGCAGAGCTATTTTTAGACAGTGCTGCTGCCAGTCATATCAAATTCTTTGTGTCTTTTGAATTTTCACTGAACTGCATAATAAGCGTTTCAGCTCCCTGACGCATAATGGCAGTGTTATTTGCTGAAAGTCTTATTATTTCGAGTGGCCTCTTATCTGAAGATCAATTCATTAGTTCTGGCCTCTGAAGTTTAAAATGAAACAATTGCAATTGCTAAAGAAAAAATTAAATTACACTTTGTTTCAGTAATACTTATTTTCTCTAATGTTGGGTACTGAAAGTCTATTTCAAGGCTGACAAATCAGATGATCCATACATTTTTCTGGGCTGTAATCTGACCTCTGACATCCACAGCTTGTCAAGATGTGTGAGAGAACTGGGCTACCACTGAGGGAAATTTAGTTCCTTTTCCATTATTTGGTTTATCATTTTAGTCAGAGAGTGCAAACCAGTTTCCACCAGTTTCCAGATGCTCATGGAAAGCCACCAGCAATGAGAACTGCAAGGAGAGGTCATTTAGGTTACTCAGCTAAGTTTACTCAGCTAAGTAATTATATGTTACTCAGAAGTGTCTCAGACCTTTGAAGTTGCATTGTTCTAGAAAGTTGTGTTTTGGACCATTTCTGTGGAAGACTTTGGTTAAGAAAGTTGCTGTATTGCCATTGGATTCTCGTTGGGCATGGGGCCTAAAAGTTGTTGTACAAGCAGGAAGACAGTTTTGTGATGTGTGAAAATAATATCATGTTATTTTCTGTGGTCTGAAGTCCTGGAAATTCCCCCATCTTGAGTCTTCAGTGAAGACTGGTATAAAGCTATCGGCATTTTCATGGTTGCTCTGCAGAGCCACTGACTCCTGCACTGGCAAGGCTTTTTACACCTCCATGTTGCCCGTGAATGTTTCTAAGAACAAAAAGTTTTCAAAAAAACTGCCAAGAGCAATAGAGAGAGCTTTTAAAATGCAATCTGAATATATATAGTACACAGAATTTTAAGGATAAGGACACAAGTAGTTGAGTGAGTAGCTTTTCTTGTTCAGCAAAACATTTCTGTTACCAGAATGCTTTCTTCCTCCTGAGCACCTGAAGCTGACGGTTGAAAATTTTCTGGTTGAAACTATAACTTGCTTTTTAGAAAGCTTATGAAAACCCAAAACTGTAGAATAATTGTCTTAAGTGAATATTCAATAGACATAGCCACAACCCATTTACAGTGAATCAAAAAAGTGCCACTCATTTTTTAAGTATTCCGTATTGACTCTGTAGCAGCTGGAAAACTATAGCAAGTTTTAATTATCTTCAGAAAACAAAAAGCTCCCGCTAACACATGCTGGTTTTTATCAGCAGCTGTTGTATGCTGACATACTCTTTCAGCATATATGAGGCTCAGCTGTCCTAAATAATCATTGTAAAGTGTAAAATAGATTTATAGTGATGTTAATTTCTTGTTAGATATTTAACTACTGATGTAATTCATACTGAATTTAGGTCTGCTTCTTTGTTTAAGCTAAAAGAAAATTATTTAAAACCAGGATTAATATTTAAGAGGTGAAAATAATTGAGCTGTGGTAAAATTTTAACAATCCACTTAAAATAATCAGATTCCTTGTTGTCATGGTTTTAGCATTTGTGTAAGTGTAAAATTTGACTTCCTGTCTTTGAGTAACAATTACTGCAACTTTATAGCAATGAAAAAGTTACAAATTAATTTGCTGATTTAAGGAAAAATCTTTACATGTCATCCTTTTATTAGCAGAAGTGGAGATCTTTATAGCAGTGGCAGTTGTCAAATCAGATGCTGCAATTTTGTTTCTTGCACGGTTTAGCAGAGTTTGTTGTTTTAATGGCACTAGTGTACTCTTCAGTCTGAGACACCAATAAATATGTGCGACATTTATGCTTCAGAAATGTTTAGAAAGACACATAGGTATGGTAAGTTTTTCTTTCAATGTATCTTAAGCCTGCATCTTCTCTAAAATGGAAAATTTGTGATTAGCTCAATTTTCCATTACCTTATATTCTCTGTGATCTATTTTAATTTTGCACTGAAAAAATACAAAAGATATCAGGCAATCTGTAAAATGTGTTGTTGGCACCAAGGCAATTATAGACCATTTCTTTTTCACATGAGAGATTGACAGAGATTTGATGGTTTCCATTCTGAGGCTTAACCTGGAGGGAAACGTTACATTCAGCAGACTGGACTCTTGACATCTGAAGAAGTCCTTTAATATGAATTAAAAATATGCATGAGACTCCACATAGTTCTATTTCACTGAAATGACTATTGACTTTTGGACTTGAGTTTTCACCCAGCCTGTTTTTAATCAAACTGCATCTACTGAAATACAGTTCAGGTTCTAGTTTTAAGTAGGACTCAGGTGACGTTCATTCAGGCTGTGTCCGTGTGGTTACACAACAACTTCACACCAGCTGGATAAGGCACAACATTCCTTTGCTGTCTTAGAGACCTAGAGTTCAGATCCCCAGGAGAGAAAGACACTGTGCTGAAACAAAATATCTCTAGTTTGCATTAAAATATAATGCAGGAGCATCACAGTAGCACCACTAAATGCAAGAAATAATCCTGGTTGTAGTCTCACATTCAGAAACCGTGATTTCATGTTTGATCTGTCTGCTTCACTGAAATGCCCTAAAACCCTCCAAAACTTCAATGTACAAGAACTACCCAGGCAACAAGAGAGCTTTACAGGATCACATAATAATTTAGGTTGGAAGAGACATTGGGAGATCATCCGCTCCAGCTCCTGTTCAGAGGAGAGACAGCTGGATCAGGTTGTTTGGTGGACCTTGTCAGGTTTACTTCTGAGTTCTCCAAGGACTGATATGCAACTTCCAGATGTGCTCTGGGCAACTTGTGACGTTATTTGATCACCTTCATGGGGAATTTTCTTTTCTCTTATGTCTAATTGGATTTGAAATTCTGCAACCTTGTTTCTGTTGCCTTTTATCCTACAGTTGTGTCCCTCTAAAAAGACCCTAGCTTCACTTTCCTGTTAAGTAGATGAAGCCATTAATTAGCTCTACTAGCCTTTTCTCCTTAAAGTTAACAAACCCAGCTCTGCTGGTCTTTCTTTCTATGTCAAGTGCTTCAACCCTCTACAGGGCTTGGTGTGATTTGCCCATGATACCCTTGTGCTGGGGAACCCCAAAATTAACAGAGTAGCCTGTAGTTTCACAGGTGTGAATAACAAAAAAGCAATCATGTACCTTGATCTGCTGGCTACACTCTTCCTAATGCACTAGCCTAGTGTGAGGGTGATATTGTTATCAATTTGTTGCCAACAAAACCTAAAGGACTTTTCTGCAAGGGCTGTCTATCCAGTTAGCCCCAGTCTGTCTGGTTGCAGAGGATTATTTCATCCCAGCTGCAGGACCTATGTGGAATGTATGAGGTTCCTGTCAGCCAATTCCTCCAGCCTGTCAAGGTTGAGGAGCAACTTCCAGCAACCTCCTTTGAAGAGCAGCTCTCCAGCATCTCAACTTCCATGGTTTGGTATCATCCACAGATTTGCTGAGAGTGTACTTTATTCCATCATCCAGGTTGTTATTAAAGACATTAAACAGTATCAGCCCAGTATCACAGTATCACTGCCTCGGAGATACCAATAGTAACCAACAACCAGCTGGACTTTGTATTGCTGAGTACAGGCTGTGAGACCAGTGATCCAGTCATCTCCCTCACCATTTCTCACCCATGTAATCTATGGTTCACTTACCTGGTTTAGCTATGAGGATGTGGTGGGAGACCAAGTTAAAAACAAGCCTCCTTGTTTGTCTCCTTCCCTAACAGCCCATGGTTTATGGTGTGTCTGTGAATGACCCAAGTTCAAGATCTTGCCCTATGGCGTAAGCAACAATAAACCTTTGTCACTTGTAACTTCTGCCAGCTTCAATTTTATATAAATTAATAACTGTACATCAGCATAGATAATTGAACCAGGACCCCCAATTTCATTGATCTGTGCCATAAGCACTATGCTGCAAAGTCAGTCTCAGCAGACCTTCCAGTTCTGTAGTATACATGGTGTAGGATCCATAATTCATTGAATGAAGCTAACCTGTGGTTCTGCAGTCTTTAAAAAGAACATAGGATGAAAGCAGAGAAAAATAAACTGACTTTGTAGCTTTGTTTATTTGTGATTTGTCTTGGTGAGCTGTTAATGTTTAGTCAGTCAAGTCCAATGAGTTGATGCCATTTGAATTAAGTTGTTTTATCCCAGCCTGAGGAGCTGCAGATTAATCTAAGAAAATTTGGAGCAAAGAAGAGATACAGGGTGAGATAAGAGGGGAGCAGCAGGTCTGCTCCACCCTTCCCAGTATATTTATTTCCAATGTACAGCTTGAGGTGAGGCCATATCTGCAGAGCAACTGAACAAGCCACAACGGAGATCAACTCTAAAGCAAATGAGGGGTAAGGAGACAGACAAGGCATGTAGGTAGGTCACTGTTGTCACTAATGCAGGAGATAGAGGAAGCCACCAAAAATATCCAGTGATGCTGAATCAGAAGTTGTTTTTCACGCTGGCTTCTGAGTCTTAGTCTTGCCCCAGGCAACGGATAGCAGTATTTAAACTGCCATTATCTATCCAGGAGTACAAATATGACTTAGGTGAAGGAGGGCAAGTAAATGCAGGTCTGCTGCAGAGATGTACACGTAAGAAAAATGCATGTACGCAGGTTTTTAGTCCTATGAAGACAGAAGAGTTTGGAACTAAAAATAGGCATCTAGTTATTGTTATCTGCTTTTTTTTATATCCTCTGTCCTAAGTCCTATCAGCAGAGGAAGAAAAAAAATCCCAGAAAACAAACTCATTTAAAAAATTGCTTACTCTTTCTAGGAAACATTTAAAAGACCAAAGACCATCACAGATACCTTTATATGATCAGAGTAACTGGACTGTAGGAATTAGCTTAGCCAGATAAGTAGTTTTATTTGCTTTAATAATAAAGTAAATCACTCATTAAAAAAAAAAAAAGTTCACCTGTGAAGTATTGGCTTTAAAATATTTTGACCTTAAGAAACCTGAAGGACTTTAGATTACCTTGGAGTCCACTGTGATTCTGTATCTGGAAAACCTAGAAAACTTTACTAGTCTCTTCTTAATTGGTATGTTTTGTACCACATCAAAAACTGTAACAAGTTCACACTGGCTAGCAGAAATAATTAAGTTCACCAATTTTTATAAATGGTGCTTTTGAAGTAAAGCATGACCTTAAAGACGCTTTTTTTTTTTTTTTTACTCCCTGACCCTCCTTCTCAGAGCATTTGAAACCTTTGAGGTAAGCAGAAGTGACAGGTGTTCAGCAGCCTTAGAAAACTCTGGTAGCATCTCTGTAAATTGGAATCTGTAGCTGCTACTGCAATTTGAAGATGAGAAGATGGACACAGCAAAGCTCAGTGATTTTGATGGAGTACAGGTGGCAGCAGAGCAGTGAAGCCAGAGTTACAGTTCCAGTGTCCCCCAACACCGTGTTCAAGTACACTAGACCACACTGCCTTGCCAGAATAGAAAGACACACAAGGCATACTGGCACTAAAATACTAGAATACTAATAAATGCTAAAATTTATTTCATGGGGCCTTTCACCTACAGCTCTTTGCAAAGGAATTGGCAAAGGTACAGGCATGGCAGTAGCAAGATGACAGATGTGGCACCAGTGAGATGCGTAACATCTCTGCACATCAGAGAAGGCATCAGTCAGGGCCAGTAGCTGGCATGGAGCACCCTGGGGGAAATCCTTGACCTTATATAAAAACTACACCACCCAACACCTCTTATAACTGACCTGAAACTCTAACATAAATTATCTCCATTGAAGGAAGACCTGAATGAAATTTCTTGTGCTGGCAGCAGTATGTGTTGGAGTCTCGGAGTGAGTGGGGCAAGGCCTGGGGTTTGTTTCTGCAGCATTGGCTGTAGCCTGTGTTGGTTTGGAGAAGTGAGCAGCTCACTGCTCAGCCCCCAGCTCTGGTCAGTGTCAGTGGGCATGTAATCCAGCTGAAATGCACATTCTTACCAAAAGGGCCGGTTTTGGTCCCGGCCACTTCCCTCCTTTGGATGGAGGCTGGTAAAAGTGTGACTACAGGATGACTTGTTCGCATCATTGGCCCAAAAGATTGTGCTTGTATGGTTTTATTACAAGGTAGGTGGTAAGAATGTGTAGTGAGTTATGGGACAGCTCTGTTTAATGCCAATCAGCAGTGTTACTGAATTAAAAGCAAAGACTGTAGCTGCACAAGCAATGCAGAGAAAGGCAAAAAAGCAGCTGGGTGTATTGGATTTGTTTGCACATTTCTAATGTGTCCTTATGTCAAAACTCAGCAGAATGATAGTAAATAGATATTTCAGAGTATCTTAGTTGGAAATCTAATTAAAATATAGCAAGGTTATGCACAGAACATATTTTAAACTGTTGTTCACATTTGTTTACAAGAAACCTGGATAAAACCCCTTTTTTCCCTTGCCTGGATTGTACTGCCTTTGTTATCTGTGGTCCACTGATATTTGCAACTCTCTTGATTCCTATTGGAAAGCAGTTATTAAACAGGGTGTTTTATTCTTAACAAAAGTTCCTTAGAAACTGGCAGGGCTAAAGGATTTAAAGGTCTCATTCTGAAATGCAGATCATATCTTTTTATTAAGAATTTCTTTGTGGATATTGGAAATGTAAAGTTGACATTTCAAGAGAGATCAGCACAAGCAAAGCACACAGTGCTTAGGAAGAGAAAAGCCAGATTCTTCTGGCATTATTCATAAAGGGAAATATTGGGACCTCATGTGAATCAGCAGGTTGGAGGCTGCAATGTGGCAGTAATATCATAGTGCTCTTTGAGCATGTTTGGGAAATTCAGAGCTTCGGAACAGGTCTAAGCTCTTGATTTAATTGCTTATCTATCTACTAGTCCGATTTTTCTCCTTTATTTGGTTTACTTTCTTGCCTTATCACTCTCTACCATAAGAAATAACAACACAGATTTTGGCCCCATATTTTGCATCTGCCTACAGAGATAACTTTCCATAACTGCCATTTTCATTTTGGTATTTTCCCCTTCCTTATCACATTATGCACATGCTCCCTCTTCCAAATCTGCTAAGAAAGTATGCTAGCAATGTGCCTTTACATGTTTGACAGAACTCCAGCGTACATAAGATCACTGATCATTAAAAAAAGGCTTTCTAAACAAAATCTTCCTCTTTTTCTTTTTTTTTTTACTTTATGGGCCTTTTTTTCAGTGTTTATGCACATCTTAATTTGGCTGCACAGAGTCTGCTTGTATAGATGCCCCTTTTACCCTTTCTTCTCATTTTGCCTCCCTATTCTGTAAACAAAATGGAAATGGAAATATGTCTTTAAGCTCATAATTAAAAAAAAAAATCATGGATTTGGAATGTTTTTATTATGTATCAACTGTAGTTAAAAATACAAGTTTTATATTTAGGAGCCTTCATTGCTGCACATTTCACATTTACAAATCACAGAGATGAACACTCGTCTGCAGACACACTCATGAGCAGAAATAGCACGTTCCCAAGTGGTATCATTTGGGGAGGCTGTAGTACAAATTCCCTGGCAGCTGGAAAAGCAGGACAGAGTGCAAGGCAGCACTAACAGAGCTTCTGTGATAGAGGGGAACTCATTATGGCCTTCTAGAAGTCCCCTTGGGGGCCATGTGCTATTCTTGACAACAGCCTGACCCTACAGGGACACTACCAGACTGGATTTAGGAAAATTTCCTAATTTTGTAGTGTTACAGTGATTTACTTCATTCAAGATGTTCTCAGACCTTTTTCCTTTAGGCAAGTGTGGTTTCTTGTCTGTAGCTTGTTCAATAATGGACCATACCCATATGAGTGTGGCTGCTTGGGAACCCCACACTGCCACATCACACGTTGGAGTGCATCCTCCCATAATTTTAGTTATTTCGGCACTGCAGAATTTGGGCACATGTGGAATTGAAGGTAGACTGAATTAAGGATTCTTGTCTACCCCGTGTATGTTCTAAGAAACTTGCAATACAGCACAATTCAGTTATACAAACACATAATATATGCTCAGTATGCCCTAAATAATTCTGCCATGTGCCATGGAGAAGATGAAACTCATCTATGCAAGAAACTCTGTACTGCTGACTTCACCCATGAAAATTTTGGGAGCACTCCAGCAACAGTGCATCCATCAGTCAGTCACGTGTTTCCTTCCTCTCTCCTGCAAGGTTTATTGCCAGTTCCACCTGTGAATGTCCCAGCTCGGACCCATGCAGGAGAGCTCTGCCCTGTGGGCACCCAAGCACAACACTCCAGGCCGTATATGAAAGCAGGCTCTTAGCACCTTGGACCCTTCAGCAAATCGTGTGACAGCCTGTTGTGGGGCACTGTGGCTGTCCCTGCTAAGCTTCTGGGTAGCACAGTGACTGAAAGACCTTTGGCTGTGCTCACTCTCCCTTAGTTTTGTTATGGCTATGGCCAGGTGCACAGCCAGCGCACAGAGATGGATTGTTTGTTCTGCAGTGGGTTGTGCCCTCCTTGCAACATGGATCCAGTCTAGGAGGTATTTGTGGGGTATTACAAAATGGCTTGTGACCCAAGACAGGAATGGTGAGATCATGAGCACCGAGGGACCGCTGGGACAGCAGCTGTTGCCTGTTGCAATCCCTGTGGCACAGCTGCATGCAGACAGGAATGTCTGGCACGGAGGGAGTGCACCAGTGAGGGGATTACACACTCATGGAGATTAAGACAACCATCAAGTAGTTTTGCATAAGGCTCTTGAGGTTAGCCAGAGGCAACCATGCAGATGCAAGTTTTGAACACCATCCCATGCCAGAAGTTAGATGCCATCACTAAACTGTCACAAAGCTCAAAGAGTGGCTGCCTTGTTGTTAGAAGTCAATAAGCAGTGACCCTGTGGGGATTTGACAGAAGACTCAGGTTTGATGAACTAGTGGCAAGTATGTAAGATGCTATTTGCTTCAGGAAGAGTTAATTTAGGTGAGTTGGGCTGATGGTGGCAATATTTGCTTGTCTTGAGGAGTACATCAGCAGAAAGGATTGCAGGTGTAAGGTGGCCCCAAAAACAGGTAGCTGAGGTTCTGCTGTGTGTATGGTGCTGACATGCCCAGGAAGTCTGATATTTACCTGCTTGAGGAGAAGGAATCTCCTTTTGCTCTGAAGAGGATAATTACTTTTCTCAGTGTTTTGTGCCTGCAGTTAGTTGCTGCTTTTTTGCATGAAACTGCATCATGGGATAATAGCAACCAGAGGAAGAAAAATCTATCCCTATTTTGGTTGGTGGAGACCACATTTGCCTGACTGAAGGCTATATGGTGGTGCCTACAAAGGTGCCAATGTCCTCATTGTCTTCAAATGCACCCAGAAACTGCAGTTTTCCTCACTGCAGCCGCTTGGTAGCACTATAGCAGGGAGTGCAGTGCTGCGTGATGTCACTGTTGTTTATTTTGACACTGTTTATGTGACCCTGTGAGACTGAAATACGGTTAAAAGCTCTAGATCCAGGCCTGTGCCTCTCCTTTCTTAGCTAAGCTCTCAGAAACTGGTATATTTATGGGTCATAACATTTAATTAAAAAGTAGGTAAGGATTAAAATACCAACATTCCAAGTGTCTTCATAACAATTAAGTGATAGGGAATAGGCAAGAAAATTGGGAAGTGCAGTGTCCTTTGTAAGCTGAGCATCATGCAGTGAGCAATAATGGAAGAGGAGCCTCCAGCAGGGACACTGCCATCCAACACACAGTCTGTAGAGACAGGAACTCTGCATAAAAGCTTGTCCTAATTTGCCTGATCAAAGCTTCCTGTCAGATTCAAGTGCAGACCTTCTCCACCTAGGCTCTTTGTAGGACAATGTGTGCGTGGTGGGGGGAGTGTTCAAGAGCCTGTTCAACAAGTGCCAAGTACGATTTGTTTAATGCCAAACCTGCTGTGTGAGGTTAGATGTATGTGCCAATGTCAAATATCTTAATCTGAGCCCTAAGTACTGATATAACTCTTTTCTCAGATGCACTGTCAAAGTTAGGCAGTGTGTAGGTTCAACAAGGCTTGTGGCTTATGGTATCTTCTTAATGCATATCATTGCATTGCATATTAACTGTCTCAGCAGAGTCCTTATTAAAAATTTAGCTTGCTATTTCTACAGTAAACAAGATGATGTTTGCTTTGCAATAGATAACACAAACTAGTTCTTGAATACCACCCCCAGCAAAGGCTTGTTTGTGGTGAGTTTGCACATTAGGGTTCAGCTTTGTGCAGATTTTCTTTGGCTTAATAAGGATTGAATTTTTGCTGAAGCCTTTTCTTTAGTGAGCCACTAAGAGGCTCTCTTTCCATTACCCTGCTGCTTATATTCACAAAACTTGTAAGAGTTTAATACCTTTGAGCCATCTGTCTCTCTTTCAAATCAGCCAATTTGTTCAAAAGTTATTGGTGGAGGCGATAAGGAGCCTGACACAGAAAGGGAGACAGACCAAAAACACAAAGCCTGGCCATGTCGGCGGCATTTCCTTAGGAAATCAGTCTAAACATAGATTGCACCAAAAAAATCTTACAAAGAATCTTTGTCGACTAGATCCCTTTCATATAAGTTTCTCCAAGTTTTGAATTAAAAAATGGCTTATAAAAATAGTTAGAAGAGAATTTCGCCCTATTAATGGGAGCTTTCTCTTATTTTTCAAATGCAGCATGAGAGAAAGCCCAAAACAAGGTCTGTGACCAAGAAATGGTATTTGTTCAAAAAGCACCTGCACAGTTAGAGGAACTGTCCAGCTGTGGCAGTGGGATCTGTTTAGAAACCTGCACCTAATGGACATGGACATCTGACTTGCCAGTTCACAGACCTCTTCTGCAAGGCCATAATTTACATTTTGTGTTGTCCATATCTGTCCAGGAGCTCTGGCATTGCCTGTCGAGTTCAAATCTGCTAACACTGAGTAAGTCTCTTAAATCAGCCCATGTCAGCTCAGGGAACAGTGCTATTTGCATTGCAGCCAGAGTCCCATTGCTTCAGGCTTTCAATAGTCATTTGACAAAATAACTTTAGCGCATTAAAAAGCTTACAGTAATGGCTCCAACCCTTATCTTTGTGCACTGTGTAGAGTTCCACCCAAACAAAGGAGGTTATGTTGAGCAACTGAGTGAGTCATTGTAGGTTCCAAACTGAGCATAGGCTTAGGAACAACATTTGGTTACAACAGATGGGAGGAGCACATGCTAAGAAAGATATAACTATCAGCAATTGAAAACATAGCAAGGCCAGAGGCAAATGATATGTACACATGGCTTCTGTATGAGTACATACACAGTATTTCTTCCACACTCAGTAATTAAAAAAAATTAAAATATTGCCTAGTGGGAAATTCAGGCTTCTCACATTAAAAAATTGATATATAATTTCATTAGATGGTAAAATGAGACTATCATGTAACATTTGTCTCTACTTTCCCTATAATAGGGATAAAATATTCTTAGGGCATAAATAGCAATGGACTTGAGTCATAACTGAATAGTTGCTTCATTATGTTACTGTACTGCAGCAGGGAAGTCTTCATGAGCATATGGAAAGCCCACACCCAGGGCTGACTAGGAATGCCAGATAATCCCACAAAACAGGTCAGCAAGTGCACTGGTAGTACTCCTGGGTATCTGAGAAACAGTCTGGTTCTTCAAAGAAATCAGAATTTTCATTGTGTGTGCTTGTCATATGGGATGTGGCTACCATAGGAAGTGCTCCATATGTGGATCAAATATCCTGGTCAGAGGTTGAAGCAAGTTGAGGCTTCTTTGCCACTGGGCCTCATGTCAGGACTCTAGAGGCCCATGCATTAGGTGACACTCCAATATAGACTTTACCCTTTGGGCTGCTTACCTGTTTGTCATCTCTACACTTGCTGATTTATTAAATTATGATACAGTGGAACAGATACAATAAGACAGCCTTTCATCATTAAATCCATTTTGTAATAGTTTCATGCCTGGAAATTCATTTAAGATCTTTATCACCACCCAAGCTGAATCAGGCCAGAGGCACTGGGTATATTTACCCAAGCGTGGTCTCAGGCGCAGGCAGCCTTCCATACCAAGTATAAACAACATCTCTTACCTACCCCTGCAATGAGCAGGTGCTTTCATTCAGTGGCAACAGCTTAATAGGATTGCAAAAGCTGTACGTGCCAGTCATCCCATTGCAGGGTGATTTCTAATGACCTGCCTCTCTGTTGTGTCTCATTTGTGGAAGAAGCCGTCACGCAGCTCATCAAAGTGAATTTAGCCCCATTTGTACTTGCCTGTCAACTGTCTAAGCTCTTGTTTAAGCATCTCCCTTATCACAGCGAGGAGGTACTAAAGGTTATTGTTGTCCTGTCCTTTTTAATTATAGCTGGACAGTACTTTAATAAATAGCAACAGGAGTAAACAAGTTTCAGAGTAGGAAATGAAGGATTGTATTACACTGGAGCTGCTACTTAGCATCCCACAAATCAGTCAGCTGGTAGCTATAACATGTTACTGCTGAGGACCTGCATTAGCAGTAGCCTTGTTTTCAAGGCTTTGAGATATATACATATAGTCTTTGCTACCTTATTAATATTCACAGGATGAGAGAAATATAGCCATGAATATCTATCTAGCAATAGGCCATTTCGCAAAGACACAGAAGTATTGATTTCTATTTTTCAGTGTTCAGTGATTAATTTCTCCACACCAGTTGCCATAATTAAGTTAAGGCTCTTTCTCCTGAGCAGATGATAGCACACCACACAGGCAGGGGTTTGATGTGCAATGAATAAACCCAGATCTTATGCCCCAGCTCCCACCTTTTAGTGAAAGTGAATAATATATATACGTATATATATAAAATCAGGATGGACATGGATGTTTGTGGTACTGACATGTCCAGGAGTCTGAATTATTGAAAACCTGGGTAATTAATATTTTCTGACAGTGTATAGTGGGGGCTTGTTGGCCCCAGGATCCAGGTGCTGCTCAGGCCATCCACATTCTGGGGCAGATGTAACTACTTAGGGGTGCTGAGCAGAGCCAGAGGCTGTCACAGCTCCTTCAGAGAGGCTGGGGACAGAACTGAGCATCTCAGACTGTAAATTAAGTACTTGTTTTGGATACTCCATGTCACTCTAGTTTCCCACATTAACTCAGTGAGAAAATCAGGCAGCTCAATGCTGTTCTGCATTACTTTTATTTCTTAGTTCATTTCTTCATGTCTCTGAAACAGGATTTTCTTCTAACTTGGAGTATTCCTTAGAGCTCCGTGATAACTGGGAAATAATTTCCTAATACTGAGCAATTATAGATTTTTTTGTATAGAGGTCCTGCAGAAAAACATGTCGTATGTGTGTCTGGTTTGAGAAGTATTAAAGCGTTTGAATTTACATTTACATGCATGAAAATCACCTTTGGACTGAGATGAAGCCCAGAAAGCATCAGCCCCAAAGGCACTACCTTGACAGAACTTCTAGGAAATGTAAATGAAGGTTAAGAACTGAATTTGTTGTTGAGCAATTATCTTCAAAGCAACTAACACTAAACTAATCTTCTGCAGAAAGTGATGAAGCTCTCTTTCATGGGAGAGGCAGGCTGCAAAATCCTCTGTTAACTGCAGTTGTGTGATATGCTCAGTCTTCAGCAATGGAAAAATGGGCTGAGAACAGGCAGGACAAGAGTCAGGGGCACTGGCTGGAGAAGTTTGTAGAAGTCTTGCAGCCAAAACTCCTGAGTGAAGCAAGGCCTGGTAGGAAGGGCTGCATGGGCAGGCTGGGGGTGGTGCTTTGCCTTTGGAGTGAGAGGATCTTCTCTGACGCCTTTTCCCCTCCCAGGATGAATTAATTCAGGTTTGAGCAAGTAATGTCAGTGCCCAAACTCATGTTCAGACCCATGTCCAAATCATTCTCAAGCACTCTGATGAGCCATTTGTGTGAAAAATGACAGGCTGGGAGTTCTGCCTTATAGTACATTATTAGAAGCGAGTGGAAGGAAGGGAGTGTCCCCTGCTTTCAAGAAGAGAGAGGCTTCCTTCATGTTTTACTCATCACTGAAGATTTATTACATCGAAAGAAATGCTTTTCTTCTTAGGCTTCAGCTTTGGAAAACTACAATGCTACATTTTCAAAGCCAATTTAGTTCTTGTGGTGTACAGTTTAACAGAACAACATCTTTTAGGGACTACTTCTCTCTGCAAGAAGTAGTACTAACTAGAAAAACTTGGAAATCTTTCTTAAGTTTTATTTCATTTTTATAATAAGAAAGTGCTAAATGTATATAAAAAGGCAGAAATCCCAAATGTAATGGTTATATATCATTTGAATGACAATAGTATGAGTTATAAATATATGCTTGCTTTTTAAAGATAATAGAATTGTGCTTCTTGCAAATTAGGTAATTGAAATGTGATTAAAGAGCTACTGCAATTTTTAAAAGCCTTCTTGTTACAATAAGAAAGAGAAAACAAAACTTTGTGCTTGGTTTTATTTTAATGGGTTAATCAGCAATTAGAAAGTTGAAAACAAGTAGGTACCCAGCTCTGTACCTATTCTGGGAGTACAGTTGAGCACGACAGACTCATTTTTATCACCAGAGGAAGAAAATTATAGCCATAAACTGTTTTTTACTGGAGGCAAAATCACAATTTGTTGCTAGATCTGTGTCTCTGGTCCTGGTCTCAGTGCTGCCCCCTTTCCCAGGCATCTGGCAGTCAGTGATTTGTAAGTTTCAATTAAGTCACTATAAAAAATGAGTAGCTTGAGGGCACTGGTTTATTACTGGTATCCAACTCTGTTTTCATTTACTAAATGACATTCTGAAAGCTTCTATTCTGAACATAATCACCTTAGGGTATGCACTGAGCACAGCCCTGGATGATTCAATTATTTCTGAATGCTCTTCTCTCCCCAGAACACAGGGCTTCGCACATTAGCAGCATGTTTAGTGTTTCACAGTTGTTCTCTTTGCACTCATCAGGCTTTTCCCAGGAACAGGCTGGAAGTATACAACTTGCTGCTGCTTCTTGAAAACATGTAACCATTATGTCTCTCCTCAAAGTAGCTGACTTCCCCAGATGAGTGTGTTAAAGCTGACAGATTTTTTTGTTTGTTTCTTTACAACTGTGCTTTCCCCTTACTGTTTATGAAATCTTTGCATACTTCTCATAAAGTTTAATTATGGAAATTTATAGGACATGCTTTGTCCACATGACTTGTGAGGTAAAATACAGTTTCCACAAAGTTTTCTGGGAAGCTGCTGTGGAGAATCATAATCACTGTCAGCATGTGCTGTTTCCAAAGCTGTTCCATAATCTGCAGGACAAAAACAGTCCAGACCAAGAGGTGAACCATGAACCTTAGAACTACAGCAAGTCTGCAATTCACAGATCAGAACTGTCAATAAAATTGCAGAGCTGTGACAATAAGGTATATAGATGAGGGAAAAAATGCTGCAAAGAAAGAACATGTCAAAGCCCACACATCTTTTCTGAAGGGACATCAGGAGTGAATGTGTTAACAAGTGCTGGGCTTCAATATTTTTGGTTTTATACAAATTTTCAAATTTCAGTTCATTTCATAGGCAATTTCTGAGTAACGGGACAACAGCCACTGGCTGAGCTGCCATGTATTTCGGGGTTTCCTCAGTCATTAGTGAAAATCAGAAATGTGTATATTAGCTAAGTCCCTTATCAGTAGTTATCCAGTGTAATTCTGTGCACTCCTCTCTCCTGACCCCCCCGCTGCTGTGGTTCCATTGCCAGTACTATGCTGGCATATCCCAAATCCCTGAATGGGCATTTCCCCCCCCTGTCTAATCTAGGCACACATGCTCAAAGCAAGTTTGAAGTGGTTTTGCCCTCTGCTCTCCTACTCAACACACACCAGAATATTGCTGGGCACACTGGTATTTCAGTCTTTCACTTAAACTCTCTCAGGCCTTTTGTGGCTGGGACATGTGGTGGACATGAAACTTTTGGTGAAATCCTGCCATATTTGACAGTATTCTGGTGAACCAATGTGTCTTTCAATACCTCAGCTGGTGAACTGTTAAGGAAGCCAGAGCTGCCAATCCCTTGAGCTGCATTGGGCCAAGTTTCTAGATTCCCTGTGCCCTATTCATGATCTTGGAAATCATGGCAAAGGCTTTCCTACATGCAGCTCAGGGCACTTCTGTTCATAGGAGGGTCTTCTGAGTTCATGGACTCAAGATAAGTGACCTCAGAACACCTCAGAACTGCCAAGCTTGGAGCTCATGACAGGTGCTGGCTGCTCCTGGTGTCGCTGTTGTCAATGACCTGAGTCTTGATTTCATATCAAAGATTGTGCTGTTGCATGCCCTTCCGTCAGTTGGAAAATCAAGAGGCCTTAGCAAAGGCCAGGGCCAAGCACTCTTTTTCTGGTATTTCTGAGAGGTGAATATGTTAGAATTTCATCTTGGAAGAAAATTTAGAAAAATCACCTTTGATGCTACAGAAAGTGCAACTGATTTTCTGCCTCTCCTGCATGTCTCAAGTAGTGCAGACACATACTCTTCCCAGCTGGTCAACAATGCCAGAGATAATGGAAGAACAGGATAAATCAGTATCTGAGAGCCTCAGGACCAACAAAAGCTTACGGAAGGTAGAAGCAGAGATGGCCTTACTGAAAACCAGAAAAGCTATCTCTTTTTTTCCTATTTTCTAACTTGAAAATAGATTTTTATTTATAAAAGAACATGAATGGCACACTAATTTCGAAAGGATGGATGTTTCCATCCACTCAAGCTTGGCAAATAAAACTGTATTACAGTTTAACTTGCATTGCTTCTGTAGTGCATGTGCTGTTGCAAAAAAAACCTGGAATACAAGAGGAAGTTAAGGTATAAAATATCAGTTGAGGCCTTGTGAAAGCATTGCTAAAATCCTGCCATCTGTGAAGGGGTGAGGTTTAATATTTCTTCCATCTGCAATTCGATGAACTTGTACCAATGCAAATCTGATTAAATCAAGGGGGTAGCCACTTCCAATTATTTTTATTAATGACCATGGATATAAACACTGTAAACATAGTGTTTCTGACACTTAATAGAAAGGTTTGACCTTGTAAAGCTTAAACCCATTAGTTCATTTAGCCTGGCCTCCTGTCTATCTAATGTGTTGAAAACAGAATTTGGTTGTTTGGCTTCCATATCCTTCCCAGAAACTCACCCTGTACTGACTAGGAGACAAAATTTTTTAAAAATATAATGTATGAAAATGATATGCTTAACTTCTAATTTGAATTTGTCTGTCCTCACATTTCAGACATTTTTCTTGTGCTTTCTTTCGGTAATGAAGAGATTTTCACTGTCAGATATCGCTACATTCTGATAGAACTATTTGCCAAGTTTGAGTTTTTTAGATAGGCAAAATTACTGCTCTCCACTGTGCTACTACTTAATCCAGTACATAAACAATTCCTATAGCTGTTTTTTGAAACCTCCCAATTTTTTAAAAAGGATGTCAAATCTGTCCCAAACATCCTTGCCTGTTTATTATTTCCCTGCCATATTCTTAGGGATCAAATTACACAGCATTTCTTTCCACAGCATTACACAGCT
This sequence comes from Calcarius lapponicus, assembly GCA_039654755.1. Classification (NCBI taxonomy): domain Eukaryota; kingdom Metazoa; phylum Chordata; class Aves; order Passeriformes; family Fringillidae; genus Calcarius; species Calcarius lapponicus. Next base: position 49,039,585 of record CM077462.1, on the reverse strand, counting down.
GTTTCTTCACCCAGACTGTTTTGGAATCAATGACTTCATGATCACATCATCTTTTCAAAGGATGCAGTCACTCCCCTGAAGAAGGAACGAGTTTTACATCCTAAGGGCAGGGGCTCTTCAGCTGGATGGAGAGCAGGCAAATGGAGGAAAGTTGCTGATTATGGGGAAGAAAATTGATTTTAAGGAAAGCTTTAAAATGCCTTTGTGGCTGTCCTGGGGCACTATTTTGGATTTTGAAGCTGGCAATTCAGCAGTGTTGAAATAGAGCAGCAGGAAGCACAAGCGTTTTTGGGTGGGAAGTGAGCAGCATGTGCCTCCTTTTTGTTGGGATGGCATCCTGTGGAGTTTATTGCTCAAAGTATGGACACACGGTGACACTGCCCTGGTAGTGGTTCTGTCATATTTTTAGTATATTTCTAGTAACTTCAGTGAAAAAAAAAGTGCATTTTACGTGGAAAATCTCTTTCACATACATTCCAGTCAGAGTCAGCCTCTTGAAAATCCATTTAAAGAGAAAATCATGGGCCTCTGAAAAGAGAGGCAGGAAAATCTTAAAAGCACGAAATTCCGTGATTTGGAATAAAGGAAGCTTAAAACAGACAACATCTGTTGTTTTCAATCCCATGGGATTTTCTGTTTTTTTTTTTTTTTTTTCAAATCCCAGCCCTTAATGAAGACCAATGACAGATTTAGAAAGGAAAAAAAAAAAAGATTTATACAAAATTAGAAATGTGTCTGGAAATCTGAAATCCTTGAGTATGTAAGCCAGTGTCTGCTCCAGATCTGTCTTTGCTAATGGAGAGAGGTCCAAGTATTGTGTCATCACAACAGTTTACAAGTGCTACCATATATTTGATCAGACTACAATAGGATAAATATTTGTTAGAGAAAAAGAATTTCAATTTAATTTTTAATGGCCAAAGCCAGATGCAGAATTGGACCCAGAGGCTAACTGGAATTGCTACGGCATATACAATGGCATAGGCTGCTTAAAATAGTTCTGGGATCACACAATTTCAGGGAAATGCAAAATGTTTCAGAGAATAACCAGGGTAATTAAGATATTGCTAGAAATAGTCAACAGGATTTTTAAGCCACATTTCAGCATACTAAATAGATGCATATGTAAACCACCTTCTGTCAAAATAACTTCTGATATAAACCACCTTCTGTCAAAATAACTTCTGATATAAACTTTGTTCTCCTAAAGTTTTGGAAAACATTAAAGCAGTTCTGAGATATTGAATCAACATACCAATGTCTTTACAATGTAATAGCTGGCACTGCAGAACTCCTCAAGTATCCTGTGCTTTCTACTTTTTGCAGAAAAGGAAGTTTAAAGGGAAGTAATCTGGAAGTAGCTACAACACTTCACACTTTCTGTTGCTGTAGGTATGGGAGTAGCCTTTTGATAGTATAAGCTCATCACATGCCTTGACATATTTTTGTACATTGTGCCATGAAGCCAGACAAGGAAATTGCTGAATTATATCACAAACAATCTGATCTGCAAACAAACTGACCTGCTATGCAGATTTCTGGTGTAAGAGAAGAATTAAGTTGATTGTGTGAAATAAACCTGAGCTTTTTGCCACAACTACATCCCTGAAAACTTAAATTCTATCCTGTGTTTGAGTAGAAATTCATACACCCTTAACTCTGTGAGGTTAACCAAGGAAAAATCTTTGGATGCCTTGTTAGCAGTTATCTTGATTGGAGGGATTTGTCTCTAAGTTTTCACTATTCCTTGCTCAGAAAGTTGCACTGATCACAAGTGCCACCAAGCCAACATCCCTTCCTCATCTGAAAATCCAATTACCATTCTTTTTTAAGTCACGTACCTTGCCTGTGCCCTGTGTTGCTGTTGCAGCTTTTAGGCTGGCCTTCAGAGTGCAGTCCGATTGCAGTTACCTTCTTGCACAGGGCTTTGGCAATTCTGATGTGTCGACTCTCCCTGCCAGCTGCCTTGACATTCACACAGCAGTGGAGCTCTCGTGCACCCATTTGCAAAGACCTGTAAGCTGCAGGTCATCTTAACCTTAGGGAGCCTTCACTGTTTGCTGTCCAGAGAAACACAGCTGAAACTCCATGTCAGAGGGAAAAAGATTTTGAAGGATGACTGCATGGCCTTCTCAGAGCTGGTGGAGCCATTGCATTTCACTCCCTGGACATGTGCAGGAAGGACCCTGAAACAGAGCTCTTTGCTCACAGCCTCCCTCTTCCCCCCAGTAATTATAGTCTTGTTTGCCAAGCCAAATGAAGACCTGGCAGGGGGAAATGCATGTGGTGCTAAGTCCTTCCCTTCGCACATATGTACTGTTACATTCCTATAGCAATAATTCTAATTTGTCCATGAGCTGCACTGAGGAGTGCTTTCAAGATACACATCTCTCTTAAGCTCCTTCACAGAGCCTTTGCAAGCAGCATGTGTATGGAAAGAATTCAACAGCTCTGGAGTGCATCACAGATACATTTGTTAAAGCAGTGTGTGTATGGTGGTTTTTGTTAGTGGGCTATTAAGTAATGAAAAACTTAGTCATGTAACTTCAGCTTTGATTTCCATTAATGCTGCTAACACATCTCTGATACAGCTGAGTTTCACTTGTACAAGGGAGGATTAGCATGATTCCTAGCTTTATTAATGATGCTGATACTGTTATTTTATTAAGGTACTTGTTATTTTTGCTTGTCTTGGATGGCTCTGAGAGGTTTTTTTATGCAAGTAAAAAGAAGGGGCATGAACTCTGTGGTAAATCCACTGACTCAGTTTAATATTGACAGCTTTATCTGGATTTAAGCCACTGTATATAGGATCCAAATCTGAGCTGACTGTGAGCACGTAGGAATTTTACTTTTTTTTTTTTTTTTTGTAAATTTGGTAGTGTTTCAATGTTTGATGTTGTCTTGTAAGTCTAGATGGTTTAAGGTTCATTCACTGTGTGAGCTGGCCATCTGCTCTCAGTAATTGCAAATTCACTTCCAGTATTAATGAACTGTCCCTGTGTTCTTGCATTTCTCTGAAATGCCTCCGGCAACTGTTCCTTCCTCACATGGAAAAGTCACAGCAGCTGTGGGATTCACAAGGACCTCAATGCTTGTGTCTTGCTACACTTCTGGCAGCAAACCTCAAAGTGCAAATAACTTTCCTAACTGCCTAATAACTGCAAACCCATTAAGTGTAAATTCTGTGACACCAGAAAAAAAACCCAACCAAACCACTTGCTTTAAAAGAGCCTTAATGGGATTAGAGACTGTATGAACACCTGGGGTTGCTCTCAGGGCTGCCTAACTGGAGCAAGTTAGAGATAAGGACCCAGCTTTTCCTTGAGTGTTGGCCAGCAGGGACTGCAAGCTGCCCAGTGGAACTGGGGCTAGAAGTGGGACGTGGGGATGTGCTTCCACATCTGCAGGCAGCCTCTCCACCCCAGTTGCCTTCATAAAGTGGAAGAACACTCATGCCACTTCCCACATTTTTCTTTTGCCAACAAACCACCAGACTTCTGTTTTCTTAAGAACAACAACAAAAAAAGTTGTCTTCATGAATACAGACAGATCTGTCTTAAATTTATGTATCCTCCCTTGATAAAGGACCAGTCCCAGCAAGTGCCCCAGACAGTGCTTTTCACACTGCTCCCAGTACACTGGTTTGCTGTTGCAGGGTGTGCTGCACCCTTCACAAAGTGTGTGTTGGTCTCCTCCTGCTCTGAGGCTGCTGTCACAGCATGAGCTCTGCTGAGGCATCCCTGCATGCTGCATCAGGACAAGCAAGTGCCACAGCCCAAGGATCCCCATCACGCCGTGCTGGGAGGGCTGTCAGCCCCCACCAGAGCAAGGGGCATCAACCCTCAGTCTCCTGTGCTGAGGTACTCACCAACAGCCACCACTAAGTATCCTTATGAAATGCAAAAGCCAGAATCCTCTTCTTCCACCCTGAACTGCCTGAGTTGTACACTTGAACACAAACTACCTGACCACTAGTAGTTTCCTGTAAGATGGCCATCCAAGGACACAGTGGCACTCACATTTTGCATCATACCTTAATGCTTTTGAGATGTCTGACCACCAACCAGAAGGTACTTAAACCCACATTGCTCAGTCTTAATAGAATGTTTCACCACAAGGTTGCCAAGTACTTGAAAGCGATACAAGACAAATAAATATACGTTTTTACTGAGGTCGTTGGTTTGTATTGGGCTGCCCTGAAATGTCATTTTAGGAATTGTGTGACATTTATGCTGTTTAATGATCTGTGGCACAAGTGTGGAACATGACAGAGGTTGCAGAAGACACAAAAGCATTTAACCAATCCAGATAGCAGAACATAAAGGAACTTAAAATGGGACATAATTAAGCTGGGCGCATGCATGGCACATGAAATGAAATTCAACATTGCAAAAAGCAGGGCAGTCAATAACTGTGAAGAATAATCTGATCTACATTGACCCTTTGTAGTTTTCTAGATAGCCTGTCACAAGCTTGCAAGAAGACATTTAGATGTGATTTCCAGCCTTAGGCTCTGTAAGGGCAATGTTCTTGTGCTTACTGTGGAAGTCCAGGTTTGATGTACTCCCTTAGAGCACAGCTCTGGGCAGGTCTCCTCTCCTAATTTTCATCTGTTTCCCCGTGTCCCTCACAGAAGGGTAGGATATAATCTCTGAATAACCAGCAAAGCCCTGCTTGGAGGTAAATCGGAGAAATTGAGTATTGCTTTCTTTTTTTATACTACCCCTCTGTATTTCTCAGTACTGAGAAATACCCTCCGATTTCTTCCCCACAAACCAGCTTCCACGGTGTTTTTCTGTGCACATGTGTTTGTTGCTGCAGTTCTCCAGCAAAGCTGCTCATTAAATCCCCCTCATGCTTGGCATCCTTTCTGTTGACTGCTGCAGCTTGCCAGGCTCCAATGAGTGATGTTCAAAAAGCACAATTAATTTTAAAAGTGACCCATTAAATTTGGCTGCTCATTGTTTACTTTGGGCTTGTCACAGAGGAGTAGCTTCCCTCCAGCCAGCTGTAGCTTCTCATTTTTCTGATCACCCTCCTCATCCATCTCCTCCTCGGGTTTCCAGTTGTTGGTGAGCAGAGCCGGCCACCCACAGCAGGTCCTGCTGCTACCACTGGCCTGCCAGGGCTCAGGTGCCTCGCTGCTCTCAGGAAGTGTTAAGATTTTAATGTCAGAAGAAAATATGTCTCGTTTTTTGTGTTTCCCATTCCTCATTTTCTTTTCACTGGATTGTGCGGGCGGGCCAGGGCAGGCGTAAGGGCTTCACGGCCTCTAGCGGGCAGCGGCCGGAGCTGCAGGCCTCGCCAGCCGCCGCCATGGAAAACTGCATTTCTGTAAGTGGGGAGATGTGTTTGCCCTGGTTTCCTATGGAAACAAGGCTTGTGCAAACACTCCCTCTGTGTGCTGGCTCCACGCCCTCGGCGGCTCCGGAGCTGATTTCAGGCTGATTTGACGAAGGTGCGGGGATTTCACAACCAGGGCCTCCAGCGTTTGTGTCAATAGGTGTGCCTGTGTCAAGGGGGAGCTTTATTAACGTGTTTTCTAGCAGCAAGATTCTTATTGTGCAACTTCACACAGTACAAGACACCAAAAATAATGGCATCGGAGAGTGTTTGCATGTATGGGAAAAGCTGCTTTGAAATCCCTTGTGAGTCACATTTGTACAATAGCCCATAGAAATCCTGACCTTTGGTTTTGTTTGATAATTTGATTATTGGAGATTTTAAAAACATGTCTTTTCCATGACACTGTCAGATAGTCCTGCTGGGAAGGGAGAGCAGAGACTCCATGTTGCTGGGACTACCCAGACCATCACAGCACGCTGCCTGCTTTGTTGCTTATAAACCTAAACTGGTGCTTGAAAGACCCAAATATTGTATTTTCTTTCTGGTTTTAGCTTCTCCATTTAGACTGGTTTATAACAGCAGCCATTATATATAGCAAATTAAAATGAAGCTCAGAGATGGATTCTTCATCAGAGTTCAGAGAAGCAGTTTCCATATGTCAGTAGGAGCAAAGGAATTAATTTAGACCACTTAAAACTTTCCTGCAAAGCGGCTGCACATGTGATATCTTTTCTTTTCTTTGTTTTTGCTTGGCTGTATTAAAGATGGGAGAAAAGATATGGCTGGACTGCAGGCTCACTTTGGGTTAATCCAACAAACAATCCTTCAAGTGAACAAATGGAAATGTTCTTCTTAATTATGGCTTGCTTCTTGCAACATTTTTGTTTGAAAATCTCTTTCTCAAGTCACCGATTGAATGCCTTGGTTTACTTAGAGCATCCAAAAATATTTTTTAAATATAGTGAGATGGATTTGGATTGAAGTTGTAGGAAGTTGATCTGTAAGTGTTACTGAAGTGGTTAGGATGGGATTTTCATTTTAGAAACACTTTTTCTCGTGTGTTTCAAACACATGAAATGACAGAATTACTGGTAATGACTTTTCTGAGTTCATACCACAAATGCCAAGCCTGAAAAGTCTGAAAATGACTCACATGGAACCATTCTGCTTTGTCCTTGGATATAGAGTATTTCACAGAGGTTTTTTTTTACCCTCTCTTTTTTCCTAGAAGTGATGTTTGAAAACAAAACCGCAGTGTGGCCTTTTAGTGCTAGGAAGTCTTTGTTGCTTTTGCCAAGAGAGGGACAAGACCAAGTGTGGCATCATTTGCCAAATGTGGTATGCAGAAATAGGTCTAATTGGGACCATCTTAGGAGGTAGTAGTGTATTGTAAGTTAAATCAAATATTGCTGTCTCCAATTCTTCTGAAAAATCCTTTCTTTCTGTTCCCATGTACTAATGCTCTTCATTTCTAAAACCCAGTAGTGGCCTCTGCCTTGGCTGCATTGGTTGCAAATGATAGTCTCACATGTCTGGGTACCTTCCCAGCACTGACATACATAATCAAGATCCTTATATCAAATCTCACTTTGCAGGAAATTACTTTGAGAGAATCCATCATCTTCTTTGCCCAAAGCTGCATAATGTACTGCCAGTTTTTGTTTTTCTTTAATTTTTTCCCCCTCTGTAAATCATGCTAAAAGATCTGAAGGATGATGGTAATAGAAATATGATTAGTGAAGTTTTTTTGTGCATATGTGTGTTGAAAGAAAATGAATTTGTCAATAGCATAACTGACCAAAGAACCAAATGTCAGACTTTTTAGATTTCTGAAAGGTCAGGAAGACAATGTTTCATACCTCAATCATGCTGAGTTTTGCTCAAAAAGAATCTTTGCATGTTTAAAAAATAAATTTTATATCGTGAAATAGTCACCAACCAGACTCATTTGCTTTCACTTCAGTCAGTGTGAGGATGAGGGAATCACACACTGAGGGGCATTGTTAACATGGAGGGTTCATGCCCGTTCCCCTAAGTGATTGTTCAAAATAAACCTCTGCTGTCTTGATTACAGCCTGTTAAGCTTCGGAACAGTTCCCCAGATGAGTTGTAAACATATTTTTCTCCTGATGTTTGAGGCAGGGATGTGGAGAAAAACTTTGTCTTTTCTTCTTGCTTAGGGATAATTTTCTCCTGTGATGAGAAGTACTGTTCTTAATTTTAACAAATCCCACCTATAAATCTCTGGGAAATGCATGATACTCTGTGAGAGGTGTGAGTGGAGCTGGTTTTGTTGCAGGAGGTCTTACGTATACGGATATGTTTTGAAAACTTCATGTTTTCAGTGGAAGTGAAAGAGGAGATGCTGGGACATTTGTTTCCCCTCAAGCTCCAGTTTGCAGTAGCAAAGATAGTAAAAAACTTGTACCAGGAGAGCTGCTTTGTGGAGAACTCTCTTTGTCTGATTTCCTAGGTATGGCTATGAATTTTTGCATGTAAATTTAAGAGCTGAGTTGCTATAGGGTATTTAAGGTCTAACATCCTTCACTCAACAAATACAGTTTCTATGAAGGGGCTTTCAGATGCTGGGAATGTTCTGGCCATAATTTTAAAATGTCTACATTTAGATGCTATTATTTATTTCTTATCTGCAAACGTATTTTGATCAGGCCTTAAGAATATTAAGCACATCAACTTTGAGATTCCATATATCCTGTGGAACTACCTTGATATATTTGACATAGTCTCAGATCCTTCTTGCTCATAAAGAGATGTTTGGGAAGATAGCAGTCTAATCAGATAAATTATCAATGAAATAGTCACAGACCTGGCATTGAGATTTGATGGTGATAAATCTATACTTAGTGCTGTGACACAGTCAACTGCCTCAACTACAGCTGCTGTGAGAGATAAGAAATTTCACCTTGGGCAGTGACCATACCAGTTACAAAAACTTCAGCAGTTCCACTAGAGCAGCATTTGGAATGAGGCCCTTGAAGTCTTAGGCAGTACAGGATGTGTTCTTGGCCCTTTACTGCTCCCCAAGCCAGTGGTGCTCTAGCACTTGGCTGAGTATTTGTGGAACACTCTGTTTCCATATGCATTAGTGCTCGAAACCATTAAGTGTTCCACAGCTCTTTTACAAGAGGAGTAATTACATCCTGTTGGCAGAAATTACTCCTGCTGTTTAATTTGGAAACCATAGTCTTTGCTTCCAGCCTTGTGTTGTTACACAGCAAAGAGTGGCTGCATTTTCTGCCCAGGGTGGTGGCACTTCTCTCTGACATGTGCATCAGGGATGATAGCGATGGTGGTGCTGTCCCTCAGGATGACATTTCATGTTTGTCTGTGAACAGATTAATTTTAAATGGTGCAGGCATATAGATTCAGAAATCCAACTTTTATTCACAGCAACAAAAATATCTTTTCTAACTCTCATTTCCCTGCATAAGAGATGCTGGGCCAGCCCCTGGGTGCATTGGGTCTTGAGGCAAATGCTGATGCTGAACTTTTCTCTCTTATTCTGTCCTTTTAAAGCCTTTTATGTTCAGAAGGAAACTAGCACTGCAGATGATTATTGTCTACTAATGGTGTTTTTAATTACTGATTTTTAGGACACTCAATTAACTTTCTGCTGAAAACAAGGATTTTTTTTTTCTCCCTTGAAGCAAGCCAGTGATTCATATTTTAATATAAGCTTCTTAAAGTTTTGACTCATGCAGCAATTCCAAGAATTTTTATTTTGACTCTTTGAAGCATTTTAACATACTAATGAAATACTGTGCCTCTGTCATCCACACAGTGTCCCCGTAGCGGGAGCATACAGCCACGCTGACCCAGGCCCAGCCTGCAAGGGCACAGAGGCGAGTGTGGCACTGCTGGTCCTTGGGAAGGAAAAAATACTGGGAAGCAGAGCTTGCTGAAGAGTGTTTGGAATCAGGATGGAGTTTATCAGCTGATCAGTTTGATCAAACCAAAGGGAATGGTGTTGGTCCAAGCTCTGGGAGCCCCTGCTTTGCCCATAGACAAGCGGGAGATCAGCAGTCCTTTGGTCGCGTGATGAGTAAAGCAGAGAGGCACTGCTTGGCTTTCATAACTGAGACTCAAGCTGTAGAGTCCAGAGATGAAAAACATTTATGTTGGCTATTAAAAGGGAACACATGTGACACAGAGATATGCCATGTTAACTCCAGAGATTTTCCAGCAGAAGAAAGACTAAATGAGGACCAAGTGTAAATGAGAGAGGTTTTTCTGAAAAGTAAGTTAGGTAATGCATATTTTGATTCTTCAAAGAATGTGTTTTATTTAAAATGCAAAAATGTATGGCTTTCTCATCAGGTGGAGATAGCACAACTGTCCTACTTTACGTAACAACAACAATACTAAATGAATGACAAATAGTTCAGGATCTGTTTGGGAAATGGCAGTCAGAGGTAAGAGCATCTGCTGTGTGAAAGCTGCCCAGGAGAAAATCCCCCAGTTGACATGTTGTTGTTACAGTTTTTTGTTTCAGATGGGACTTTTTCAATTTGCTTTTTTATTTTGATTTTGCCTCAAAATATACTTTTTGATTCAGAGTTTCAAATAGTAATAACCAAGTATTATTTTTCCTTTCCCCCTTGACTTCTTGCTGAAAGTGATGCAGCACTTTAGTTCCCTCATCTCCATAACTTATCAAGTTCCGTCATCTTTAGGAAAAATATGAGTATGTTTCTAAGTGAAACCTGAAAACGGGGTTCGTCTGTTCCTGTAACACAAAGTAAAACCTTTGCCTCAAGTTCTTCTCCAGAATCTGCCAAGATTAGTAGAGGACATGCAATAAGAAAGTGAGATGAAAGGAAGGGGTCATGCAGTGGGGCACTGGCTCCATGTGCCCTTCCTCTGCAGGCAGCTCAGTTTGCAGTTGTACCGTGGTTATCAGTAGCGTGGTAGCATGATTAGGGAACAGCAGCAAAATCTGGGCGGCTGGCAGTTGGGAGCAACAGAGATCAAAGGCTTGAGTGCCTTTGCAGAGTGGGGAATAAATGCAAGTCACTCCTGAAATGTGGGCTGGCAGTGCAGTCTGGCCATTGGGTCTCTATGGTAGTGTATTCCCATGGAAGAGGTGAGTACATGGCACAGGGGGGCACATCTGCAATGCTGCACTCAGTTCTTGTTCCTTGTGATCCAGCCCCCATTCAGCTGGCATCAGGAGATTCAGAAAAGCTGTTAGAGGGGAAGTAGCTTGTTTTATCAAAGGAGACTGAAATGGGGCTCTGCTGTAGTCTCCAGGATCCAAAGATCTCCTGGCTGGTCTTGTTGCCTTCAACTGGATGGTGAAAACTAATGAGGAGAATTTGAGCTGGAGGACCCAAGTGTAGCTCATCTGTGGAGAAGTTCCAGCTGAAAATGGTTGTTCAGACTATCAGAGAAAGAAGGCTGCAGGGTGGTGGTGCAGAGGATGTGTAGGCAGACACAAGTGCTCATCTTCATAGATAAGCATCTTCATCTTGCTCACCTTTCCATCAGTGTCCTCATACTTATTGGTTATTCTCAAAGAACTCAAGACTTTCCCACATCTGTCCAGTGTCTCAGCATTCTGTCTTAGCAAAGCAAAATCTGACAGTAAGAAGAAATAATGTGTTCTTGAGTACTTTAGAGTTTTAAGATGCAAAAGGCAAGGTTTTTAATAATTCTATTTACCACATTATAGGCAAATACACTACAGTCAGACTGCCTTTAAACTGTTAAAAGTTTTCCCCAGACAAACTCAGGGTAGAAGGCTTGACATATTAAATATATACAATTCCCAAAAAGAGTTCAGGGCCAAGGCAGCACGGCTATCCTGGTTGCATGGACAAGTCTGAGCTCTTCTAGTTACAAGTCACTGGAGGGAAATGGCAAATTATTTATTCCTTCTCCTTCCCCTTCCCAGTGCAATTATGGGAGCTCAAACCATTTATGAGCTTGGTGTGCCAACAGGGTCTCAGCAAATCTCACAGCTATTTCCAGGTGAGGTAGAAGTGAGGGCTGCATAACACTGACAGGAGGAGCTATCCTGCTGTCCTTCGTCCCTGGGACAATGTCTGTACTACCAAAAAAGGGAGAGTGAGAGATCCCACAGCCAGGGAACACAGATGGACTCATGTTCACACTGCTTAGGAAGAAATAGGTAGAAGTGGTCCAGAACAGGGACCAGCAATGCAGGGGGATTGTTTCCTGGGATCTGAGCTTGGGTTCAGCCATACTGGGCTGCTGCAGGGCTTCGTTCACAATTAGCAGGTAGTGGGGCCCAATAAAAGTTTTGCAAAGAGAAAAAGGCCTGATAAACCATCATCTCTGTTACTACATTTTACTGCCTTATTGGGGATTTACTCTAGTCTGAGTCTGTAAACTAACTCACTGGTGGTAGCAGCAGATCTTCCCTTTCCCTTCCCCAAAGAACTCAGTGCATTTTCTGGAGCTAAACCACATGGAGGACGATGTATAATAAATATATTTATTCCACCTGCAGCAAACATTTTCTTGTTATTCAGGTGATGGTAAGCAATCTCAGGGCAGAGAAAGAGCAAATCTTGCCCTCTGTACCATAAACATTACTCCGGACATTAAACAAAATGCTCTATAAAAGTCCTTGGAAGATCTCCAACCTATATAGTGCATGTCACACTATTGTATTGAGTATTTAATCTCTTTAGAAACCTTTTCTGGACATTCAAAATTCTGTTATTATTCAACTGGATATGTACTACTGATGGGTCTCATTTATGGATTTTCAAGTACACTTTAAAGGTCAAACATGTAATTTTAATCGGTTATGTGGTGTTTTTTGACAGCTGATAAGTACTGAATGTGCCACAGCACCTGGAAAGCAGATTTGCTATATTTACCATTACATATTTGAATTGGGTGCAGGGATAGTGCTCTGCCCACGCTCATTTCACTCTCCATCATCAAATTACTGGCACTCATCAACCAGTGCATCCACAGGAGAGCACTGTCGTTGCAGCACTTCAGATCTGAGTCACAGCTTGGACAGGGGCCCAGGACCTGTGTCTTATGGCTGCTGGTTAACAGAGTAGTAGCTGCATCACAGTGGTGTTGTCCTTGGCTCAGAGCATTCCTGGCTACTTAATCCATACTGCTTTCTCCTGGGCTGCCAGGCTAGTAACTATTTGGAAATTAGTCTGGTGTGGTTGTCCTGAAATTCTTGCGTTCAGGTCACTCATGCTGTGGTGATAGAGATCACAAGGTGACAACTGACTGTCCTCACTTACTGTCTGCAGAACTGAAAGCAAAGAAAGTGAGAATATTTTCAACAATATCAGTCATGGACTGGGAGCAAGGCTTGAGCTCGGGTGCTGTGGCATCAGCTTCTATCAGGTGAACAAAAGAGCTGGCTGCAGTGCTTATGGGAGCAGCAATACCTACGGGGATGAGCGGAAAGGCTGACCAGCCCCAGAATGAAACGAGGAGATTCTTCAGCTTAGGGAAAAAAAACAGTCAAATTGGATCTGACAGAAGCCCACAGATTCATCTATCATGTGGAAAAACTGGACTTGGGAGGATTATTGGGCACGTAATGAAGTGGTTAGAGAGTCAGAATAAATAGACAAAAGTGCTTTTTCTGGTGTTTTTCCACTGCATTTTTGGAACATTGTAGAGTAGATGAGACTCAAAAAGGGATGAGATCCACTCATAGAAGACCAGTGATGCAATAGTTCAGTACCAGCAGCTGGCAGGAGAAGCCCAGGGATCTCAGCTTGCTGGGAGTTGAGTGGCACACCTGGGGAAGAGTTGCTGTTGGCACATGCTGCTCTTGCACACTTCCCCAGTTGGAAACCCAAGGAGTCCTTCATCAAGACTCCAGCAGCAGCTGAGCTGCTCTTCAGTGTGGGCAGCAGTCAGGGGAACTCATGGGCCACCAGAACACAGGCAGCTGTTAGTAAGGAAGGAGCTGGTTTTAGCCCTGGCAACACTTTAGCTGGGATGCAGCTCTCACCATAGAAAATCCTAGAGAAAGCACCATGATTTTGCAGCTCATTCAGACTGTATCCAGATCTGCCCAGTCATTTTTAATTTCCCCTGTACAGTTGCTTACGATATGGAAGGTGGAGAATTAGAACAATTAACAGTTTACAGAAACTCATCTCTGTTTTGCTGTTTTTGTGGGAACAAAGTTCATAGTGCTGGTTTTATGGTACCACCTTGCTTTTATACTCCATGCTTTGTTAAACATGGTAATGAGCTCAGCGCTGTATAGTGCACTTAGCGCTGTGCAGAAAATAAAAGTATTTCCTGCCCACACTTCAGAAGAGCTGCTGTGATTGTAAAGTCTCTTTCAAGCTTAGGGCTTCTAGCCTAAACAGTATGTACACTGGGCTGATCTGTCAGAAAGCTCTGTATTGCAAATGTAAATTTATCTTTGTAAGCATGACAAGCTCCTGTTCAAAGCGCAGCGCTATATAAAGCAGTTCATCAAGGCAGCAGGTTTTACCATATTCCCCCCCTGGAACAGAGAGGAGTTTTGTATTACATTAATCAGCATCTAAGCCCTGAAGGTCACAATTATCTGGCCACTATTTTTCAGTATTAGTGATTTTAGTACACGATTAACTTTCATGTGTGCATCATTAAGATGAGGAATTGTTTTTGAAGTTTCAAATAGAGCAGCAGGTCTTAGCTGTAGTATTTGCCATACTTGCCCAGCCACTCTTAAAAGGGATGATTTATAGAAAATCCAGCTGTGAGTTTTCGTTTCTTCAAGAGCAGGAGGCGGGACTAGGAACAACCTAAAACCAAGCGGAGCATTGATCAGAGTAGAAATGATGTAGAGCACAGCTCCGCAGACAACAGCTAAGCATCGTGGAAGTATTAGCTGGCAGCGATAAGGAGGCGGAAGCAGAGCTCGGTGACAGAGGAGCCATCTGTCAGGAACTGGGAATCCGATTTCAAGAGAGCAGAAAATGAAGTAAAGAAGAAAGTGATTTTGGTTCAGAGGTGCAGTGGAGCCCAAGGATATCTGTGGACAGTAAGTTTCTATACTGCAACAAGGATATTTAATGCAGCAGCTAATACTGTTTGAAAGGGCTTTTCAGCTTTGAAAACAGACATAAGTAGCTCCTGTATTAAATAGCTTTGACTTAAAGTTTTTATTTATTTGTAAGATGTAAATAAGCTTATCTGTTTGAGGTGGCATGTTTCAAAACTTGTAAACAAACTTTAAAACTGCTGGTGTCCCTTCCTTCAGAGGGTGCTTTTTGTTTAACAAGGTCATCTCCTATCGAGGATAAGATTTATTTGTAACCTTTCAGAAAAATATCTTAGAAGAAAAGGCTGTTTTGGCCCCAGCTGTGAGGTGAAAAAGGGTAGGCAAGAATATTTTTTCTGGAAAGGGGAAAGGAGTTCCCACCCAAATAGATCTAAACTAACTGGAACTACAGCGTATAAACACCCTGGGGCTAAATCCTACCCTCAGTTACACTGATGTAAGTCAGGTTTAAGTCTACTGTAGTTAATAAAATTACTCCTGATTTAATTAAGGATAGAATTTGGTTGCACATTTCTTAATAATGAAAAAGCCCCATGGTTCTTTCCAAAGTGCATTTTATGTTAACAGATTATTAAGGACTTGCTTGAAAATATGTTAAAATTAATTGAAAACTCACACTGTGATGCATCTTTTGTCGTATACTTGTAGCCTTCTTTGAAATTAGCACAAAAGCCAACATGAGATATTGTAAGCAATCGTATTATTTCTTGTTAGCATGTTCTCAGATAAGGTTTGCATTGCTCATAATTTCATGCTTGTTTCACTTCAGTGGCTTGCATTTGGGGTGATATGCTTTAATCCTAAAAAGGTTTGTGGAACTCCAGCCGAGAGCAATAAGATGATATTATCTGTAGCAGAAAAGTGTCAGAGTTCTGTACAAGACCCCAGACTGTCTGATTGGGAGTGAAACTGTTCTATTACAAATTGTACAGAAAAAATTACTCTTGTTGCTGTGGTTTTAGTGTACGAGTTAGAAGCAGAAGCATTGGCTGCTGACTGAGAAAAAAAAAAAAAAAGTAAAACCCACTCACTATTATGGCCCAATATGGATGACAAAACACTGTAGCATGTGTGGGAAAATGGCTGTAGTCCAATGTCTGGAACCATTTATCTTCTGGTAGAGTCTGGAAGATGACTGTTTTATGTATTTTACAGAAATCCCTGCTGATTGATTTCATTTACTTAGGAGGAGGGGTCACAGTGACTGATGGCAGGGACAACTGGGGCAAAAAGCGAATTCTTTGCATTATCCTGACATCCTGTTCTGGTTGGGGTTATTGGCACCTTTTGAAGGGACCATGCTGGACATGTCTTTCTGCTGCATCTGCTGCTGCAGGCAGCCAGAGGTTTGCTGCTTTTTTCTGCGTCTCAGCAAGCTGAGTGTTACAAGTTTTGCTTCCACTAGTGCCAGGCACATTTTGGAAATTATGATTTGCAGAGGTTTGAAGAGGAATGGACAGAAATGGGTGCAGGTCTCTGTAACCTGCCAATAGCTTGGCTGATGATGTGTGCTGTTACTGCAGAGGGAGGAAAGACTTTGTAAAAGGTCTGGGGGAAAGTCTGTTTTCAGTGCGGAAACAGCTTGTCCCTCTTTAGCACAAGAGACTAGTATGCTAGGGTGATGATACTGGTTTTTCTGATGTTTGTTGCTAAAATAGCCTCGATTCCTGTCTTTTTTTTTATTTATATGGAATAAAGAGCTTGCCAAGCACATTAGAAACAACAGGGATATGCTGTACATCAGTGTTATTCATTTATCTCTGTGTTATTTTTGTGTGTGCTCTGACGGCCTGTCTGTCAAGGTGTTTGCCTTCAAATCAATTCAGCTCACATCACAGCATGACAGGCACTTGTTATATACCAGGCATGTCTACAGGCATTTGCTTTCATGTTGCAGGGAGTGAGTGCCAAGATTTTCATATGATGAAATGAAAAGGTGGGGGATATGTTTTTCAGTCAGTAAGTACACTGCAACTGTGTTAACAAAAATGGAAAGGAAAATGGATTTTTCAGTTGACAATACCACTTCATTTGGTTCCCATTAGGCTCTTCACAGGGTCCTCTCCTAATTATTACAATGCCAAGTGCAATGCAGGATTATATAACAAACCTGGGGAAAGGGAAAATTACTGTGTGTCTCCCATCGCATGCAGTTTCCCAGACATAACCTCATAGTACAGTCAAGACATTTTTCACTGACAGAGAAAGATAGAGAGAGAGATAGAGAAAGCGAGGGAGAGAGAGAGGCAGAGAGAGAAAAAGAGAGAAAGAGAGAGAGAGAGAAAGAAAAAAAGAAAGATCTTGTAATGTACCCAAACTACCTATATTTACCAAGTATTTTTATCAGAGCAGTAGGAGCAGATAAGTACTGTGCTTGAACAGTATTCTAAGAATAAACTCAACATGACCTCTCTTCTGGACAGCATCCTGCCATGCACTACCATTCAGCCTACTCAGGTTGTTCTTTGGTCTCACTGCTCCTCATGCCATCTTGACCTGCACTCATTTTCTGTCTCTGTGTTTTGAGGATGTTCTTATGGCTATCAGACATTTTGTTTTTACTCATGTGTTGACCTCTGATTTTGACTTTAAAGTTTACAGAAATTTAGATTAGTTGTAACCCTTTCTGTTTTTTAGATTTCCTTCTCAAACACTATGTGTTTGGTTATCCTCCCTCAGAACAGTTCCTTGTTGTCACCCTCACAGAGGCATAGCTGCTTTTTCTCTTCACTACTTTAGTTTGAACCTTTCCTGCTTTTTGGTACATGTAACTCAAGAGAACAGTGGGTAGTGCCATGAGTTCCAGAGGAAGGTGCCAATTACCTTCCTTGGTTATGCCACTGAGTTGCCTGATGATCCAGAAAAATTCAGTGTCCCAGTTACTTTTTTTAGATCTGTCTTTATCACAGGGGTCTTGATGGGGTCTCTCTTCCTTTAGAGGGAGAGTGCTGGTAAACAACTCCACTGTAAGTCCAGTGTCTCCCTTTAATTTTGAATTTGGGCAGGGGGGGAAAAGAATGGTCTGAGCTGATGCAAGTTTGTTTTTCCATCCAATGGGACTGCATTCTCCTAGTAATTTGGAGCACGTTTGAGGACTTTTAGCCCCTAATCATTCCTCTTCCATAAGGATTGGTAGGGTGGTGTGGTCAGGCTCCAGCCCTTTAGTCTGCTGCCCATGCAGTCCCTACATTTTTATTAATCAGCTCTTAAATCTCTTCGTTACATGGAATCGTTTTTCATGTGGCCACCACAAAAGTGCCTTCCTGAGAGTCCAACTTCTTACAAATAACTAAATAATAAAATATCTCAGACCATATTTTAGACATGTTGCATATTATCCCATTTTTGAAACAAATTTTGTCCATTCGTTCTTTGTAATATAGCACGTGACAAGCATGGGGCGGGTGGTAAAGCTACAGCTGCCTCTTGTTTTCTTATCAGATATTGATAAAAACAGTAAATTAGATTAAACAAAAAAAAAAAAAAAAAGGAGCTCTGTAGGCTGTGGAACATTATGAAACCACCCGCTGAATGTCTGCACAAGACATACGGCAACAGCCAAGCTGTTATGTGCTAAATGAGTTCAGAGTGGGGGCCAGCTGAATGCAGTGCATAAGTGATTTACTTACTCATTTATAACCCTAACCTAGAATCGTGATTGTTTGCTGTTCTGTAAAAAGGATGACTTTATGTGACCCTTTAAAGCCTTCAGCATTAAGTAGCATTAAGTTGATGGCTACTTGTTTTGTACCTTAAGAGAAAAATTATGCATAAATCAAGTAGGCTTTCCTTGTAATGTACTCATAATCCTCACAAGCAAAACTCCCACCCAAAACCAGTGATCAAACATGGTTTCTTGAACTCAGAAAGGTCACCTCATAAAAAAATATGGAGGTATAATATTCAGGCCACCCAGGCAATTTTTTTTTTCTTGGCTGGAACATTAATTAAGTCACTGTAAGGTTAAAATAATAATAGGGTTCTGATGTAAGCAGATAAAATACAGGGAAGCTACATTAAATTCAGTTTCCATCCACCAAAGACATCTAGAAGAGATATGCTCAGTTGCTGTTTAAACATTTTGCACAGGGACAGACAGAATGGGCTGAGGTTGAGTCCTGAGTGTTCCAGGGTTTATGTATTTAAATCAAGCCCTTAGCATTGTTTTTGTTCCTTAGTTGCCTCTGGTTTGTTGATTTATTGATGATTTTGAAAGCAAGTAGACTCAGTAAAACAGAATCATTCTGTCATGTAAAATTTCCTCTTATATCTGTGGATGTTATAGGCAAAAGGAAAGGATTGATGGAAGGAGCTTCTGTGGAGATGGTAAAACAAGTGGTAGATGTCTCTAAAAAGTGGAATTGAGCTACTGAATTGCAAATGAATGGAAGGTCTTGTGAAATCACTAATTGGGCTATCTCAGTTCTTGAAATCTGCCAGTGCAGCCAACAGTTTAGGCAGAAGGAGCTTGGGAACCAGCAATCCTGCAAAAGGGATTGGTGGCTGGAGCATCTTCATGGTGTGTTGCTGGGAGAAGTGATGCTGAACTCACCACTTCAGTTTGTCACGTCCCTCCCATTTGGGGGTGACTTTATGGAAAATAGGAGCACTGTGTGCTTTAGCTCTTGTTATACAGGCTTTGAGCAGGGACAAAAACTGCAAATGGCAGTCCTTTGCCAGCCATGAGCACTTTTGTACCATTGAAAAGTCACAACATGGTCTCAACTGGCTTTGTTTCAGGGAAATACTTGGAGTCTGCACCTACTTTCTGCTGCCCATGTTCTTGGAGCCCCTATTTCTGTACCTAAACTCCAGTTCCAAAAAGAACCTCTGTGTCTTCTTTTCCAGCACAGCAGAGCATAGCATTGAGGCACTGCTCTTTTTGTGTCTCTCCTGTGTCTGTGCATCCCAGCTGGTACACCTAAAGCAAGGGATGGGCCCTCACTTGTCACAGAAGAAGGGTTCGAAAGACTAATAGAGGCATAGAATGGTTTGGGCTGGAAGGGACCTTAAAGATCATCATTCCAAACTCCTGCTGTGGAAAGAGACCCTAGATCAGGTTGCTCAAAGCCCCACCCAATGTGCCCTGAGCGCTGCCAGGAATGGGGCATCCACAACTTCTCTGGGCAGAAGATTTAGAAGATTTGTTCAGGAAATGTTTAATTTGTCACATCCTCCACCAGTGGCTAATGACCTGCATGAGCAGCTCTGTTATATTAATTTGGTTTGCAAGACCATGTACAAGATAACCAGAAGTGAATGTGGTTGATAGAGGCACCATGATGTACACCTCTCATGTGCTTCTGAACCACTGAATTCAAAATGTATGTTACTATTTAGCACTTACATAGTGTATTTAATCTCCATAGGCCTGCAGGAACGTGTCTAATTTATACATCTAAATTAATAGAGGTAATCACACGTAGCAGTCTTTTCATCACTTAACCCAATGAGGAATGAAGGCACTATTTTGTTTGGACTATAATTGCTTACACATACCTGAAAATACCATCCCATATTCTCAGTTCTTTGTAAAAACACCATGGGTTTGCAGTTACAAGAATATTTCAGACAGCTGCATAATGAGTTAGCTTCATTTTTTAACTGAACTGAAAATTAGGAGGCAGATCTCAGTAGGATATCTCCAGAGGAGTTTTTCAGTGAACTTAGATGCTAAATTAGCTAAACCAGTTCATTTTTAAAAATTGTTTGAAAACCATCTTTCAGAAAATAGAGTCTTGAAAGCCTGATACTTATAATGAGCATGCTTGCAGACCTCTAAGGCAGCAGTCAAACATCCTCATGCTTCATATTATTTATTTATATTACACTTATACTGTCCACACGAACTTCCAGAGCAAATTCAATAGACAGCTATAGTTCTGCCTTGATTATTCAGCCCTGGTTGCTATGGCTTCCCAGCTGGGAAAGTACCTGCCAGCTCCAGGTGGCTGAGCACATAGGTGGGTGAAACCTGAGCAGTAATTTGGGAGCCATGAGGTGGTGTTCTGTCACCAGAAGGTATTGTCTGTGGTTTTTGCAAAAATGAGCAAAAAGTTGTGAACATTGCTGGGACACCTGTGCTTTATTTAGCTACAGTGAAAGAAACAGCCTGTTCCAGCAGCCTGCACATGTTCTGAGAGGTTCTGGTGGTAAGCTATGAAATAATTTAATGATCTATTAAAGTTAAAGACAGAGATTAGAGGGGGCTGGCTGCTATCACTTATAGTCATGCTCAATAACATCCCGCTCTGATTCATTCCACTCAGATCACTGAGATTATAACGCTTGTTGAATAAGGCAGCAGAACTGAGCTTGCTGGTGAAAAACACATACAATGAGAATTGTAAGACCTTTGAAAAGAAAATCCTTTCTTATTTAGTCTTTGTATTGAGAGCATGCCCCTTAAAGTCTGCATAATATAATACAGATAGGATCTACAAATTCAATTTTTTTTAGTCTAAACTATGTTCAGGATCAATATTCAAATGCTTTGATTGAGTGTTAACTCCCATCCAGTTGTCACTGTTTTAAATCACTTTTATAGCAAGAATAAATTTTCACTGAAAGCAGTTTTTTTGCAACATTTCTTTTCCAGTTAAAAAATAAAGAACAAGAACAAAGACTACCAAACAAAATGCAACTTGTCTAAGATCTCATAAAAGCTCTTACACAAGAATCTATCAAGCCTGGGAAAATATGTGTTCTTTTTGTAAAAACATATTTTTCCTTGAAGTCATTGCTAGATTACAAAAGTTCACAAAACATATTGGTATGTGTATGTGTTTATGTAAGACAGACCACTGTATTTCACTTTCTCATGTCATTGTTGCCTTGACAACTGTATTTTATTGATTAGAATGTATGTAATTTGGTTCAGAGCTTCATCATCTTACAAGGTCATTTTTCTTTGTGAGAAGTTTGTTTCATTTTCTTATTCTCTGAGTAAAATTATTTTTCTGATAGGAGAAATAATGTTATTTTGATCCTTTTGGGGGTGTTTCTCTGGCTGTACTCAAAACCCAACAGAATTTGATAAATGCAAGCTGATAAAGTCATTAAATACAGTTCTACTGATACATGCATTTCTTACTCCACTTCTTTTGCTGCATATGTTAACCCAGTATCTAATCTGTAGCTTCACTGGTAACCAACTGGAGACTCTATCCATGCAATTCCAGCTATTACATACCTTCAGGGTGCTTTTCCTCCAGAGATCTGAAGTTCCAAGTGGTAACACTTCTCAGGATCTCTTTGAACTACATATTAATATAGAATTTATTTGACATTTAGATAAGCTGTGATGTGAAATGCTTCCCCCAAAGAGTAAATAGTACTGAGAATAGCTCCTGAAATTGAGCTCTTACACCCTTATCCATTAGGTTTGTCAGACCTATGGGTTAGTTCCTGACAGAGGGCTGTATCATTTAGCCAACCAGTTGTCCCATTGTCGGTCCTATTTCTGTGAGTGCTGGTCAGGTTTATGAGAAGTTTTGGTCCTGACCTGAAGAATTTTCCTTTTCACACAAACTGAGCAGGGGAGAGGGTGGAAGGAGTAGGCAGGATGCTATGTCTCAGTTCACATTGTGCCATGGACTGATAATGTGCACAGCTGGAGGATTCATATATCTAGGTTTGCCAGATCTCCTCCTGCTTTGGTTTTGCTCTTTCCCCCTGTGTTTATTTGTCTCATGGTTTATGAATATCACCGGAGCCAAGAGCAGTCAGGGTGTGCAGCTTCCTGGATGAAATCAGACAGGGGCACAAGAAAAAAATAGGCCAAGGAGAAGGAGGAGGAGTACAAAAAATGGATGGGAAAGTAATGAAGGTCAGCCAGATGTTGATGTAAAAGCTGTTCTTTTTTTATGTACAACTGAAAGCATAGCCATCCCTACAGTCCTAATATTAACAATTTACAAATTACAGCAGTGATTGTATTTAGATGTCATACAGAAGGTAAATGATGGGAATGAGTTGACAACACACATAGGAAAACAAGTCTGAAAATCTCTAGCACTTTCTTTAAATATAATAGTTCCTGACAATTAAATATCCCATTGGTTGCTATCTAAATATTTATCTTCAGTGAAATTACAAGAAATACACAGTCAGAGAAACTCCACGCTCTTCTGTTCTCTGTTGTAAAAATGAAATGATGTTCTACATTTGAAAAACCACTTGGTTCCTGGGTTTATTCTGTTGTATTTTTCTGGGTAATTTTGAAAAAAAGAGAGAAAAGAGTCTGCCATTGATGGCAAGCAGGGACAAAGGCAGTTACTAGATTGCAGTTTTGGAGGTTGTTTACCGTGCTAAGTCAGAGACCATAATGTAAAATAATGTTTTTAATCTTTTGGATTAAAACATTCAGCAACAGGTCTTCCTAGCAACAATGCCCCACCTAACACAGAGCCTCATTTTCTTGCAAGGATCCTGCAGTCTTGCATGGATTTTTTAGGTCAGTCATTGGCAGCAACAACACTAATTTATTCCAGATGAAAGTCAGGCCCACTATAATTAGCAATACCATGGTATTTGTCTGAAAAATCAAGAAACAGTGGCATTTGCTAGAGAGACTATGTGTCTTGTGTGAAACCCACTTCATTTAATTCAAGATTTAGGTACCTGGGGTTAAGCAGATGGTCCAGTAAATTTGTCACAACTGCTTGTACAGTCTAAGGAGAGCAGCAGTTGCTTACTGAAGATCTGAGGAGGAAGATCTGTTCCCCCTCTCCATCTATCCATCCATCCATCTATCCATCCACCCATCCACCCACCCAAGGATGATTCAGTCTGCCTCATCCAAGTAAATACCTCTTCCACTGGGATTACAGAGGAACAATAGGAAATAAATGCTGGCAGCTCCATGCAGTTGGGTTTTACTCATTTGAAGATGAATGTGACTTATCTTCCTCTTGCATAATAGCCCAAGAATTAGAGCACTCCCCTCAGAGAGAGGCAGTCCTGGGCTCTACTTGTTCTGAGTGTGTTGAGCTCACATCTCCTACATTTAACTCAAGAGATAAATTCCTCCCTTTGAGGATGACCATCCGTAAGTCTCCACACTTTTGGTTTTCTGTTCTTTCCTTTTCTGCCTGTCTGTGAGGACTGTAAGCTCTGTAGGGCACCAGCTAGTTTGTCATTAAACATTTGAGCATCACTGGCTGTTGCAAGGTTCTGATTTTGTATTTGTAGTGAAATATGAATGATGACAACAGTTGTGCAGATTTGTCTCTTCACACCAGAAAAATGCTGAGGAAAAGCTTTGTTCTTGTGAACACATTACATATTTTTGGCTGGTATGGATAAAATTTGGGCTTTGTACAGCCTTTCATTGTGAAATGGTTTGTGAAACAGTGGATGGGTCTGCAGAGATGTTGAATTTGATGTGTATTTGGGGAATTGCTGGTTGCTTGATGGTTTGATACAGCCATGCTTATGTCCTCATTTTTGTTGACATTCATGCTGGAGCTTGCTAGATCTGTAGGACTGGGAAATATGATGCTCAAAGACCCTTTCTTGCAAATTACTTTTAGGAGATTTTTTGGACCTAGGCAAGTATACACGTATCTGAGGGCAGGGGTAGGCTACAGAGGTCCTACTCAGTGACACGGCCCCTCACTATCTTTTTCTCTTGGAATTTCTCAAGAAGAAAGCAGTGGGAGGGTGGGACAGATGGGACTGAGAGCAGTGTGAGGACATTGTGCTGTGGGGACATTATGTGGTCACTCCTGCAACACTGGCGAAGAATGCAGCAGTGATGTGCTCCTCTCATGAGTCATCCTGGAGCTGCCAAAAATTGGAACAGCCCATTACCCAGGAATGACTAGTGGTTGACCTTTATTTCCATCATAGACATTAATGTAAAATTGAGCTAAATGAATTTCTGCTTTCTGAGCTCTTACATCAGTGCAGCCTGGTTTCCTATGAATTTGGATTCCTTTCCCCATCTCACTGAAAACAAGTCCCTCCCCTCCTCCATGTCACTTCCCAGATCTCTCTCCCATCCCTTAAATATTTGCAAGAGAAGTGGTACAGATGCTGATGCTGCTGCAGAATGTTGTGTACTCTGCAGCCAATTGTCTGCTCCTTCTCAACATGCACAGTGGGTCACCCCACAAATGCCTTTCCCTTACTGGATTGCTAATTTTTATACTTTCCTCTCCTCAGCACCAGCTTTTCTAAAATATAATATCTTTGAGCCATGGCTCCTCCTGTCAGATTCAACTGAAACTGGCCAGTAAATTCTGAAATTGTTTTGTGGGGCAGGGGAGTGTCCCAGAGAGACAGATGGTATGAATATGATTTCTTTAAGAAACAGTTGTACAAATATACTGTAATGCATGCAGAAATTAAAAGACTTATGAAGAAATTAGTGGGTGAAGCTCTGTGAGCTGTGTCATGAAGGAAGACATAAAAGGAATATATTTTTGGGTTTCTTGTAAATGTTTTTAATTATTATAGTGAAAAAAATTGTTGAGCAATTCAACAACTGAGTTGCTTCTCCATCATGAGGAAAATGTGGGACTCACCCTACCTGTTCATCTCTAATGTGTTCCAGCCCAGGCAGTGATGAATTTGGTCTGAACTTATCAAGCGTAGTAAACGCCTGTACAGCTCACAGATTGTTAACATTCTATCAGTACATGGTACCTATGAAGTGACAGTTGTTTTGGTCATCTTTTCAACCTTTAAAAGTGGCAAACTATTAAAAGTGTTATCAAACCCATGTGCTCATTTTATTAAATAACATTCAAGAGATAGATATAGTCAGATTTGGAAGTCCAGAGTCTGCTTTTTAGAAGAAGATTCTGGCTATGGTTAGGACATAAAATTTTAGTTAGTGGCTAGTGCAGGTTTTTCCAGCAGAAAATTACTTGAGGAGGTATATGGCAGAATGGAGCTAAAAAACTTACAATTTTTTTTGTATTTATGGATTAAACAATTAATAAATATATATTAAATAAATAAAGGTAAAACCCCACAGTAAAGCTATTTATTATATTTCAGTTAGGGATTATCCATCTTAACATTCCTGGGGTCTCATTTGTGATGCTGTCATTTCTCATTTTTTCATCTCCTGAAAGCAATATTTGCCTTAGGGGTATGGTATCATTGTGATAAAAATGAGCTGGTGCTACTGGTCTCATGGTTAATTGCTGTCCTTCAAGCAGCTCCCTTAGCATTCAGCCCTTAAGGCTACTTTGAAAGGGGCTTTACATTTACCACAGATGCCCTGATGTCTTCCAGAATGATGGAGGGGAACATTTTGCACTTTTCATTTTGAGGCATCATAAAGTCTTGAAGACTTTTGAGGCCAATTGCCAGATGTGATTAAAAATTAATGAAACAGAACAATTGTACCTCATCCCCTTGACAGACACTTGAGTAAGTGCTTTTTCTAAGACTACTTTTCTAAATTATTCTTTTTGCATCTCTATTTTTCTCTCATCTGACCACAATCACATCTTCCTTAGCATTAAAAATGGAAAACAATAGTAAAGGACATTTGAGGATTTTTTTTCATGCAGTTCCCTGTAAGTTCTGTTTGGATTTTGTTCATCACACATGGGATGAACTATCAAGGCAGGCTGTAAACTGAAACATGAAGCTGAGGTATTAAGTGAGGAAGGAGATCTGCTGCTGTTTAGTGCTACAGAAGGTGTCTTTGGTAAAGCTCACACTCAGTGTGTGCAAGTTGAAACATTTTCAAAAAAAATCTGGTTTCTGGGGGGGATAAGCCTGTGCTGCTGTCCTTCAAAGCCTGTCTGTATTGGAACAGAGACTAAATATCATCTTTTCTGTGTTCTACTACCTCAGCCTTCAAATATTCTAAAAGAAAGGAAGTAGAAAAGAGCAGGCAGTGGGGAGTAGTGCGGTCTCCTGCACTGATGCTTTGGAAGGTTATTGGGGAATATCAGTGCTCAGGCCCTGAGATTGAAAAAAACCCAATAATTTGACAAAAAATAATTAACTAAGACTAATTAATGCTTCTTTACTACTTTGCATGTGCTGCGGATTGCTGACACCAGCTAAATGTAGAGACTTGGTTATACATAGAGAGATTTTGTTGTTTGAATTCTGTCAATTTTTTCAAAGAACTATAAATAAACAAGTATATATTCGACTGAATATCTTTCTTTGCCAAAGCAGAGAAACACAGTCATCATTGTCTGTGAACTATTCACAAGGTTTTAAATTCAAAATAGGGCTAAATGCTGATATTTTTACTCATACTAAACAGGAATGTACTCTTCAGGTTATTTATTAGTAGTGAGAGTGTCTGGTGTTTGATTAAAATATTAATTCTGAAATATTATTTTGGAGAGGTATTTATCACTAAAATTATAATTTAGGGATTTTTTTTTTTTTATTTGGAAGAACATAGTCCTGGCTGGTCAGACACACTTTTTGTTCATTGTGCCCTGTGAGGGATAACCATGGGTTATTTAGAAGACAGTGTTTGCCTGACATAAATATTGCTCCCTTGAGAGCAGACTTTCACGATAATTCATCACATTATCATGGCATAAGTACGCACAGTTACTCAGAGGCATTGCAGTTACGTAGTTCCCCCAACAGGATACTGTTAAATAAACAATGTTATTTGAGGAATTGGCAATTCTCTCTTCCATGCTTCACCCAAAGTATATTCTTAGCTTTTCATTCACTGGTGGTTTTGTTTTCCTAGAATCTGCTCTTCTGCCTTCTGAAACTCACAGTTGTGCAGACCGCTGATCCAAGCAAACCTGTGATAGTTTGGGGAGATCTGCACTTTAGTATTCATCAGATGAAGTGAGGGTTAACCGGTCTGAGCACTGCAGGTGAGGTTATCATCCCGCAGCCCTTACACACCATGGAAAGCAGCATTGCCTGAAATGGCACCATTTCTGTGAGCAGGGATGCAAATGGTGCTGAGATGTCAGCATGGCAGGAATATAAGTTACTGCTTGCAAGAAAAGAAGTTTATGGGGTTTCTGCTACAGGTGTGGCAATCCAGAGGTAGTTAATGGCAAGGTCTGGAAAAGTAAGCATTGCCTTCCAGGCACACACTGCTCAAGTTAATGTCTCCTCCTGAGAACAGAGCTGGAACTGTATCATCAAAACATCAACTTCAGCAAAGAGCTGTAAATTTGCCACCTAGCTGGTTTGAGACCAAAGCAACCTGTTTAGTCAGGTGTATCTCAGAAATTGTCCTGGATCCAGGATTCCTCTAAGGAAGAGTAAATATTAGTCCTGCAGGTTTTGACAGAGAGTGGATTAGATGAACTTTCACTCTCCACTTTGGCCTTATTTTCCATGGTTTATTTCATCTTCTTAGATGAAGTCTTTTTAAAATAAAATTTAGCATGGCCATCCTTGGGAGGAGAAAAAGCCAACTCTCTTTATTGTTTTTCAAACTGGTCATTCTACAGGATGTGGCTGCAGTTATTATCAGTCCCAGTACATGAGTCAGATGGTGGCATTATCAAGTTATTCCTTACTCTGTGTTTGCATAAGATCCAGTGAAGAAAATGTGACTGCCCTCACAGGCAGTGGAGTTCAACATTTTCCTAAATTCAGTGACAGGGCGCATGGAGGAATGAAATTTGACAGAGACTCACTGAAGTATCCTGAGCATTAGTGGGATAGCTGTGAAAACTAAGACAGTAAAAAACACAGTTGGAGAGACAGAAGAAAAAGATACTTGTGAAAATGAAACCAAAAAGGAGCCCAGCAGTAAGGAATTCTCTATTTTGTTGAAAATACAGGAGAGATGAAGAATGTGTGGTTCTTTTTCTGATCTGCTTCTTACATAAATAGTACAATGCATGCCTTATGGCACAATCCAGCAAAGCAAGCGTGGAAAGAAATCTTAGACACATTTAGGTGCAGTGATTTCAAAGATAAAAATCTGTTGAAAATTTTCATCAGAAGAACAAGCTTATTCCTTAAGACAGTGTGAAACTGCACAGTTGGACCCCTTACCACAGGAGTTTAAATTTATCTTTTCCTCAGAAGAAAATTACTTTACATATATCCTTTGATTGTAATCTAGGTTACAAGAATATACTGCTGTAAAAATATAGCATTACTGGAATTTTCCAAGTCTCAAAATAATTTAGTGTCCAAATACATACTTTATCTGATTTATGGCTTCACAGCCATGTCTAAGCCAGTAGTGCCAAATAAAATTTTCTTTACTGTGATATGTATGCAGTTCTTTTTAAGGTATTTAGAATGATGTCTAACATTTAAATTAAGCAAAAGTTTCCTTCTAAAAATATTCAGCTATAGTTGGATTTTTAATGTGCAATTTCATCTTTTACATTTTTAAAGTGTAACTTCATTTCTTACAATATCACTGCTCAAACATATCTATGATATGCTTAACAAAATCAAGGACCCAGTACATGCAAAAAACATGAAGTCATGTCCTACAAGGGCGTTTTTTTCCCCTTAATATGATCGTGAAAGTAGTTTTCTGTACTTCAGTAATTTACCAATTCCATTCAATGAATATGTCTCAAGAAAGCAAGAAAATAAAAAGAGTGAATTTTCCCTCAGCTTTCCATATATGAGCAGGTTCCTGACACCTACGTAGAAATGTGTAATTGAAATAACATTTGCATAAATTCCATTTAGTAAGGATGCATTAGCTGATGCCAGTGAATGTGAGGACACTTAATCAAACAGTAAATAGCAATGCATGTCTAAGCATTGATCAGTTAATGCAGACATTGCCAGAAGAATTAAATAGATCATGATGTCCTTTTGTTCTTTCTCTTTATTTATTGTAATATTCTGTTGCTTTCTAAATCTCCTCAGGGTCTTAATAAAGAAAGATCTCTTCACTTAATTTTGACAGCTGCGTAATTGGGGTGCTAAATCATCCTTAGGATGTACTCAAAATGATTCTACTGTGTAACTATTCTCTGGGTTTTCTACTTAGTTTAGAGCAGAAGGGAGAGATTTTGGTAATTACAATCTCTTGTATTACCTTAAAAGTCAAGCATTGATCATTATAATACAACAGTTATCGTGTAGAAGATCTCCAGGTCACTTGTTAATAAATGTAATTCAAAATTCAGAATAACCACTGTAGTAGATATCATTTCAGTGTAGGAAAGTCTGATCCACAAAGACAGTCTAACAGAATAATAAGATTTGGTTTGCCAGAATCAAATCACAGACCAGCATCAGAATCTGAAAAAAAAATCACTAAATCTGACACCCAATCATGACTTTAGCTACATAAAATGCATCAAATAACTACCTGAACTCTAGACTCTCTTTATAAAAAGTCACAGGATCTGTGCAACAGCACTTTCCATGCTTATATGGGAAGGTGATAGCAGTGACTGTAAAACTGAGGCTTTGTTCACAACGTGCCCCATGCAGAGATGGGATCCAAGAGGGAGACCCCAGAATGGGATCTCACCACCTCCTGCCCTTCCCCACCTGCTGATCAGTCTCTTGGCCTTAACCCCACAAGGGCCAATTGACATATTTGTTCTGGTTTCAGGTATTTCTGCTTGAAGGCAGTGAAGTTTCCTTTATCCTAGGAAATTCTGAGAAAAGGGCAGTGATCCCAACACCTTTACAGTTTCGGCCTTTGGTCAAATGCTATGGTTGCTAGTGTACACATCAACTGAATCAGATTTCCTGGATTTATTCTAAGAAACAACAGTAGGGCAGGACTCCAACCTAAAATCATATGCTAACTAGGAGGGATTTCAGCTAATGTTATCCCTTGGAGTTATGCCAAACTGCTAATTCAAGTGCTCAGTGCATGGTAAAGTTCTGTAAACTCTGCAAAAGAGCAACTCAGCTTAAAAGTGATGCAGAGAGCTA
The DNA here is from genome assembly GCA_039654755.1 of Calcarius lapponicus. Lineage (NCBI taxonomy): Eukaryota > Metazoa > Chordata > Aves > Passeriformes > Fringillidae > Calcarius > Calcarius lapponicus. The sequence goes on along the minus strand of CM077462.1, from coordinate 49,009,374 downwards.
CATGGAAGTTCAGCCAAGCCAGGTGGCTTGTGGACACTGCAGCATCCTCCTGGAAATGATCTGCCCATGGTCTCTGAGAGCATTTTTCCTGCAAACAGGCTATATGCTAATGTCTTGATACACCCTCAATTTCCACTGTATAATAGCACTTATGACCTTGACAGAAAGCATTTCCTAGGGATTAATAACCATTTGAGATTTAATGACCTGAGGCTGTGCCTCAGGCTATCAACTCCTTCAAGCTGCTCATTAAATTCTTAGGGTACACAGTCTGCTTCAATCACTCCTGCTTAAGCATTTGCTCAGTGTCACCTAATAACAATATTCTCCCTGAGCTATTTCCTCTTCAGAGGCCCTGGAAATGTGTTTGTCCTTAAGACTTTTGGGAAAATAACTCATCATTAATTTTTTAGGTGATTTGTGTTTCAAGTCAGACCATTTACTCAGGCTGTCACTGAGCTCTTGGTGTGAGGAACTCAGTAAAAGTGAGACAGTTAAATTCATAAATTGCACCTTGAAATATAAACTATTTGTTCTAGTTGCTTACAATCTCATAATATAAATCAAGAGCCAGTAGCCTCCAGCATCCAAACACTGGTGGTTCAGCCAAAGGTAACTTATTTGAGAGGTGATTTTGGACAGGCTACCACTTTCTAGCAAAGACTGGCTTCATACTAGCTCTAAAAGGCACCTCAAATTCAGATCTGTGCAGAAGGAACAATAGAGAGCAATGCTGCTTGTTGGAGGGTAAGCCAATTTCTCACCGATGAGATCATAAGTCAAAGATGGTGTATTGTCCCATGTTATGGTACATACTTGTGAAGGGTGAACTTGTTTTTCTGTTGAAGATTTTTCATTTAAGGGAACATTCTTCCCATATTCAGATGGCACCAAGCACAATTGGATCTTAGATCTACTGCTGTGGTGTTACATCGTGTTCCCTGTTTATTTGTGTCAAGAGTGCGGCGCAGCATGCCAAATAGGCATGGCACAAACAAATTGCTAGTTCTTCCCAGAGTTTCAAAACTGAGAGAGAAGAAAATGCTTGGGGAAGAAGGCAATCAGCAACAGTTGTGGGAAGCTGATACAGGAAGCATGGTGCAGAGTGATGTGTCTACAAATCAGTTATATTGTCTTCACATCAATTACAAGAATCTTCTACTGAGGCGCTGCCAGGATCACATTCTCACATTAGTCCCTGTTGTGCACTGAGCAATCAGTTCCCTTATTATGTCTGGGGAGAACTAGGAACAGGGCTCTTAGGGAGCTGGAAAGTAGAGATGCCTACCCCTCTGTCTGGGAAGACCTGTCCTCAACCTGATTTTAACTTGGAACCAGCCCTGTGCTTTGAGCTAACATCTTTGTCCAGAGGCTGCCCACATATTTTGGAAAAGAAAAGCATTTTGCTGGCAAAGTGTAAAAGTTTAAAGTGCTGGGAGTTGTTTATAAGCTTCAGATACTTCATCTTATAAAACAGTTAAGAAAACCTGGATACCAAGAATGTATAGTATCAACTGCAATGGGGGGAATCTTGATAATAGGAGCTTAATTCCAGTGAGATATACATATAACACATGTATACATACATATATATGTAATATATACCTAGAGATATATATGAAATCCCGCAGGTGAATCAATGAGGCATTGTGGTGATTAGGGGGTGAACAACATAAGTACTTACTTGGTTGTTTATGTTTCAGATTAGTGGATTTTGAGGTCAGGTAGCTAATCCCATGATATGCTTTGTGTGGGAAATACATGCTGTTTGTGGTAAACACAGAGCACCTACACAGGAATGTTCCTACATAAATCTCAAATCCCATTGCAAACATGGATACAAATCACTACACCACCACTGCAAATGGTGAATATCAGGTGCAAATAAGTGAAATTAGGGACCTTAAGTCACACCATCCATTAACAGGATATGCCTCAAAGAAGAATCTCACTGGAAATGTTTTTAGCTTTATCTGCCTGTACGTCCCATATTCTTTGTGTCGACCATAGAAAAGTATGAGCTCTTTCTGTGCACAAGCCATTTTACCTCTTTCACACATTAAGAGAAGTATTTTAAAGGAAGTGCTTCCTTCTCTCCCTAGCCTTCAGTAGAGCTTAGGATTAATAGCTCCGATGCAGTAGCAGATAGGTGAGATGATTTCCATTCTTTATCTCCAAAAATCCCTATGAATGTCAATAAATATTCTGCATGCATGATGGAAGGCAGGTCATCTAAATATTGAAGTTCTGACATGTCCTATTGAAGGCTGTTTTATAAAACCAGCCCCTCTGCTGAGACCATTACTGTTGTGTGCCACTGAGCCATCTCTGCTTCTTCTGGCTGCTGTTGGTTTGGAACAAGCATGCCGCCTCATTCCCACGTAGATTTTAGGTGTAGGAATACAGCTCTGGTTGGAATTTCCTCTCCAAAGTCTATTGAGGATTCAAATGAGAGCCAGATGAGTTTTTTCCTGTCCATTTAGAAGAAAAATGCAAAACATCATGAGAAACTTTAAAACTCCAACACTCCCTGAAAGTCCTCACCACAATAACATTTTCCTGAAAAAGTGCTTTCCAGGGGGATTTGAGCTTGTAGGTGATAAGCGTTCATTGTGTTTTTCTACCGCCAATGAGGAAAGGCCAGATTGGTAAACAATAAATGAAGGAAATTCTTTGAAATGCATCTAAGAAATAGGAGCTTTGTAGTCTCAGTTTTGAGGCTACTTTTAGCAACCTCAGACTGGCTTTGGCTTGGAGTAATGGAAAGATTAATGAAAGCCCCAGCTCTCTTCCCAAAATCAGCGTCAGCCAATGGAGCATCCCAATTATAATTTTCAGCTTTTGCCAGTGTTGCCTTCCCTGCACATCCTCCAGTACAGGTAAAGCAGTGGCTTCCAGGCTGATTTGTTTGGGTTATTGTTTGTCCTTAAAGATGAAGCTGTACCAGAAAATACAGAACTGTAATTTTCAGCACATCAATGTGATTCCTTAGCAATAAGTAAGCGTTCAGAGCCTAATGGCATGGCCACAGAATACTATGGGTAATGGGTTTCTAACTACCATTACTGTGTAAAAAAACACTGTAAAATGCAAAGCATCAGGAAAAACATCATGAGAAACTTTAAAACCCCAACACTCCCTGCCAGACATAGCCCATCTTCTAAGTCAAAATACCTTTATTGTGTCTTATGTTTTAACCAGTGGTTTCAGAGCAACATGTGCGCTCTAAAGTGGTTATTTGCTGTCTTTAAGTGCATTTCGCTGAGATTTCATATTCAGATTTTGTCTTCTCCTTTCAAAAATTGAACTGGGCATTTTTTAATGGTAAAATCTGTAGGAGAGTCCATCTCTTGTAGGCAGCTGCCTGCTTTCTGCTTCTGTTTCTGTCTGGAGAATAACTTATCATACTTCTGGCATATCTAAGGCTACCCCCTGCCAAAATCTGAAAGTGAAATAAACTATCAAAAAATGTCAGATTCTTAAAAGTGCAGACCAAGGTCAAGTCTAGAAAAAGAATACGCTTGGAAAAAAGTTTCCTTCAAAGCATACACAACCAAATTTCAATCTTTGTGTTTATCTGCATATCTGTATGTCATTATTGTAGCTCTGGACAGCCAAAAATGTCTCATGTCCTCAGCACATACTTTCATTCTCCTGGCCTCAAGGGGACATAAACCCAGGGCAGCCCTGGAATCCTGTGCTTCATGGAGCACATCTGGAGTTGGGGAAGGGCTGATCCCAGAGGCAGCATAGCAGCTGGCAGGAACTTCCCTCTGGAGCAGGACTGAGTGGCTCTGTGCCCCTGGGGACAGCTCCCACCTTGCACTCAAGGTGACTTCCCAAGGAGGGATGTGTCCTCCTTCGGGGCAAGGGCAGCTGTTGTTGTTCAGAGACTTCTCAAGGACCGAATGCAAATTTGGTCAAAACAAATTGAACCTCAGGCCCCAAGATTTTGAATAGCAGCCATCTCTCATCTCTTCTTTAAACAGGGTGTTTTAATGCTTTGCAGAATTACAGAGTGAGGCATGCTGCCTTCCATCTCCTTAATCCTCTGTAAATTTACTTTTAAGAGCTACTGCCAAAATACAGTATGGCACTTGCGCAGCACATGCTTCTTCAGTGATGAGCACAAAGCAGCTTCTGTTCAGAAGGAATATGTTGCAAGCCCATGAGTGACACATTGTGAGTGTTGAAGATTATGAAACATACTCTGAAACTGAGCAAGCCATAAACACTTCATTTTTCAGAAATAGTCACATTACCTCTGTCATTCTGCTTGGCAAGTGTGTGTGTGCAGGCTTGGTGCATCCACGTAGCACACGTGGAACAGGAATCAAGTGTTGAACCTGTGGAGTGCCAGCCACGCTGTGGAGTTCAGAGGAAATATTTCAAGTATGCACTCCAGCACTCTTCTCGGTTTTTTATAAAAACCCACAGTCTTTATTTGTTTATTTTCTCTTTGCTGGCCTCTCTCTTGGACTAAACTGACCTTAAATTATAGCATGGACTTGTATTCATTGATCTCCTGGTGAATGCTCTCTAATTGATATAGAATTAGGTCATGGCCTAAGGCAACTTCTGACTCTGGGTAATACCTGCTGGAAAAGCAAGTGTTTTGTGTCTTAGTGTGTTTTAGTTTGTCTGTGGGCAGACTAAAAAAAATATCTCCAGTTTAAGAGGCCACTGACTTGTTAAAGTGGTAAAAGAAGACAAGCTCATGCAAGGTAACTATGTGGCTTTCATAGATTTGGAGCATATTTTGAGCATAATACACACTTCAGCATATGTAGTCTAACAATTTTGCTTCCTAAGGAGAGAAGAATAAATTTTCCATTTTTAAACTGAAGTGTGAGCGTTAAGTGATGTGTCTCATTTCCCACCGAAAGTCTAGCTGGGCAAGGGATTAGTCATTTACTTTCCAAATATCTAGCTGCTAGCACTGTCTAGAGACCAAACCATCTTTGCCCACAGTCAGGCCAGTCATGATTCAGACGAGTGGGAATGTGCTCTCCAGCAGTCAGAGCAAAGGGACTCCATCCATGAGATGGCAAGTGACACTATCCAAGTGACTTCCCATTAACTATGGGAAGATTAAGAAATAGTTGAAATTCATCCAGCAAGTTAAAAAGTGACAGGGTCTGTATTTCATGACATTTGCAGAGCCAGCCCTTCTATATTCCCTCCTGTTACCCAGCAAGAGACATTGACATGAAACTAGGAGGCTTGTGCTTCTTTGGTAGCTTTGGTGTCTCCTGACGGGTACCCCACAGATCCACACTCTGGCGCCAGCAGGGAGCAAGAACTGGTAGGTCTCCAGCCTACCTGTTGTCTCCTTCCAGGCTAATATATGGAACATAGCTGAAGGCCAGGGTCTGGCTTTATAGAGTGATAACTTCAAACATCTAACTTATCTAAGCTCTTTCATGCTATTTGATAAAAGAGCAATTTATGTCTTTCCTGCTTGTTGCTAAAAATAAGAGGGGAAAAGTGTAGAGAGTTGTTAATCCTGGTGGCGTGCTAATTATCTCTTTGCTAACTCTGCTTCATTGCTGGCAATGATTATTGTCAGGTAATTACAGGGTTCCTATGAATCTGGCTCCTGTTTGCCCTGCAGTGTAACAGGGGTAAGGAAATGAGAAGTGTCAGTACTATGGATACCCAGTGTTACTTCTGCCATAACAGAATTTCCTGTTATAGGAAACAGTTATTTTGTACAATGGCTTATTAGATGGAAACAGGCCTAGGTGAGCTGCAGAATGGAAAATCAGTATTTTTGCTACATTAAAAATCTGTTCTCTTCTTGGAGGAGCAGGTAAAACCCCCACGGCCTTCTATTTTAAAATGTATGGAAAGGAAACTAAGGGCTCCAGCCAAAAGGCTAAAAATAATAACTGTACCATCATAGCCAAGTTGTCTGTTCCTTCTTTCCTCCAGTATGAATGAATAAATGTTTGTGAACAGCTATCATGTAAGAATTGTTTTAGTCTGTTTTCTGTGTGTTGTTCTGTAGCCATATGGACTGCAGCTTTCGTTGTAAAGGGGAATGAACAAAAAAAAAAATCTAATTATTTGAAGAAAAATCATGGGAGTTTGTTAGTTTACAGGTCCAAAACATACGAGTTCATTGGTAGAACTGCTGTTTCTGTATCATCCCTTTGGTTGTTGAAAAAACATTTAGATGTGTATGTGTGGAGTACACAAAAATGTCTGCAGCCACCTGGTAGTAGAAGACAGGACTGGGTAAACCATAATCCAGTGTGCTTGAAGAGGTAAATGAGAGTTAAACGCTTTGAACATCTTTGAAAATCTGCACCCTAGCAGTTCAGAAATTTAAATATCCTTAAAATTCTGGCCCTGGATATTGAAAATAATCTGTATCTATTTAGTAAAATTAAATAAAATTTCCATCACATGATGGATGATGGAAACTGAACAGCTGTCTGAGCAGTAGCTCCACTGCTCTCTAAAAAAGAACCTTAATTTGACTTTTCCACGTTAATACTGTTTACATGTTAGAGAAAATTGTTTGAAAGGCACTTTTGTAAAAATGGGTGCATTTGTGAAAACAGAGTGAGGAAAGATGTTCTTTTTTTAGTAGGTGAGTAATTGTTTCCTTTAATCTCTTTGTTTTTTCTCATGACTCTACAAAGATCAGCACACAGCCATATAATTAGTGGCTCTGGACTAGATCATGCTGAAACACCCACTGGTGTGACTCCACTGTTCTTACGGCACTGCATAGTCAAAGCAAAGGGTAAAATTTAGTTCACAATAACATCTTTCCATAAGCATATGTTATTTCTTTCATCACTGAAATAATTTAAAAAGTTAGTTGAACCATCAAACAATGGAGGTCATCTGGCCCCAACCCCTGCTCATGACAGAGCCAGCTTTCCACATCACATCTGGCACTACCACAGGATCAATCCAGCTCCAAAAAGGAAGGTATTCCAAGTACAGAATGTCCAATAAAAGAAAATAATAATTTGCACAGAGGATTAATTTACTGATTTTTTGTTTCCTCATAGAGTCATAAAAGACATTATGGTAGCTTTTTTTAGTAATGTCCTTACAGAAAATAGCAGCTGGAATAAAGCAATAAACAGATATGGGTGTTTGATCCTCTCAGAAATAATCATAATAAAACAGTAGCTATCCACAAATAAAGTTAACCCTCATTTCGTAAATGATTTTTCACTACAGTCTCGAGGCATGATAAGATGTTAATAATGTTGATATACTTCAATGACAACAATAGTGGTAATGTTGTGAATAAGAAAAAGACATTGGGTTTGTAGGTACAAGTCTTGCCTGTGCTTTCAGGATAATGTCAGCCTTCCTGCTCCTGGATTTTAAGTAGATGACAGTTTCTTACAAACTGCGTGAATAAGTCACCATCAGCTGTTTGGGGTTCTTTTTTAGAAGAAATACAGAGGACATCTTTCTCTTTAGGCCCTTGCATGAAAAGAGGTAATAAGGAAACAGTGGGATCTAAAAACAGATCTGCTTGTAGTGTTAATCAGCTGATAACAGCAGACAGCACTGGTAACACCAGGTGAGAGCTCAGCACTCTGCATTGCAGACATAGATTTGGACCTCAGTTTGGAATGTTTGAACTCTGCTGTATGAGCTGTGCTTTATCAATGTTCCTTGCACTACAAATTACTCATCTCACACAGAATTGCAAAAGAAAGTGTTTTAATCTTAATTCATGATAAACAAGAACTGCAAAGTCTTTTTTATTAATACATCAAAGTATTATCTCCAAGGGGAGTTACTTTCATATTAATGTTCAGTGTTTAATATAAATTCACAGCATGAAGACCACCTCAGATGGGTAGAGTTTCTCTGATGTACATCTGATTGCCTGTATGTAATTTGAACATCTCCAGAACATGAAGGGCATAATCAAAGAATAATTAATATGTTGATAAGGACTTAAGTTTTGTTCTACTTATCTGCATAATTCAGAGAGAAAGTTTATGATGACAACATCTATCTTTTGGGGTATTGTTTACATTTTCATTCAAATTATAACATGAAGCATTCTCTGCATTCCATAGTGCCTTTCATCTGCCAAGCTCCAATTACTGTCTGACCAATTAACTTCAGTATTGCACACATGCAAACCACGTTGGGTGTTGTGGAAAATCTAAGCAAGGCATTGAAGTCTGAAACTTGACCTCCAGTTTAGGATACTGAGCTTGAAAATCCTGATTTCTAGAGACATTAAATCTTTGTATTTAATTGGAGTTATGAATACACATGAGAGTCAAAACTAATGGTCAGACCAGCACTACATCCTCTTGGGAGCCCTCTGAAGGTCAGGGCACTCCAGAGACATCTTGTATGCTGCTTGAGTTCAGACTGTCTGGAAGTCTCCCTTAGCCTTGCAAGAGATGACATTTTTCAAAACCCTGTAAGGACAGAAGGTGGCTGCAAGCTACATGTAGTGGGGTCCATCTGCTGCATCCAAATTCAAACCAGATCTCAAGGGCAGAGCACCAGACAAAACACCTTGGGCGCTTTATGTGCAGTGAAGAAACATACCTTGTGTACAGATTGAAGAATTTACTGCTCTAGTGATTGAAGTATTAGCAATCTAATAAAAGAGTTGGTCCAGCTACAAAGATAATAACACTTATAATTCCAAGTATAAAGTTATGGCAAGTTTCCAGTAGTGGCACAGTTGGAATTGATACATATATACTTCCTATTAGCTGTTCCTCTCCTTGGCATTGTTCTTGCCCTTCCTGTGACTTTCTGGGTTCAAAAAGCAATAGTGCTAGTTTTCCTCAAGATGAGAAGAGGTGTAGAGGAGCTTACAGTGAGTCTTCATCTGAAATTCTTTGCTAAGAAAAGTATGATGTTGCTGGTGGAGATATCTTCCTCCTTACTGTTGGGTCAGTTCAGGGTTATTTTACACACTTCTTGAAATAGACTCAATGAATGGTTGAGGTAGGAAAGCACGTATGGAGGTCATCTTGTCCAACCCAATTGCTCAAGCAAGGCCTCCTATAGCCAACTGTGTCCAGGTGGCTTTTGAATATCTCCAAGGATGAAGCCTCCTCCAGCTCCCTGAGGAACAGGTACCAATGCTTAGTTACCCTTACAGGAAATAAGTGTTTTATGATGTACAGAGCCTTCTGTGTGTCAGTGTGTGCCCATTGCCTGTCACTGGGCCCCACTGAGAACATCCTGGCTCTGCCCTCTTTGCAGCCTCCTTTCAGATATTTATCCTCACAGATGAGATTCCACCGAGGCTTCTCTTCCCCACGCTGAACAGTCGCAGCTCTCTCAAGCCTTTCTTCATCTCTCAGGTGCCCCAGGCCCTTAATCGTCTTTGTAGCCCTTTGTAGCCCAGTAAATCTGTATTTCCCTTTTACTGGGGAACCCATAATTGGATGCAGCACACCAGATGTGGCCTCACCAGTGGTCAGAAGAGGGGAAGAATCACCTCCCTTCACCTGCTGTCACCCCTCCTCGTGCAGCCCCGCATGCTGCCTGCCTTCCTTGGCAGAAGGGCACATGGCTGCTTCATGTTCTGTTGGTGTCCACCAGGCACCCAGGTTGTTTTCTGCAAAGCTGCTTTGTAGTCTTTGGGCTCTTCACTCCTCAACAATAGTGATTCATTAGAAGATACACAAGAAGAATATATAACAGACATATACAGCATGAATAGGTACATAAAGCTGCAGTTTCACTGACTACGTATTAGTAATGTCTGTAGGTACTGGACTAGCAATGGTACGTTGCAAAATCACTTTATAACACATCCAGGAAGCAAGAAATTTTCTACATACCAGCTGGACACAGTATTTCCCTTTTCAATGTGATCTCAGCAGCTATTCCAATCTTCAGGCCACTCTTTGGTCCATAATACATGGAAGTTTAGATGCTGGCTAGATCTCTTAACTTGGGAACACAAAGGCAGAAACTTGTAAAAGAAGTGTCTGTTTTCAAAAGTTGTCCCATAGAGACTCTAGGAGTCACCAGAAGTTTTAAAATAGATCCCAAGGGATGAGATGGTTACCTCTTCTCTACCTATTTGATAGTGTTTCTTCCACATTAAAAATACTATATACATTTATATTAGAGTCCTTAAAGACTCACATTTTCCAGACCATTATCCCAACACATTTTGCAGTGGGCATACAGTACTCATGTATAAGAGCTCTGTTAATTCTCAAGTCAGCAGTTCTCAGCTTTTGAATGACAGGCCAAATAGGTGGGATGGGCAGTATTGTACTGAAGAATGGGTGGGTGGTACTCAGTCCTCCAAGTCTATAGGAAGTCAAGACTCATGGGGGCCGTCAGAAGGCAAGAAAAAGAATATAAATCCTAATGAGGAAGGAGGAGGATGTGAAGGGAACCAAGTTCTTAATCACTTTTGTCCATTAGCAATACCAGAGTATTTTTCTAAGACTCAAGGGAGGAGAGCCTGATGTCCTTGTCAGCTCTCAGTATGAATCTATATTATGCAAATTTATTCGAACTCATAAATCCTGTTAGTAGTTTCAGCTGGGTAAAGTATTCTCCTAGTTTCTTGTCATAAACTGCTGCAGCATTCTTTTGTGCAGCTGCCGCATTTCATCCTAATGCAGCTGCATTTGACCCAGGGATGAAGTAATCCCTACATATAACTTTCTCTTCAGTTTTATAACTGTTTAAAGGGCCTCAAGATGAGATGTGGGTTGCAAGCTATTGTTTTATTAGTGTCATCACAAAGTGCTGCATTGTACAAATCAATTGTAAGCTAAGAAAAATGGCTTTGAAATGATGCTTGAAGACAGAGAGAGATTTTTTTGGGTTAGGAGGGATTTAAAATCCTGTTTCAGGAATTTGAAAGGATGATGGCAAAAAATGGGAAACAAACTAGCATAAAGTAAGGTTGGATAAACTGAGTGGGCATGTGGGACAGTGGGTAGTAAAGATGTGGGAGAAATGAATGACAGAAAGTTTAAGTGGCTTCAGAGTGGAAGACGTGGAAAGGAGAAAAGGAAACCAGCAGTAAATAGGAATTATGATAATGATAAGGAGCAACCAAAAATCTCAAGAGGACACTCAAATGAAGACCTGAATCTCTTTTTTATATCACACTACTGAACCATATAGCATGGATGGGATTTTCAGCATTGGTTGGGTCTGTTAAATATCTTTGCAGTGTTATTAATGTTATGTCTGAAACTTTCAAACGCTTTTTGGTGTCCAAATCTCATTTTTCTGTTTAGATGCCTGATTGTGCTGTACACTCTGTTACAGAGAATTCCCCTGGGAGTCAATTTTATGCTAGACTTTCCGGAACAGTAATGGCTGCCTGATAGAGTTGCTAATTGCTCTGAAGTAGGAGTCCCTCTGGACATTTCCTACTCCTAAGGTCTTTATTGTGTCCCTGCATGCCTGCTGTCTTGGTGTGCTGGCTGCTTCAGTGGCTGCTGCAAGTCACCTCTCAGCTTAAAGAGCCTGTGGAGTGTAGCACACTGCACAAAGGTCTCTTCTGCACTGCAAACTCTGATTTCCCTGCTCCCTTTTGCACAGCCACCTTCTTGTTATTTGCATGAGGAAACTCATTGCATTGTATCCCTAGCTCTGATGATACCTAGATGTAAAAACTTCAAATACAGACACTGTTCCCAGACCTGTAAAGTTTTGTGCTTGATGAACCTGCTATAAATCTCAGATCTACCAGTTTTACCAGTATCCCATTAATTTGGGAAAGGAATTCAGCATAATCCTTTTGCCAAAGGGAGACGTAGCTTCCTAACTCCTTGCTGGACTAACACACCTTTTTTTCTTGGGAAATGCAGCCTGACTGAAGATAAAAGGCTGATGAGAAGTCTCCCAGATGACCTGTACAGAATCTGGTTGCAGTGGAGAACAAAACAATTGTTGTAGTCATTGAAAGAAACATTTTATACAGTCCCACACTATGTATGAGTAAGAGAAATGTCAGTAGCTCAGAAGGAAAAGCTGTATAGGCTGATCATCTAACCAGGAAAAAGCCTTTTCATAACACTGTTTTTAGCTTGGTTTCATTTATTCCTTTCTGGAGAATTCTTCTCCAAATCTGTAGTGGTAGCAGTGAGTAGTCAGATAAGGTTCCAACTCCAACTCGTCGCCTGATACCAGTGTCATGTGGCAATATCAGTTCAGATTGTCTTCCTTCTTTTTTATTCCTTCTTTTTTATTAATATCCCTACTTTTGTGCTGTGTGTAGAGTGAACAGTAGTTCCCAATTTTCTATTTTTGTATTACCCCCGATTTTATACCATTTTAACATAACCCTTCCTTATTCATCTGCTCTCCAAGGTAAACAGTCACACTCTTTAAATCTCTCAGCATACAAGATTTATTTTTTTTCATGTTAATAAATAATCAGGCTTCTCACTTTCAACCTCTCTAAGAAGTCAGAGCATGAATGGACACATTTGACTATTACTCACCAAGGGTAAAGAATTACATATAAAGGAACTGCTCATGAAAGATCTTTTTCTATTGACATTTAAATTATATTCAGCCACAGTAGTTTAAAAGGTCCATATTTTATTGTAATATTACTAGTACCACGATATTCCACGAAAGGTTTAGGACTATTAAAATAGCACTTTGACAGTTTTATTTGTCCCTTCCTTGCAAAACATAACCTTGTCTCTAACACTAATTATATGGCATGATATAAAATAATTCCAATGAAATTCCACTTTTGAAAACCTTATTATCAGGATTTATTGATGTGTGTGGACCATAGTGCAGTAAAACATATAAATTCATTGTATGCTTATGGTTTATTTTATTTATTATATATTTGTACTACAAATGGTAATTTTACAGCTGCATGGTACAATTGCTGTTGCGTTATTATTGGAATTATTCTGGAAAAGTCCTACAGAGTGGATGGGAATGGGGTAAACCATTAAACCTGTACCTAAAAGCATGAAAGGTTATTGAAAATTGTATCTGTCTTTATTAAATTGCACAGGGATTTTTCCTTAGGGGATATGACAAGTTTTTAATTTTTTGATGCTCTATACCAACTGCTTGCACTAGTGAAGTGAGATGATAATACAGCAATTAAGGTATTAACCTGCTCCTTGCAAGCTGTAGATCATGGAATCATAAAACCATAGAATGGTATTGGTTGGAAGGGACCTTAAGGTTACAACCCCCCTACAGGGATACCTTTCACTAGACCAGGTTGCTCACATGTGAGCTCTTGTTTTGCCATGAATTTCCTGCGTGAGTTGAAAAGTCATCCTTTCTCATATTTACAAATATATTCCTGTTCTTTCCAATTTAGCACCCTTACACTCTGATTTCAGAGCTCTGAAGAAGCTTTGCAAATGCCACTTAATGGAAACCTGTCAGCCTTTAGTGGTACATCGTAGCTAAGGGATGGTAGAGTGATGCATTTACATATCAGAAATTTGGAATTTGGATTGTCCAGACTAGATTTCTAAGGATAACTGAGGAGTGGCATAACCCTATTTTTATGGCCAGATAAGTGTCAGCATCTAATTCCCATCAACCTCACCTCTAACTTTTTTATGTACTTCTGAAGTGCTTTAATTCCCCATCTTTGAAATAAGAAGAGTAACATAGATAAATAGAAATATCCTAACAACTGAGATAGAGAGCCAGGAGAGTAATGGCAGCCACTGCAGTATCTCAGACTGAGCTGCAAGAAGAAGCTGAACCATGCTAGAGCTGTTCTCATACAGCTTCAGCCTGGTTGAACTTTTCCAAAGAACTCATCTTCCCTCATGAGTGCTCTTCTGGGGGGACTTCAGAGTGGTGACATTGCTTGTTGGTGACTTGACAGGTTGATGGGACACAAGGGTTGTAGCAGGACCTGTGAGACAAGGCTCTCTGAGTGCCTACAACTGCCTGAAGCATGCCTCAGGTCTAAGACACCATCAGTGTTTCCTCCCCAGGATTCTCTGGTTTACCTTTCATAGAAATCTGCAGCAATTCCTGAGAGTAAAAGGCATTTTACCACCTTGGGTTGAGCTGAGCCTCCAAAATGACCCTAGAATGCCAGGTAGCCTAGAATTTTGTTCTGGAAGATGCAGCACAAACTCATCCCAACAGTTTTCCTCCTCTTGCAGGAAAGAGTAAGACCAGGACCAAAAGTTGACGTAACCAGACTAACCACTTGCTCACTGATGTGGCTCCACAGTCAAATGCACTTCTTTCCAATTAATTGATTAATCATTTTCTCTAACATGTCTAGATATTTTATCTGAATATACTAAATTAGATTTAAGTGGTGAGCAATACAGGGGGAATACTAAAGTGAACATTAACAGTGATTTGTTACAGAAGATGAACAATAAAGGTTATCACATAAAGTTGACATAAACACAATAGACGGGGTAATTATGTACCTTATTTATTCTAGTTGCTGAATCTTTCACTGCATTGTGCAAAGGGACATCTGCATTTTACATAAAAATGTAGTTTAAAAAAAAGAGAGAAACACCAAAACAGAAGACAGAATAGACAGGGAAAATGGCAGAAAGGCAGAAATAAGATTAAATTATATCTAGACAGGAAAAAGGAAAGGACTATAGTAACTAGGTTTTAGCATTGATATTTGTAGATGGTGATAAGATTCCAAGCCCAGAATATTAATTTATATACACGAGTTTCTCCTGAGAGAGCTTTTCACCAAACAACTTTTTAGACCGCCTGTGCCCCTTCATGAGGGAAGCACTATTCCATTGGTTTGACTTTCTTGAGCTTGTTAAAACGCAGCTATCGTAAATTAAACAGAACCCTTAGAGGATTTGAGTCAGTTTGCTAATCCAACTGATCATTCCCACCACTTTTGGAGGGTTAGTTTTCTAGCAGCTTAGGGGGTTGAGATGGGTCTCTGAAGGGTTAGCCAGGAGCTGGTGTGGCACAAAGGGAAGCAGGAGAAGCAGCCAGCTGGTGTTGGTGGATAGGCAGGGCAAGGATGTCCCCTTCGGTGGCAGCTGGCTGCTAGTCTGGTGTTGGGCAGAAACAAATCAGTTTGTGAAGAATCAGAGAAAGTGTTGGAAGAGCAGGAGAGATGACAAACAACTGTCTCCATTTCAGCCCCAGAACAGCCAGAGCCACCCACACAGTTTGTGGGAGACAAGCTCAAACCTGTTTAATACTAAAGATAGACTCAAATCCAAGACCCAGCTGTGCTCTGAATATTTGTCACGCTTCCTGAGTGAACCTCTCTCCTCATTTTGCTCTGAATTATAACTCATTACCAGTAGAAAAATGAAATGGAAAAGAGAAATTTGTTTTCTTCAAGCTTCAACTAGAAACTGAAAAAAACTCCTTAGAATTCTATTCCTCTGAGACGTACTGACAGTTGTCAATATTTGGGACTGAATTATTGTCTAGCCTTAATAATTAATGATTGTTGTTAACTGCTGCCCAAGCAGGTGGAAAGCAGTAGGCAAATTATACGTAATATTTTTTCCAGGCACAGAGCAGAAAGAACAGTAGTGCATAAGGACAAACCCACCATCAGATGTGCTGGGGCAAGCAGCCTTTTTGGTCCTGCCAAGGGAGATGCTGATTGTGGGTTAGTGGTGGCTCACAGGCTTCTGGTAGGAGCTGGAGGAACTGTGCCTCCTGCCAGCCTTAAGCCATGTCCTCTCTGAAATCTCTCTTCTCACCATGACAGCCTTTCTTGGTGTTGACAAACTGCCTTGGTGCCACCTGTGAACACATGTGGGGTTCCAAGTCCTTCAGTGTTCCATCAGGACAGTGCATCTGCTGGAAGCAGGACCCAACCCTTGTACTAGCCTGGACATGGGAACAGAACTGGAACTACGCAGCTGAAAGTATTTCTACCACCCTCCACTGACACGTCCGCTGAGGTCTTTTTGGTGCTGCACATCTCTTCCCAAAGAAGTCTCCACTAATGTTTCACCATGAAGCAAGAAAAAGCAAATATTAGGATATGGGCACAAAAAGAGAAGGTTAAACTTAGCATGTCAAATTATTGTTCAAACATTGCAGTATGCAGTAAGGAGAGCATCTATATTGCATTCTGAACTATAACTTGGATTACATGCCCAGGGCAAAATAGTAGAAATCACCTTTGATGTGTGCTGAGGAGTGAATCCTTTGTTGTGCCTTTTCACCTAAACTGTAGGAGGGACCAAGAGTGGAATGACTGGAAGTGGTGCCCTTAGCCAGCAGGAACACACTTGTAAGCAAAGTCATGTTTTGTAGTGTGCCAGCAGCCTGGTGCACTTCTGTCCTCCTGCTGTCCTCTGGATAAAACCAGAAAGAGAGAGATGGGAGGGAACTGGGAACTGATACTTGAAACTCGGTATCCTGGAAGATCAGCAAATCTTACTCAAGGCTCAGGTAGTCATTCAGAAAATGAGAATACTCCCCAGAAATGCCTTCATGGAGGATATAGAGTCAAAGTTTTGAAGGCAGAAGTTAATCAGTCAATTATATTTGACTGAATACAGTGTGTTGCAAACAACCTCATCAAAAAGAAGTAAAGAACAAACCAAAAACACCACAAAAAACTAAAAACAAAACCTCAAAAAGAGCAAGATCTACTTTCTTGGTTATTCCCTATAATTACTCACCCATTGCAACCTGAGATTTTTTAGATCTTGTTTGGGCTGCAAGAATATTTCTCAGCAAGCTCCTCTGAGCAGCCAACTGCAAAAAAACATTGAAATATGATAAGCGTATAAGAGCATTAAATGGTAGCATTCTCCATCACCCACAGCCTCTGTCAGTTGTGTTTCCAGGCCAGATGAAGCTAGAATGTACGTACAGCTGTTCTGAGTTGTAAAATACATTTTGAAATGGGATTGATCTATCTGTGTTTTTCATGAGATTGAATTAAGCAAAAGAAAAAAAAGTATAAAGCCTTGTCTTTTTTCCAAGCATTTAATAGAAATAGTCTAACTGGAACATAATAGAGATGTGCTTTCAGCGCACAGATGTGCTGTAGTGAGAGCCACGTTTTATGTAAGCTGCTTATTCTTTTGTGTAGTGTCAAGAACTGAATGTACTTTCATACTCCGTTTTTTGGCCTTGACATGAACTAATGTCAAAGCAAATGAAGACCTGGTGGTAAATCCTTTTCAGCACTGCTAATGATTGTGACCATTGTGGAGTTGTTCCTGGCTGTCTAATCGTCTTTGGGATATTGAGCTTTTGATACATAGACCTTGTATTCTGAATTTTGATTTCTGCTACGAAATATGCCTGTGTGATTCATTTTTTAGGGGATCAGAAAGATGTGCAGGTCACACACTGCAGAGTATATTCAAAGCAGGTTTTATAGTGAGCTTCAGTGGGTAAAGTCATTAAGGGTATAATGAGTGATCTGAACAGAATTACCCGGGCAAAAGTTCACAAAAGCATATCTTACCTATAAAAATGCATTTTAGTAGAAAACTGATTTACAACTGGATTTTTTTTCACATGCAAGGCAAAATATGCAGAAGAGCAACTAAGCCTGATCATCTTCTTCCAGTTCCATTGTTTGCTTTTTAGTTAGGGTTTTGTATTATGGCTGTCTAGATTTTACAGCCACGAATGTGCCAAAACCCTTGTCTGGTTCATTCAGGTTGATTAATAAGCAACATAAAATATCTACTTTCTTTAACACCTGCTCTGTTTCTTCATGTTTTGCAAATGTAAGAGGTGCAGATATGTGCTTTGACTTTGATCCTGTAAACCAAAACTGTTCAAGTGGTAGATTCTGATCTAGGTTTGGACAGCAAAGAGATGTTTCCCAGGTTTCCTCTGAAACCCACATTTGTGTGGATGAGCCTCTGTTTTCTGTTGTTCCCCCAGCTGGTCCGGGAGCAGCTGCACATGCAGGCAGTGCAGGTGCTGGGCAGAGCTGGACCCAGCACGCTGCTTTCCAGAATGTGAGCCCATGGAGCTTGGTAAAAATAGAGATGCCCCTGCAATTGTCCCTTCAGTATCATAACACCCGCACTAGGGTTTTCCTGGCAGTGCTTTCCATGGATTTCACGTGGCATTCTGCTCCTCAAGAAATGTCAGAACAGGAAAGAACACCGTGCCTGCTCCCTGTCACCCCATTTTCACCCTGCTCTACCTCCGCCTCTTGCCAGCACCTTACCCTTGGGTGAGGGTAGATCACAGAGCCACAAACCTGGCTGAACAACTTCTGCTGCAAGGAGGTGGTTAGCACTCGGTCCCAGCCACCAAGTGGCTTTGTGCACCCCAGGGTTCTGTGGAGACAGGCAGGTTTCTCAGAGAGACTCTCTTCTGATGCTATAAAGTGTGATTCAGAGTGATGACAGTACTGTAACAGCAAATAGATCCTACCAAATTTCTTTGTTATTTCTTTGTAATTGAAAGAGCTTCTAATTCAAAATAACAAAGTGTGAACTGTTTTCTCTTTCCTCTTTTTGCTCAGAAATCGAAGCAAAGGAAGCGTGTGACTGGTTACGTGCAGCTGGATTTCCCCAATATGCTCAGTTCTATGAGGGTAAGTTGGTCTTTCTCCTCTTTGTGCGGTTCTGAAAGTGCACTGGGCCCTCGCCAGGAGAGCTTGCAGTCAGCCAGCTCCACATTTGACTGAGTTATGGCCATGGCTGGATGCTTCACAAAGCCTCAGCTGCTGGAGTCATACCAGTGCATAAAGAAAAGTAAGATTCTTACCCTTGTAACCATGGGAAGTTTAAAAAAAAGGGGGGGACGTAGCTTGTGTAAACCTCAAAGGTTAACAGAAATTACTACAAAATATCTAAAAACATGAGTTTATTTTCTACAAACTTTCTGAGTAATGCCTGAAATAAGATTAAGACACTAGAAGTTATTGAAAATTTCAATTATGCTGAAAGTAAGACTGAAAACTCTGCAGCGTTACCAAAAGTGAATAATTTGAGTTGCACTTCACTTTTGCAAAGTAAGAAAAGCTGACAGTTCAGTGCTAGCTCAGTGCAAATGGTGATGTCCCCTTCCTAGGTGCTAAGTTCATGCGCAGGGAAGCAGCGTCCCTGAGGGCAGGTGAGTGGTTGCACTACTGCTGTGTTCCACAGTAGTTTGGGAACTGGAGCAGGGTTTTTCCTGCTCTTCCCAGCTCATGCTGAGAGGGAAACTGTGGCTGAGCCTCGTTTTTCCCAAAGTGCCTGTTCTCCCTGCCAGAGACACCCAGCTCAGGCCCGCTTGGGCTTATTAGCCGAAAGGCAGCTCTGCCAAACACCTCTGGACACCTTCCAGGGTCAGCATGAGTCTGGAGGCTGCACAGATCCCCTCGTGGAACGAGGGCCAAGGAGCCTCATGGGTCAGAGACAAGTCTGCAGGGGGTCAGCTCAGATACCACCCCTCCCCTCATGCAGGGCTGGGGATGGCAGGGAGGGGGATGCTGGGGACACCCCCATGGCCAGCTGAGCTCCACCCAGGTGCTGGGTCCTGTTGGGCTGCTCAGGTGCCTGGGGACAGGAGCACCATTCAGAGATGCTCAGGTGGTCCACCAGAGGCAGGCAGGCTCTGTTAAATCCAGCAAGGAACTAAGACTAATAAGCCTGCCAGACCAAAACTGACACAAATATGAATCTAGCACAGTCCCTGGGTAGCCAGCAGTACTTTTGTGTCTGCCTTGTATTCAGAGTATGTCACATAGTGGCTCCTCCAGAAAAAGGAACACCTGCCGCCTGCTTAACTCAAAAGGATAGTCTCTCCAAAAAACAACCTGTGCTGGGCTCCAGCAGTTCCCATGCAGTCAATATGTGCTTTAGACAGACTATGTCTGGATGCTTTTCACAGGCACCTATTATGTCAGTGTTGAGCAGTAGTGTCTGAAAATGCTGGCTGAAGTTCCTGTATCCCAGTGTCCTGCTGAGGTACCTAAGCATGGCAGAGCAGTCTGGAGAGCCGCCACAGCACTGGAACCCATCCCACTGTTACAGAGCTGTGTCACTTTTCATTGGAAATGTCAGCTTCCAGCATACTATTCTGGCTTTTTAGCTAATATTGGGGATTATAATTCAGTTTGAGGGGGTTTTTTTATCTGTTATTTGAGTAACCCTCTGTCTGAAATCATTGTTATTTGGCTCTGTTTAAAAACAAAAAGCACAGAACATTTCTGGGGCTTTGGCAAAGTCTGTCTAGCAAATAACTCATTAAGCCACTGTAATGAGAAGGGAAAACCTTGTTGCTCATGTAAAGTAAGTGTGGTGGTAATTCCCTGATCTCATCCATTTGTGCAAGGTGCTAAAAGGAACATCTAACAGTTGAGTAGTTTTTTTAAGCCAAAATGAAATAATTTTGCTGTTGCTCTAATGCAGTGGAAGTTCAGCTATACCTTTAACAGAAAAAAAACAACAATATGTTGTCAGAAAGGGTCACAGATACAGCTGGAAGGGAACCAGAGCTGACTGAAATTGGTCATACTAGATTTCAGTGAGCAAGCACGTGCAAAGCAATTTAGATGTAGACAATGTATTTTCACTTGAGGAGCAAGCAGTCATCTTAATATTGTGTCTCCTTTTACAGACTCCCAGTTTCCCATTGACATTGCTGCAGTAAAGAAAGATCATGATTTTCTTGACAAGGACCTTGTAGAACCTCTTTGCAGGTAAATAACACTCCAAGTTTCTTTTCTGATAATTTAAAAGCATGAGATGATTTTTTACTGTTGGCATAGCAGCAGCTGAGGTGTGTGCTTGTCCAGGTGCATTAAGTGATGAGATCTATAATGCCACCATTGTGAGTTAATTTCTCTTACAGAAGATGCTGCAGTAGGAGACCTACTACACTCACAGAAAGCATCACATGATTTGAGAAGACCCAAATCCAATGGATTTGAAACAGATGCTTTTTAAGAACTAGCAGTAGTGCAAGTAAACCCTGAATAAATGAGAGTCACATTTGAGTTGCACATTAATACCTCTTATGTCTAAGTCCAGCAAAAAAAGATGAAACTTCATTGTAGAGAATTCAGCAAGCCCTTTTCTCTGGCAGCAGGCATGGTTTTCATGCTGCTGTGATTCCCTTGGTACTCTCATTTGGCACCAGTAACAGAAGTGGGACCAGACCCAGTACTACAGACCCCCCCAGTAGTGCAGATGCTACAACTGATCAGTGCTTTGCCCCTCCCAGCTGTCCTGTGTTTGCTGTTTATCTTGCTTTTTATACTCTGTGAGGAATATACCGTACTGCATTGCTCAAGTCCTGTCCCCCAGGACTCAAGACACAGCAATTCTGTGGCAGTTTTGCAAAACCACATTGCAGAGACATTGTTCCCTTCTTCTTTCCCCTGTGCTCAGCTCAAGCTGGGTTCTGCTCCTCTCCACTTCAAGTCAGGACAAAGGAGCATCTGGCCCTTAACCAAGCAGGCTTCATTACATGTTATGGAAACTTTCACAACACCAACATCAAGATAATTGGACAAGACTCTATTTCCCCTTCTGCAACTGTGGCTAAAGTCAGCAGAGATGGCTTTAGGAGATGCTGTTCCAGATCATACTGTACATTGTAAAGATGAATGAGTTTGTAGTGGAAAAATGCAGAGAAGGTTTCTGAGAATCACCATAAACAGGAGTGATAGAGACTTCATCTAGTCCACCTCTTCATCCCAGGCTATGCCCCCCTTCCTGGCAGATCCAGATAGTTTCTGGGCATAGCTGTCAGATTGCTTTTCCAAAATTCCCTTGCTGCAAGAAAGACCTGTTGCTTCTCATGCTGTCTATTGTGGCTGTGGGGAACAGAATATTCTCTTTCTCTGTGTAATAGCCTTTGTGTCTGAAGGTAAATCAGTAGGAAAGACTTGGATTCTCCAGTGACCTCTCTCACAGATGCCTGAGAACAGAATTAATTGCAGACTTGATCCACTGCTGTTCTGTGCTGCTTGCTGAGAGAGATTGCTGTGTGGGAGATACCTTCTTCCCATACATTTGTACATCCCCCTGCTTCGGTCTGGCATGATGGAAGATATGCTTTGCTGCATTTGGGAACTGGAAAGTGATAGAGATTGGAGATTGAGGTCTCTTCCCCTCTGCCCTTTACCACAAAATTGAAGGACCATTAAAAATGCTAGAAAGATGTCTGTTCCTGCCCCTTTCTTGTGAGAGAAAACAGTGAGATACAGTTGTTTCATAGCTCTGTGATGCTCCCTAATCATTCTTCCCTGGAGTAATTGGCAATGGTGTTACTGCAGTCATGGTCACCAGGCATTCAACACCTACACAGCTAAAAATGGGAACAGCTTATCTCTTGCTCTTCCAGCCTCTCTGTAGACTCACAGATACACCCACAGTTACTATGTTGATATATTTATGAGGATTCTTTTGCAAGCTGAGGAGCTAGAGACTTGGTTGGGTTGGGGTTTTTTCTCTTTTATTAAAACATGACGGTTTGGAAAATTAACTAGCAGCTAGATAGATGCACTCATGGGAAAAATGCTTTACATTGGCCTAAATCAAGGGACAATGATGAGACCTATAGAAAAAAAGCATAGACACAAATATTTCCACACTTCAAAGATAAATGGGTTTATTACTCTCTAACTACTTCTTCTGTAATTATGTTATTCAGAAGACAACACCTGTTTACTTGAATTTTTGTTGGGAGTTTTTAAACAGCTTAGATCTTAAAAGGAATAGCTCCTCATAATATTAGAAATACAAGTATTATGTACAGGTTATGTTTTTGGATTGCAGACATTTAATTGGATGTAACTCAGCAGCTTCAAACCCTTCCCTGCAAGTGAGCTGTAAAAAGCCATTGTACCAAATGCCAAGATTCAAATTTATCAGAAACTGTGAATAGTGTCAACTGCTGCCCCCACTTCCAGCTTTGTTACTCTATGAGCTATCAAACCAGCATCTTCCAAGTTTTCCAGTGCATGGGAAATCCTCACAGCTCAGCTGACCACTGTGGGCAGTTCTCTGCCCTTCCTTTGCTCTGTGATGGGGTTACTGCAAGGTGCACGCCAGTGTACCACGTGAGAGCTGCAGGCTGTGATGCACTTTGAGGAAAGAGAAAGTTGAAAAGGCTGGTTATTATTTCTGTGTGCAGATTCCCAGGTTGGCAGTCAAACTTCCATTCTTCTAACATTCAAAGCTGCCCTTAGAGCTATGCGTGACCAAGCCATCACACTGACTAATAGTGCATTCAGCACATAGTGCTGAACAAAATGGGCTTCTCATTGCTTTTTGGAAGATAATTTTAAAGCTGAAATGCCAGCATGGATAATCAGTTTGAGCAGTTTTAGCTCTGAATAGTAATAGCATAAACACTGAATTTCTCTGCTCTTGTGGGTTGAAATCAGACTCTCAGTCTCATTTTATAATCAGTTTTCTTACGGCATTGAAGTATAGCAGACAACGTGAGGCATAAATGAGGAAGAACCTTTTTTAAGGCAGCTGGTAGTATTTTTGTCAGAAAGTCTAAGACTCCCTGTTGTAAAAGATTTCAGTGACCTTTTTGAGATATTCTAACATTCCTGCTGTTTACAATATAATTTGAAAATTTGGCAGAGTAAAAACCAAATTTGAGGCTTTTGGGTTAGAGGCGTATCTATCAAGGGATTCCACTCAGATTTTATTGAATAACGAACAATAGAGAATTGCCAGGCAATCTGCAGGCAAATGCTGTCATCCTGCCAAAACAATAATTGAGCATGAAAATTTTATAGCTGTGTCACATCCAAAATAGCAGCAACCAACTCTGCTCTGGGAACTCTTGTGGCTGCTGTGATAAGAGGGTGAGAAGGAGAAGCCAAGCCATGTTGTACTTTTTGTATTCACATAAATACAGTGACTAAGAACATGAAGAACAAGTATATAACAGTCTGATACATAGTTCCCTAAACCAAGCTCTTAAAATTTGAGCTGTGCCAAGCCGTCGTTTTTTCCATAGCATTTTATTTTTCCATAGCTCTTGTCTCTTAGACAGATCATAAACAAAGTGAAGGTTGCTGGATGGGATGGGACATCCTCCCACCAGAGTTCTGAAATGATGGGTATGCAGTCAGTACCACCTTCTGGGTTATCTTGCTCTAGGTGCTGGTGGGGGATAAGCCTGACTCTCCCCATGCAGGACAGAAAGCCCTGCTCTGGAGGCAGCAGAATGGCTCCCCCTGACTTCCAGGAGAGAGTACTCATCTCATGTCAGCCTGGAGCCCACAAGGTGACTCCCTCAGTGGCAGCCATGATAAAAAGGTGATAGGACTGGAAAACAGAATATTCTCTTCATGCACAAAACTGGTGGAGCAGGGACATGCCAGTGCCAGCCTTGCACTCCAGCCCTAATGGTGTTGGGAGGACCCTTATTCAGTCTTAAGACCTCAGCAAAGCCCAGCATCAAGAGCTTGATGTCCTCTTCCCAAAGCTGACAGCACCAGAAGAAGCCAGGCACAGACATGTGTACTCAGCACCTAAAGTTGGCTAGGAATAACAATAAAATAGAAAAATAGTGTTGTGGTTCCCTCAGAGGGGCAGTTACAGAACAACAGAGTGTGTTTTCCTGGACAAAATCCGTAAGAGAGGGCATTTGTGGATCTGCTGATGCAGGAGACACTGTACTGTCCATGCTTATCCTCCCCATGATGACTGGCCTGTGGCCCTGGCTGCATTCCAAAGCACCTGCTTGAAAGCAGCTGCAGAACAGGTCCAGGGATCCACCTGGAACTCAAACTCACTTCAGAGCTGTCTCCCTATCACTTGAATTGCTCCCTCTTATTTGGTTTGCTCCTAAAGCAGGACAACAGGTTCCCCACAGCATTTTCCAGCTGGCCTGAGCCTGCATAGCTCCAAGCTTGTATTTATTTGTAAACACTGCTCAGTGCTGTAAAGAATGTAAAAGTTGGAGATTTTCTGCTTCTGAAGAACTTTTATCATAAGAGCTAACAATTACAGCACTGGGGGTGGGATTCAGAGCCCTAAGGACTTGTGTCTATGGCTATCTTAAATCTCCTCAGAGAGCCCAGACTTCTCCGTGTATTGTCTGGACCGGAGTACCTGCAGCAGCTGAAGGCCAGGCTTGATACTCCAGGTGATCTAAAATATCACCAGAAACATCTGTTGGGCATCTTAATATCTCTGCTGGCTTTTAAAGAATTATTTCAAAGTCTTAAGCCACTTTTGATGCTCTGAAGAAGAAATAAAATTAACATCACTGAAATGTTGTAATACATGTTTTTCAGTCTTTCCCTGAACAATGCAAAAATTTCCAGGTACTTTCAAATGCATCCTAAATTATGTGGGTTTTATATAGCCACCTCTCTTGTGTTTATTTGATGTGTTTTTACCTGCCTTTTCTCAAGTCCATACTTTGTGTTTTGTTAACATTAGACACAGGCATTCTTTTCCCATGTTTTTTTAAGCAGTGGCATAAAAGTGCAGTGCTCCTCTCACTTCAGCTGGAACATTGGTGACAGCCTTTGTAGCCAGAAGCTTCTGGGGTTTTTTTATTTTTGAATAACTTGCTGAGGAGTTGACTGTCAGTCATCTGACAACTTTAAACTGATGAAAAAAGCTTTCTGCCACCACTGGCACATCAACAAGGCAAAGGAAGCTGAAAAAGACTGATTTTGATTTGAGCTGTTAGTACCAGACAAACTCACAAATATGATCATTTGTTCTGTAATTTCGCTGGCAAATCTTCCCACAGCCCTGGAAGAGCCCCAGAAAACATAACAATGTTTTGCAGAGGGGTGAATTTAAAACCTGGGGTTGAAGTCTCTGGCGCCCAGTAAAAAGTAGTTTTGGTTTTGGTGGAGCAAGTGTGGAAATGCAGCAAGACTTTTCCCTTCAGCACAGGCCAGCTGACAAAGAGGTGCAGGGACTACAATATTAGCCAGTACTCAGCACTAAGAGGAAGCTGTCCCCAGAGATAGAAAGCTGGGCTGGACTCCTTTGAAAATGTGCCTCTGCATACTTGGAATTGATATCAATACACACATTTAAACATTTTGTGCTCGAATGAAGCACTGAACATTATTCAGCCCCAGGGCCCCAAGAAAATGCTACTTTGGGTTGAGAAATTCTGTTTGGGCAAAAGAGGAGTTTTGCAATAATAGATGTAATCCCAGAAGAAGATTTGCGGGCAGAAGGCTGCAGATATAGCTACACAGCCACAAACCGTGGAATTTATTTCAACATTGCTATCATGCATGCAGGGTGTGCTTGTGCATACATTAAACCCAAATTAATACCACAAGCACAGGACTTTTCTGATGCAGCATAACAGATTTATTGGCTTGAGTTAGGGAGGAATATTTGATCTACAAATGAGCAGGTGATATTTTCAGAGGGAATTTTTTTTTAAGGAAGATTCACATTTGGTGGGTCAGTTCTTTTTTAGTGGTAGCAATCTGAAAGGTATGCTAATATTAGAAGTTCTGCAGAGGAATATGTTAATGCTATTATCTTCTTATGTTATGTGAGAGGTTATATCATTGATCTGATACTTTTTTCATGTGTCCTTGTAACTTATCACGTGCATTTCAAATGTTAAGTTCTGGAAATTGGAGGCCTCTCCCTGCAACCCAAAAGCAACAGGGACAGGTCTTGCTATAAAGACACATGAGATGCAAGCAGCCAACAGAGGAGCGCTGCGGGCATGTGGCTTTCTCACTCTGCCTCCTTTTATTTTGAAATTCAGTCCTAGATTTGGAAAATTTTCAAAGTTGAACATATTTAACTTTCAGCCTCTGCTTTTAGAATTTGGATGGTTTCATGGATCAGGATCTTTAAGTATAAATAAAACCAAATCAATTATCATTACCACAGGAGGTTGTCTATTGAAAGAGCATGTTTACTTGTCCTCTGGCTGTCCTTGCACAAAGACACATACACATACACACACATACACACACACACACACAGAGATTGTCATTTCAACTCACTGTCATCACAGGATAGCCTTGGATTTAAGGAGCAGAAACCTTACAGAGACTCTGGTAACATCAGTATGAACATGGTCAAAAATACCTAAAAATATTTATTTTAAAATGTTCTATTTTTTACATGTTGGTTGTGTTAACCTGTGTGTAAGATCCACAGATAGGAGAAAATAAACTATTGGTTTTGGAGAAGCTTTTAAGTAGCAGCTAGAAGTTCTTTATGTCAGCTTTTTTTAAGAAGTACCAACTGTCAGAAGTGAGGAACTGCAGCTAGTTTTTGTTTGGTCTTTCACCAGTCAGTGCTTTGAAATTCCCATTTTAGACCAATTATGTTACAGTCATTTTTGACGCCTTTGCATAAGACAACTCACCTCCTTGTCATTTCCCTAACCATCACAGGTATTTTTTTTATAGTGTTTCCTGTGCTAAGTATGGAAATGTCTATGAATTAAAAAGCAATCTATCAATCCTGGCTGTCAAGTAAAGTGAAACTAAGGGTCCCTTTTCATGCAGTGGTCATGTAGCTGGAATAGATGACCACTATCCTTTCTGAAGCTGTTATATGTGGTTGGCACCCTACAGTGAGATAAGAGAGCATGTTTTGAACTTGCAAAAAATCATGCCCTTTAGTCAGAGGCTGCTAATCTTTTGAATTTGCTTTGCCCTGTAGACGACTGAACACACTGAACAAGTGCGCCTCAATGAAACTCGATGTGAACTTCCAAAGAAAAAAGGTAGGGGAACTTCATTAAATATACCCTGGCTTTTGTGATAAGATCACCCCAATCTAGGCTTTTATCTAGTAATGCTCTTAAAAGTAAGTTAAGTTATTTTATTTTGAACATGCATGTCAGTATTATGTGGATGCATAATAATGGGAATTGCTGAATCTTGAAGTCATAAATAGAATAGAAACTGTGAGTAAATACTATGTGTGTTAGAAGGGCTCACACAGTACTTAAACTCTACATGTGTGCAATTAAAGTTACTGGGTGAAAAGACAGTAAAGCTTCTTTAGACTGGCTTGTTTGTCAATGCCATATGAGTACACAGTGGAAAATCCTGCTCAGAAAAAATGGAAGCTGCTCAGATGAAAACAACAGCTTTTCTTTGTTTCTTGTACTGACTTCTTCCCAGTTAAGAATATGAAAATAAACTCTGTCATCCTTACCAGCTCCTGTGTAACATGGGAATTATCTGAGCATAAAGGGTTTCAGTGAGGGCTGCAGAAACAGCCTGTTGATTTTGAGAGTTTTGTAACATGTCCAGCATTAACTGTTGAACGTTTGGTTTTCTGGTCACAAATTCCCCAAAGTCTTTGAGTGTTGTACAATGCTAGTTGTCAAGTCTAAAAAATCTTGGTTGCTGTTTTTCCTTCCTAGAGTGTTTTTCTAGTGCTTTTTAAAAACTGACTCCAAGAGCTGAATTTTTGATGTCTTTGCAAATTCAGTCTCATCATACTCTATTCAGTGTTTGAGGGAACTTGGTTGATGGTTTTAATGTCCAGATATCCCGCTTTGGCACATATCTGCTTATTCCTTTCTGTACTAGCCTCTTTAACTTCTATTTTGTCCATTCCCTGGAGCTGCAGGGACTTCTCTTCATTGTGTATGGTTTGGGGGTTTTTTTGTCTTGGGTTTTATGTTTTGTTAAAAAGGGAGGATTTTTTTTTTTTTTTTTTTTTTGTTATGTTTGCTTTTCATTAATTTTTTGCTGCCACTCCTCCCTGTTCTGATTGGACTGAAGTCCTCAGCTGCTCTCCTTGCAGATGACCACTAATTTGTGGTGGAAGAGACATAGCACTACTTGGTACTCTTTCAAGGGTACAGAAGCTAGTTGGGTCCGTACCTGCACAAGGCCACAGAGAAGCTGAGCACAGAAGAAAGTAGATAAAGAGGAGTTGGAGGAGATTTTAGTCCACAGATACAGAGCAGCTGAAAGTAGAAGAGAATGTGGGTGAGAGAAGAGGAGGGAGAGCCTGCTGACAGGAGGAAATGTAAATGCAAGTGTAAAAGCCAGAAACTGGGTCTGAAATTGATCACCAAACTAAATAAATCTTTGGCTGTAGATACTGCCTTTCCTAATAGTCTAATAATGAAATGCAAAATCAGCCAGGTTTGGAGCTTCAGCATAACAGGTATGCACAGGACTAGCAGAGCTGCTTGAGTAATTCACCAAAATATGGCCAAACAAGCTGCCAGGCAAGGTTCCTGTGAAAGACAAGCTCAGCATGAACGTTCCCTACTGCCCACTCTCCCACCCAGACCATTCCCACTGTGGGCTGCTGTCTTCCCTTGGCTTCATCAAGATGCAAACAGAAATGCTCATGTGTGTGTTGCAAATATGTCCGTAAGCGATTTGGACAGACAGAGATTAGCCTTTGGATTAACTGCCTTCTGCAGCTGTCGATTTATGAGAATTCCTGCCCCCAGCTGGAAAAATGTGGCAGAATTCCACCACGAATAAATCCACTACTTGCCTTTTGTTAGCATGCCTCTGTGTTTCAGGCAAGTACACCCTCAGTCAAAAAGCTGCACTATTTTAAATCAGCTGTGACAAATCTGTGAATCAAAACCTCTTTCTCTTTGGCAAATGTTACCAGTCACTCCTCAAGAAACTTGTCCCTTCTCATCTTCCCAAACATAATGGTATTAACTGGACTTTTGAATATGCTCCAAAGCAGTGCACTTGATTTCACCCCAGGTCAGTAGAAATATACAGTCACTGCTCCAAAATGCGTGATCTGCCTGTGTCAGATGAATCATTGCTTTCAGACCTTCTCTTGATCCGCTGTCCCCCTAGCTGGTGACACGTGGGTGGGCTAAGTGCTCTCAACATTTTTTTTTTGATAGTTTCGTTTGTCAGGACACTCAGATATCTGACAAGAACAGTGGGTCATTCAGGATGTTCGTGGCTTCCAGAATTTCTACTGATTTCATCAAAAGAAAAGCACAGTATGTCATAGGACTCACAGTGCAGCTGAATTTGTAGTGAGTCACCATGGCAGTATCTCAGCATCCAGATATTTCATTTCATATTTGCCTGATTTTGCTTCTGATGGGACACAAGCATGTTTCTCTATCAATTAAAAAGAACCCAAAATTAAGCCTTTATTTAATTGAGCTGCAAATTTTGACACTGAAAAGCCTCTAAGTATTTTCTAAGTGATTCTTGGGCAGAATGTAATCCTGTCTTTTCTGTGGTTAGAGGCAAAACTTGTTTATTCCCAATATCCGTTTCTGTTCATCTCTGCTTTGTCAAAAAAAAAAAACCAAAAAAACTCCCCCAAAAACAAAACAAAAAACCCAAAAAACAAAATTCAAACAAACAAACAAAACCAAAGAATAAAAAAGCCCCACAAAATAAAAACCCCACAAAATTTTGATTTAAAGTATATTTACCAATGAATTTATTTGTATTTCTGTTTTCTGCTCTATACTCTCTTCTTGGTGTTTTTTGCAATGTCTTTACCACTTTGGCTACTTTAATCGATTCCAGCTTGTAGAAAATACAGGCTAAATCCTGTCAGCTCATACAGTAATGTCAGTGCAGCTACAGGGATTTGTGTCAGCCAAGAATCTTCTTTAAGGTCCCTTTGGCATATTGCAATGTAGAACAAATTTTTAAAATATGTTTATCCTGCTGGCTGGTGCCACCAACGCTTCTGCAGTGGTATGCTTTGTAGATATAATTACCACTGCTAAATATTTAACAGTACGTACCCTTGTGGTTTTTGAAATATCCACTTTGTGGCACTACTAAGACCACAATAAATGGATTTTTAAGTTCCTGAGGCTATGCAGTCCTTTGGTCCATATATGCATACAGCAAGCTGTGGAGTTAAAACAAAGGTAGAACTGTCTGATGTGCAATTTCTTCCCTGCAGACAAAATGGCCAAAGCAGTATTAGCCTTTTCTAGCCCCTTCCCTCATATTTCACTAGGTGCTCAATTTTTCTCTTTAACAAGCCACAGAATGAGGATCTCCATTCATTCCTGTAAACTCACAGGAGCGCTGCACACCTCAGTGTTAACAAAAGAAAGAGGAATGCCTAAATCCAAAATTTCACAGCTATAATTTATTTTATGGTTTGGACATGATCTAAAACATCTGGCTGACTTGGAGTGATAAACTGGCAAAAGCTTATGGCATCAGTGAGACCTGGCACGCTACTGATCACAATCTCCAGCTTTTGAGGTTTCACATTATTTAAGGTTTTGGGTGCTCTTGTAAAATTCGGTTTACATTTTTCAATTAGACAGGCCAGAAAAGATCTAGTCAAAGATTGGAGATAACTTTACCATCAAAACTTCATATAAAAATACTTCTAATAATAGACTTTTAAAATGAGAATTTTTCCAGTCCCAAAATAGTCTTTCTGGTTTAGCACCTCATTTTAGTCTGACAGCCTGTCATATTTTACTGCCTTCATACTGCTTCCAAGAATGTGAAGACCTGTTTGAATGTCATGTAGGTGAAGTTAGTTTGTTCTGCTTTAAAACACATGCACAAGAATAATGCAGTATAAGTCCAGTTCAAAGTCAGGAAAAGGGTTCTCATTAGCAACCGTGGGCTTCGTGCTGAAGATTTATCTTTTTTGTTTGAGCAAACAGATGAGAAAAAAATGTCATAGGGTAAGGGGTTTAGATCAAACTTTTTTTTCAAGGCACACGTTCTCTGCATTGCAGAGTAGCTCCTGGAGCTACCTAAACATAATGAGACCAGGAAGGACTGTGGGGTGCTGCTGCCTCAGGAGAAGCCAGAGACAGTGGGGCAGGCTGCAGGTCATCGAGTTTGGGGTGCCCCTACTGATGACAGCAGTGAAGACAGTGGTTGCCCACTGTAGGAAAGCTCACCTCAGCTGCAGAGGCTGCCCCATCCCAGCCTGAGCCTAGCTGCTCCTCCTGCCCACACCTCCATGGCTGCCTTCTCTGCTTTCCTTTGCCTGCACTCCGACACACCCTAAGCAATACTGCCAAATATTTTTTATTGGTTTTTTAAGCATCATGATTATTTATCTGTCGTTGTATTCCTGAAACATAAATCTTGTTAGATATATCTGGTCCATGGAGTTTATAGATGTTTATTTAGTTCTCGCTGCAAACCTACATGCAACACCAGATATTTGCTGTCTTGGATTTTTAAATAGCTCACATTGCTGTAGTACCCAGCCACTTCCCTGTCTTTAACATGTGTATCTTAACACCATCCCTGCAAATCAGGATTCCTTTACTTTGGCCTTTCAAAACATTTTTTTCTTAAACAGTCACTGTGAGCATCAGCCCTACACAATTCAGTGCACAGGCGGTCCATGGAAGCCAAGAGGTATCAGTGGCTCTTCTAACATGGAGCAGGCTTTTATTCCTTTCTTGTTAAGATGTTTGCAGTCTTTAAAATTAAATGAAGGAGGGTGTTATGAAAGGACTGATGACCAGCCTTCCATAACATTGGCTCAGAGAGACTTTGTTACCTATTTCTCACCTGGAGCAGCCCAATCTCATTAATTCAAATATCAAGTTAAAGCGCGCAATTTTAACATGTGCCACTTGCTTTTTTTCCAGAGTGAAGATTCAGATGAAGAAGATCTCTGTGCTATCAGTAATAAATGGACTTTCCAAAGAACCAGCAAACGATGGTCTCGGGTGGACGACATTGACGCTCTGCTTCACCGGTCTGACAGACATGGCTCTTCTGGGGACATTAAAATGAAAAACACAACAAGCAGTGAGAGTGTCCTTACAGATCTGAGCGAGCCTGAGCTCTCATCGATTCACAGCGAGAGCAGTGGGGGCAGTGACAACAGGAGCCAATCTGGCACCACCAGTGCTGCCAGGGAGGCCTGTGACTGCTCTGCCCATCATGATGTGGACAGCACCCTGCTGCAGGACTCCGCTGCAATAAACACCGCCCCATTCCCCAAGGACGGCCTGAAGAATGAAAATCCAACGCGAGCCAGAGCAAAAACCTTTCTAAAACGCATGGAGACGCTGAAAGCAAAAGCTGTGCATGGAAAACTAAAAGGCTCGGGAAGAACAGGTCCTTTAGAGATCAGCGGACCCGTTCTCCAGTTTGAGCCGAAATCCTTGAAAGACATGCACTGTGTACAGATAGTCAATGGCAATCTCCAGAATTTGGGGCAAGATTCAGTCAAAAGAGGGCTTCCCTCGTCTGCCAAATCCAGCAGTGACAGCAGCCAGTCCGAAAACAGCAGCAGTGGGGTGAGCACACCATGTTTGAAGGAACGCAAGTGCCATGAAGCAAACAAGAGAGGTGGGATGTACCTGGAAGACCTGGATGTTCTGGCAGGAACGGCCTTACGGCAAGTGGTGGACCAAAACCGCAAAAACGAATTTCATTCCCAAGAGAACTTGGTTGTGCACATTCCCAAGGATCACAAACCAGGGACCTTCCCGAAGGCACTTTCCATCGAAAGCCTCTCACCTACAGACAACAGTAACAGTGTAAACTGGAGGACAGGCAGCATCTCTTTGGGAAAGCAGAACTGCTCTACTCCAAAGGAATCCGGCCTGATGGCTTGCTGTCCCAAAGAGAGCAGAATTAGTATTTATGACAATGTGCCAGGTTCCCACTTGTATGCTAGTACTGGGGACCTCCTGGACATAGAGAAGGATGTCCTTTTTCCTCAGTTGGATGACATTTTGCAACATGTCAATGGACTACAGGAGGTGGTAGATGGCTGGTCAAAGAAGGTGTTGCCAGGTCTGCCAGTTGGTGACGTGTCAGTCAGGGAATCCCCATCATTGCCTTTCCAGTCACCTACACAGATCACTCTCGATTTTGAAGGAAACTCTGTGTCTGATGGCAGGACCACCCCGAGCGACATGGAGAGAGATGGAACATCTCTGAATGAATCTGAAGCCACTGGTGTTAGGGACAGGAGGGACTCCGGGGTGGGAGCATCACTTACAAGGCCAAGCAGGTAAGTAGCAAAATTTTGTATACCAATTTCACAGACATTGTGAAATACAATATAATGAAGCTGAGGTTCTCAGCTTGGGAGTTAGAAGGCACAGGGTACGATTACAGTAGTGTTCATCCTGTTTGGAGATGGGGACTACCCAGGAAAAGGTGGGATTTTCAGGGAAAGCACATCCTGCTGTGGAGATTCTTACATGGAATTGATGCAGAATTGGTTTAATAGACCAAACTAAGGCATTTTTATCCCTTGATCCACTGATTACATAGCAGGACCCTGTATATGTTTTAGGATGTATTTTTAATTTGGCTCCTAAGTTATGCACTGAGGTCTTTATGAAGTAGCTTTATGCACTTTTTAAATGCACTGATCTGCTTAAAAAATGTGCCCCTTTGTGCTCAAAGAGAACTTCCCTATGCTGCCCCAGCCCCTTACATGGGTGGGTGAAATGATGGTGAATGACTGACTTCTTAATAAAGTGAAAAGTGGAATTTTGTTGATAGTTTACAGACCTGTTTTAACTCAGAGCGATGAGCTCCTGTTGAGCCAAGTACCAATGGTCCTGGGCAAAAGCTTTTGTGGGTCTAAACTGTTGCATGTAGGGTGGCTTTGTAAGTGCAAAAGCAGGGAGAACATACCTAGTATTTTCTGATACTGGTATTTCTGATAATAGTGGTATTTTCTGAGCTGCTGTCAGTCTTGTCACACCCTCACACAGGACTCTGCCATGCCATGGTTTGCTGCTGCCTGTGCTTGCTTACCACCACCACAAAAGTGAAAGTAGACTGGAGGAAACTATTGAGTAAATGAACAGTGACAAAGTTTTTAGGATTTGAGTCAAAACTTCTATTTAGTGAAATCAGAAAATAAAATTAGGAGGTTTTTTTTCTGATTAATCCAGTAAACAGAGAAAATGCATTGGAGTAAAAAGATGTGAATAGTTCAATAGCTTGGTGGTTATAGCTCTAGCTAAGGAGACACAGGGTTTAATCCTTTTCCAAAAAAGTCCTTCAGCATTTTGTAACAGAGCTGTTTGGAGAACCTCATCTCCAAATACCTCAGTGGTCAGGTCAGTCCCCTGGGAGATGAGGGACTAGGCATCAAACACCAGTTCTGAGTCAGGCAAAGAACATTTGTCTCTGAATCTCCCACATCCTGTTGGAAGTGTGTGGGCTAAAGACCATAGCAGGCAGCACTGCTTCCCCAAGTATATGGACAGGACCCACACCCACTTGTGAATCTAATGTTAAAATGACAAAACTTGGGCATTTCTGAAATTAAAGAGATTCACTAAATTGCTGTATTTATCGCCAAGGTACATTGTCTTTATTTTCACACCACAAGCCATCACATACATGCGTGTTTATGTATGTTTTATACATTGCCCAGCCCTATCTCACAGCACACCATCTTTGCTGCCCAGCCAAAGCAGTTCTCTGATTTTTCTACCGTTTCTTTTGCTAAAGACAATTACGATGGCAGAGTTTCCAAATCTCTCATCGCCTGAGCCGCTCCATTGCATCACTTCACATCAGCAACCAGTCAGCAGCCCAGCTGAATCTACTGCAGAAATTCTCTCTGCTTCGACTCACTGCCATCATGGAAAAGTACTCCATGTCAAACAAACATGGCTGGACCTGGTGAGTACCACTGCTAACTGGAAGGAGACTTTTTAGAAGAAAATAGTTTCTCCTAATTCTGTTACTCTGTTGGTAAGTAAATGGAATTAGAAGGAACCATTGACTTCAAGTGTGGGATTTGAAACTGTCCCTTTTAATCCATTGCTGCCTCGTGGCTCGTTGGCAGAGTGAGAAATAGATCCTGGAAATCTGGCTTCATTCCTGTGCTCTAGCAGAGAGACAACCATGGCCTTTTGAACAATGCTGCAGTTCCAGAAAAATAAACAGGAATAGGAGAGAGTGACTATAAAGTAGGAAAAGTTTACAGTAAGTCCTACCCAGTATTCATTGGGTGATTCGAAAAGAAACAGCTGCTGCTTCATGTGTTTGATATTGCTTTGTTTGTGCTTTAAAAGAAGGGTTAGAATAGTTATGGGACTTTTCTCTAGAAATCAAAGATGCAGGCTTTGGCCTAGGCCTGGACCTGTGTTAGAGGGAGGGGGCAGCCCTGGCAGCTGTGACAGCTAGCTGGTCACACAGGGAGTGGAGGGAAGCACACATGGATGTGAATGCTCACCATGTGGCTCCTTCTCTACAGAAACCTGTGTGTTTTGTGGTACACAAACCCTGGTGGGCCCCACAGATTGAGGTACACCAGAAATGGAAATGGGCTATGGGAAATGGGAATAAGAGTTTAAAAGTATCTGAGAAATAATCAAAAGGATGACAGAATCTTTCCCTAATACACTGAGGCACCCAGTCCAGATACAGTATGACTTGATATTTATATTGTGATTTTCATGCTGAAAGGACCTCCCCAAAATCCCACTAAATTCATCTGTGAGCTATGTTAAGACAAGTTTTCCCTTAGAAATAGAAAAATAGATACAATTGATACATGTGAGATTCACCTCACTGACATCAGTCATTAGTAAAAGTTAAAAGAGTAATCTCTTATAAATCTAATCTGAGAAAGTCAGGTTGGCTGTTTGTGGTCAGAGGAAAGAGACAGGCAACCACAAAGCAGCCCATTATATCCAAGGCTGAGGGTTTGGACCACCTTCCAGAGGTGTCTTCTCTCTAGAGTGGGTATAGAGGTAGCCCAGACAGCTGACTCTTTCTAAATCTCTGTAAGATAACCAAAATTCAGTAAAATTAATCCCCATTTCACTGCTCTCCTTTGGTGCACTCCCTGTGGCTAGCTGGCATCTGCACTGAAATGAATCTCACCTTACCCAGCTTCAAATAAGCAGACTAGAGTACAGTAAATTCTAGGTCCTACTGTTTGTACAAGGTTTTCATCCTGAGAGATATTTCTTCAGTTTTTATAATCAGTCTCTAAAGATTTTTAAGAGAGGCACTGTAAATAGCTGGAGAGTTACGCACTGTACTTCTTCAGTAGGTAATTTAAAATTAGTTTTTATTTCTTCCCACACAGATGACACAACTCTTAGTCACATTCAGGTCATTTTCATCTTTTTAATTTTAATTCCATGGCAGTCATGACTCCCAGAAAAGGAATCCAGTTGGTTCTTGTTTTCATCACCATTTTTTGAAGAAAGCAAGCTCACCAGCTTTCACTTAAGTTACTCAACTAGAATAAATCATATAACACAAGGGAGGAATCTGACACATTGGGATTTCCTACCATCATTTCTTATTGTAAAGTTTTAGCCAATAGAAATACTAAATCATGTAACTGGTAGAAGATCAAAGATCATCAGCATGTTAGAACCTCCTTTTCCCTCAGATACCCTCTCCATTTAGGTTTGCTCTGCCATTCTTGTGAGTCTCTAAAAGATGCTTTAAACCTTGTTAGCTTCAGCTGGATGACATCTGCATAGTAAGAGGTTCTTGTTAGAACTGATTGTTATGCTATAGCTTAGAGGCCATCCATTTATAGACATTAAGAAATTAATCAATTATGCAAATTGTAAAGTGTCTGTGCATTGTGCATTAAACATTATATCACCATCTTTATTAAATAGGCCCCGGTTACCAATTTCTGTCAGTAGTGTTACTCAGAATGTGTGTAAATATCCTGATTTTTTCATGCAGCTTGTTCATGTTAATTTTCAGGTCTGTGCCAAAGTTCATGAAGAGGATGAAAGTCCCTGACTACAAGGACAAGAATGTCTTTGGTGTGCCCCTGATAGTTCACGTCCAGAGAACGGGGCAGCCTCTTCCCCAAAGCATACAGCAAGCCCTGCGCTACCTACGGAGCAACTGCCTCGACCAGGTAGGAGCTTTACTCCATGGACTTGTTGGTTTTTTCTGAAAAACCACCTTAAGCAAGCAACAGTCAGCATTTTTGTGCCAGGATTATTTGAAGATTATTATCTCTCATGTTGGGCCTCAATCTCCTCTGGTGATTTGATAGTTGGTGCCAAAACTAAAAGTTTTCCATTTTGAGATTTGTATCCAGCTAATGTATTGAAATTTTGTAGCTGTAACAGTCCTGCTAATTTGTATACCACAGTCTACTTCAAAGAACATTTTGAGATCTTCATGCATATTGAATGAAACCTGGGAAGGGATCAGGACTCCTCACTTCTACATGTATCTGTACTGCTTATGCTTGACTATTGCCATTGAGGGTTAACTGCATTCACCATTTCACAAGATATGGTACAAAAGGTTTTATTTACTTAGCAAAGACAGAAAAGTCCAAGAATAGAGAGCAAACTCAGCAAAATATTCCAAGTATTCTGTTGACAGAGTCAGATATATCCAGATAGTTAGGTCAGCAGGGGTTCAATGCCAAAGCCATTACGGTACGTTGCCTTTTATAGTGTTCTTAGCTACAACAAGCCAGCTGGGACACCCTCATGCTCAAAGTATTTCAGATTTTTTTTATTCCCTTTAGCTACAGAGGGACATACTAATCATATTATTACTGTTCTTCCCCTAAGGATGAGGATGTATATTTTTATGAGCATAGGACTGGGAGAAACCCCCTGGCTGTTTGTGTTCAGTCCTCAACTGTTACTGACCTCATGTGATGTGACCTCTTTCATAACCGCCTTTAGATAGTTGTAAGTTCAAAAGGAGCAACCAGCACTTTGCTCTGCAGACTTTGCTGAGCACATGAAAAGGTTGGAATTAGTCTGTTTTGAATCTTCGCATTTCTAATCACCATTCTGTTTGCTGTTCAGGATTTTTGTTGGGTGACAGTCATCTTCCCCAAAACTGAAATCTGAAAATTAAAGGCGTTCCAGTGAATCACAACCATTTCCCTTTGCAGCCAGTGGGAAAGACAGAGGTCCTTCCTGTCAGTTCTCTCTGGAAAGGGATCCTGTAGTGGTCAGACCTTGACATCTAACTCACAGTGTTAAAGTGAGCTGAGATGAGTTCTGTCAGCCATATGTAGTGCAGGAGCTGAGGGGTGGGATGAACAGCTTGTGAGGAATTTATTGAGAGGATGAAAGGGAAAGATGCACGGAGACAAGTAGAAGTGATATATTCAGGAGCTAACATGCCTGGCTGCCACAGTGCTCATCTGGGTTTGTGTACTAAGCTGTGGAAAGCCAGTGTAGGAAGAAAAGTGATGCAGCAAGCCTGGAATTAGTGATGAGATTGGAGGAGGAGACACCCAAATAAGAGGAACAGGAGATGTATGGATGGGCTTGTCAGCTAAGAAGTAGAGCCAGAGGAAGAAAGAAAAGAGAGAGGATTAAGTGTGGAGAATGTAAAAGGGAGTACAAAGGAGAAGGAAAAAGCTCTTGAGAGACTTGAGGCAATTAAAAGGTGTTGGAAGCCTCAGACAACTGTCTGCTCCATTTGTGTTTATGGGCTGGGAAGCATCAGAGCTCTGTGAATGTCTGTTCAGCTGTGGTTCCTTCTTAGAGTAAAATTGGGAAAATACTAATTTAAAAAAGAAGGAGGAGAACTACAAATTGGTGTCCTTTAAAATATCTTTTCACCAAAAACCTTTCTAGGCAAAAACATTCCAGGCAGTTCAGCTCCTCTGCTTTACAGTTACTCTCTTTGTTCCCACTTAATTCAAAGTCTGATAATGCCTGGACAGAGACCTGGGTAACCTCAGCATCTTGCTTATGTGTCTCTCCAGTGCACTGCAGAAGGTGGGCTAGAGTTCAGAACAGGTGTCAGAGCTTCTACTGCACACTCTTGATAAAGTTGTGGCTGCTCTAAACCATTGCAAAGTCTGGCTCCTGCCTGTGAAATCCTTAAACTGGCATGAGGAGCCCCACAGACTTGTAGGATATGGAATTCAGTTTCACTTTGTGAAAGAGAAACTGCTTTGCCTTTTCCAACTGCATCTTTACCTCTGTCATGCATCATATGGCTGCTTGTGGGGAAGACGATCTACACAGCATGAGGATAGTAAAGAGACTGGGGCAGACTAACCTCTGGATTTTTAGTCCCTTTTTATTTACAGAACAAGTCTGTAATAATGCATAACAAAGCTTCAAACATCTTTTTCTATTGAGTGAAGAACTCTTTTGATTAATTATTAAATTTTTCCATTAATAAAAAAAAAAGGAAATAGGAGTTTGGATAAATGTCTTTAAACAGAGATCAAGAGCAGTAGAATGATGTGCATCTGGAGATTGCATGGGTGAGATTTGACATCTGACCTCTCAAATCAGACTTAGCTAGAAGTTTTTAATGGTTGTTTATACCAGCAAGGACACTTTCCATCAAAAGTAGAGAACTGAGCCTGTGGTCTGACATTTATCTACCACAAGCCAAAACCTTATTTTTTGGACAGAATTAGCAAGTCTGTCTTCTTCATCTTCAGCACACATTTCTAAGAGGAAAAGGCATTTAAAAAGAAGCAGAGAAAGAGAAAGGGAAAACCAGATGAAAAGAGCTGGATGTTCTTTCTTGTATGCTCTTGTCAGGAAGAAGAGCAGAGCTTCACTTGGGATCATAAATACAGAACACAGGGCACACTCCAGTTCTCTACTTCCTGTATATAAATTTAGCTCTCAAGTGACACTAAATTAATTCATCAGTAAGAAGACATAGAAGAGCTGCCTCACAGCCAGTCTGGTGCAGCAGTTCCTCTCCATATAAAAAATTAAATGAATATAGCCCCTCACAGAGCTGTGATCTGTTTAATTAGTGTCATGAATGTGCGAGTGAACTGAGGTCCTAAATACCCTCCAGGTGAGCAAGGGAGGTGTTCTGGAGAGAGGAGGGTCCTCTGCGAACTCTGTGCTGCTTCTTACTTGGAAGTAAGGGGAAGAAGGCCAGAAGGCATTATTCCCTTGCCTTTCCTGTTTGTTGATGGACTGTGCCATGCAGGAAGTTGCACAAATCACCAGTGACACCAGAGACAGCAACCACAGAGGGAAGAGGGTCTATACTTCCCAACTGGAAATGGGCCTTTCCCATAGGTTTCTCTCAATGTTTCACCTTTTTCCCTGCAAAACTGAAGGGAAAACAGTGTTAGCACTTCCCAAATGAAACACTGTAAACTCATTTGGGAATAAATAATGTGGTTGAGGCCCAGGAATTCACCCCAGGGGGAATTCCGCGGGTGGAGAAGGACAAGAAAGGGCAGCCCTGCCTTGAAGGCATCATTTGAAGAATTCCCACTTCCTTTCAAAATAGAAAGCAAACAGGATAAAAAAATGTATCTTAGTGACACTGCACAAGTAATCTCTCTGTGGCCCACACTCTCGAACTGGACTTTTCAGTGGGATTTGGGAGAACTCTTGGAAGCAGAGAGCATGTAAGAGGAAAAATACATTTAATCTTGATATTAAAGCTCTGCCAGGAAGTACTAATCTTTTGCCACAGCATTTATTACTTAGCTAAGCATAAGATTTTCTTGTTACTCTTCAAAATATATACCCAAATAAACACGAGGGGCCAGATTCTCAGCTGGAGTAAATCAACAGTCACCCAAGCAAGCCAGGCTGATTTATATCAGCAGAGCATCTCGCTTAAACTTCTCAGGCAGCAGAGAAACCACAAGGCACTCTGAACTGTCTCTCTAGGATGGGACAGAGAGCAGCAGCATTATTAACCCCTGCAATCCTGTGGGAGCCTGTCCTTGCCTGTGAGACTTGTAGGACCATCAATTGCATCTGCACATTTTCCTCCTTCTTGCCTAGAGGGAAATAAACAACCCAAGGTTTGGTCATGATCCAAGTCCCCACATATAAATGTATGTATCACATAAATATTCTTCAAGTGCCACTTTCCCCTTTACCCAAGTCAATATGGTACATTTTTAGGTGGGTCTGTTTCGGAAATCTGGAGTGAAATCCCGAATCCAGGCCCTGCGCCAGATGAACGAGAGCTCCCCAGAAAACGTCAGCTATGAGGACCAGTCAGCATATGATGTCGCTGACATGGTCAAGCAATTCTTCAGGGACTTGCCAGAACCTCTCCTCACAAGTAAACTAGGAGAAACTTTTCTGCACATCTATCAATGTAAGTTGATATTTCTACATATTTCTCTTATTATAAACAATCAGAAATTGTTATATATTACATAGTAATATACTGTAAATAATTTTGGCGTGTTAACACTGGATAGGTTTCTTTCTGCTAGCCTTTGAGATATAAAAAACCCTTCTGCCCTCAAAATCTTTCACTAAC
This sequence comes from Calcarius lapponicus, assembly GCA_039654755.1. NCBI lineage: Eukaryota > Metazoa > Chordata > Aves > Passeriformes > Fringillidae > Calcarius > Calcarius lapponicus. Next base: position 48,967,403 of record CM077462.1, on the reverse strand, counting down.
AGGTCTTTAGAACCACATAAACATTTCAGTGTCAAATTGAATGGAAAGACAATGTTCCAATCAGAAAGAAGACAGAATAATAGGCTGCTGGACACAAAGAGCATGAAGACTCATATTTTTGTCATATTTCTTTAAACTGTGGGCCCATTTCATGCATTTATATCTCAATATGAATGAGTCTTCTGAGCATGAAGAAGTGGTACTGGACCATGAGAATATGTGTCTCTGTAGTCCCCTTCCTTGCTGTGGTTTCTGATTATTTGTTTTTTTCATTATAGTCAATAAAATGTACATGCAAAAACAAGCTGCCTTCATGTAGATCATATGATCTATGTAAAGCAAGAAACCAGGGGATTTCTTCTTTTCTTTCCAGCATAAGCAATCTTCAGAAAAATCTGAGATGCATCAGAATAATGAAAGTCCCTGTGAACCAGGAAATGACTGTGTATCTCTTCTCCAGACTGAGGGAGAAATAAACAGTGAAGAAAACACTGAACAGCCAGAGGAATTAGAGGTTTTTTCCTGACAGTGTCCATTATGAGGGCCAGTCAGCCAGCACTCTGCCAGATGCAGCCAGCCTAAGCCAAATAATTGGAAGCACTAAAGAGAAGTGTGTCTAGTCTTTTCACTTGCAGACATTTCAGCTGCCAAAACAATAGAAAGCCATTTTAAAACACTGTGTAATCCCAGTGCTTCAGAATCTCAGATACTTCCGTTGCTTCCCTTTACTGTAAAAATCTGTCTGAGGCATGCAGTCACTAATGAATTTACCACCACAGTGTCTGTAGCTGGTAGAGAATGCTGGATTCTGCATGTGAGAGACAGCACTGCAAATAAATTCAGTGGGTTTGGCTGTACGCGGTGTCTTGGGACACAAGTTAACTGCAAGAGTTGGTGCCCAGCCCTGGACCATCATTTCCCCTTCTCCTTTCCTGCTCACAAGTTGTTTGCCTGCACACACATTAATAAGCTTGTTCAGAAAAGCAACAGGAATTCTGGCTGCTAATAAAATGGCAGTCACAATCATTTCCATGGGGAGGTGGCCAAGGAGAAGATTATCCACTTCAAGGACATGTTCTGCATGTCCTTGGAAACAAATCACCTCCAAACTATTGCTTGATGAAAACTGGGGATGTCTCTTTGCACAGAAAAGACTGCAAGTAAATTATCCCCTTGCTACAGGAAGAGAGAGATGGCAGATCCCAGTGGCATCAGCATAAGCAGGTCTGTAGCCAGAAGAGCTCCCCTTTTCCAAGGCATGAGGCTGAATGGGGAAACATTGATACCAGCCAACAAAAAATATAAAAAGAGGCATGTGCTGACTCTGTAATGTCTGTGTGGTGCTGCAGCAGGAAATCTGAAGAAATTCTCTTTCAGAGAGAAGGGGAAAAGATGAGTTAGATGAGTTAAGATTGCTAAAATGCACTAGGAGTTAAAGGTTTTCAGAAAGACTTGAGGATGAGTCTCTTTAAACCAAGGTAGGAAGTAGAGAAAATGGGCTCTGTAGGCATCAGAAAATAGTGTTTGGATTAAGAATGAGTAGCAAGGGTTTTTTCCATGCGACCAACAACAGATACATTTTTTCTGTTTCTGATGGTACTGACAAAATTCCTTTCACAGAAAGAAAAATGTTGAACATTTCTGGGATACCAATTGTATTTCATAACATCTGCAATTAAACTAATCTGTAGCTGAGACTTTTTCTTGCTCTTTGTTCTGTTTAACAAATTGTTAATATGAAGTTAGGAAGGATTTTTCCTCTCCTAGTGTATTGGCAGGAGATTTCTGATTTTCTGGGACTCGCTGAAGATATTTTTCATATATCCAAGACCATTTTCATATATCCAGAATGGCTTGAATTGCTGTAACACATAGGATTTGGGATGAGATTATTAGTGTAGTAGTCTATATGGCATACCACTGATGAAACTTTCTCCATTTTCCTAAGAACTCCCAGTTGTTTAATGTTTACCTGTGACTTGAAGCACTGGCTGATATTCTGCTTCATGTACCAGACCCATCAGAGCAATAGTAAAGGGGAGGGAGGGTTTACCAGAAGGTGTCGTGGGAAGAAAAGACACAAGGCATGGATTTAGCAGTGGCTCCTCTGACTTCTCAGAAAAACCTGGCCTTGCTGCTTTCAGAAACTTTAGAAGTATTGAGCTGTGTTCATTTTGTCTTTCACGTCTGAAAGCTTTTAAAATAAAGTGCTTGCACAAGGCTAGCAGTCAAATCTTAAAAGCTGGCTGTTCCCTCTACTGTAAATCTGCTTTTGTTCTTCTTCCACTCGATTACAGAGAGTATGTAATACCCAGAGGAGGACTCAAAGTCCAAACTGAGAGAACTTATGGTAGTTTTAGAAATGAATCTGTCTGAGGTGCTATTTAAGCATTTCCACTACTTCTTTCATTAAACTCTTCTACAGTTTAGGACACAAATCTAAGTGTTCCCAAAGCTTCCCTAAGTCTTAAACTTCTGTCTTGCCAGGGGACAAAGAAAACCTGAAAAATACCATTTAAAGCTATGAGTACTGAGTACTATTCTCCCTTCATAAACTTCAAATGAAGCCCAATGTCTTTCTTGGGAGCAAACAAACAGAGAAATGCCAAAACACTGGTGAGGGAAGGTGTGCTTTGTGGAGGAGCAGAAGGAGGAGCAGATCAAGACCAGCTGATCTTTCCCCCTTGGTCTCCTGTCATCTGCCTCTTCACAAAGCCATCGCTAAGGTGGGAATGACCTCTGTGAGTCAAGCACTAACCTAACACTGAAACACGTCCCTGAGCACCACCTCTGCGCGGGGTTTGAGCGCTTGAGGGGACTGTGAATGTCTGTGGTAGCTTTATCTCTCTGGCTCCTGACCTGATCTGACAACTGACCCCCTGGACGTCCTTGCTCCCTGCCAGATGTTCCCAAGGAGCAGCGGCTGCAGGCGGTGCAGGCGGCCATCATGCTCATGGCCGACGAGAACAGGGAGGTTCTGCAGACCCTGCTCTGCTTCCTCAGCGACGTCACCTCCGTGGAGGAAAATCAGATGACTCCCATGAACATCGCTGTTTGTCTGGCCCCTTCCCTCTTCCATCTCAATATAGTGAAGAAAGAAAGCTCTCCAAGGTATGTTTCTTCTCAGCATTATAAATAGTCACATCCTGAATACGGAGTGATACTTTCAGTGGTATGCAGGAAAAATTTTCCAAGCCATCTGCTTTCCAGCACATATTAAACAGGGTATGGCTTCAGTAAGTGGGGAAAACCCCTGCTGCAGAGCCAGAAGCACACTTGTTTTCACAAGCCCAGCAGGCATTTCAGGTTGTCTATTGTGAACATGCAGTGCCTGCTTTCCATGTGGAATTTTCAATGGGGCACTAGTGAGTTTTGCATGAGTAATGTTGACTTCTGTAAAGGAAAAGGGGTTGATTTTGCTCTGGTTGAAGTCAAAGATTAACCATGTTTTAAAGGATTTTGATATATAGATTTTCAATGAGTGGTTTTTTTCACTTTCAATTTACTGTCTACATTCTGCCATTCAGGAAACAGGGTTTATTTCAGGCCACATTAAAATTGTAACATGGTGAGTGTAGACTAAACAGGGCACAGCCAGGCTAAACATTAGTGGTCCCTCTTGACTTTTTTCCCTCCCATCTGGTTCAGAATACACTGAGATTCTTGGTCAAGAACATGTATAACCCATGTCTGAACAAGGGCTTTAAGAAGTAACAATGTAAACCACTTTACATCATGTCTGTTAAAAATCCTTTTCAAAATGTACAACACATCATGCAGGATGTGCATAACCTTTCCTGCTTTTACCTTTGGCTGAGCAATATTTGAGGTAAACATTTTTCCTTTAAAAAAGGCCCAACAGTTTGAGCAGTCTTGTTGATAAATAGAAACTAAAGATAGGGGTTTTTTCTCTCTGATGTTGGGAGCATCCTGCTGGTTTTTGCTTTCATATTAAAAAGATTCAGCTCTTTACCTGAGATACTGAATTCAATTACAGAGTAATACAGAAAAAATATGCAACAGGGAAGCCAGATCAGAAGGACCTCAGTGAAAACCTGGCAGCTACTCAGGGACTTGCTCACATGATAATGGAATGCAACAAACTTTTTGAGGTGAGTGAGAGACTCAAACAGCATTATTCATGGCTACATAATGCAGCACCCTTTGAAGTATTTATATTTACACTTATGTTTTCTGTCTTATGTTAGCTCAGAGATTGGTGCCTCACTTATTTGTAAACTTGCTTCATCCAAAGTTTATTTATCTCATTTCTTTATGGCGGTTCCCTTTTAGTATTCAAAAGATGCAGGGTAATTATTCTGTGACAGTTTTCAACCCAAACCAGTGGATTAGGAAATTTTAGACTAATTCAAATCAAAATCTGCTAGTGTAAAATTTTATTACAATGCTTTTAAGGCCTCAATTAAAACTTCTCTCAAATAAATAATTGCCTTTACACTTTATTTCTGTGTGTCGTGCAATAAATTAAAAATCACACAGAGACCTGCAGTCATTCCTGCAGCTACTTACACTGCAGCTGGAGGAGAGCAAATGCTCATATCTTCTTTCCCCAGAAGCACAAGGCAATAATTCTGAGGGCTAAAGGAGTAACAGTGGGGTATTGACATCCAGTTGATCAGTCTAACATGGTTCTGCATGAGTAGTTCTGTTCAGAGCCATGGGCTGTTTTATTAGACTACTTTGATGTTTCATCTTGCATAAAGACAGAAACTGGTGTGCATTTTGCAGATCCTAGGCTGGAGCAATTGGGTGAATGGTGAATGGTCCATCAGCCTAGAAACATATTGTCTCAAGGAAGAGTTCTCAGTAGGAGATCTTCCCTGTGTGTTTTCTCTCCCTTCTGTGGCACAGGTCCCACACGAGATGATCACCCAATCCCGAAACTCCTATGTTGATGCAGAAGTACATTCTCCTACCCTGGACGAGCTTGGGAAACAAGTGGATGAGGAAGGAGGGAACTATCAGATGTACCTAGAAAATCTCATGCAAAATCTCCAGAAAGAAGCAAAAGATAAATTCAAAGGATGGGTCACATGTTCCAGTGTAGAGAACACAGAACTTGCCTACAAAAAGGTAATTTGGGGAGATATGAAAGAAGCAGTAAAGAAACCAAAGCAAAGTGCAGCTCAGCTGCACCCTGGCATGTTGTATGGCAAAACTCACACCCGTTTTTCTGGCAAGGCACTCTTTTTTTTATTATTATTTTTAACAAGATTACTGAAAGCAGTTAAAATGTAATGTAATAGTGATTCAAATATGACATCTCAGAAAAAGGCACAGAAAGCAAGCCGGGGTCTCCAAAATAGATCAAGTGACACAGTAAACAACACAATCAGAGAGTGAGCTGAGATATTAAACAACAGAATACATTACCTGGGCACGCTCTTTTACTGGGGGACGTGAAAAGTTTCTGACCAATTCTTGATGTTTGCTAGCAGTTTGGAGAGCACAGCTATAACATAGGTAATTACAAAACTTCTTCAGGCTCTCCTATGCTTTTTTAAGCAGTTTTATCCCTGATCACTTTGTCTTTTTTTCATGTGGATTTTTAATACTGCAGCTTTTATTAAAATTTCTGAATTTGTTTTAGGCTCCATCACTTATTCAGAGAAAGCCAGACCACTGCAATGAGGCAGAGGGTGCTGCAGGGGCCCTGCAGAGAATGGAGTTCAGGGCTGCTGGAAACTGAATAGCAAAGCAGAGGTCTCCAAACCAGCAGCAGCTAGCAAGATGAGGGGATGGATTAGGAGTGGGTGACACTAACTAGGCAGGAGAAGAGCACTGGGAGGAATGTGAGATCTGGATGGTGAGGGAGCAGGAGGCAGCATTACCCCAGCTTGTGAAAGTGGAACCCCTCTGTCAGGGTGAAGAAATTGCAGTTACTTTGGTTTGTAGCCAGCTTCTATGAGTGACCTCTCCAGGGAGGGACTTTGGGAGGCTGGGGAGAGAGCAACCGGGCTCAGGTGGGATCAGAATGTGGGAGATGGGAGAGAGGGAATAGAGGCCTTTACGGCTGGTCGTCAAGGACCTGTGAGACTGCAGAGGGGATTGGGAGTCTGGGGCTCCAGGGAACTGAAAGCTTTGGGGAGAAAGAATTACAAAAACATGAAACAGTTTAAGGTGGGAGATGAGGAAGGTGGGTTTCTGGGGAAAAAATCTTGGTTCTATGGGAGGTACTAGAGGTTTCCAAAGTACTCACATTGGTATAGGAGAATGGTAGGGTAAGGAAGGGTTAGAAAAGCAGGGCTTGCAAGATCCAGTGATTACAGTTATGTTGTTTACTGCCTGAAATAGGACCCCTAAAACCATGCAGAAAAGCTGGATGTGTGCAATCTAGGATATTCACCTTGTGCAAAGCCCAGCACTTTCTGCTCCCCTTACTGTAAGCTGTGGAGATGTTCCAAGAAACAGGATCTGTGAGCAAGAGGGAGTTAGCAAATAGTCTGTGCTCTTTGAAAGGTGTTTTCCCAACACCGCCCTTGCAGCTATTTTGAGGAGCAAACATCTGTATTCCTGACACATAGCCGAATCAATCAATTCTGCTCCCCCAGAATTAACCAGGAGGGTTCATGGACCCTCAGTCCCAGGTAGTGTATAAGATTGCCTAAGGCAGTTGCTTTATTTCAGCCCAGGGTTTCAGTCTCTCATCTCTTTTTACTTCTGCAGACACATATTGGTCATTACACTTAGGATGTTTGGACTTGGAAAAGTGTCTGTCACACCAGAAGTAATGCAGAACCTCACTGGCACTATGGGAACTAGTCCAGAATATATTCTGTTGTGAGAGAAGAGTAATGAATCACTTCAGATTTCCATCCAGGACTAGTAGAGCAGCAGCAATAGCAATAATAGTAATGATTAGCAGGGAAATATGAATGCTCTTAAGCTGGAGTCAGACACACACATTGAGATTTCGTCTTCAGTTATCATCTTCTGAATATAGGCATGTAAATTATTGGGGTTTGTGTTCTTGGTCACTCCAGGTTGGGGATGGGAACCCACTAAGGCTTTGGAAAGCCTCAGTTGAAGTTGAAGCCCCTCCATCAGTTGTCCTGAACCGAGTGCTGAGAGAACGTCACCTCTGGGACGAGGACTTCCTGCAGTGGAAGGTGGTGGAGAGCCTGGACAAGCAGACAGAAGTTTACCAGTATGTTTTGAACACCATGGCTCCTCACCCCGTCCGAGACTTTGTTGTTCTCAGGTAAGCTGAGGGTGGTACTCTGGTACCTTTGCCTCCTGCAGTGCATAAAGAAGATCTGGACTTATCTCAGCCTTCACATCTGTGTAATTGCTCTCCAGGAACTCTACTTCTGGGCAGCAGTGTTGATTTCTCAAACTGAATTAGTCATACACCTACAGCATGCTGACCTTTTCTCTGATGTAATTTGAGCAGCACATACTCCTGAGGCCATAAATATAATTTCTTCCTCAGAACAGATGTCTGATAATAGCTGCTCGTCTCTCTTAGCTTTGTTTGTTGTCAAAACAGTGCAAATAGAACCCAATTGTTTTTACGCTGCTTTTGCTGTTCTCTGGGGAATGTTTGATGTTTAAGAGCCAAATGTTCAGAAGAGAAGATAGTGGTGCTTTTAAGCTAAGGCTGTTATACAGTGTCTGTATAAGTTATTGTCTTAAATTTTCAGTTGGGAGTCTTTGTAAATGAAGAAATGCTGATCCATAAAAATCCTAGTGTGGAAATGAACAGAAAGAGGCAGTAGATTTGTATTCTCTCTGCCAGGGGATGACTTCTCTCAAATAAATGTATAGCTGTGTATCAATATTCTACATTCAATCCCAGTTCTGCCATTGTCTATCTGCCTGTACAGAACAGTCAAAAAAAAAACCCTCTTCTGTCTTTGAAATCCAGGCCTTTGCTTGCTAGGAGCTATTGTGGAGCTGCTGACATATTTCACTTACAGGGTCAGTCCTACAGTTATTTATTGTAGGACGATTTTGTGCACTCCTGCTTTTGGTCCCTGCTTTCTTTGATTGAAATGATGTGCCAGAGAAATACAAAGCAGTTTTGACAAAGGAAGGAGTACAGGGAATTGTATTAAAGGGAATGAAGATTGAAGGAAAAAGATGGGTCAAATAAAATATAATTATGAAAGTACATCCCTTTTATGAACTTTAGTAGTCTCTTAAAGGATGACAACATGCAGATATTGTTGGTATAAGGGAAGACTTATTGGAACTCTTAGGGGAAGATTTAAAAAATGCTTTCTGTAACCAATTCACCCATTACTCTATTTTCTTTGCCTTACCACAGTATACTGGGCTAAATTAACTATTTTGTAATCAAATATCTATTTTATATAATTATATATCTATCATTATTTTATAAATAATCTTCTTATATTATGTCATTAGCTAGAGCCAGTGATAAATTTGGCCCTCTGCAAGGCACTGGGAAGATGGTCTGCGAGCGGCGGGGAGGTTCTGATGGCCGTAATTTGGTCCTCTCATTTGCCACTTAGTTCACTATTAGGTTTCCTGGTGGTTTATGTTCTTTAAAGACCTGCTGTGCAGCCACATCAGTTAAAGGAAAATCCTGCTATCGAGTTCTCATTCTTTTCACTGACCCAGGCAGAATGACCCCCAAGGACTGAAATACATATCATAAAAATGAATCCTGGTGGGTTCTTAAGGGCTGGAAACAGCCATCAGGCAGATCTGTCAGATCCTGTTGTTTATCTCTTTTGATTGATGTCATTAAGTCTAGAGCAAGGTTACCCAGCAATACCACAGTCAATTTGATACCTTATGATTGGTGGGAAGTGAACAGTGAAATTATAATACACCTCTGGGGACATGAATAAATATATTTTAACAGATGGCAATTTTCTCCTTCTCAGTCAAACTTTGGGCTGTGAAAGGATCATCTTAGTTGTTCCCTTTTTTTTCAATGTGACAGTCATAACAAGGGGATTAGGCTCCCTAGAGAAGACTCTGATGGTAAGAGGAGAGGAGAAATGTTTCATACGCCTGGGAAATGACACAGCTCTCAGCTGCCCTGCACAGGCATCACTTTTACTAAAGAATCCACAAGTGTTTCATGTTCATTAAGTATGACAGCATTTTGGTGAGTTAGGTGCCATGATTCTACTACTGTACGGTATTTAAAGAACTGCTGAAACTGGCCTAAATCCATATGACTGGGAATAGGAAACCAAAGTCTTCTGAAATCTCTGGGACAGAGACCTTTCCACTTCCCAAATGGCCCAAGGAGTGCTGGGTAGTTACCAAAATGATGTGGGCACATCTAAACACTGTGCAGGCACTTGCAGGAGGTGGTTTAGCATTTCTCATGCTGGATCTCAGCTGTGATTTCCTTCTCCCATATGTTTCATCTGCCAAAATAGCTCATCAATTTTCTTAATACCCAGGCACATGAAAAACCTTCTGGTCAGTAAAACCTTCTGGCACATGTAACTTCTGGCAGTGTCTTGAATAACAGCTCAGTTTCATGTAAGAAAAATGCAGAATGTTAAAATTATCTGCTGAAGTCCAAACTTCAACAGTCCTTGAAAGCAGCTTACCTGCTAAAATATGATACTTCCCAAGGCAGCATAACCCCTGTCTCAGACAATCCACAGCAGGATGATGCATGTTGCACAGCACAGTGGGAATTTCTCATTTCTTCCCACAGCATAGGAAAGAGCACAGACCTATCCTCTGAGATTCAGTGCAGATGAGAAAGATGTGAGACACAAGGATGTAAAGAATGCTTACAGAACAACCAAAAAAAATCTTAAGTATTAAAGTCTAGGAATCTTGAACTTGGTGGAAAACTTCTTCAGCATGTAAGAAAGGCTAGAAACCTGGGAGAGGAAAGAAATGGAAGGACATTTTGGTTTTAATTCACACACCCTTGAAACATATTCTGGGTATTAGTGAGGATTTCTGCTGTACTAAACTGCATTTCTTGTTCTGTAAGCCTGCATGGGTGCAATGTACAGTTTCAGCATTTGCTGGAGGGCTTATCCTTGGTCTTTCTCCTTTCCAAATTTTTTGTCTGACTGCAAAAGGCTCTATCATGCCCTAGAATAATGATGGCTACAAAATACTCCTGTGGAGAAGCAAAATTTCTCTACCTGGAGCCACAGAGATGGGTGGCCATTCCACATGGCCATGGAACTATGCCAGGGACTCCTAGGACAGTCCACTGGCATTGCAGGCAACAAGGATGGGCAGACAACGAGACTGTAACTTCATTTCTGGTTCTTACTCGTGTGCCAAAAAGTTTCATTGCTAATGTGATTCCATCTCACATCCGTCCCTGCAGGACATGGAGAACAGATTTGCCCAAGGGGATGTGCATGCTGGTCGCCATCTCTGTGGAGCATGAAGAGGCTCCTCTCATGGGAGCTGTGCGAGCCATCGTCATGGACTCCCAGTACTTGATAGAGCCCTGTGGCTCAGGGAAAGCCAGGCTGACCCACATCTGCAGGATTGACCTAAAGTAAGTCAATTTATGATAGAATTTGTTTTAATTTTAGGCTTCTGTTTTGTTTTAGGGGGGTTGGCGGTTGCACCTAACCCCTCCCCTTATTACAGGGTGTTGGGGCTGGTTGTAGCGGCTGTTGCAGGGTGTGGTTGGTTGGTAAGCTTGGGGGTTTCTTTTGTGTCTTTGGTGCTTGCTATGGTTTATTTAGGGGGGATATTGGTAGTGTTTGTTTATTCAGTGCACAAAGCAATGTCCATTCAGCGGGACAAAACCCTCAAGCTCAGATGCTGGGAGCAGAGGGCAGGGTTAGGGTAGCTTTGCTGCTTCAGAGTTTTCCTGCAGTTTTCTCTTCACTCAGTGCCCACCACTGTTAGAATGTGATCTTAGAACCTGCTCATTTGATTACTGAAGGGAGAACTTCAGAGTACACTTAAAAAGACAAGTATTTGGATCTCCACCACCACCGTGGGCAGTGGGGAGCAGGAAGCAGGGCAAGCACGTTTCTGTGGGGCAAGTTTCTTGAGTAGTTGAGTTTCTCAATAATTCTCTTTTCATTTCTTCAGAGGACATTCCCCAGAGTGGTACAACAAAGGCTTCGGACATCTGTGTGCAGCAGAAGTTGCCAGGATCAGAAACTCATTTCAACCTCTGATTGCTGAGGGACCAGAAACAAAAATCTAAGGAAGTGTTCCTGGGAGCATGTGAGCATAAATCAGGGTCTGGCAGGGAACAGGAATACTGAAAGTAAAGGTATGATTTAAGCTGCAGAAATCTGACCAGACCTGGGTCTGTACAAAGCTGAAAAAGGAATTTTATAGGAAAGTCCTTTTATTCTGGAGACTTCACCTTCCCCCCTCCCCTGCATCCCCTCTGTATTAATTTTGATTATTGAACTAAACATTTCTTCAGAGAGCTTTTATTACTTTAAAAACAGATTATTGCCATTACTTGTATGTTACATAACTGGTATTTAAAGGCTTCTAAGAAGCATATTTTAATTGTAAATAAATAATGTACAGTATGTATATATTTATCTATATTCTATCTATATATATGTATATGTATAAATTAATTATTTTGTATATAACTCAGTGCAAATCACTTGCATCAGTTAGACCTTAAGTGGATCTGTCACTTGTTTCTTAGTGTGTCACTGCTACATAAGCTGTGTTTGCTGTTATCACAGAGCTACCAGGCCTAATTTGTGTGATAACAAAACGCCTGTTCCCAAATACGTTTTGTGTTTGTGTGTGCTATGAGCAGGTACCTAGAAATAGATGTAGGAAGAATTACAGGAACTAAGGAAGGAGGAGGTTACAGTGCATTTAAAAATAATGAGGAGGGAATCAGTCTCACCAAATAAAATACATGGAGATGCATCGGAGACAGACATTGTGGAGGCCATTTATGTTCAGCTGCAGAATTCTGACTTTTAGCAGAAGGTGTTGAAAACTCACCTGTTGCCTTAAATGACTGGTGTCTGTCAGTAGAGACCTCACTGTGTGCAGTGTTCCAGGTAACTGCTCATCCTCAGACAGCACAAGGTAATGCTGTGTGTCCTGAGATGGCTGAAATCAGACTGGTAACTTATTAAGCTGTAAATTAATATTTTTTGTAAGCATTTTGTCTAGGTTCTGAGTGTTTCTGTGTTCTTTCCTTCTCCCATAGAGATGGCTAATCCAAAGCAGGTTTTCCACATCCAGTGGACACAAAGACAAGCAGATGAACACCATGCCTTTTAATATTCTTACTATCCAAATAACTATGCTTTTTTAAGATTTTAAACACATCTTGGAGATTTAAAAGACTAAATAAATACTATTCTTGGAAAGATTGCTTTTATAGTAACAGCAAGCATTTTCATCTTATATTGCACTGTTCTGCACGATCCCACCTCTGTAGGCATTGGTGGGAGCAGGATTAGGACTATGAGGAGTAGGAGCCATTTAAACCTACTATATAATTTCATTTTCAGGGACCTATTATTTTGCTAATGGAAGAGTGCTTTAAAAGTAATAATAATAATTTGTTGACATTGTCTTTGAGGCAGGGTTCCATTTTGTTTTTAACTAACCTACGACCAAAATGTTATCACGTCTATGGCTCAGTAAGAATGTACAAGCCTGTTAATACTGTTCTTCATTAATCACATTTGTTCACTTAGACTTTATTTATTGCTGCATAAACCAGCAGAGTCACTCACAGCCAGTGTTTCAGCTCAGTCCTTCCAGCAAAATACAGAAAGATTAGTATGAGGTGGATTAAGCAGGATGCATTTCCTATGTGAAGCTACAGCTTTGTGCCCTGATTTAATGAATGAGGAAGGCCCTTCAAAGCCAGAGATCTGAACATTCCCCAGGTGTCGGAGCTGTGCAGCGGACTGTGTTTGGTGACAGCTGCTAGAGCATGACCCCAGGTGCCATCCTGTACACACACGGGGGCTGCACTGGCAGCACACCTATGGGAGCTCAGGGTGGACAGGGTGACCCAAGGTGACCCACAGTGCTCCAGCATATCCTTATGAAGGAGCAGGACTCCAAAAAAGTCACTGTCATCTTCACCCATGAGCTGTGTCACTCATGTTTTGTTGTGCAAGTGCTGGGATCAGGGGTGTTGGCTGTCTGGGAGCTCCTGCCTCAAGTTTATGGCCAACAATAGTTGCAATGTGCAACTACCATGAGCTTTAAGTCCTGCAGACAGGGGAGCACCCACGGGGCTGTTACATGACCATAGTGGGGTCTGGCACTCAGCTGATGGTTGCAGGGCACCCCCACTGCCCAGGCTCAGCCTTCCCAGGAGCAAACAGTGCCTCCCCAGCTGGGAATGCCATTCCAGAAAGCAGCACCTCCTCCCAAATGCCTGTGGCCATGGCAGCAGATTTCATGCCGGCTGTTTTCCAAAACATGAGCAATTAGAGTATTTCTGCTACATTAGTTTACATAAATAAATACAGTGGTGCCTCAGCACTAACAGGCACAGAATTTCTAGCCCTGGGAATGGCAGTGTCGGGCAATAAATAATGTCCTAAGGAAAAGAAGGGAAAACCTGGACAGTGGTTTTATCCTGTCTCACAAGTCGTTGCTCAGCTGGAAGAGGCCCTGTGCCATCTGCCACCCTTAGCAAGGTAGGGTTGTTTTCCTGCCCTTACAGAAGCTCTGTTGTGAGCTTCTGGCATCTCCAAGCCATGTATTGTTGAAATAAGGTTTCTTCAAAATGCACATTATGTCATGTCTACCATTCAACTACCACAGTATTTTGTATTGTTACATTGATACATTATGATAATTGCATTTTTAAATGTTATACTCATATCAATACCTCATATTGTTACCTCATCAGTTGGTATCAGTTCATTAGTTGTAAATAAATAATTTCAGAGTTGAATAAATTTGCATACACTAAAGAATCGTGTTTCTTTGTGCTCTTTTTTCATCCACTGGCTCAAGAAATGCTGAATTTAAGCCCTTGATTTCTTTATTGCAACCTGCTATACACTAAACTGTTCTGGTGTGGGACTTCGGTAATGACTGCAAGATCAAAATGACATTGTTGTCCATTATACTTAGCCTGTAGTATCCCTATGTATACATGAGCTTCATGGCAAAGATTGTTTTCCAAATTCAGCCATGTTTCTGCATCTGCATTCTTGTCAATAATTCAGGTCTAGGTTCTCGGGAGTGACGAGCTGGGCGAGTGCTGGGTTCACACTGTCAGACATCAGCCACCTCAAATCCATCAAGCCATTGCAAAAAAGGTATAGTGGCATGATAGTGACTTCTGTGGTTTGTCATACACATTCTACAGATGGATTAAAGGTTCCTTTGGATGGGTGCTGTGTATAACCCCAGTTGGTATAACCCCCCCTCTCTATCCCTCCACCTGGAGGGACAGGGAAGGGAATCAGAAAGAGGTAAAACCTATGAGTTAAGAACAGTTTAATAATTGAAGTAAAGCAAAATTGTTATTGTTGTTGTTGTTGTTGTTGTTACCAATAGTTATTGTTATAATTGTTATTATTGCTATTATTAACAACAACAACAACGAGATAAAAAAGAGAGGAGTAAAATCCAAGAAACTCAAAAGATGCACAATACAGTTGCTCACCACCCACTGACCAATGCCCAGCCCATCCCTGAACAGCAACTGTCCCCCCCCCCAGCCAACTCCCCCAGTTTATATACTGGTCATGATGTTCTATGGTATGGAATATCCCTTTGGCCAGTTTGATCAGCTGTCCTGGCCATGCTCCCTCCCAGCTTCCTGTGCAGCTCCTCACTGGCAGAGCACAGGAAACTGAAAAGTCCTTGACTTAAGGTGAGAACTACTTAACAATAACCAAAACATCACTGTATTACCAACATTATTCTCATACTGAATCCAAAGCACAGCACTGCAAAAAGAAAATTAACTCTATTGCAGCTGTAAGCAGGTCATGTGCTTTTATCACTCCAACTCTCTCTTGATTTACTAAAAGAAGCAGTGTCTCAGAAAACAGGGTGCTGAGCAGAGTCAACTGTGAGAGACCATCTAGGAGAGGTTAAGCCTTTATGTCCCATCATTCAGAGAAAGCTCTGTATTAAAATTTGGATTGAAAGAAAGCTTTTTTTTCCCCAAGTGTCTGCCATGGCAGAGATGGTCAGCTGTGTAAATTCATCCTTTCTTGCAAAAAAATGCTGTATGTCATGTGCTCTCATTCCCATTTCTCCCTCCCACCCACTGCAGCAATCTCAGGGCAATGAGGTTGTCTTAACCTTAGCAGCACTGATGTTTCAGCTCCTGTTTCAGCACAGACTTTGTAGTGTTGAATTCTTGGGTGCCCATCCTCTCTACAACACCTTGCAGGAGTCACCAGCAGGGCAATCCCTCTGCTTGATGCATTTACACTGCAGAGTCAGTGTCACCCTCAGAGGATTTTGGCAGGCCTAAGAGGTGCTGCTCTCTGAAGTGGCTGGTAGTTGTTAGATGAGAGCACAGGCTGAGCACCCTGAGATGACTGTGAGGTGAAAATATTGGAATAAATATCCAGAAGACTGCTGGAGCCTGCCAATCAGATAGGAGAAGATGAAAACACATCCTGCTGCTCCAGCTCAGTCGTGATGTGAAAATGCTGGGGAGTGAACACAGACCTTGCCAGACAGAAAGCAGGATGACCCACTCACAATCCCATGGGAATTCAGCATGATCATGTCATGGTCTCCTTGCCAGATGTGTGTCAGCCACAGCTGCACCTGGGCTTCATTTGGGTGGGCGCTAGACCAGGCAGACTATTGTTACAATGCAGTTACACATCAGGGTGGACAGGACCAGGAATACAAGGCATCAAGCCACAGATTTGTAACAAGGTAGCTGTTTGGATTTTTCCAAAATGTATATTTTAAATTGTGACCCTCAATATCCACTCAGCAATACAATGTAGAAAGCCAGCAAGTCCCGCAGAGCAGCAATGGATGCAGAGCAGAACTCACTGTGCAACTGCAGGCTGCCCTGCTCCATTGTGCAAGACTGCTCAGCAAACACAAGGAAGTGTGGAACTCAAGGGCAAATGCAGGCCAGAGCAGTGGGTCTGGGTTAATGAGTAAATGAGAGAAAATGTCGCAACACTGCAGAGAACTATTTGCCTGTCCTACATAGGCTGATGTTGGGGAGATACCCTCCCTAACCCCACAGCAGGTCCCAGACACCAGAGCCTCTATGCCTCTGACAGAGGTCAGCATCTCTTGCACAAAAGGCAACCTGGACAGTTAGCTGCTTCTACGCCTTCGACTCCGAAACAAAGATCTCTATCCCAAGAGTACTGTCCTCACACAGGTAGTTATTTTCCACTGCCTGAGCCCAGTCCTTGAGGCCAGCATGCCCTCTGTCCCACTCAGTCCTTGCATGTCTGCCTTCTAACCCAGCCCAGGATGCACAGGAGGACACAGCCTTTAGGGCAGGGTGACCATGGCCAGGTGCTCCCAGCTCCAGGTGCAACAGGGAGTCAGTCATGGCCAGCCTGCCAGGGCTTGAGTACAGAATGTCCTGTGTTCCACAACAGGGACAAAACACCAGGGTGAGGAGCCTCTCTGCTTCTCTTCAGGAAGGCCAGAGCACTAAAATAACCATAAGCCTCTGTCCCACTGCAATGCCAAGTTGGGGCTTTTAATCCTCTCCCAGGGATGAGAATCCTGCAAGATGGAGAGGCTAAAGGCAGTGAACTGCAGACACTTGACCTGCAGTGTGTACATCCTCAGCAGCCATTTGCAAGGGGACAGGATGAGCTCCTGGCTGCGCTGGAGCTTCACCAAGAAAACACCTGGTTCTGCTGCAAGAGCAGTTGCATGGAGCTCTGCTGGCAGCCAGCTACAGGATTACAGCTTATTTCTTAACCAAAATGCTAAATTCTGTAAAAGACACAAGGGAAGCCTAAAACTACAGATTCTGCTCTATCTCCTGCTCATAGCAGCTCCAAGCTCCACATGGCCACAAACACAGAGCCAGCATTTACTGCAGGGAGGATTTGCAACAGCTTGCGATTTATGGGAGCAAATTAGCTGCAGGGCCATCTGTCCTTCCCCAGACCACTGGCCTGCTCCTTGCTGGAATGACTGCTGTTCCTTGAGAGGATGTGTATTGAATTACTTACTCCTTTTTTTTCTTTTTTTTTTTAATTAAATAAACGTGGGAACCACAGGTGGTGGAGCAGAGGACAGTAACCCTCTCAGCAGCAGCATCTGTGGGCCAGCAGTGCCCCACCCACCATGCATGTGGGACAGATGCTGGCTGAGGGCAGCCTGACCCCCAGACTCACCCAGGGTCTGCCAGCCCACTGCTCCCTGCTAACACCAGCCAGGCTTGCTCTTCATGGCAGCAGGACATGAAACACCACAGCTGGTCTGCCTTGACAACAAACAGTGAGTCCTTCTTTTGCCCCCAGACTCTTTCATTTTAGAGGGAGTCCAAAGCAGGAAGTTTTTATCAACACCAAAACCCCACACCTGTGCCTCACTCCTGGCCAACCAGCACGAGAAAGGAGCCCACCACGGCCAAAGTGTAGAGCACTCTGGGTTCATGGCTGCTCTGGTATTTTGCCCAGTGTTGTCTGGTGCCCAGCAGGACAGGAACTCAGAATTGGACCTATGAAGAGAAAGTACAGGATTTTAACTCTTTACCTTGGATTTCTCTTCCACTGAAGAGTCATGTTCCTTTTCTCCTGGCCAGGGAGAAGAGATCACACAAGTGCCTTAGCCAGGCTCCCAGAACCGGGCTCAACCCCATCTGTTGCTTTGCAAGAGGCAAAAAAAATTGTTTAGGAAAAACTTCCCATTGTTCAGTGGCTGTACTTCAGGATCCCAAGTGAGCAATGGGGCTGCTGGTCAGGAAGGACAAACTCTGCTGCTGCAGATGCATTGATGCAGTATTGGCAGCAATGCCAAAATGCAGGGCACATCAACAGCTCCTTCTGTGGCCATGGGGCACCCAGAACACCATCTCAGAGCCAGTTTTTGTCCCTCTTTCCTGTTTCCTACAAGGCTGAGGAGCCCAAGCCAGCCTGGCCACTAGCACAGCATGGATGTTCACCTTTGCCAAGAGGGAACTCATCCACCTCATCATGGAGAGAGCCACCACCTTGGGGATGTGTTTTAATTACATCCCCTTCCCAAACACTGAACCATCCCCCATCCACAAGCATCAGCTTGGATGGGGTTCACTGCCTGGCCATGCTGATGCCCTGCCTTTCTAACCTATGACTGTCCTCATGTCCTTCTCTCCACAGCCAAGGAGGTGCCAGGACACTTGTAAAGTGTTGGGCAGTGACATTCATGGCACTGCTGAAACCAGCAGGACAGCAATGGAAAAGTTTGTGGTTATTATCAATACAAATAAAAATAAAGGTTGTAAATGATGAAAATTAAAAGGGTATCACTGGGTTAAGACAAAATACAATATGGCCTCCTTGGCCTCCCAATATGTTTCGCCTTGGGCAACCTTTTCCAGCAATGGCTGGTATTTATCAGCAAAAAGATAGTTATTGCATTTGGGTTTTTCAAATAATTGAGTAATTTAATCTTTTAAGTGCCTCTGAGATCACCTGCTGTAATTAAAGACAGAAGATGAATGACTGAAGTACAAGAGCATTGGAGGACTTTAAAAATGAACATGTCCTTGACTGCATCTCCTGCTCATTTATGTAACGATGATCCCACATTAATATGACTAAACAGATAAAAGGAGAAAATAATAAGAGCTTGGTTGCATTATTTTTCTTCCAGCCAATAATAATACATCACCAGCCAGAGGAATGTGCCCGTGAATACCAAGCAGGAGCAAGCACATGCTGCCAAGAGCAGGACCCCGCCGCCTCCTGCTGTGAGGTGCAAGGAAAGGCAATATCCGCTCACAGATCTTGCAGCAATGTGGCAGATAAATGAGTTACAAATGCTTACAAAATTCACAAACTTGCATCAGAATTGGACTTAAAAGCTCAGCAAGTGCTGGGAGAGGCAGCTGCATCACTGGCAGTTTCCTTTATGAGTACTTATTTTCTTAGCTTTTGGAAATAAGACCCATCTAATCCTAGTGGAGAGGGGGAGGCAGAAGGGTTGCTGCAAAGTGAAAACTATCGACAAAAAATCTGTAAGGCCTGTAAATGACATCTTGCCTTCTAAGTAAGCAATACACCTTGACATACCTGTCACACCTTGGTATTGAGCTCCCCATTTCATAGCCCAAGTGTATATAAGTTTGTGCCCAAAGGGGGAAGAAGGGGTGATGAGAGAGGTGGAGCTTTTTCTGCCCCATTCTTCACACAGCACTAAGTGCCTAGGCCATGCATGTCCCAGACTGAAGGAGCAGCACCCTTGCATCCCTCAAGGCATCCTCCAGTCTGCCCAGAGAGGCTGCAGCCTGCTGGGAAGCCCTCCTCACCTTCTTGCTCCCCTCCCTTTCCTGGCAGGGGACCCTACAGCTTCCAGCTCAACTGCACTATTGCCAGACTACAAAACTTTGTCACCTCGTAAAACTTTACAGTGCAGGTAGTTTATACCATTACACCTCTTGAACTGAACACTCAGCCAATTCACAGTTTCCTCTGGCAGGAGGAAAACCAGATTTCTTGGGTCAGGTGTTGTGTTTGTGCAGCCCTGCTGGTTTACAGAGCTGCTGAGGGCCTTTTACAGAGCCTGAATGCAGAAGGCAGCCATGCACTGGCCAGCTCAGTGCACAGAGCCAAACCACCATTTCAGCCAGGATCTCACTAGGACATGCCCTTGGCCCTGCTTTTCCTCCAGGCCCCAGCCTATGTCCCACTTGGGAGGTGCTGCTCCAGCTTGGAAGAGCACCTCGTAAGGCACAGCCCCAAGGGAAGCTCTGGCTTGGAAGCTCCTGAGAACCAAACAGGTGGGACTGAGAAGTCACCACCAAGGTGCTCTCCTCCCCTGCGAGGACTGATGCCATAAAAAAAGATCAGGGAGAAGAGAGAGAAGTCCGTCATACATCCCAGATTACAGGGGAAATGTTAAAACTCACCCTCCTTTCCCATAAAAACACAAAAACCAGACAAACATCAAAACAAACTAACAAACAGACCAACCAACCAAAAACCCCCAAAAGGGGTTTTGTGTGTTACTCTTAGTAAGGAAGAAACCGTTTCCACTAACAGAAAAGAACTAAGGCAGAAACAATTCCCACTCGCTGTGAACTGGCAGCATTCAGAAAACATCACTGCTGTAATTCCCACTGCTCTGCTCAGGGCTGGTGACTGACCACCCTCCTGCACCTCAGACTCCCATGGGTCTCCTGGGACTTGAGCCAGATTTGGATGACCTCAGGAGAGCTGGGATCAATTAATGAGGTTTCACCATGTTGGGAGTAATTATTGTGACAAGAAAAAGGCTTTTGACAGTTAAATTCCTCACGGAGGAGGTGTATCATTGAAGGAGGTATATCACTGAGGGAGAAGTATGGAAAATGTGGAATTATTTTTTTTTTTAACAAAGAATATTCAAAGTCCCATGGCCCATCCCCACAGCAGGGGACTGCTCACTCAGCTCCAAGGATGAGGAACTTGCACATCTGCTTGTGCCTGTGGCTTTTCTGCCCTATTTTGTTAGTATTTTCCCTGGCTTCTCTCTGCCTCACTGGTGCTTTTCTTACTCCTTCAGAAACACAGAAAGCATCACAAAGTAATAGCCAGAGAAATGTCAGCACCCACAAGCATCCTGGCTGCAGGCTGTTGTTATTTCAACTTTCTGATTCCTTAAAAATTTTAATTTTTCTCAGAACTGCTTGACACTGGTGTTTCTGTTCAAGTCATGAAGCAAAGTAAAAGGCTCTGATACATTGGGCCCTGACACTTTCTTCTCACTTCATTATTCCTTTTTTCCAATCTCTTATAAAGAGTGGGCTTAACAAGAGAGGTGGGCTTAACAAGCCTGCACCAGCCATAGCCTTGAGAGGGGTGAGGAACAGTGGTTTGGCAATTAATGAGTGGCACATCAAAGACAGGAAGAGCTTTCCCTTTTCTTTTCCATGTCTCTTTTTCTTGGCTTTGCTGGAGCAAAAAAGGAACAAGATTGAACTTTCTTTGCCAAAGCTAAAGTCTAGCACCTAGAATTGACTTCTTCACCCTGAATAAGGAAATTTTCACCTCAGCGGTCTCTGGAAGCAGAATGAACAGATAAAGTTTTCTAAGTGACTTGAAAGCAACACATATAATGCAAGGAGAAAAGGGCAAATTGTGCATTTAAACATGCTGAGCCTTGTATGGTCCCTCTTCCGTTCATCGGGCTTGTTATGTTCTGCTCCCACTTCCCTTCATCTTGACATTTACTTTCCTTAGGATGTTTAACAACGATGCCACAAAACAGACTGCTCAGTGCTGAACTATGCTGACAGAAACCCTGAAGCCTGGGAGTAAATCCAGTGGAATAGAAGAGTTTTCAAATTTACGGCAGTGTTACAATGGAATAAGACATTGCACCAAAGCACTCTTAAATTGGTATGGTTACTTCCACAGATTTTCTAAATAGCAACAGTAACTTTAAAAAAAAAAAATTTAAAAAAACCCTCAAACAACAAAAACCCTCCAAACTCCTAGGTCTGCTGGAAAAACATCTGTTTAGCCACAGGCCCCAGAAATCTCCAACAAAAGCTGAGAGTTATTTCTGTGTCGCTGGAAAAACAAACACCATAAACTCCTTGCAGAGTTATCACAATAGCCTCTCCTGAGATGCTCTGCACTTCACGCTGCAGGCAAAAAAACTGGACAGATTAAACAGTAAAATCATGTTACAATTTGTTACATTCAGTATCTTTATTTCACTTCTGCAATTGTTATAAAAACAATATAACATTCATCCTGTCATTTAGCAAAGACATCCCTCCCACAGTCACTCTGCACAATCTTTTCAAGAAATAAACCAGAAGTTTTGCACACATGTCATAAAAATATTTTGAACAGATAGAATGTTTAATCTGGAGCACTGAGTAAACTGGCAACAACGTTTCATTCTATAAACACAGTTAAAAATCAAGAAAGCAGCGTACCTAAAAAACCGCAAGTTGAACATGCCGAGCCTTGTTGCTCTTGAGAAAACAAACCACCAGCCACCATCAAGCTGTCTCTGCAGCCTGAGTAGGGAGCCCCCTCTGCTCCAAGTCCTTGCTGCTGTCTGCATTTCTGCTCAGGATGCACAGATGGGGTTGGGAGAGCCAGATCACTGCTCTCATGTGAGCATCCAAGGCAGCAAGTGCCCCACAGCAGGACTGAAGGAGGTGATTGCCACATCAGTTTGCATAAGCACATCCTGGACAGGTTATCTCATCTTTGCCTATTCATGGGGTTCCTTGCTGTTACTGAACAGTGCTATTTTCAAGACAATTGACAGGAAACTTGCACTGTCCCTGATTACATAAAATAAAGCAGATTCCAGAGGCAAAACCATACCATTATCTCCATCAGAACAGCCCATCCTTGTGCAATTCACTGGCCCAGGCAGCACCACAGGCAGGACACTTGGGAGAAGGCTTTGGCAACCACTGTGCCCTGCTCAAGCCAGCTGTGCTCTGCAGTGATATTTAAAACCTCTTCTGAAGACAACAAAGCCAAAGGCTGTGTTAGCTCCATGGGTCACGGCTCCATGAGTGGATACAATCACACAGCAACAAATCCCAGTTTACCTACAAATTAGCTATCCAGCTGGTGCCATCTGCCTGTCAGTGGTTACATATCACCCAGCCTCTATGGAAGAGGCTGCCCTGTCTCCTCCGTGCTGGGACTGCCGTTTCTCACATTGTGCTGCGCCTGGGCCATTCCACAGTTCCCAGCAGCAGCTGGATGGATGGGAACTGCTTGTGAAGCATCAGGTCGGGCCAGCCTCCATCAGCTCTGTGCCCATGGCACCTGTGCTCTTCTGGATTTGCCCCACCCAGGCCCCCTGAGCCCCCTCAACCCCAGGGTGCAGGTACAACCCAGGTACACCTGGCTCCTCAGAACATCAGGCCCCAATGTTTTACCAACAGCAAAATACACGCCACACACACACACACAGAGGCATACAGAACACACAAGCTGGGCATGAGCTGGGTGCAGCTTGTGCTAAATGAATGTCACTTTTTGTTACATGCTGCAAAGGCATCTGGCAGCTGGCATAACATATTGCATGGTGATTCACTGCCGTGCCAGGGAAAAGCCATTCCACATTTCATACACTCAGGGAGAGCTATTTCTTCAGAATCCTCAGTGCACCAGGCACCAACGCATAAATACACAGCAGTTTGAAATGTTCTCTTCTACAGCAAGTTCTATCAGTCTATAAATAATTTTTACACATATTTTTAATACTTCATCACTTACCCTGAAATGCGCACCTTAATCTCAATATCAAAATATACATAATTGCAAAGAGAGACCATTTAAAGACTAGAACTGGAAGAAAAATATATTAATCATTATGAGAAGATACTAATTCTTTTTTCTTTATACATTATTTAAGAAAAAATAGCATCTTAAATTACAAATTAAAATCTTATTTCATATGTAAGTTTTAATATACAGTATAGAATCATAGAGTGTTCAGGTTGAAAAAAAACCTAGGAGGTTATTAAGTAATCTTCTAGTAATCTAGGAGATAAACATCACATTTAATACAACATAATCAGCTTTAGTAGATAAATAATTCTTGATTAACACAGAGCACATTTCTTTTAAAATGTTCTTTCCAGTGAGTGACATTGTTCACATAACAATAAAAATACAATTACAGCTGAAGGCAATGCAGGCCTAGAGTTAGAGAACAGACAAAAATGACCGTACTGCTTTCCCCTGAGGACCCTCTGAATGCAGCAATTCACAAGGCAGGCAAATGACACATGCTTCTTTCCCATTCTCTATTTCTACAAATAAACAACGGTGCTAACATTCTGCTAATTCATCTTGTTGAGAGAAAAACAAGAGGCCCTCAGACATCCAGTAATACTTTGGGATCAAATGCTGCCAGGTCCACTTGCTCAAAGAAGAAGCTCCAGCTAACCTGTGAGAGGTTTGGCCCAACAGCTCCACAGTCTCAGACCCTGGCAGCAATAAAGTGCTGCACTATTGCACCAAAATTCTGCCTTTTGAAAACTCTGCACTCAACACAAATAGCATGCAGAGACCATCCCTGCTAAGTTACCACAAGTTTCCAGCAGGTAAGTGGCTGGGCAGCAGCAATTGGTAGCTGAGTTCAGCTGGCTGTGAGAAGTGCAGAAAATTAGGTGTCCCAGCTGTGCCATGTCCCTGGGCAGGAGGGCAAGAGGGCATGGGGTCAGGCACACAGCTTTCTGCCAGCTGAGACACTGAAGACAAGCCAGTTCCTGCTCTTTACCTTTTTTTTCCTGAGCAAAACAAAGGGAAGCCCTTTCACCCTTCTCATCTCTTCCCAGTAGATGGCATGACCCCTGCAATCCCTGGATATATCCCTGCTTTTTACTCCCCTGAGAATGACACAGTTCCTTTAACTGAAGTTCCCCAATGGCATCCTGAACTCAGATGTAGTCACAGTACCAGTTACTGATTTACCAAGAGGTCCCAGCAGCACAGACTATTTTCCCCTGTTCTTCCTCCGGCATCTGCTTTAGGACAGGGGTTAATCTTTCCCCTGGCACTACTTTTTGCTATTCTCCTCCACTTTCTTCTCAGTCATGATCCCTTCTCCAGTTAGGTTCTAGCTCTGGTTAAGAAACATCAGTGTTAAACCCTAATTTGGAAAAGCGAATTCTTGTTTCACCCCAGTCTTGGAGAATTTGACATTTAGGCTCTTCCATCACACCATGTTTTCAAAACCTACTTTCACCTGCACAGTTCAGCAGGGGAAATCCAAGAAGGGGAAAGCATCTGCTGAACAAAAGGTCCCAGGCAAAGTTGTGAGACAGCTCCAACCACGGGAATCAAGGACTGGTTATAAACCAAAGGTACTATAACAGAGAAAATGATTTCTGGAAGCCATATGCAAGCAATAGCTCCTCAATGTCAATATCCTGCAGTACCAAGCAATGTAAATGCCTTCCTAATGCTGAAGCAATCACAGCATGGTGCATTTTTATTTCAGATTTCCCAAGGGATTGCAAGAAAAAGGACAGTGAGTGACGTATTCAAAGGAGAAGCTCTATTTATACCGTCTTTCCACCCTCTTGGAGTAGTAAGTAATGAAGAATATAGTAACAATAAATGCAACAAATACGAAAGAGATAAAGGCTAATAACGATTTTCTCGTTCGGAAGAAGTGACAATCGGGACATGAGGCAACCTCTTCTGGACACAGCAACTCAGGAGTTTCAGGACCAGGAAAACCATTATTGCCAATTATTTCTCTGTAATGTTTCAGAGAAGGCTTTGGTTCATACTGATTTGCAACATAGCTGTAGAGACCATACTTAGGAGCAGTTTTGTCATTAAAAGAATAGACAAAATATCCTTGAAGGTTAACGTCATCCAAGGTGTAAGCTGCAAAAGAAGACAAAGGGTTGAAGAAATTAATCAATGTCACTTTGCATTCAAGAGCAGTACCATACGTCCATATGTAAAGGAGGGGCAGGGGAATGTTAAATCCACATCTGCACTTCTCTCCAAAATTAGGTAAGGTACATGTACGTCTGTGAAGTGTTTCTCATAAAATGTAAGAATCTGTCAGCCACTGCCACAGTGTGATCTGCGAGTATCCTGCAATTTATTTCCTTGTGCTTGGCAAAACACAGCTGTGAGTGCCTGACAGTGTTTAATGATCAGCATAGAGCCTATTATGAAAAGATGGCTCTCTTTGCTATGTATGAAAGAATACAGGTTTTGGGTTTCCTGCCCCTAGTTTTCTGCAGCCTGCTTCTCTGATTGCTCCTTCTCCCTTGCAGGGCATGTCCTGATGGGACAGTCAAGAAACAGAGGATGTCAGGCTGCTCTTCTCACTTGCAAAGGCACAGTGACACCAGAAATATCACACAGTCACACTGAGGTTGTGTACTGGGATATTACTGGTGCAAGGGGAAAGTTTATGCAAATCACAGCCCTCTCCTGTTATTAACCCAAGCTTCTGATCCAAGATGAGCTGTATCAGTGTGTATTGAGAACGTGCCTGCAATCCATACTGCTAACTCAGCTACTGGAAGAGGCCCAGCAGCTGCAGTGTTAGCCTTGAGCCATCCATCCTGCTTGACAAAAAAAAATCAGTCCAAGGTAGTAAAAACTATTACAAATTGTAATAGTTTATCTCTCAAAATCAGTGTTTTAGCAAATTAAAGCAGATGAACACAGGACTGAACTTTCATATGCTTCTGGAAACAATTCTTTCTGAAGCCACATGCAAGACTTTAGCACCTCTAACCTACTTTTCATGTGTAAAATGAAATAATATTTACCTGGCCTTTTACAGAGCTGCTGCCCAGGATAATTAGTTGTGTTTGCAGAACTGCAGGTGGATTTAATGGTGTTACATAATGGTTACTGCTGTTCTTTGTTTTCAATTGGCAAAGATGTACATAAAGAGAGTATAAAGCACCTCAAAATATAGCCTCAGTCCAAAAGGTCCCATACTGTATCCTGGAATCATTTATCTGCACAAACCTGCTGGCTCCCCTGGAACAATGCAGGTGAGCAATATTACACACACACAAAACTTTCCACAGGCAGTGCCTGAAATCAGTTGGAGGAAGAAGGCAGAATAGGGACTTCAAGG
This sequence comes from Calcarius lapponicus, assembly GCA_039654755.1. Taxonomy (NCBI): domain Eukaryota; kingdom Metazoa; phylum Chordata; class Aves; order Passeriformes; family Fringillidae; genus Calcarius; species Calcarius lapponicus. The sequence goes on along the minus strand of CM077462.1, from coordinate 48,940,754 downwards.
CCAGGGCATACACACACCAATCCCCCTCTACACTGCGACACTGAGGTAAGGACACAAGATTCCTAGTTCATCTTAGTTACTGCACAAGGTGTTGCAAAAACCAAATGCATGTCTTGGAGAAACCTGAATCAGTCATCATGCCAAGGTTATGTAACAACAAGATGGACAAAAGTGTAATACCAGAGAGGGAGAAGAAAAAAAATTGAAAAGCTGATGGACCAAACACAATGGAGCAGTGTATGGTGTCTAAAGGGGGAGATTAAGCTTTAGGAAAAGTATTACAGCTAGTTGGCAGAGACATATTTATCCATCATAGAGAAGGTGAAAAGGTAAGAAAATAGGTTAAGCTGAAAAACACAGGAGCTATTTACAGGCTGGACAGAAGGGGGAGAAGGAAGTGACTGGGGGACAGTACAAAGGGCAAAGTTCTGTAAAAAACAGAGGCATGTAGGCGTTCTTGATAATGGGAACTGGGAGAAAAGTCCATATCCACAGACACTTTGAAAACAGAAGTTCCAAGGAGACAAGCAGTACAGAAAAAAACAGTTTGAAACCATTGCCAAAATATTTTTTAAACTATAGATTTATAAAACATGCATCCAATGCTACAAAATGCTGGAGAATGAACTCTTGGGCACTTAATATTGATGTTCAGTAATCAGCAAAAGAGGTGGAAATTACAGAGGAGGAAGTTAAAGCCAATAGTTAATACAGTGGACAGGAACTGCCAGCCATCCTTCACTACCTATCAAAAGAGTGGAACAGATTATATAAAGCTTGATAAATATAAAATTTAGGAGATAATACATGATTAATGCCAATCAGTTTGGCTTTATGAAAAATAAATCTTGTCAAAATAACTTGACTTTTTTTTTTCTGAGACCAGCAGATCAATAAAAGTAATGATGTTTGATGTTAAATACTTAAAGCCTCACAAGGCAAATGACTTGATAATATATGGCATTTGGAACAAGAAAATAGAATGTTATGAGGTCAAGGGGAGCCCATAATAAACAGATTTCAACTAGTCTCAGGTAGAATTAAGTAACAGAATTAGAAGTAAGTCTAGAAATGTAACTGAAGGCAAGTAAGTGTCACAGTGTGTATATTTCTACCATGGTCATGGAGCTCAGCTTTTAGCACTAAGTTATTTAAAGATCTTAAATATATCAGCAATCTGAAATAAATGTAAAAGTTTTTCTCACAGTCTGCAAGTCACAAAGATTATAGACACAACTCAGCTAGCACAGCCAGGTTTGCACAAACAAGCAGCAGGCATTTGGACACGACCAAATGTGAACAACAAGCAGACCTAGTATTGAAGAGGTTTTCTTCAACTAGGGGGAAGGAATCTGTAACTGAGTTTAAAATGTCAGTAAATCACCACAGAAGGTGTGTACCCAACCTGCTGCCATGGCCAAGAATGCCAACAGCCTAGTTGCATGTAGAAATGAGGAGGGTAAGAGGTTATGTTATACCTGCCTAAGTGTGGCTGTGACAGGAACAGTGTGTCCAGGTGTGCGTTTACCCCTCTCATGAGGAATATCAGCATAGAGGGAAAAACTTAATAACTCAGAGCTTTGAAATGATGCCTTATAGCAAGGGACACAAAGAACTTTGTCTCTATTATCTATCAAAGAGATATATGAGAGATAGCTTGTCTTGTGTCTGCAAATACCTGCATATGTAAAATACATGTGGAAATGTGCCACAAGATTGCTTAAAGGTGAAGCTAGAGCAATTAATAGTAGAAATGAGGTTTATATATATATATCTATACACACACTGTGAGATAGCAAAGATTCTTCATTAGTAAAAATTATCTCACTTGGGTTTTGTGCTTTTCTGAAAAAACAGCATGTGCTGTATGACAGGATGACTCAAAATCCTTTTTGCCTTAGAATTTATGAATCTTTGAGACAGAGAAAAGGACTGGTATGTGTTCTGAATAGCAGGAAACAGTCCAGGAAATGGCATAATGAGGTAGACAGCTGAATTATTATGAAGATCACTGTTGGATAAGATCATTGTTGGATAAGATCATTGTTGGATAAGATACAGAGACAACTGAGGAACAGAACTCATACCCAGCCCTGAGGCACATCAGTGGAGAGAAGCAGCAAAGCAAAACAACAGCAGAAGTGCAGTAAGATGAAAATCTGACTAAATACATGTGGAGCTACTCACAGTGCTTCTATTTAAATTTACTGAATCCATAAAAATTTTCTTCTGCTGTCTTATGCAGGATATAAGCAAGGTCAATCTTCCTGACATTTAGTAACACCAATCAAACATAAATCAAGGGGAAAATTACCTGTTACACTGTAGTAACATCTCATTTAGGGAATATTCTACAGAGGACATGTATTATAAAGCCAAGCATACTTTATCACACAGTGTATACTAATAATGGGATTTGTGACATATAAACCATTTGTGGCTCCTTACCTTTTAAAGCTTCATTGATGTAATTCTGTATGTAATACACTCTGAGCTTATCATGCACCATATTCTGGTCATCATCAATCCCATTAGCCATAACATAAATTGGGACATTGCCATACTTTGATTTCACCCACTTGAGCAATTTACGCAGCCCCCAGGGCACTACTGCAGCTCTGCTGGGAGAGTGAAGCCACGTGATGTCATTGATCATTTGAACTTCAAGGTAGTGGTCATATTTTACTGCGTCTTCTTTCTCTGAGCCCACAAGGGTAGTAGTGTAGTGACTCAAGGCAAAAAAATCAAATGAGCCCTGTATTAACTTCTTTTCATCTTCTGAGAAGTAAGGCAAGTGGAAATTATACAGGTCAACACTGTTTCTTCGGTGAAGCCATGCTCTCATCACCTCTGGGTAGTCTCCATTCCCAAAGATGGGCTCTGCAAGCCAGCCAATGTCGAACTCTAAAATTCTGTCAGCAACTTCTTGGTCATTCCTGGAAAAGGGACAAGCTGGTTCTACCCAGTCAGCTTGCAAAGCTATAGATATCTTGCCCTTCTGAGATCTCCTGAATTCTTTGTCATAAAGATGCCAGACTTTTGCATGGGCTTTCAACAGGTTGTGCCCTGCTGTGTATGTCAGGTTTTTCACAGACGGTTCATTCATTGTGATCCAAAATTTGACATGGTCCCCAAGACTTGTAAAGCAGAATCTGGCATACTCAACAAAAGCCTGAACAGTTTCTGTGTTTTCCCAAGCACCATATTTGGCAAGAGAAACTGGAAGCTCTTGATTCTCAACCATAGGTTGCCATAAAGCAACGACAGGAGTTATGTTAACCCTGAGAAGTTCACTAGCAAAACACTGATAGTAATGTACAAGTGTGTGGTTGATTAGAGAAAGGTTACCTAAAGGAAGGATTAAAGACCATTTCAGTGAAAAATGGAAGTGTGTGACATGCATTTCTTGCAGAAGAGAGATCTGGAGCCTGATAGCAGCAAAGTCAACACAGTGACGCTTGCGCTTCGAGGTGTAAACTCCATCCACTTTAATGAGCTGCTTTGTCTGGTGAACATCCCACACATAAACACTGGAGTCAAGGAACTGGGCAGGTGTCGTGTCTACCTAGGAGGAACAGAAACACACCCGATTCAAGCTGTTTGTTCCAGATAGGTGGGAACATCATAACCATCAGACACAGCCTAATGGAATAATATCCTGAGTCAAAACATTGCATTCAGCATCTCTGATACTGCCATCTTGGGCTCATATGAATGAATGACTCTTCTGTTAACAAGTAATGTCAGAAAAGTACCAAATCTATCTATTATTTTCACCCTACTTTCCAAACAATCTTATGCTAATAGTCATCATGTTTATGTCTTCTCTAAATTGTTCCAGTTTCCAAAAGATACAAGGATTGCTCATGGATAAGGCACTAAGTCTGCAACAGATATCCAGAGAAGATCTTCAGTGAAGACTACAGTAATTTTTAAAATGTTTTTCTTTGAAGGAGAGTACACAGGGAGACTGTCTGCTGTGAATTACCCAGTACAGTCAATTTCAAGACCACTCCCTGAATGAGACCACTCCCTGAACGCATGAGAAGAAATAACAAATGCAACATCATTTCTGTGTTCCCTTCTTTTCCTGACTATGATAAAAGATGAGTAATGCTCTGCACTTGATTTTTAGCAAAAATTCAGTGGACAAGCAAATTTTTTCCTTCTTGCTGGAGACGTCCTTTTTTATTTAATTCATACTGAAGTAATTTCCAAGTTATTTCAGCAGGCCGTTGATGTCTGAATCAATTTTTTGGGCTTCTGGGTAAACCCGCTGTCTATTACTACAACAGAAAATGCATTTCCCAGAAGGCTTTAGGGTTTCAGATGTCACAACTGCCTGTATGACACACAGTAACACAGTACAAGATGAGCTTCTCAGGGTCACTCAGAATTATACTTTCACTTTTTAATGAAAATCACCAGCAAGTAAGGACTAGAAAAGGAAAAACTGAACTATATACATTATAATAATGCACAGTGTGAAATTTCCTCATTCATACTCTGCGTAATTCTTTCTAGATCCAAACCACAGGATAGTGATATTATGGTCTTTATTTGTCCTTTCCTCTTTCTTTTTAATCTTTGGTGTGCGCCTTCCCCCTGAGCTCAGATTCCTTGTCCTGCCCTCTGTTTGAAAAGCAGGTGTCAGCCTACAACCAGTGTTCAACTTGTAGCTGAGGCTCTGCAGACTGTATAAAAGAAGCTGCTGAAAATCAGTTGCTATTTTCTCCGGAGAGGTCAGTACTGTGCTTGTAGAAGAAAGTAATAAAAAACAGCATGTCTGAGGGAAATTGCTTTTCTGGAGAATTGTCCCTTGTAGATTACTAAAGCATGCATTGCCACTAATACTGTGGGAATGCTGTCAAAACAGTTTTTCCACCGTGATGCATCTACAAATCAAACAACCTAAGCCTTACAGCACAAAATGTTTGAATGGCCTTTTGAAACTAAAATATTCAGCTTTGAAAGTTTTGGGGATGGGAGGGACTTTTTAGCCGTTGTAGGCTGACTGATTCCACAACTTTATAGTTGTTACTGACTCCAAAAGCAGCAATTCCATTTCCAATTCTTAATCTATCTGAGAGCTAGGAGGATGACTTGAATTTTCTTGGAAATCGGTGCATGAGGTAAGAAGGCTGCAGTATTTCTCAAGAGAACAAAGCCAAATCTTACTTTTGGAGTGAGAAAAAAACAAACAAGCTCCTCACATTCAAGCCTTAAGAAAGATTCTGCCTTTGTGGAAAATATAAATTAAAAATTCTGGTTTTGGATGAAGCCTTGGCTTTGAATTTACACCTCTTTACTGTGGTTAGAGAAGCTCTGCAACCCAAAATAGCATCTGAAAATTACAGAGCCCAACAGTTAAAGTGATCACAGCTAAGGTAGAATCTTTACTCATGTTATAAAGTATTATAATTTGAAAAATTCTCCCAAAGTATCAAATCAGTTGAAATAAAGACTGACAGCCATGAACTAAGTAGGTTTTATGCAGGGGCACTGCAGGCCCTCATCAGACACAGTATACCATAAAATGAATAGAAGGAATACAGAAATTTCATTTAAATCTAATATTGTTCACTTCCTTTTATATAAAAATCTCTCTAAGAACAGTACCAGGATGTATATGCATAAGATATAGAAACATGCCACTGGAGTTTCAGGAGCTGTCAGGAAGTTTTCTAAAACAGGCATTTTACAGTTTAGCAGATTTAATTGACTTCCCTTTGAAAAGAGCTGACTTCCCATAACTGATCACGTATGTTCAGGGAAGACAAGCATCAGACTCCTTTCCATTTCCATACATTTTTCTATAATGTTATTTATAGTGTCTCAATCTGACTGGTTTGCCTGGGTGTGCACAGCAAGGCAAGTCTGGTGAAGAATGACAGACACACTGTTTGGCTCAAAAGCCTTGTACCCATCTCCTTGCAGCACTGTGGCAAAGACAGTCTATTCAGCAAATATGTCACTGTGAACTTGTGCACTGACCTTGTGCCTGTCGGCTTTATTATCAGACTCACCTGAATGTAGTTGTCAACAATTCCCCAAGCAAAGCCACAGGGAAAAATACCTTCTATGGGCTGGTTTTCAGGCAAAGGTGGGAAGCCATTTTTTTCTATCAGCTTTTGATAGAACAAGACAGAAGATTTGGGCATCAACTTCTTGTCATGGCTTTGAAAATCAACATAAAACAGTCCACGTCGAATGCTGTACCCCCTGTGCCACTCAAAGCCATCCAGGAGGGACCAGACTGTGTAGCCAAACACGTGAACTCCATCATACCGGATAGCTGAGGAAAGAACAAACCCAAACTTAGCACAGTGCTCATTTTTCCTCTGTAGATCACACCCTATCAGCAATGCTTGCAGCATTAGTGTGTAAGAACAATGCAGCAAGGTCAGATAAGTATCTCAGGGCCTTCCTCAAAGCCTGTTCAGGGAACATATTTCAGCTGCACTGGGGGAGCTGCCAGATTATGGTAGGAGGCAGCAGAGGTACCTGGCTTGGCTTTAAAGCAGCCAGATTTAAAAAGAGAAGCCGTGCAGCAGTGGTTTGAGCACTGCTGCTCATCAGATGTGCCAAAGCTCAGATTCAGGTAGAGCCTGAGCCATCTGCAGCCACGGAGCCAGGGTCTGCCCCGCACTGCCCTCTGCTCTGCTCATGCTGCAGCTCACTCCAGGGTAGCTGTTGCTGCAGCACTATCCTGTATGCAAACAAAAGCTGTACTCCTTTTCATCTCCTCCCCCTCCACTCCAAATACATATTGGGAAAAACCTGACAGCACGTTTGGTGTGCACATGAATTTTTTTACCACAGATTCCAAGTAGAAGTGATAATACAGAAAGACTCTGTTTATTTGGAAATTCTGTCTCTTTACATCTTTTATGGCACAGCATTTTCCAGCTCAAATATTTAAGGGTTTCTAAAAATATGTACATGTTCTAGGTCAACTGTTTGACTTCTAAAATCACCCCATGCTTTTAAGGTTAATGTCAGGATCTACTGGCATCTGTTAGTTTTACCAGCATTATTATAGGATTCCAAATTATACTCACTTTTAGCTGTATTAAACACTGAGATTCAGCAAAATGTTCCTGGGCAAGGCTCAGCTCCAGGAAAGCACAAAAAGAGTGTGTTAATTCTAATTACATAATTAGACCCCACCCTAATTCAGCAATGCATTTAAGCACATTCTTAAGCGTCTTTTGAACTGGTGTTGGCTCTGTAGCCAACAAAGTTTATCTTTATTACTCACCATTTTCTGTCAGCCCAAACTGGATACTGACTACAGATAATATTTACCAACCTAGTAACGCTGAAAGCATTATTTCAGGCAAGCAGAATAACAAGATCCTAATTTCCTGAGGTACACTTACTAACGTACCTCATTACAATCAGTTACGAGGCACCACATGGATTCTTGATTGTAACCCTGTTTGAATCAATTAAAGGAACAATGCAGTTAAATAAGGAACAAATTTGGCCCAGTCTTTGTCAGAGGTCATGAGAAAATGTCTAAGGAAATGGAATATTTCTCCTCCTAAAGGCACCATTCTTTTGTGTTTGGCAAATGTCACTATTTTTCTAACCTCTGCAGGCACCCATGATGACATCTGCCACACGGCAGAGTAAAAGCCAGTACAGGTCCACTGTGTGAACCAGTCTCAGTGAAAACTTCTTTGAACAGCATCTCACCCTTCTGTAAGTCATCACTTCACATAGCACTCCCACACTTCCTGAGCACCTTGTAAAAATCCTCCTCAAATCTTTTTCAAAAATGTATTAAGCGTCACCTAGGAAAGAAGCAACTTGAAAAATGGAAGTTCCAAGAAGTCTGGAAGTCTCAAACACCGTATCCCACACTGATTGCATATAACCACAATGAAAATTAATGTTTCTTTTCTTTTTTCCTTTTCTCTCTCTTCTTTTCTTTTTTCCTTTTCTCTCTCTTTTCTCTTCTCCTCTCTTCTCCTCTCTTCTCTTCTCTTCTCTTCTCTTCTCTTCTCTTCTCTTCTCTTCTCTTCCTCTTCTCTTCTCTTCTCTTCTCTTCTCTTCTCTTCTCTTCTCTTCTCTTCTCTTCTCTTCTCCTCTCCTCTCCTCTCCTCTCCTCTCCTCTCCTCTCCTCTCCTCCTCTCCTCCTCTCCTCTCCCTCTCCTCTCTTCTCTCTTCTCTTCTGTCCTTTTCTGTTTTCTTTCTGTGTATGTCTCTTTTTTTCTTTATGTCTGTTGGTGACCAAACGAGGCTGACTGAAATCTAGACTGTCCTTGCTTCTGAAACTCAGTGGCCTTGTCCATACTCCCACTGCAAGTGACTCCTGATCTGAGCAATCCCCCAGAGCAAGCCTACAAGTGTGATACTGTACAGACCAGAACTCTGCCAGAACTGAGTTAAAAATTAAACAGCAGTTCAGCTCATGTCCTGTTTGGCTCAATAGTATAGAAATTGTGAAAGGAAACATGGCAGACCCATAAATATCAAATAGTGATCTTTTAAAACCCTCTGCTCAGCTGCTCTCCAACCCCAGTGCCTGAAGAGGAGGTGTGTGAAGCCCCTAGCCTATGCTTCCATCTGGAAGGTGCCCAAGATCTATATTTTGTCTCTGGACATACCTGAGAATAGCTTGGTCCTACCTGTCATGGGCCTGCCTGTTCCTTTTCTACTTAAGACTCTGAATTCATACCTGGTAACTTCCCAGACAATGATCTGACCTCTCCCATTCAACATGACACAGAGGAGCCCTTCCAGGGAACATGCTCTGCTTTACAAGGCACAATCCATTTGTTTGTTGCACCAGAGACAGAGAAGAGATATGAATACAACCCCAGAGTAAGATCCCTACACATGGGGGAAGATATCTCCAACCAATTAATGGCTCTACTTAATATTTAACAACTTTATATTACAGCTCTATTTACTCTAATCAACCCTAAATGGTGCCTGGAAAAAAAAATAAAGAAAGAAATATCAAAAACAGCAAACAGGGCTGTGAATCCCAAATAAACATCCTTTCCCAAAGGAAAATTAAATAAATAAATTTTAAAAAATGTACAGAGCTTGTCTAGAGCATGCAGTATCAGAGTGGACACCTACATCAGCACTTCAAGGGAAATCAGGAGCACACTTTTGAGCCAATCTCCTTCATCATGCTTCAGTTCACATCACACAGTGGGCTCAGAATGCATGTCCTGGATTCCTTTGGGGGTAAAATTAATCCAGAGATGGGCTTCAGGAATACATACAGTGTGGACACCTCAACACCAATTCTTTTTTACTCTACAGGTTTGCTCCAGCTGGGCTGCACTTACTTGTTAAAGCAGATGCAGAAATAAGCAGTTCTGTCTGAATCAGTGCATACACACAGCCAAGCACAGATACTGGCAAGATGTAGCAAAATCCCAGTTATGCAGACCCGTGTCTAAATTAATCATCCTTGCTTCTCAATGCTACAGTTCCTGTGTCATTTTACTGTCCCTTCAACACTGGAGTGAATTTCACAGCAAATACCTCAAAAATCTTCATATTACAGTGCTTTATTGCACTGGATAGGCACATCTACATTTCTCAGAGAGAAAGCTTGTGCCTTTATGTTTGGGGTTTAATGCTGTCCAACAACTCTGCTCTGCTCACAGCCAGCACAATGACTTTTTTGGATCTTTCTCAACTAAATTCCCCAAGGTACTGCATAGAAAACTTTGGTATTTACATTGGATTTTGCAGATTCTAACAACAGAAGATTTGGGTGCAATACTTTCCATTTTAATGATACCAAAGTCCCTCCTGCAGACCCAGCCTGTCTCTGCTTTCTTTTTTTTTTTTTTCTTTTTTTCTTTAAAAGGTTTAGGCAAGTGCCAATGTCTTATGACAAGTCTTTAATACTGTTGTTGCTGTTGTTATTATTCACTGAGTAATACAATAAATGGAAAGACACTTTGTAAATAGAGATTGCTTCCAGACAACTGTGATTAAAAAGCAGATCCATGTTTGTATTTCCAGCAATTTAAAATCTAAGCGGAAATAGGGGTAAACTGGACTCTTCATGAAGATGAACTCTTCCTCAACCTCTTCATGAAGATGAACTCTTCATCTAACTTTATGCAAACTAGTGATACTGTACTTGCAACAGTTAGTTACTATTTTGCTAAGGTATTTATTTACCTTTTAATTTACTTGCAATAATTACATTTCTGGAATAGCAAATGAAACCAATTTGGGAGTACTCTGCATCTTCATTACTGCTGAGAATGAAATTAAACCAATTTTTTCTCATTCACCATATGAAAATGGCAATGTAACACAATGTCTATTTCATCTGAATTAATAGATACCATAATACTATTTAAACCAAGAACAGTAAACTGTAGAGAAGTAAATCACTTGAGAAATTGTAAATTTAGACATTAAAAGACAATGAAAGTGGAAATGGGAACCCCAACAACTTATTGGCAACTACTAGGATTGAAAAAATGTTTTTTCCAGAAGGAAATGGGAAAACAGCAAATAAGTCTCATCTACATTTCCCTTACAGTTTGGAAAAAAAATAACAGGTTAACAAGTTAAATTATTTTGATTATATATCCTCAACTATTCAGTTCTCCTTTAACTGATGGAAATTCAAATTGCTGTGATTGATGCCCACAGCTGTACAAATGTGAAATTTGGGCAAGGGCAAGATGCAGAATGAGGAGGTTCCAATATTTAATTTTTAAATGTACTATTTCAGCCTTATGGGTTTTTTTCAGAGGAATTCCTATTGCATAGTATTTACCTTTCCATATATATATTCTTATGCTTTGTACATATGCAGTCAGATAAGGAAAGCAGCTATTGATATATAATACAGCAAATTCTCCTAAGGGCACTGAGAATGTAGTTTACTTGTCTTGCACTTCCTCCTACCAAAGACAGTAGAAATTTTCCTGTCTTCAAGAACAGCAGCATCAGGCTCACCAAATGCTATGTGCAGATATGAGAGTTCTTCAAGGAAAGAATAAACCCAGGAAAGGGATTTGAACTCTCATTTCATAAGTGCTAAGATGAATGCTAAAGTCAGGTTTCAGCCTAGTGCCTTAACACACCTCTGTGGGCTATACTGCATTATGATTCTTTCAAGCATGTATTAATACAAAGTCCTACCTTTTAAAGTTTCCATAATGAACTTTTTGAGATAGTAAATATATTTGGCATCATCTTTCTTGGTGGTACCAGAAACGAACCAGCTGTCTCTCCACAATGAATATTTGGGGGTTGTTATATTCACTGTTTATCCAGTAAAGGAGCTGCCTCAGGCTTATTGATTCCAACTGCTGGAATTTCATGTGGGAGTCCAAAAGCTGGAAACTCAGGGTAGCTCCAAAAGAAAGAGCAAAAAAGTCTGCTGTTCCCTTGATATACTTCTTCTCAGCCTCACTGAATTCAGGCAACAGAGATGAGAGGTTGCTCCTCATGCTCTCTGGATAGTCACCATCAATAAATATGGGCTTAGCAAACCAGCCAAGCACAAAATCAAGGGATTTTTGGCATTTTTTTATGTTCTTTTCAGTCATATGCTGGGGTTTTATCCAGTGGGAGCTGAGGGCAATGGACACTTTTCCTCTTTGAGCCAGACGGAAATGGTCATTGTAGAGGTGCCAGACCTTAGCATGGGCCTGTTGAAAAGAAAGGCTCTAATTAATGGATCCAAAAATCCATTTTAAGTAACACAATTATTCTCAACTACTGAGGCTCAGTGTTATTAATTCATCAATACTTTACAATACCTAAATTACCTCTTAATACCATATTAATACCATGTATCAACCAGAAATTGCTGGTTGGTTGGGGAAAAGAGCATCTCAGCTTTCCATATTATACTATTACAAGCACCGAACACACTTCTGGCTTTATTAACTTATATTATTGAGTTCAGACATACTGCCAGTAGTTACAAAAATGAAAATGCATTTAGCCAAACATGTTTCAAAAAAGGTTTTCATTCTAGGAATATCACTTTATCTGCAGATTCAGGGATATATAAAAAAGAACCTTAAAATACTGCCCAAAACTCTGAAACAAAACAAAACAAAGAAATACCTTTGACCTTAATACTATTTGAATCAGAACACACAATACAGGAATACAGAACTATCTATCTGAACTTTAGAAAGTCTGGTGAAAATAAAATTGCCACAGGTCCTGAAAAATTATTCCAATAATTCCATTTAATCTATTAAAATGTACAATTTATACCTAGCATCAGAATTTAAGCATTTGACTTGGTATAATTTTATCTTTTACTATAAGAACATATTTTATACCAAATTTCTTTCCTGAGATCTTACAGAGTCAGTTATAACAGTCTCTTGATGTTCCTTTTAAAAGCTAAATGTTAAGTTCCTGAAGCCTTGCATTATCTTCAGGCATTACCTTCAAGCTCTTTAACCACTCTCACTTCTCTCCTCTGATTCTCTTCCCATTTGTCATCATCTCTTTCAGCTGCAAAAGCAGAACTGGACATAATATGCTAGTGGCAGTCTTGCCAGCAGTAAAACCAGAGACAATTTACCATGCTATTTCTGCTCATGTGGCCACAGAATTACAGTGTGAGCATATGCACATCTAAACGACCATCTCTCCAGAGCCCACCATCATCTAAAACCTATCTTTTCTGTGAACCTAGCTTATCAGTCAACAAGAATGTTGACTGTTCTGTGAATCCATATTCAATCTTTTGTAATCTATACATTAGTAGAAATTGTCTTTTTTTTTTTTCCTAGGTCATTGTTGAAAATGTAAAAATATGAAATTTGACAACACAAAGGTGGGAGAGTGGCCAATACAACAGAGGGTTCTGTGCAACTCTCCAGAAGGACCTCAAGAGGTTGGAGAGATGCAGAGAAGAAGTGGCTGAAGTTCCAGAAAAGCAAATACAGGGTCCTGCACCAAATAATGCTATGTCCCAGGACATGCTGGGGGAAATCTGCTGGAAAGCAGCTCTACAGAGAAGGACCTGGGGGTCCTAATGGACAGCAAGCTGCCCCTGAGCCAGCCCCTTGTGGCCAAGAAGGGCAATGGTGTCCTGGGGTGGATTAGGATGGAAGAGCAGTGCCAGCAGGTTGGGAGAGGTGATCCTGTCCCTCTACTCTGCCCTGGTGAGGCACATCGGGAGTGCTGTGTCCAGTTCTGGCCTCCTCAGGACAAGAGAGACACGGAGCTCCTGGAGCGGATCCAGTGGAGAAGAGAAAGGATGAGCAAGGGACTGGAGCACCTCTCTTAAAAGGAAAGGCTGAGGGAGCTGGGCCTGTTCAGCCACGAGAAGAGATGACTGAGGTGAGACCTCACCAATGTCTTTAAGTATCTAAAGAAGAGTACCAAGAGGATGGATCCAGGCTCTGCTCAGCAGTGCTGAGCTATAGGACAAGCGGCAACAGGCAGAAACTGATGCACAGGAAGTTCCACCTGAATATAAAGAACTTTTTTACTGTACAGATCAACAAACACTGGAATAAGCTGCCCAAAGGGGTTGTGGAGTTCCTCTCACTGGAGATATTCAAGATTTGTTGGTTTCAATTCTGTGTAATGTGATCCATCATGACCCTGCTTGCGCAGGGAGGCTGGACCAGATGAACCACTGTGGTCCTTTCTTGCCTGACACATCCTGTGATTCTGTAATTCTGAAATCCACTCATTAGAATGAAACCTACCTAATAACTCTACTAACAGTTTACACTTGCATTTTGAGACTCATGGTTCAGTATTTGCTCATATGTGCTGTGATGACACAAACCTCCACTCTCACCATACAGAGTCGCCAATCAAACGAATACATATCAAAGTGTCACATGCATTCTTAGTCTTCCCTGAAATATAAGTCATATAGAAAGCCTTAGAATTCCACTCCACGCAGTTGGCATGTTGGCAAATTTTATCATTAATTTATTGATAGCTGCTATTTAGAGTTTTATTTTCATATCTTACCATTTAAGCTTTGAAGTACAATCACTTCCAGTTGCCAGCATTATTAGGAATATAATTTTTGACATCAACATTGTTAACTACCCAGGAAAATAGCAAATTCTACCATTTTACTGCTCTAGTAGAGTTTTAATTGTCATTGCTGAGAGAAAAACCACTGAAAGTAAAGGACAACTAAAGGTAAGATCAATAATCAAGGCTCAATTCAGCAGCCCCCATACAGCAACCTGCTGCCTTTGAGTCATCGTGGGGTATATAAAACAACTGCACAGATCTGACACAGGCCCTACAGGAGACGAGACCCACACCCTTTCAGAGTGGTCACCAAAAGCCAAAGAGAACAGTCTCTGAATCCCAGTCCCCACCTATGTGCATGTACCTGAATCAAGCTCCAAGTTGCAGATTTCCATGCAGATGCTCTCATTTATAATACATCAATAGCTCCAATAAACATGATGCAGCCTGACCATCTGTCCGTATTAATACAATGGGTTTTGACGCTTGTGAGAAACTATAGTAACAACTTCAAAAACTCATGCCAAAAATGAGAGCTGACCTAAGTACAGACTTTATTTTACTTCACATCAAAGCTCTGTTATGCTCAGGAAAGAACAAAAGACATTACACATCAGGATCAACACCCAACAATTAAAACATGAGTTTTAAATGCCATTTGGAACAAATTTGTCACCACTTGCAACTCAAATTTGCACACCCAAATTTTCTCCCTCAAAGGGGTTGTACATTTTTTGTCTGTTGGATGTGACTCATCTCCAGTTTACCATCTCAAATGTTAAGATACCACCATGCAGACTCTCAAACACATAATTTCATCTATGTCATCTTCATTTGCAATTATGCTGCCCAGCTACAGAACACCTTGAGGACTGTGGGTCCCAGAACTCTCAGCCCTCCCTGTTTCCCATCAGTGGAGAGAGATCTTCCAGCATTTTAGTACCTTTGGATCTACCATGAAGAAAGGAGAAAGAGAATTCTACAGGTTATCCCTCTGCAAGCACAGCAAAGTGCTGTTTACTCTCTCACTGCAATGAAAAAGATGAATGTAGCAATGTGGGATCATCTCACTCAACTTTACTTTCTAAATCCCCTGGGCTGTTGTCTAAGATATGAAGTGTGAGTCACTCTTTTCAAGTCCATCTCTCTCCACTGATGACAAAACTTGTTACTCAGTTTAGACACAACATATTCTACAGGAAGATGAAAGGTGGCAAGAAGAAACTCACTTAAATGTCTGCCCTCTGGAATGTGCCTGAAGCAGAATTATATTATTTCCATTTTAAAAATGCTAAACATAGAAAACAGTGCATTAAAGTCCCCTGTGGATGTAGATTAATGAAGCATTCAAAAACTGCATAGAAATAAAGCTGGAAGAAGCTAGTGACAAAGCAGAGAGCCTATATGGAAATTGGAACAGAAATCATTTGACTAACATTAGGTGATTAGTACAGTTTTAGAGACTTCAGAGCAAACTGGAATTCCAACCCAAATTCCAGCTAGTTTCAGAAAGCTGAGTCTCCCAAGAAATCCTAAATTCTATCTCTTAGCTCCACAGAGACACTTGAGATACTAAAGAACACATCAAATAATAATTTGCACCCATAGGCAGGGTGAATAAATCCTATTTCTAGGGTAGGATTCCTTTTGAGCTGAAGACACCTTGTATTTCACTGTCCACATGTGAGCCCAAGCTCCCACTACAGCCAGTGGAGATCTCTGGCTCCACCAGCTGCCTTAACAGAGGCAACTAGCTGCCACTCCAGAATAATAAAGACTCAGGTCACACCTGCCATTTCCATGCAGGAGGCCTGAATAGTGTGGGAAGAGTCAAACACATTTCCAAGGCAGAAACAAAAAGCCTGCAATGTCATAGCATGGGCTAGGTCCTACCAAAGTCCTGCAGTGATAGCAGAAGTAATTCAACACAGGCACACAAGCTTCATAATCTGACAAAGTCCTACTGTGTCAGAGATTGTCCACTCTATGGCAGGACAGACCTATACAGTCTGAATCACTACATAACAATGTAGTAAGTCTATGACATTTGTTTGCCTGACTACTCCTCTAAATCCATGATCATTAAGATCTTCCTGAATCTGGCACTGATATGAATTAGTCTGTGAGTTCTCTGTATTTATATCCATCATGATGCACAGCCTTCACAAGAGCAAATCAAGAATTTTAATTGGAACATCACAATTCCATAATTTGTGTTCATTCCTCCAGAACAAGTCTTTTCAATTTTAAGTTCTGTGTCCTCTGAACCAGTAATAACAACATCCATTTCACATATAAATTGCACTAACACCTTGCTCTTCACACTCAGATGAATTATCTTGTTTTAACTCTCTATTTATATATTAATGAAACTGAATTGGAAAGTGTCACTGTACTTGGCACTGGTGAGGTGACACCTCCAATCCTTTGTTACAGTTCTGGGCCCCTCACTACAAGAAGAACACTGAGGTGCTGGAGCATGTCCACAGAAGGGCAATGGAGCTCAAGTCGGGAGCTCAAGAAGGGTCTGGAGCCCAAGTCTGAGGAGGAGCAACTGAGGGAGCTGTTTAGCCTGGAGAAATTGAGGGACAGGGAGAAACTGAGGGACAGGGAGAACCTTATCATTCATTACAACCACCTAAAAGGAGGGTGTAGCCAGGTGGGGGTCAGTCTCTACTCCCATGTAACAAGTGACAGGACAAGAGGAAATGCTCTCAAGTTGCACCACAGCAGGTTTAGATTGGATAGTGGGAAAAATTTTGTTACTGAAAGAAAGGGTCGTCAAGCCCTGCACAGGCTGCCCAGAGAGGATGACTTTTCCCAAGTTAAATGATTCTATGATTCTATGATTTAGCAATACAAAGAGAAGAGTTAATTGAAAAAGGCATACAAAGGCATTTTGATTAGTAGAAACTGGGATAATATACTTCCAACAAAAATATCATTATTCAGTTCCACATCAAAAGCTCTTCTGAAATGGAAATAAATATTTGAATGACATGGGAAAAATCTAATATGTATTAGTCACAATGTGCCTTGTACCTGGAAGGGGAAAATGTGTTTTTTCACCCGTATCATCAAAAATAAGTATTTTAATCAAAAGCTGCAACAAAAGGATGACATTTTAATGTAAGTTTCACCCTTAGATCCTAAGTTCGTTTTATGCACAGAGTCTTTGGGCAAACATTCTGTTTCACAATCAAGCTATATTCTTAATACTGAGTAACAGATACAGGTACATAGAAATTGCTTACAGTTCTTCCCATATTTCAAAACTAGTAAAATAACATCTTCATATATAAAGCACAGGACTTCTATATTAGTTATATAATTACTCTGGTTTTCCCCAATTATTCCTTCCCAAATACGTAGTGTTCCAGTTTTACTTTTACAATCTGTTAGCCAACATTACTACAGATGATGATTTCAATTAATTTAGTATTTTTGACCAATCTCAACAACCTTGCAATAGAATTAGGCTATGTAAATGGTACATAGAACACCAACAGAACTTTTTTCAGTCTACAACCACTCCATCTAACATTTGCTAGAATTACAGCTCTAAGTATTGATCACACATCCAAACTACACTCTTTGTTCCAGTTCCTTTCTCAGTAACCATTAGCCACTGTTTTTCACATTGTGCTGGTCATTGGAACATGAACGAATTTATGACAGCCACACATTAGGCACAAAACAGTATCATTCCTATTTTAAGAATTGAAAACAGAGATATTACAATATGCACAGAAAAAGACAAATTAAACCAGATACCCCAAGTTGTAGACCAGCGTATTAATTCCAGAATAAGTTTAATGCCTCTGTTTAATGTGATACCTCTACAGAAAAAAATACCCAATAAAGCATTAAGTATTTGTCTGAAGGCACAGTGGCTAAACAGAACATCGTTTTTCCTCATCCTAGACAAAATAGAGCTTTGCTACCATGAGAATGAAAGGGAGAAGACAGCCTGAAAGCATAAAACTAAGCCACAGGCATACAGATGCATTGCAGGTAATCCAAAAATATTACCAGAAGGGGAAAAAAACAAACCTGAAAGATAAGAAGGCAAGTAAGAGTTATTTTTACACTTTGCTATTTAGTTTTTGAGCAGATGAAAGTCTTGGAAGGCTTTTACTTTCACACACTGTATGCACAGGCAATAATGAACATTATCAGAGTTAGATATGCAGCAGGGAGACACAGTGACTACAGTGTGATGGAAGGAAACAAAAACCCTTCATCCCACTGGGTCAGGTGGCTGCTGCAGGCAACTTCTCCTTTGAAGTCCAGAAAGCCAAGATGTCATGGCACAAGCCCTGAGTTAAACCTCTCTCAGGCTCACCTTGCTTTGAAAAAGCCACCCACTGGGCCAGCACCCTCTGGCATGGCAGCCAGAGAGAAAGCAGCTGGACTGCACAGAGCACTCTGCAAACCCCACCAGCACCATCAGAGGCTGCGCAAACACAGGACACACCCTTTGGCAGGGACTCATCTCACTCCATTTTTGCCATCACCTGTGTTTGAAGCACTCCCTCAGGCAGGGACACCTCTAGGCCACAACTCACTCAAGCCTTTTTTAATGCCCAGACGAGCAAGCAAGATGAAAAAGTTCCATACCACTCACCACACAGACAGGCTGGCACAACCACTGGAGTCGACATCCTGTCCAAATAAACTAAAGCACCAAGAGACAAGTGGGCTGGGAAAGCAGTTTCAAGTCTCATGAGATGCAAACAGTCTCTGAAAATATAAAGGTCATCTGGAAAAGAATTAAGCAGCATTTGACTTTGTGAAGCAATGGGAGATGAGATAAAAATAGCTTTATTTCTGACAACAAGTGCTTCTGAGACACTTGATGTGTTTAATCGTTTTCCTTTACCTCTGACAGAAAAGATTAATTACGGAACTGCACCAAAATAGTTCAAGGAATGTTGTGACCCATGTGAATATTAAAGATATGAGAGATTCTTAAACAGAGTATAAAAAGAAGATAAAAGTACAAAGCAGTACTCTTGAGTGATTTAGAGACAATCTTGCAGAATTGGAGTGAACTAAAATAATCACTGATAAAAGACTTGAAATCTGGGACACAATGCTCAGGCAGTATTTAGGGGAAGACCAAGATAAAATCATTGCTATCAAAATTGTTTTGGGCATGCTGGAGATACATAAACATACAAAAGCTCCAGTACTGAGAATGACCTGCAAAGTCCCCTACCAAAACATGAACCTCTGGCAAGAAAGGCCAGGCTCCAATCATCATGATATAACCAAGTATAAAAAATATAGCTACAAGGGAAAACACATGAAGAACTTAGTTGTAATCCAGAAAAGCAAGCACACAGAACTGCTCAAGCTGTAGTGAACAGCACAAACCAAGACAACACCACTTTGCAGGAGCTGGTATTTGTCAGACACTTCAACAAGGAAGATAAAAAAAGCACCATGACTTTGGAGAAACTCATAATGGGAATGATGGTAACAGTTACAACAACTACATACACCATTAGCCAGGAAAACAAATGGAACATTAGTGGATTTTAAGCCACATTCTGGTTGGAAAGAATAGTGCTAGAATCAGCAGTGAGCAAAAATGTTAAGCATATAAAATTCTCATAAAATTCACATAAAACTGATATATCAAAAACATACACAGAATATATAAAAGTGATAAAGCAATGCCCAGTCAGAGTACTGAGAGTAAATGAATGCTAAAAACCGAAACTCCAAATCTTTGTAATAGTACTGTCAAGGAGAAGGCATCCATTAAGACTTCAAACCTGGTGTTTCACGAGGTTTGTACAAACTGGATGGAAAGAGCAAAAACCCGCAGGAAGAAGAGGACACGGAAGCTGTCAAACTACAGAACACAGCTTTAGAAGGCCAAGCCCCAGAATTCATGACTCTTCCTTGTGCTAAAGCAGAAGCCAGATGAGAAGATTATTGCCCTCCAAAGCAATAGTGAGGAGGACAACCAAAATAGCACACATAATCTTTAGCAACATCAGTCTTAAAAAAAGGAAACTACTTTTGGTTAAATGCAGAATGAAAATAACTAAATAAACATAAAAGACAAATGTCTCCCATATATTTAAGGGTAAATATTCTGGAAGAGGTGCCTAATGTCAAGCATGTTTCTTTGGTAGATGCATATAGGGAAGACCAACATTCATCTGTTCATATTCGGACCCTCAACATACCTCTCTAAATTTGCCAAGCCAGGTGTTTCACAGGGAGAAATAATGCACTTCTGATGGTTTAATGGAAGCGTGTGAAGAAAATTGCTTTGACAAGCCTGAGCTGTTAGCAGAAGTTAAAAAAAACAAGATGGTGTGTTAGAAAGAAGAATTTTCTTAGCAAGGGATAGAGGTAAACAAAAATAAGACTAAAGTCCATCATCAGTATGTGTCCCCCGACAGATAACAAAATGACAAAAAAATTTCAGCTAATCTAACTAGCTAAGCCAAAAACCCAGCTTGGAAGAAAGCCTATAGCTTGGCAGGAATATTAGAGGATAGAGAAATCAGGTTACTCATTACCACCATCCCTGCACTTAAAGAACGCAGAATAGATACTCTGATGCTCTGGTGTTAATAATTAACCCAGAATCTTATCCTGGGCACACCACTAGATTAAAAATACATTGACCCAACTGTTCCTAGAAAGGTATTGGAAACATTTTGAGTGTGACTTAATGCTCCCAAAAGACAGACAAAAAGAAATCGCTGTCATGCTATTATTACAAGAACATCAAATGATACTGGATTTGGAAAATCCATGTTTGTAGAGTTGGGAAAGTCAGACTGGCAGTCAGAAATTATTCCTGAGTTGTATGAATGTGCTGCCCTAAAAGCTGCAGAAGTTCAACTAGAGATGAATGGGTAGAGGCATTTCCCTAATCAGAGTCTCAAAAGAAATTAGACTGCAAGAATATGGCAAAGTGTTTGAGTCCAGACCACCAACCACAGAAGCAGGAAAAACATCCACAAACCATAGAAAAAAGCTTACTGGAGTAATAAATAATTGCATGAAGATGAGGCACTTCTGATGCTCCAATCTGGCCTATCATAAAAGCAGACAGCAGGATTTACTGGGTAATGGTTGGATTTTGAGCAATTAATTCTGTTACACCATAAACCACACCTGTTGTAGGAAAAAACGCCAAAATCTGGCAGAACAGATTTAGCATATGCTGTCTTTGGGATTTTGTTATGAGGGCAAAGATGGGAAGAATTTCCCCCTACATTTGCAGGGCAGCAATACCATTTTAGAAGCATCTACTGTCCCAGGATTTCAGTGTGCTCTAGCTTTATGTGATATTCACATCAACCAAACATGGAAAAAATTTATTAGAGGCTGATCAAATCCATGTAATTTCACTAACAGATGATGCATTAACCTACAGTCAGATTCAAACACCACTGAAAGAGTGAATTATACAAATAAAAGCCGTAACTCTGGGAGCTGTTTGCTTCTAAGTGAACTGATGAACAGGTCAAGTGGTACATTAAAGAGAAAAATATTTAGGAATAGATTAATGACTTTAAAAGATGAATGAGAAAAATTAATAAAAAGCTCCTTGCTCTACAATTTCACATATGCTGCAATCTTTTGTGAGTTTTATTCTTCCCCAGCATTCTATATTGGTGTTTGCAGATATAA
The DNA here is from genome assembly GCA_039654755.1 of Calcarius lapponicus. NCBI lineage: Eukaryota > Metazoa > Chordata > Aves > Passeriformes > Fringillidae > Calcarius > Calcarius lapponicus. The sequence continues at coordinate 48,919,118 of CM077462.1, read as the reverse complement.
TTAAGCCTTTAACCAATTTTTTAAAGAAGGTGCAGGAATAGGAGTGGAGATCAGGACAAAACCTGACCTCAGTAGCATTCAAAAAGGCTGGCAATAGGTAGCCACACCGGGGATGCTGTTCCAGCACGGCCACTTCATTTGCACTTTGTTAGCCCCTCCAGAAGCAGTAGAGATTATGTTATTGCAAAACCAAAGCAGTCAGTCAGTTCACCGTACAAAATGAGCACATGGTGCTCCTGGGAGACGTAACACAGTGACTCAGAAACTACAGAGTGGGTGAAAGGTGCAATTACCAAGCTCGGCACAGTTAAGTGCATGAACAGTGTGGGCTCAGCAGAAGAGTGAACTACAAGAATAGGTGGCCTCCAGAGCATATCATGAGGATCTCATCCAATTTATTCACAAGAAGAGTCACTTCAAAGAGGCTAGAGCCGAAGAAAGGTAGCTCTCTCTGGGAGAAGATATTAAGCAATTGCTACAGAATTATTTAATGTGTGTTACAAGAAATGTTTTGAGAAGGTAAACTAGATCCTCTTTCTTTTCAGCACTCAGTTATCAGTTCCATGGTTGCAAATATAAAATGAAGCATCCTTCATCAGTTTCACAACAGACCGTCACTGCAGTGCCCAGGTACATCAAATGGCTTCAGAAGATATTTCCAGATAAATGTGATAGTGGTTAGCTTTTCCTATTGCGAGTTCATCTGTGAGAAAAAAAACAACCAGTAGATATCAACAGTAAAGGAAGTGGAAAAGTCTCCATCGGTGGAGGGTACCAATGAGTAATATGAAGGCATTGAGCTCACCGTAGTTGTCATAGGAATTGCAAATTTAGTCATCATATATGGAACCAATACATTAGAACTGAGCTCTGCGGTATAATATAGGCAAATGAAAACTGGAAAGAAGAAGACTTGCTAGAAGCAATTGCTGCAAAATTCTTTTTAAACCAAACATTTGGATTGTTCATGCCCTACTCTAGTTCTATCACTTACATGATAACCTGTGTTTGCTATAAGCTTGGCCACTAAATTTAACCATTCTGAGATTAGAACTATGCATGAATGACAACAGGCAATGGAGTAAGATGGAATGTCCTATTCAGCCCTCTAGATGGATGCAGAAAGCAGCACATCAGGATAAGCAATATAAATTCAAGGTACCAGTATTCAATTTTCAGACAACTGTTTAGATTACAATTTGACTAGATGTGAATATGCAATTCTTCCTTCTTTTTCCAGTCAGTCTGAAACTGTTTCTGTCACTTTCAGCTGCGCTCCTATGCATACTTGATAAAAAGTAACCACTACAGGCTAATGTCATTGTGAGAAACCCGCCTGAAATTATATGGCCTGGGCACATGCAATAGAAATGACAGAAGTGTGTGATTTCAATCACACACTTTTAAAATGAATGCTCAATTGCAGAGTCATTGAAACTGTACAGTAAATTAACTTTAATCCAGTAACTTTTGGAGTAGCTTTTGTGTCAACTTAGATCCCACAGAGAACCTGCCTAACCAGGACCTGCTGCTACAAAAGAGCATGGGTCACCTGCAGATCTCTGTCAAACTTGTGAGCCAGTGCAAATGTCATGGGAATTACACAACACAAATGGCAGCAAATACCTGCTCCAGCCACTGAACCCCCCTCCTATGAAGAAGAAAGCAGCTCCCGACCCTGACACATGGCATTAGTAGTCAGAAGGATTTAATGTCCATGTGTGACCTAAGATTCAGTTGCTCAAACAGAGCCATCCCAGCACCATTTGGGATGGTCTGGACTATGAAGATATCTGCACAATACATGACCTCTGGAAAACCTTGTCTTTTGGACTGCCAACTGGAGGCAAGACGGGATACTCTAGGCTTCTCAAATGGTACACATTTATTATGTGAGCCACTTCTTTCACCCTAGTGACTTCTGAACAGGTAGCTCTGTGAATGCATGGAGTTCTAACTGTGTGTCTTGAACAATATATAAGAATGAATCGAAATTCTGAAAGGATTCAGGAAAACCAAGAGGATCTAAGTAAGACTTTTTCACTCCAGAAGCTTTACACCAGCAGCAGCTCCTGAAAGGCTGACAAGATGAATCATAGGACCCTGCAGATGGACAAGTCAAGCAGAACTGAATGACTCATAATTGGTGGTCTGGATGTCTCAGCGGTCTGTCCATCCTTGCACCAGCACAGTGAACCACAGGGCTAACTAACAAGTTTTAATTAATACAATGGTTATTACTACCTGTAATTCTTCCTTAATGTTACTGCTTCCACTAAGCTAGGCTATGAAAGGAGGATCTGGGAAACTATAGGAGGAAGTCAAGCTGAATTCAAGTTACTCAGCTACCCACATCTCACCAGTGAGGATACAGTCACTGGAGGAGGCAGACTTTAGTAAGATGTTTATTTTGAGGAATCACTACACTCCTCAGCAGCCACCAAGAAGATAAAGAGCAGCTACTCAAATCAAAATTCAGAAGAGGAAAGATAAATTCCAGTGCAAGGAAAGGTGGGGGAAATGAATCATTAGGAGAAGTGAAACTCTTGGGGTACCAGTTTTTTAAATTTTGAGCAACAACATGAATCAAGAGATGAAAGACGAAATTGGGCATTCAGTTTTAGACTGAAAACAAACTTTGAATCTTTGCATTTCTTCGGCAGCAAGGATTATTTATGTTTATTTATCCAGTTTTTTTCAACAAGCTTTTGACTATACTGCAGTCACAGATTAAACTAGATTCAATTTATACCTACTTTGATTTAGGAAATACATTCAGAATCTCATCCAAAGTGTGCTGAAACCGTGAAAATACACTTTTGAGGTATGAGTAAGTCCCTTTATGTCTGTTTCTAAATGCATGTTTAATGGTAGATATAAAATTGCTTTACTGCAGAGATGAGTGTTAACTCAAAAGTGTACACATAAAAGTTTTCCTGCTTTACTCTTGTAGTCAGCAAACAGAATAAGAACCACCATTTCCAGTAAAAGCTGGGCTCCTGTAGAACAGATAACTGCATCCAACTAAAAGTATTCAAAATTAAATATTTCATTCTTACTTTATAAACAAAATCATATTGTTGATTACCTGTTGAAATTAAACTGTTTCACCTGTTTGTAAACAAAGAATCTAACTTGTCTGGATGACATAATAGTGAGTAAATGTTTAAATATTGTTGATAAGAAGCTGAATGTTAAAAATTGATATAAAAATAACAGCTACAGTTGTTTCCTTTTTCAAACCCTATCCATACTTTTTTTATGAAGCAATACAGGATAAGGGAGTTTACTACATCAATGTACTGCAATCTCAGCCATAGCAATGAAGAAAAAGATCACAGTGAAACACCTAAAGCTGCTTTTATCCAGTCCTTAGAGAAATAAAATAAATTTTAAAAGAAACTAGAACACAGCAAAAGAAAAGGAGGTGTGTTGTTAAAGTGATTGCTTACTAAGCCACAGAGAAAAGGGCGTGCGCTGGCTAATACATAGTTGAAAATGCTAATTAGCTACTGCTCTTTCAGCAATCCTTGCTTCAGCCTCTGTGCTCTCACCACCACAGTACTAGACACTTGCTAACTAGAATTAACATCACATTAACAGGCTGAGGTATTCATAAGTATTCTGTCAACTAGATAAATTTTAAACATTCTTAGCACATTTAAAGTTTAGGCTTTAGCAGCACAACGAGCACTTCTGGGGGCCTAGCACATGTTCTTTTTTAAAGTGCAACTTAACATATTTCACTGCTCTCTGACAGTGCACTCATTGTCTTTTGGAGATAAAGCAGTTGTCTCTCTTTGATATTGGTGTTTCTTTACATAAGAAACCTACAAAATATTATTTTCCCTTTGGCTAACACTGACACTGTTCAAAAAAAATTACTCAGTTGAAGGAACAGGCACAAAGGGAAACCAATAAATTTAATCTTTTGTCTACTATATCAAAGTGCAATACTATCTTCAAATTGCTCTAGAACAAAGTATAAAGCCAGTGATGACAAGACACTTGTATACATGAATGAGAATCATCACTGGGCTAGGAATACAAAAAATGAAATGCATGCATATCAATCTATTTTCATTCTTACTTATTTCAGATATGACTAAATACTTTTTCACCCCCCAGCTATTTTAAATATAGATACAAAAATACAAGGACACATTAAAACCTTAACTCATCAATTAACTCGGAGCTTCAGGTACACTTTTTTAGCAAGTTGTCTAAGATTGGCCTTTATTTCTGTATAACCATGGAAATTCTGCCAGTATACTGCAGCGTGTAAATATACTGTATCAAAATAAAATAATATTTTCAATTATTTAAAGTAAACATATTTGGGGAGAAATCCCAGTTTTAATATCGAACTGCACTAGAACAATAGAAATGCAAGTTCACATAAATCCCGCAGCAGCATCATTCATCCTCCTTTGCTGAGGTATAGAAATTCCAGAAAGTAGCACTGCTCTGCTTCACAGTTACCATGAGGACAGGTATCTCAGCACTTTTCGGGAGGCCATGTACAATGTGGTAATTAGGTCAATATCTAATAACGAGACAAATGCCTGTCATTTAAATATTACTTGTTTTAAAGGAAGGCAGTTCAAAGGAAAGAATTTGTATAGATGCCTTGTTTCTAAGTAAACTGACCAAAGAGTTATGCAGGCAGAGCTAAAACTTACAACAGATTTCTATGAAGACATCCATCTAAACACTTTCAGAGCCACAGAGGTTTTTGTAAAAGAGGTCAGTGTTTGTTACAGCCCTACTCTCAACAGAATGAACAGCAACACCTCAGGCTAAAATGCAGAGGGACAGGAGGAGACATAATCCAGTGCCTCAATTTTTTTTAAAAACTCTCTTTAATTTTTAGACCAGTCCAAGCTCATGTAAGCAACCAGAGCTTGCAGATGACTTACAGATACTCCAGGCTTGTTAGATGGAAAAGGAGATTAAGTGTACCACTAATACAATGTGTAGCCAGTGAATTTCCAGACACAGTACCTACATTTACTTCAAGCAAACAGCAGAGCCATTGACCCAGGGTCTGCAGTAACCCACGGACCAGAAGGTGATGGACAGCTAGATTATACCAGGTGCGCTCCTGCACAGCAGCTTCCAGGTTAACTTTATCCAAAATCAACCCAAACTATTTCAGGCTATGAACCATAGTACATAAATTCGTATTTTTTATCGAAATCAAAGAGGAAAATAATCTTTGACTTTGAGAAATCCCATACAGTGCACCGAGAGCTGGCCAGCCATTTTATCCTAGAGACAAGGCTTTCATAGCCACAGCTATGCCACCACAACCTTGAACAAGTATGTAGTACAAAGGATTATTGGAAAAAATGGGTCTAAGACAGGATACATTAAATCAGGAATTAAATCGGGATGACACTTTAGATACTAAGAAATTCAGAGATTATACAGTTTATGTGGAACCATGATTCAATCAACAATGCTAGAGAAAGCAGGGCAGGGGGAACTGCAGCAATTAACTAGTTGCCCAAACACTAATGAAAAGCAAATTGTTGGCCTGAATTAGGGTGTGAAGGGCTTGAAGAGCCAGGTGTTTTTGCTGAGACTAAGGGAGGAAGGCAGGAGGCTAAGACTTGCTGAGACTGAGGGAGCACGAAAAGCAGGAAGGAAGGAGAGGGGTAATTCTAAGAAATTGCATTGCATTAACTGAACTTTTCACTGGAAGCTTTTATACAGGAACACTCTTAGAAAAGAGCTAAGATACTCTGCAGGAGACACATACACAAGTCCTTACTGGGGAGGAAAAATAATCTCTGTAGAAACGAGCACTGGGGAAAAAGCAAGGCTCCATCTTTAGCAGTCAAAATCCACTTTCCTCATACTACTGAGATGGAAGAAAGCAGAGATGTTGGAAATACTGAATAAACATCAGGGATTTTAGGTATAATTTGAAACATAAACTAAGAATATTGGGATACAAATTTATAGTCAAGTATATAAGATGCATTGGATGTTTATTATCAAATGAGCCACTGGACATATTTGGGTATATTTTCATATATATGTATATACTTTATATAGAGAGATATATAAAAAGGTTATTGCTACTCTGAGAGTATTGCCTCCATAATCCCTCCTTTCAGGATAACTCTGTGTTGCAGGAGAAAAGCAGGAATGAAAGCAGAGACTTTCAAAAGCCTGATCTCCGGAAGACCAGGAATTAGTCCTATTAATTGTCAATCTTCCTATGTTCCTACAAGATGATATTTTCATTGTGGACCCAACATTGTGGATGTCACATAAAAGCATTGAAACATTCTGAGTAAGACACTGCAAATGCTTTTTTAAATTATACAGTAAAGAGGAGATAATGATAAATGATATTACCATGTTAGAAAAATTTGGACTTGCAGGGAATTTTAACAGAAATACAAAAAATATCTTACTGAAATAAACATCATTACTATATTTATGATCCTGTGTGTACTATCTGCCAGGAATTAGGAAAACTGGATTATAAAATCAGGAAGAGCCTCAAGGGTATCAGATTCAATCCAGTGTTTCTATCGGCAATATATGCCACAATCCTATTTATAATCTGATCCAGATTTACTTTAACACATAGGTAGGTATTTTGGTCATACTACTCTCTCTGGAAGATGTCTAGAGAATGACACTTCACAAATGGTTTTCTTTTTCCCATGACTTTCAGGTTGAATTTATTCATGCTCAATCCAAACACTTGTTCTTGCAGCAAAACTTTCCCTGCACTTAGTTATTTTCCCTCACTTGTTTTTACCACTGATCTATTCATAGAAATGAAGTATATTCTCTCCTAGTGTTCTTGCTCAGGTAAATAAGCTATATTCTAGTAATTCCTCATCTCTGCTGGAAAAATCACCTGATACAGACTAGAAACAAATGTGTCTTTGTCACAGTTGGATTATATTCACATCTGATGGTCATGCTGTGATCATCAAGTTCTCTTCTTACAGAAAAAAAAATTGAGTCTTTCTGTTCCATCTGTTTATTATTTTGATTATCCTCTGCACTGGCACTGTTTCCTCAATTTTAGCTCAAGTTCTAAGTAGTGCAATCCTAGCCTGTGCCAAGGCATGGGAGTTAAAATACATTAAGAAGTTCAGCTGTGAACTGCCCTTTGAGACTGATGCTTCTACTTTCAGCACAACTCACTATGACATTTGCTTTAGCAATTTCCTAGCTACTGCTGAACATTCTCCTCTTTCTCCACTGAAACAGTCACTCTCCATGCGCCACCAACTCAAGGGTCTTACTGAAAATAGAGACTGATTACATTTATCATATTTTCTTTTTCTAGACAATCAGTTATCACAGAAAGCTATCAGATGGGCCTGGCTTGACTTCAATACTGTAAATTCACAGCATTTTATGTTCATTGCACCAGCAGTTACCGACATTTATCTAATCTTCACCCTCATTAACCTTTCCTGTCCATGAATCCCAGTGCTCAACATGATCACTTTTCTTGACAGACCTGACAAAAAGCATTTTGGAAATGTAATTTTTTTTAACTCTCTTTTTCCCCACTACCTGATGGTTGTATGTCTTTCCGCATGCTACTTTTTCTTAGGTGACTGGAAGATATCTGAGTTTTGTTTTAAAATAATGAGGTTTTATTTATATTTAAGACCAGATGCACATTTTTAAATTTTCTCCTTAGCACAGCTAGTAAATACCAATTCCATTACTTGATGTGGGGGGGGTCAGTAAAGTCCTTGCAGAAAATAATGGGGCTCCTAAAGCAGAGACATCTTCTCTTTCCAGACAGAAGGAGACTGTGGCAACTAGTATATGTTTGCATTTGCATATCAGTTCCAACTACTGGTAAAAAGAGTATGTTATTTTAATGGGGGGGGGTTTTGTTTGTTTTGAGGGTTTTTATGTTTTTAACAGTACTTTACAAGGACTGCTCTCTTTATATTCTGGAAAAAAAGCACAAAATGCCTCCAGCAGCCAGAGTGGGTCAGCAGCTGCAAACTGGGAAAAAGGAATGAAGAGCTGCGGGATGGGGGCTACTCAATGTCCGTGACATCTTACATGGGATACCATGGCTATTTGCCTGTTCTGGCTTTACAGGACCAAACAGGTGCTACTGACCACCCTTGCAAGGAGGAACATCAGCTGCTTTCATGGGTCAGAAGAAAGACTCGGCTCCGTACCCAGGAAAACCAGGGGAGAGTATGTAATACAGGTCTTCCCCACAGACATGCAGGAGATAGCACATGCCTGAAGTAAGGGAGACTCAAGCAAAATTTGATCCAGACCATATGTCAGAGCTCACCCTCTGAGAAGTCACAGAACTGAAAGAACCTCAAGCAAATTCTTGAGCCCCTCAGTATTCCCCTTCTCCATCATCTACTCAACCTCTCCACATTCTAATTAGACTAAAGGTGAAAGTCTGTCTACAAAAAGTCTGGGCTTGAGTTTTTCACCACAGGTTTACCTATACCCCACAGATAGAAATGGGACAATTATTGAATTTTTTGGTCATAGAACAAGAGATACCATGCTCACTACTCTCCATTACCTGGAAAAGGAACCTCAGGTGGCAAGCTCAAGTAGATTTCTCTGGTGAACACATCCTAAAATTACCTCAAGTGTGATTGCTATCCCATGCATTTACCTCCACAGTCTTCAAGGGAGATGGCTCTAATAGCAAAGCAACTGACTGCATCCAATAGCAAAGCCCATGCATTGCCCACCTCCCTTCCACCATCAAAAGCCCTCACACAGAGCTGCTGCACAACCCTGGAGCTGCTGGCCCATCACTTCACATTATGTAGCCCTATGCAAAAGGATTGCAGGCAGCCAAGGACAACCTAACCCACGTCTTTACTCGCTAGTTGTGGTGCAGAGCCAAAGTACATACAGCTCCACCCTGGTCAGCCCAGTGGACAGCTGCCTCAGAGCTGGAGAACAAGTCCTAGCTGCTCTTCCCTCGGGATCACTCGGAATGCTGCCAAACCACTTTAAAAGAAGTATCTTTATGCTAAACAACAATTCATAATGGTTACTGGAAAGCCAGCTATTGCAAGGCTAAGCAGATGCCAAACTGTGTCTCAGAGCTGATGAAAACACTGCCTGGAAGACCAGCACAATGATGATTCTAAACTGTGGGACAGGAGTAATTTTCCATACTACAGCCTCACTCAAAGTAGAAAAATGTCCTGCTGCTGACAGCTGTAGCCAAGGGTGGTGAACTCTGGGTACTTTAACACTGTTTTCTCAGCCACTGGTAAGTACCATTTGCTACTGATAATCTTTGCAGGTTGAAGACTGTCCCAGCTGTACCCACAAATTATTTCCATGCTGTACAAGATAAGTTCTGGGTCTCTGCAGGCTCTGATCTCCACCCAGCTCTCCTATGAGCCCCATGAAACCTGACTCAGGTGGTGGCCAACTAACACCAAAACAAATCGTTCTGTATGGGCGTCCCCTAACCTTGGCCATACCCAGCCTTGGTTGGGCAGACTGGTCTTCCTTGCATATTCTCCTGTGTCCTCAATCTGGATGACACAAACTGATTAAAAAATTACTTGCATATCTGCCAGACTACTCTTCAGTCAAACCATCCATTTCATATTCAGCAAAACAAAAGAAATTTTTTTCACTTGGAACAGGTGTTTAGCTGTATCCAAACTTCCGAACTACCATGTTGTGCTACAGTTGCAATAATGTACAATTTTTTCATTTACATTCCTCCAGTGCAGAACTGCAGTGCTTTCATTGGCCACACTCCAGAGTGACAACCCACTGCACACACACACACACACACACACACACGTATATATATATGTCTTCTCTACATTAGTCTTTGAAAATTTTGAGACAAAAAATCCTCTGGGCTGGTGCTTCCAAACCTTCTGTATAGTTACTGCACAAAACAATAGTGAATTATTCAGGGGTGGAGTGGATAATTAATCTTACCAGAAACATAATGTGGGGACTGAGAATGTACTACTTTCTTGCACTTGTACAAGAAGAATAGAAGAGTAACTACAGTGGCTGTCCAGCCCATCTCGTTATCAGCGAAGCAGTTCCAGAACAAGGTGCTTCAGAGAAAAATCTTCAACTGCGTGCACCAGTCACTCAAAAATCTGGAACTGCTTTATTATGTAACAAAAAAAAAAAAAAAAAAAAAAAAAAAAAAAAAAAAAAAAAAAAACAAACTGACTCTGTCTGGCAGATTGTCATTTCTACTGTTTCTATTTTATGTCCAATGTCAGTGTTGGTGTCACAGCAAGCCTCCCTCACTGACAGTTAACAGTTTATTTTGGTAAAAAATAAACTATGTTTTTCACATACCAATTAACTGCCTTGTCTCTATATACCTCCCAGTACAAATTTTTGCCCCTAGACACTCAAATAGCTCACTCAGGCATTTCTATGTGATCTCTATGTGATCTTGGGTCTACAAAATGCTAGTGTCCCACAGCTCTTTCCAGACCCTCCAGGTCCTTTCCCATATTGGGAATGTGCTGCTCCAATGTACATTGACCCTTTCTTATTCCATGATCTCTTTGTAGTTCAGTCTTCCATACTCACTTCATCCCTACAAACATATTTCCCAGGAGCATTCACTCAAACTGAACAATTCCAAAGCAAAAAATAAGAGGTTCAGGAATCACCCAAGCTTAGTTGTCTGCAATACTGCAGCCAGCCTCTAGCCCCAAACACTCCGCATTAATGGCTATTATATGCTCTCCCGCCCTGGAGAAGTGAAGGCTCCCTTCCTAGCACCTTCCAGGGCTTAAAGGGGGCCCACAGGAAAGCTGGAGAGGGACTTTGCACAAGGTCATTAGACAAGGGGGAATGGCTTTAACTTGAAAGAGGAAACATGTAGATTAGATACTCAGGAGAAATTTGAAGGTGGTGACGCAGTGGAACTGATTGCCCAGAAAAGCTGTGGATGTGCCATTCCTTTGATCAAGGTCAGGCTGGGCAGGGCTTTGAGCAACCTGATCTGGCAGAAGGTGTCCCTTCCCATGTGCACAAGTCTAGAAGATAAGCTGTGGACCCTCTGATTTTTAGGTCATTCCTTTCAACCATAAGCATCCATAACTCTTGGTGTTCCCTCCCCCCTTGAGGGTAGGACGTCACATCATGGCAGGGGGTTTGAACTAGATTATCTTTCCAGCTCCTTCCAACACAAACCATACGATGACTCTGTTATTCTATGTTCATAGCGTTATGAGCCAAAAAGCCAATTCTAAGATATTTAACAGAAGAAAACCATGCCAAATGGATCCAGATGTCATAGCAAGCCACAGGAATATATCAAGAAAAGCAAAGGTATCATCACAATCCTAAACCCGTGCAACAGTAGGCAAATTATTTAGGTAAAATAATTATTTTAGTGGGAGTCTGGCCACAGCACAGAGAAAAGGGAAAAAAGAGGCCTAACAATAAACAACACTGTTCCTTGACAATTTAAATTCTTTCCTGACCACGAGTCAACAAAAGCAGCTCCACAGGCCAGCATCAATATAAACCAGACCAATGCCCACCCCCTCTGGTTTCTACAAATCTATTCCAAATTACCAGTAACACAGGAAACATTACTCTTCAGAAGAGTCCAGCTTGGAAAAAGTGAGATCTGACTGGTGCGATTTAGGGTTCTTGCCCTTTCATGGCTTACTTTACAATGTTCTTGCTATAACCAATTTCACCACCAACCAATTTTGTAGTGGTCTCTATTTCATTATCCTAAGATGAGCTATGGAAAAAGGGTGTATCTGAACTTCCCTGCGCTACACTATGCTGGTTCTAAGAATCAGAATTGACTGTGCCAAATTGATGCTGCTTTTATTAGAATTTTCCCCCTTTTAAGCAACTGCCTCCTTCTAGTACCACTTTTCGTTTTACCAGAAATAGGAAAGAGGAGATGGATAAATGACTGAATAATTACAGTTTCACACAAAAGTAGCACAAGCAGCCCAGCTACAAATATGAGACACAGAATAACCTCTACAGTACAAGAATTCTGTTCTGACAGCTCCATTTATTTCTTTCATCAAAGAATAAAAAGCATCAATCTCCAGCTTCAGTAAGTCAGTCATATTGCAGGCAGGTTAAACAGCAATTTCACAAGGGTAAAACTGACCCAATTTCAAGCAGTGGGCACTCATCCAGTGAAAGAATACAGAAGGCAGAGTGTGAAATGACTGACTGACTCACTACACCAAAATGATTTTCAGAATCACATTAAAAGGGAAAACCAAAAATTTCTACAGCAAAATAAAATTATTTGTTTTATTTCACCTAGTTCACAACTTTTTCTAGAAAACTGAAGTCTCTCAAGTATTTTCGTTTCAATGAATCAGCAAATTCCAGTTTCAAAGGTTTTAGATTTTTCTGACTTGCTCTAATATTACTTGTGAATTTGGGAGGCATTAGGAAGATTAGAATGTGCTAGCTGAAATGACAGGGGGTTATGAAGAAAAAGGGATTATTTTTTTTCCACCAAGCATATAATTAAGATGCAAAACTGCAGCTGAATCCTATTCCTGCAGCTCTGTTCCCTGTGTGATATACCCCAATATTCTCTTTCAAAACAAGAGACATTCATAGCTGGCAAGGGAAGCACAATGAAAAACTGAGTTCAAGAGCTCCTTCAGTGTAATTTCCAAGGTCTTGCATTTCATACAGAGATGCAGTTTGAATATGGGAATGCACATTTTCCTCAAGATTAGAGGGATGCATCTATTCAATTTGCTAATTTACTTAACTGCTTGAAAGTGACAGGGTTCCCCAGAAAGTTAAAGGGAAACTTATTTTCCTTAAGCTCCTTTGAGAAACCTAGATCTAAGGTATCATCCATCCTTTCTTTAGCAGGTTATTTATGGTTGTCCCCCACCCTCAGTGCTGGTGACAACATGGGGACAGGAAGTGGACACCATAAGCCATGACAGACTTTGAAGCAGGCCCCATCCTTGTGAAGCACGGTCTGTTGATTTCTGTAAGCCAGCAGTCCGCTTCCTCAAAATAATTCATACAATATTTATTAAAAAAATGAAACAGGGAATAAGCAACTCACCCTTGAGGACTCCAGGCCATCTCATTTCATGCTGATTTTAACTTTTTAATGCTAAATACACACATGAAAATGGAGTATTGCCTCATAAACCCAGCTCCTGCATTCCCACTCTTGGCCAGTCACCCCCTAATCTCACCAGATCCTCATACATTATCTGTTTTCCCCAATACTCTTCCTTCCTATCACCCCATGTTTTGTTACAACTCCTTTTGGCCTGGATTTTGCCTCCTGAAGGCAAATGTAAACTGGTCAAACTGGTGTGGTGATCATTCTCCTGCAAGCATCTGGCATATGTAACTGGACATTAGAGTGTGGTGATCGTTCTCTCTGCAAGCATCAATTTGTACCCAAGTTAACACTGCACTGTCCACAAGAAAACAAATTAAGAATTAAATAAGTGTGTTACAAAGAGCATGTCAAGAATGTCACCACTGTACAGCCAGGTCTCAGCTGAACTTTCTTTTCAACCATAAGGTCAGATTTGTTCAACTGATTTTTAAGCAATATGTTCTTATTTACAAAATAAATTTCCACAAAAAAATCACCAAGCTGACAATGCAATATTTTTCCAACCTACTTTCTCAAAAGAAAAGACAAGCTGCATAATTCTAGCCATTTCCATATATATCTGAGGAACCACAATTAGACTAATTAATCAATAACTATGTTCAACAATTCCATGCCTGCAGCAAAATAATTATTTCATTTCTTAAAATACTGGAAGTTAAACAAACAAACTGAGTAAACTTTACCCTCAGCTCTGAAAAAACATCTGATCCACCGGAGCTACTACATATTCAAGAGAACAAGAAAAAAGCTGACTGAGAAAAGCACTGGAAAATCACTGTGAGCTCTTACCAGAATGTGCGACCAGCAGCTGCAAGTCTGTCCCCTTCCCCCATGCAACCATTTGAAGTCTTTCCTAGGAGCAGGATCAAAACAGATGCTACTGTCTTCCCAACTGTAAAGCAAGCATCTTGTAAAATATATTCCCAGTGATACCAACATTTTCTAGCCCTTAGTAAGAGCATTAAACTTATAAAACCTACAAAAGGATTCCTGGGTTGACTTTTGGACTCACAAAATTGCAAGGCAATTCCACAGGATAATCTCTCCCAGCTAATTTTGAACCATTCAGCTGTCTTTAGAGTTGACTGAAAACAAAAATCAAATCTTAGCTGTCAGCCTGAGAGCTAATGTGCAAGTAACAAACTGATCCTGTGCAGACTGAAGTGACAGTCCCCTGGCAATGTGCATGGTCCCCTGTCAGCTCCCCCCATTCTGAAGATTGTGTTGCAGGGTGTCTTGCAGCACTCACCAGGCTGACCAGACTCTGAGATGGGCAAAAGCTCCTGTGCTTTCCATCATGCAGATGTCACAGAGATCCAACTGTCAGGTGGCACTGGAACCACCTGTGGCCCCCAGTCCCTATATCAACTGTTCCTTTATCCACTGTTGTAAAACAGAATCCGTAAAGATTTCACTAACTGTGAGAATTTAGAATATGGATTGGGTTTTTTTAAAAATCAAAACAAAATTAAGCTTTAAACTTTTGTTATTTTTCATAATACAGAAGTCTATCTCTTCTCAAACTAAACATACACAAAGATGAAGCAACACAAATGGGCTTCAATGTGGCCAAATCCAGATATTCTAAAAGTCCTTTTTTTTATTCCACTGTGCATCTCAAAGGATCCTCCCCTGACAAGTCTCTAGGGATACACCACCACAAACTTAACAGGCCAGGCTTCTTATGAGAGTTTTGTGCTCTCAGATTAGAGGTGCAGCTACAGCAAGCCAGAAGCTGCCATCACTGACAGACTAAACAAAGTGCTTACTGTTAATACAGACTGTATTTTGTTCTTTAACATTTAATTATGTTCTCAGATTTATGTTGCAGTGTGAAGTTACTTCCTCTTCAGCTATCCTAGTCCCTCCCAGGTGCGGTAATGTTTGCTTCCCCTTCCCCCTCCCTTTGTCTCCTGTTAAGTGCTGCCAGTCAAAGCTAACATTCCAGCAGCGGCATCCTCTGGTTGGCAGAAGTTCAAAAGATGCCCCTCATTGCCAAGGTCATTGGCCTGTCCTGGGTGTCACTCTTCCCCTGAGGCCCCGCCTCTCCTACCTGGTTGGTGGCTCACCTGTCCCTTCCCTCCCCCTGCCCGACCTTAAAACTGACTGCGAAGCGCGTGGTTTTTGGTCAATGAGCTGGTTGCTGAGATTCAGATGTCCATGACCTTGGAATAAAAGTCTGGATTAAAAACCTCCATTGAATCCACTCCTTTTCCTCTTCACCTCGCCTAAGGACTTTCTCTAGAGGTGAGCCTGAGTTCCTACCCGGGCCTGGACTTCGTTCCAAGCGCCCAGCTGCAGCATCCAGCCAGCCAGAGGTGTCTCTGTGGTGAAAGCCACCACAGCTGCTGCCTCAGGCCAAGCAGCGAGGGCCAGAAGAGCCCAGGGCACTTCCATCCGGAATATTGGAATTTTATTTCAACAGATTTAGACCATGCCTTATATCATTCTGTTAAGAATTTGGCAAAGCAAAGAGGAAGATTTCACATTTACTGTCACCCTCCACTGCCACCAAATGCATCAAGTCCATTTTCCCAAACTGCTCTAGCTGTCTTTTAAGATTTTTGTTCCTAACATTAATATTGAAAGGCCATTCCAGCAGCTTTCTTCCAAAGCTATCCATGACTTCTAAGAATCAATCTAACTGTATTTATATCCTTTTGTGTGTGTATGCATTTGGTTCTTCATTCTCAATTTTCTTCCTGTCATTAATATTTATGTTCAGAAGTATTTACAGAGAGCAAGAGTGTGAGTCTAATTCCTTCCCTTCTTTAGGATAGTTATCTTCTACTCATCCCATTTTACTAAAGGCTCCAATCTCTTGCCATGGCCAATTATCCCTTTCTCCTTTTGTACTTAGTTATTCTTCCTTCTTGACAACTCACCTTCTCCTTCTGCTGACACACATCACATCTTCTCTCATGTGAAATAATTCAGTGGTTCTCCAGAAGCCAGTCTCTTCTTTCATGGTCATATTCAATGAGTCACCTTCTCCTTCAGAGATCTGCCCAATGCTCATTTCAGTAGGGACAGGAGGGACACCTCACAGTACACCAGGTTGCCCAAAGCCCCATTCAACCAGGCCTCATCCTTGTATGTGCAGGTCACCCCCCTCAACTTCTTCAGAAGCATGTCTTTGTAATTTCCTCTTTTTTATTTTTACCATCTTGAAAAAAAATAATAGAAGTTCTCCTATGAACATTCCTCTACCTACAAGTCTGGTACAAGCACACTCCTTTGATTGCTGGCTTCTTGGCTTTTTTAAAACTTTGTCAACACTGACCTTCAGATTAAGTTCAGCATTTCAACCAAACAAACCAAAAACACAAATCACAAACTCATTTGCAAGGATTATCAAACTGCCTTTGAACTCTGCCAAATACTAACTGAAAGCCACAGCACTCTTCAACTGGAGTTAAGCAAACTACAGATGTGTCTGCATACACATCTGCTCTTTCCTGATTCTCCCAAAGTTAGAATGATATGCATCACAGCAACCAAAAATAATTAAGACTAAATGCCTGCATCCTGTCCTAATGGGTCACTGTTTGCCGACATTGCCATCAGCTGTATTGACATATTCACTGCTTCTAACTGGATGAAGAAATAATGAAAGATAGAGGGGAAAATATTTTGCTCCCCAGAGCGCACTGGGAAGAAGAAGCTGTTAGTTAATAAGTGTGAGAACAAACCTAAGCTAAGCACAACTTCAACCACAGCAAGAGAATTAGAATTTGACCTTCTAGAAGATACAGTACAGTATGAGCCAAACAACCTCCTCTTACATGACACAGCATTTCTTCTTTACAGAAGGACAAACACTTTCAAAAGGAAGGACAGCCCTCTGCACTTCCAACCTGCTAATGGTTGCAGAACAGAGGTTTCTACCAGACCTATCACAGGAAAAAAGCTCTAAGAGCTCACAGCTTTCAGCCAAAAGAGAAATGCAGGCACAAAAATGGTGAACTATCTTGAATTACAATAGGTGTTTCACTAGCTTTAGGTCCCCAAGTACAGCTAGGAATTATGTCCACCAACTACCTTTAAGTACTGGAAACCGACCATAGAAAATAAGGTGAAATGGAAACTGGAAAAGCTTGGTAACAGAAAGGAATACAGTGACATGAGTTCTACCACAAGCTTCATTTTGGAACCCCCAAAACTACAACAAATACAGAATCTCTTCTGCTTGAGGAGAGAGACTGAAGGGAAGAACAAAGAGTATCTTACACCTTATGAGGCTTTAGTAATGCAAAAGGAAGCAGTATCAAGGAGTTTTAAACTCATGTACCCCAGTGAGATTTTACCAGATGCGAATTCTATGTTGCCAATCTAAATACCCCTATCTGCATCAAAACTGCTGTTAACCAGCAATTATTATCTTCCCAGCACTGAGCAGAGCCCTGCCCAACATGAACAACTGCTATTTAAAAATGAAACATACACAACTGCTATTTAAAAAGGAAGCATACTGGACTACCTTGGACAGGAAACAAATATCACCTAGGTGCCTCCAGCAGCAGCTACAACAGTGATTAGAAATCAGCTGACACTTAAAATGAGACATGAAAACACAGATTTGGGACTGGCAATGGAAATTTACCCAAGATTCACAGCTATACAGCCACAACTACCAAGCACTAAAAAAAAAAACCTCAGAAAGAACCAGACTCTCAAAAATCCCCATCCTCATAATGAACAGCGAAAGAGTTGGGGTGGGACTTAACACACCTACAGGCTTGCCTGGTTTTCTTCCACACAGAGAAAAAAACAAATTCTGCTTCCATTCCATTTCAGTCACTTCAGTGTGGTCTTTCCAGGTCCTGCCTGTTGAGTTTTGCTAAGATTTCCTATAATCTCTATTTTTTTTACAACGGATTTTTGGTTTTGTTACAGTGCTTGTTACAATGGAGTATTTGAAAACAACAATCCTCTTGCAAACATGTATGGAACCAGGTAGGAATGGCAAAAGCAAAGTTATGTAATCTATCTTTGGAGCTAGTTTTAGTAAAATGAGTATTCTTGAAACCCAAACTCTTCTGTTTATTACATTTTAAAATGAAACTCACCTGCATTTTTTTTTCTTTTCATGATTAAAACTCAAAAACAACTTGCTATAGACTTTTATTATAGTTTCGAGAACACAGCCTAACTTTTGGCAGCTGCTGGCACAGAAAACTGAAGCATCAGACCTGAACTTGCACCACAGTTTGTCTGCACTTCTTTGTCAAAGCTGGTATTTGAAAGAAACCTGATTCAAATGATTAATGAGTAGAATAATCACTAGTGCAAAACATATACCACCCAACTAATATTCAAATCCAGGTAAGAAATCAATTTCTTCTTTGTTCTTCTTTGAATTATGCCTTTAAGAAAGCAAGAATAGGAAAAAATTACTATTACTTAGCAGTATTCCTCCTTTTTTCTAAAAATTAGGTATGCCTTCACAACTATGATGAGCTATGTTATTTTTAGGAAAATCCCAAATCATTCCATTTGCACTGAATGAAAGTTTGAGGGCTATCTGAATTTTTAAAGAAACAATAAACACCAAGGAAAGACCACTCTCCTACACTGAAATTACTGACACTTGATTAGGTTTAGCCACTGAAGGTCAACAAAAGAGTACTTACCTTCTGTTTGGAAAGAGTTTTGGAATAGAAATCAGTCTGTTGCTATGTGACTGGTTTCCAGGCAGCAGTTCCACTCACTTCTTCGGGGAAACGACGTGTTCTTCTGTTTCTGCAAATGCTGTTTATATTGAGTAAATCCAAGTATGTTCAACTCAGACAACATACTGTGAACCATTAATGAAAAAACGCATTTGCAAAAACCAGAACATAATACACTGACCTTCTCTCAACTCCTATTTGGAGAAAAGAGATGCATCATATACATGACAGATTGCTGGCATTTACATTTTCTGGCCTGTTGACTTGAGAGATTGCCAACTTTTATGAAACATACTTGATCCATTCCATTTATTTTGTGAATAAACCATGAACAGCTTCCTCCATTTATTACCACATCTGAAGGGCTAAGACATCTCAAAAGCGACAAATGTCAGTGGAAATACTATAAAAGAGTGGAATTTTCACTGAATACTGATGAACATCCCTCAAGAACACACCAAGAATGCATTACTGAAATAATTTTTCCCTTACAAGTTTTTAACACTATTTTTATTTGGTCCTGTCTATAAAAAAGTGTCGCTGTCAATTTAGCATCTGTTGTGTGACTCAGTTAAGGAAGTTCAGAAAAATAAGAGGTAATTAAAAAATTCAGTACAATATGATGAAATCCATTCAAGCTGAATTCAAACATCATTACTTAAATCAAACTTCATTGCCCTGTTCTTCACCAGCTCTGAACAACCTAAATTGAATCAAACTCTTATTTGATTATTTCTTCAGATAATAAATAAGTCGCTCAGAAAAAAAAGGCCCACAAATCCACATTTTTTATCTGTTGAATTTTAAAGAACTTACAGGAAATCATTTTGCTTTTTAACATAATTAGAAATCCAGTAAAATAAATTAGGAGGCATCAGCTTTACCTGCATATTATAAATAAAGGGGGGAAAGTCAGAATCATGCATATTAAGAGCTAGTCTGCACATTTGCTGAGAAACAATTATGACAAGAACTTCTAACTTCAAAAAAAAACTACACATGTTCTGCAAACTCAATTTCCCTGGAAAAAAATAAAATACAAGAATGGCAAAGAGAAGGAAAAAGAATTCAAGAAACCAGGGACCAGATCTTATCGCATAAGGAGCAAAAGGTTAGACAATGAAAGGGGGTTTTCTTCACATGAGAGGATTCAGCCACATCTTTTGCAGTGTTCTAAGAGGACTGTATCTCCCAGCAACACTGTCCAGCACTGCACACATCCTGCAGCCTATGTGATAAAGCAGTACTGCTGTGCATCCTTCTGATACAAACCAAAAACATGCATGCTCCCCAAAAATGGCCAAAACTCACATAAAAAATTATACAAACCACAGACACATATTAAAGAACAACATTCAAGTTGCAAAGTCAAACACTCTAGACCTGTGTAAGACACTTTAATTTCCACTTGAAATGTGATTCTCTCTTTACCATCATTGGTAGAACTTTCAATCTTTTCTTACACAAACGTGCATACTTTCTCTGTGGATATCAGGCTGTAGAAGCCATACTATGTAGCTTCCTCCTACTTCACTGCTTGCACAGGTTGAAAGGTCTAATAATTAATATGCTACAGAAAAGTAAAAAGGAGAAGGAGAAACAGATGAAAGCTGTTCACTTCTCTGTGCTGAAGAGCTAGGCTCAACCTCTGCCTCCATGAAGACTCTTACCTAGAGAAGTCAGGGATGTGAGCTCCTCTGCACACCATCTATGTCCCTGATTTTCTCTGCAGGTGATTTGAGATCTGGGAATATGACTTGTAGAAGAGCTGGAAGTATAATGTAACTGACCAATATGCTACATAGACCACATGCCAGTGCACTAATGACCAGTGGCCACTTTGGCTCTTAACTGCTGTGTTTCAGCGCTGCCTTCCACTGCACAGAAAAAGAAATGTTCACTAATGTGCAAATCCTGACTAACAGCCACTGGGACAAAACTGAATACTATGGTTCTGTCACTAAAGCAGGTATTGATTGGTAGACCTTCCTGGTTTAATTGCACTTTTGACATGGTGCGGCCAAGACTGTGCCTCAGTTTCTCATTTACTAAATAGAAAAGTATCTTCCTTCACAGAGTTTTTATGAGAAGAAGCACATACTTGAGATTATGAGGGACTCTGATACTATGGTGATGCAGGATATACTCAAGCATGAAACACGGCCAAGTACACACCATGGTAACTACATTAAGAGCTTAAAGTTTTCAGGACAAGGAAATTAACCTGAAATTTTCTCCATCTCTATTTTCCTTTTGACTTATTTGTAGCATTAAAGAATGCAGAAGTAACACAGGAAAGTGGAAAGAAGTCAAATAAGGCATGCATTGGATGTTTTCCTCATGCCCACATTTAATACACAATGTTTGTTAGGATACAACTCCTGCTAGCAAGTGTGTGCTGAGCAGACAGACACCAGCAAAAATGTAAATGTATATTAAAGTACAAGAGATCATGCCTAAATGACCACCCCATTCTACTTAGGATTCCTTTCTCCTATCATTGGAAGGATTTGTACACAGTTCTGCTTATTTCTCTCTGCAAACCCCCACGGGGTGCTCCCGGCACATATTACAACTAAACCATAAAGACACACAGGATAAAAATTAAGTATAGCAAACGACTTGTGCCACTTACAAGACTAACTGGGGAATTGAGAGTCTCTTTCCCCAAAAAAGTGCTCACATTCAAAAAACCATCATACTTTTTCAAGAAAATGTCTCTGTTTGACATATTGGCCACCTCTACCACCTCTATTAATTCCGTAAGCCCTTTTTATCAAATATACTAATTCCCTTTATAGTCATATTAAGCATTTCCACCTTGGAAAGGCAGCACTGGAGTGGCACAGTCCAGGGTCTGCAGACCCTCACCCACCCAGAATGGCAACTGAGCTGCCGCGGGGCAGAAGCGGACACTTCCGCAAAACAGAGTTCTTTTAACTCTCCACCAGCTCAGTCGCAAAGCTCCTGCCTTACACCATGAGTTTTGCCTCTTTGCCTATAGATGTGCTGCCCGCACTCTGTCGGGCACACGGATCTGTGTTCCATGCCAGCGTGGGACCAGGGGACAAGTGTTGCCGCTGGGGAGCTCGGCCTGCGCCCCGGCACCTTGGCAGGGCCGAGGAGCCGCCGGGGCCCCTTCGCGCCGCCGCCATTTACCTGGAGCAGGTGGTGGGCGGCCAGGTAGGCCAGACGCGGGCCTCCCCGCACGCCGGGCGGCAGCCGCCCCGTGCCGTAGCCGTGCCAGGCCACCACGTACGGGTTGTCCATGGTCAGCCAGTAGCGCACCTGCCCGCCGAAGTGGCGGAAGCACAGCTCGGCGTAGTCGCGGAAGAGCCCGGGCAGGACGGGGGCTGGCCCAGCCGCCGAAGGCGTCCTGCAGGGCCTGCGGCAGGTCCCAGTGGTAGAGGGTGACCACGGGCTCGACGCCCACCTCCCGCAGGCGGGCCAGCAGCCGCTCGTAGTGCGCCAGCCCGGCGGGGTTGGGCGGCGCCGTCCCGTTGGGCAGCAGCCGGGCCCAGGACAGCGAGAAGCGGTAGTGGGAGACCCCCAGGCGCCGCAGCCCCTCGACGTCGCGGAACAGGTTGTTGTAGCTGTCGCTGGCCACGTCACCGCCCACGGGCCCCGGCGGGGCGGCCCCCGACGGCGTGGCCGGGCGGTGGGCGAAGGGTTGTCCCAGACGGACGCGCCCTTGCCGCCCTGGCGCCAGCCGCCCTCCGTCTGGTAGGCGGCGCTGCCCGCGCCCCAGAGAAAGCCGTCGGGGAAGGTGTCGTGGAGGAAGAGCTGGTCCTGCGGGTAGGGCAGCCGGGCGAAGCGGGACCAGGTGCCCGCGCCCTGCCCCGGCGCCCCCAGCCCCGGCCGCCCCAGCAGCAGCAGCAGCGGTGGCAGCAGCGACGCGGCGAGGGGCCATGCTCCCGGCGGGGCTCCACGACGGCAGCTCCCGCCACCCAACTCCCCGCCGCCCCATTTTATCTCACCTTGCGCCCCCCCCTTCCCGCCCCCGTGGGCATGGCCATTAATAATTACCTCGGAGCTGCCGCCTGCATCCTTCCCAGCCGGTTCCATCGGGGAGAGCTGCCGCCGGGGGCGGGAGCCAGGGCGTGAGACGGGGCGGGCGGGGAGGAAAGGGGGAAGCGGGGCGTGGGCTCCTCGGGGAGAGGTGGACCCTGTCGCCCCATCAGGGTGCCCGTGGGTACCCCCACGGCTCCTTAAAGCGAGAGATCCCGGTCCGCGGGCGGCCGGTGGGGTGCCACAGCCCTTCGCCCGCCCTGCCGGGCGCCCGCACCTCGCCGCGACTGCGGTGTGCCCTCGGAAGCGGGACCCTCGCCGCTCTCCTGCCGCCTTTCTTCCCATCGGAAGAGCCCGCGGAGAGACTCGACCGCCGGATCCGTCCCCTCTGAGGGGATGAGCGTAGCCCCCTCCCGTGCCCCGCTGCAGTGCCGCCGTCGGGGAGTCCGTGGGGCAGCGGGGGAAGTGATCACGGGGCTGGGGCTGGGGAAAAAGCGATCGCTTCCCCCTCCCCGGTTTTAGGAACTAAAAACGCTTTTCCCTTTCCTCAATGTTTCCGTGGTGGTGGTACTTCAGCAAGGACACATCGCACCTGCGATCTCTCATGTAGCAGCAATTGCAGAGAATTCGTTGTCCAAGGACATCATACACTCACTCCTCGCCGCCTGCTGCCCGGGAATTCACGGGCTGTCACCTCCCAGTAACAACTCTTTTCTCTCTGGGAGTAGGAGGTTGGTATATTTGGTTGCTTGCTGCACAAAAAACAAGTTCCACTTAGAAATGCCTCACGGATCTTTACGGAGAGAAAACAAACCGAGTTAAGTTTGATTACTGAGTTACATTTAGTAACCAATTGAGCAGGCGTGAGGCGTGGAGCACTCTTTAAAGGCAGGTCTCAAACTGCCCTTTGCGTCTCCTTTGGACAGAACAAATTTCTCCCATCGGGGAGAGCTGCTGCCTTTCTTCTCGGGGCAGGAGCCAGGGCACAGCCAGAAACAGCCCAACACATTGTAGAACCTGGTATTCAGTGCTGTGAACCCTTAACAGGATTTGGGACACCTAAGAATAAAATCTGTCTACTAGACAGGCTGTTTGGCACAGAGAGATGTTCCCAGGAGATAAGCTGTCTACTAGACAGGCTGTTTGGCACAGAGAGATGTTCCCAGGAGATAAGGCTGTTGTTTAACTACTGAATGAAGGCCTTTAGATAATTTTCATTTTATTTTTAGAAAATAAACGTCCTCAGGGAAAAGTTACAGATAATCACTAATAAGGAGTAAATGGATTTAAATGCCAGTTGTGCATTAATGAATGTTTCCTTTTGTGCACAGGATGGACTCTCAGCTTTCCCAAACGCAGGCAGTGCATTTCTTGTGCCTGTGCCCATTTCTAGAACTTCCAACTTCCACGTTTTCTGTACTGATCCAGATCAGTTTTCGGGATTGATTTGTGCTGTTTTTAAAGATAGCAAAGATGTAGGGGGACAGGATTAGAATTAGTCTTTCACTGTGGCAATTAATAATTGCTGCATTAGGGGGATGGGGATCTGAACAGTCCCAGGCGACCATAGACAGCCTTTCCCTAAAGGAGGAAGTTTGTAGGGCAGGAAACAGGAGGTGGCAGGCCCAGAACGAAGGCTGCTTCCAGGAGTGAGTTTGGGATACAGTCTGAGAGGGTGCTGACATTCAATTACACTGAATAAATGACAACTTCCAGGTACAAACAACAAAAAAAGGTGTTGGCATCACCTGCAGGTTACTTGCAGAAGCTGGAGATTAATTTTTAAGTGCACTGGGGGCATTGCTGCAATTGTCTGTGTGCAAAGAGTGGAGAGCTAGCCTCCCGTTCAGCTGCAGACCTGATTTCAAGGGAAGCATAATGTCTTCACTGGATTTTGCTGACAAAGTATTTTAGAAATAGGGATGTAGAGGCATGTCTCAGAAACGCCATCACCTAAATCAGGGTATTATTGATGGTAAGTCTATTGCTAATATTTAAGGAAAAAAAAATATCATTGAATATATAGAGACACAAGAGATTTTGAAATACATCATGGTATATTCTTTTTTCATGTGGTAATTTTTAACTAAAACCTAGATCAATCACTATTTATACTTTGGCAGCACCAATAAGTAGACGCTGAACTGAAGCTCCTTCACTTGTTACTTCCAGAGCCTGTCAACAATCAAGGAAAAGAAATGGCCTCATGGAGTTACTCTAAGTCAGTCTAGACAACTTCTGAAAAAGGCTACGTTATCCCAAAACCTGTCAGGATACAGTTGGACTGTACTCCCAAAGCAAGAAGCCCATTTTTTGGGGACAAAATCTCACCATAAGCTGTTGGCACAAAGCTGTCATTTCAGCTATCACTTTACCTGCATGTCTGCCAGATGAAAGCTTTATTTTTGTATGTGTGTGTGTGTAAATGACAGAAAATGTGCAGTGTGGCCTCCAGTTCCATGTGTTGTTTTTTTTTTTTTTCTTAGAAAGCTTATTTTCATGTCTTAGGACAACACAATTACCAACTGCTCTGAGCCAATATTTTATTTTCCCTAGCAGACAGCCTAACAAACTCTGTGCAATATTAACCATGCAGAAAGGTCAGCCAAACACTTGCAGACATCCAGGTCTCCCTCGTTGCTCCTTGAGTTCAAAGTGTGACTCCATTGTGTCCATGTTGCTGAGCAAGCACACTTTAAATTCTGCCCCAGGTAAGCAGATCAGGATTTGACTTTCAGCCTCTTTGTATTAGTGATTACTGAATGTTCAACTTTTGATAGTATGTATAATGTATAGTACTGTGTCATTATAATCTTCCTTCAGGCTGTGCTGAGATTTTCTTTGCTAGGTATAGAGTCAGTGCATGCAATCAAACTCAACAGTGTTCTGACTGAGCAGAGCACTTATATCCCAAAGGGGCTGAATCTTCTGGGATACTTAATTTTACGTAAAATAACTCTATTACTGCTTTAGATTAATTTAACAGCTTCCCCTGAGATAATAACCATGCTTCAATGCAGCAAACCCCTTTATCATTTTAAGATCTCCAAAGAGCTAGAAGCTGTATACCAGTATCATCTGTGGTGGAGCAAGTAGTCTCAGTGCCTAAAACCACCACCTCCTGTTTTAATGCCCCTTCTCTGTTCACAAATGTACTTCCAAATGCATACAGCCAGTTGAAAATAGCCTTATGTAATAGATTTTGCAGTCTCAGCATTTCCTCTTGGGACACAAAAGTATTTGCTAACACTTGGAAAAAACTGCTTTAAAAAATCACCACCTGATTTAGATTTGAGAGTTTTCTCTGCTTCTGACATCGCTGCATAACAATTCTTTGTTCTGTCTGTTAAATGCAAACTGCTGAGCTGTGAAATTTTACTTTCACTTCCTCATCAATAGCTGTTTCCAGTGGAAAGATGCCCAACAGCATTCTAGATTTACCTTCTTCATTCCTGCCCAAACACCACAGACTACAAGGCAAATAAGCTCTTTCTCTTGCAAGCCCAGTTTCCTTGAAAAAATGCAGCCTTCCGTACCTGTTCCTTCTTTCTCACATGATCACACTACTTAAATGTGTTCACTGTACATTCAGAATTACCTTAGAGATAACTAGTGACTGATTGTATTGAAATTAGAAACAGCAGGTTCAAAATAAACCTGCTGATTAAATAAATGCAGCACTGTGGAATGCTTGGGAAGATGTTGAAGGCTCCTCTCTTTTATGACGTGGTAAGTACCACATCACTCTCCACTCCACTTTTTTCCAATGCCCTATTCTGAATCATGGGCACTCTAGTTTGTAGATGATCTCCCTGTCTTCAAAAGTGCCTTATGAATGGGTGAAAGAAGGGATGGGCAAAGATACAAGGGAAAAGAAGTTGCCTCTTTTCTAAGAAGGGGGTATCAAAGAGATGGACACAGCCTTGCTCTTCCAGTCCTGGGCAGGAGATACGGATTTGTCTGGCAAGAGGAGTTCAGAGCTGAGGGAGAAGAGAAAGGACCTGAGTGCCCCTTGCTGACTCCAGCCATGCAGCTCATGAGCCACAGGCTTCAGGTGGTTTTTAGATGGGAGTGGAACTGTGATTGCAGTGGCTGAAGAAATAGACACATTTCATAGGGTCTGCTGAGCCCGTATGAATAAGTGACAGTGGGTGCCCAGGAAAACTACAGGCCAAAAAAGGAGTTGTCTAATGAATTTTGGCTCTTTTAGGGTAGAAAATCCTGGAAAGCAGAATGACTGGATCACTCACAAGGGTGAAATAGATTTAACAATTTAGATGAGGGAAGTAATCTGGATCCCAACCCTAAGAGTTCCGCACCTGTGAAAATTCTGGTCTGTGGTCTGTGATAGAGTATAAACCAGAAAAAAATTTCATTATTCTCACTGCTGTTTTAATTTCTATATGTGATACACTGTTATAATTTTGGAACCAATTTCATTTAGTCTCCACAGGATGGCTCAAAAACTTGAATCCTGTGTCTTAGTCTAGAGTTGATAGCACTCTGGAGACGTGTACAGTGACTTTTCATATACAGTCATCCTATCTCTTCAGTTCAGGCACAATTGAAGCACTTCTCTTCACTCTTCAAATTCCCAGTATTTTAAAACTTCTGCCAAAATGCCACATCTTGTATGAAAAGAAAGATCCATGGGGACTTAAATGAAGAAATAAAAAGCACACTATTCAAAAATTAAAACGCAATGCTGAGTTTTATGTACATGAAAGTTGAAATTTTTAAGCATTAAATTCAGTGAGGGAAGAATGTGTTGCAAAATTGCTTCTATCATCATATTCTAGATCACTTTCTATAGGTAAATTGATAAGAATTACTCCTGTACTTGCTAAGTTTGTATTTCAATAAGCACTTGAATGATAATGCAGTTCAGATACTTGTTTCTTGTTGGTTTCAGCTCATTAAAATATTGATCTCATTTACTACAAGGCAAAAACTGTCTCACAAAGAAATAGGATTGGTTTAAAAAACTACTGTAATGTGTTAATTCTTTGTAAGATTTTTCTGCCTAAATGACTTTTGCAGTTAAGAGTTATATCACATTAAACTGAACTGGGATGAAACTTTGCAAACTAGTAATTTAAAATATATTGCACTAAGCTGCTGCATCACTAAATGCATAGGCAATGCTGGCTGCAAATGCATAAACATTTTTCAGGGCAACAGTTATATGATGTGCTTTAATAAACACAACTATTATGTTACACAAAATCAACTTCCACTGGAGAGCAAAAACTTCTGTATGAAGTGTGTAGTACTGAGATGTGACTTATAGTCAACTGAGAAGTCGTTTAGTCTTTTAGTACTGATGTCTACTAACATAAACGTACTTGGGAGCCATTTACAGTTACTCTGCCAAGGGTTTACTCCTGTGTTTCCAAGATTGGCTCAAAACCACCAGAAAGTCAAGACATTTATAACCAAAATAGTAAGTATGCACAGCTACATAGGGTCTGCCTCTTCAAATGTGGTTGGGGAGCTGAACCAGATTAGGCCAACCAAGACAGAGTATGCTGCAACAGTCCAGACTTGAAAAGTAGACCCTTCTAATAAAAAAAAAACCCAAACCTTGACAATTATTGCAATTAACTTCACCTCTGAGATATGAAAGCATGGATGCATGGCCAGTAGCCATTTTGCATTAAGCATTTCTTCACAGTTGCTACCTAATGCACTGCTTCAATAACTGAAGGTCTGGTAATTTCCAGAGTAAGGCTTGCAGCAATGAAATTTAAGGTTTGTGCCTTACTTTGCAGCCAAGTAACGAGAAGTTCATGGTCAGTTCATCACACAATTTCTCTGCTGATCCTTCCTCCTGAGGGAGAGGACTCCTCATGCAGTCACCCTAATCCAGTGGAGAGTCCTGCCCATGGGAGATAGTCCTCCATGAACTTCTCCAATGTGAATCCTTCCCATGGACTGTAGTTCTGCATTAATTGCTCCAACTTGGGTCCCTTCCATGGGGTGCAATCCTCCAGGAACAAGTTGCTCCAGCATGGGTCTCCTGTGGGGACCTGCCAGGAAACTTGCTCTGGATGGGCTCCTCCATGGGCTGCAGGTGGATCTCTGCTTCCTTGTGGACCTCAATGGGCTGCAGGGGCACAGCTGGCCCTCCACATGGTCTTCACCACAGGCTGCTGGGGAATTTCAGTTCCAGCGCCTGGAGAACATCCTCCTTCTCATTCTCCACTGATCCTGGTGTCTGCAGGGCTGTTCCTCTCACATATTCCCCTCACATATTCTTTCTCCTCTCTCCAGCTGCAATTGCTCCTTCACATCATTAACTTCTTCTTAAATCTGTTGTCCCAGGAGCTCTACATACATCACTAGTGGACTTGGCTTGGTCAGTACCAGGTCCATCTTGGAGCCATCTGCATTTGCTTTGTTGAACATGTAGGAAGCTTCTGGTAGTTTTCACAGAAGCCACCCCTGCTACCAAAACCTTGCCGTGAAAACCCAATACTTTGGTAATTCCACGCTAATGTCCTGGGAGCCTCAGGACATCTCAAAAGAAGCTGTGTTCAGGCAACTGAATTGAGCCCATGGCAATTCAAGGAGATCTAAGCAGTGTAATATGTGCAGCTTAGAGTGATTCAGCTCAGCCTAAAGTAAGCACCAAGGAAATTCACCTGCGCAAACATGTATGCCTGGTCCCATCTCCAGCAGCCAGCCCATTGTGTCTGGCACGTCCACATCAGAGTTGCTGATATTGCACAGAGGGCTGGTTTCATCTGCCTGATATGGCTGAAATTACTTCTGGCTAGATATCCCACTTGTCTTCCACTTAATATTCCAAAACAATACATATCACACGTAGATCTTGTGTCATATCTATCAGCTTTGGGTAAATGATATGGCGACACAATGGCTGTAAAACAACACCATCTACCCTCCCATGGTTAGCAAATGTGGGAGATCCATGTCCACTCATAATGGCCATTGCATACATTCAGAATGGTACTCAATGTCATGTATAAAGATGGGAGCCTTGACCATAGTGGTTGTTTGCCTCACCAGTTACACAATCTGCTATTGCCAGATTTCTGTGAGTTCTGCATCATTCAGCTCTTTTTGAAGTCATGTGGGTGTCTGAATCTCAAACAGTCTCACTCTAGCAGTACTTTGAGAGAAATTTTTATCTTAACACCATTTATAATATTCCTATACATCATGCATCTCCTTCTGTCATTGCTTTAGCCTCATCTGAAATCCAAGGAGATCTATTCTTTTGAGCAGTAAGATGTCCATCTATTTCTTAGAGTGAAATTAGACAAAGGATAAAATTTAACAGTGTCAGGATCTTAATACTTCTTCCTGAGCTGGAGCTAGTTTGTTTAGGCTGTTGTCTCCCTTAAGTGATGGACTTACAACCTCTTCTTTAGACCAAACCATCAAGGGCAAAGCAGGAAGCCATGGGTGCTACCACTGCCTTCAGTTCTCTGAGACTAAGTGTTTGTGAGACTATTTTGAATATTCTCAAGGTCAGTGATTAGATTTCAACCAGGCTCTCTGATTCACCCCTACAGTGCATATCTGCTGCAAATCAAAGAAGGATGAGGAATCTAATGAGGAGGGACAAGTTATGCCGCAATTATAATGTGGGTAGCTGAAAGCACAAGTAACAAAAGTGCCACAGCGATGAAGTAACAGGTTGGCACATCATTGTTTCAGTCCTCCTCATCCATCAGGTAACTCTAGAAAATATTAGCATCTGAGGGATTCCAAAGAAAAACTGTTTTGTATTTCTGCTCATTGGCTGTAAGGAAACTCCCAGATTGTGGTTGAAGGATTGATTAAGCTTTGATATATGTATATTTGAGCTATATGTAAGGAAGTTAAGCAAGCATGTTCTCTAGAATTGTTGGGCCACTAGGAAGGTTATCTACTGTTTGGAGCTGCATCTAAAGCAAGCATTTTCCAAGTGTAAATCTTTGATTTACAACGTTCATTCACATGTGCACAGAATGTAACCCATGCAAAAATTCAGCTTGAAAAAAATGGTTTGCAGCCCCTGTAACTGTGTTCAAAGGCATTCTTTGCTGGAAGAATGTACCCCCTTACCAGTATGGTGCATGTAGTCTTCATCCAAACAATTTTTTTGTTTTTAAATTACAAAAAAATTTCTGTGTAGCAAAAAATCATATATATATATATATATATATACACACAGTGAGGCAGTCCACCCCTAGAGAGAAAAGTAGACCCCCGCCATTGTGGAGCATGCTTCATAGTAGGCAGCAGGAAGTGACTTTTAAATATATTAGATTTTTTTTTAAATGTACTACAGTTAGTCATCATCAAGCAATTCCTTCTTTAGACTGAAATAGGGAAAAGACTCTTGTGAGGAAAGTGGAGTAGAAAGTATTTTCCTGACTAATTTCTCTGTTAGGTACCAAGGAGTAGCTATTGAGTGAGCTGCAATTTCTGGGGCATGCAGTCAGATCAGGTGTCATTTGGGCAATTTGTAGTCACAAAGGTTGATATGGCACTTTTCTGTCTGATTTATGTCACTTAGTCACAGATACAAAAAAAAAAAAAGTTAATTTGGTCTTTTTTTTATTAACTTAGCATTTAAGCTCCTCTAGGCCTGGCTTTCAGCTGACAAACACATGTACACTGGAAGGAAGGTACCTGTGTCCATTTCTCTCTATTATTTCTATCTTCAGTTCAAATCAGTTTTTTAACTTAAAAAGCTGGAAAATTTGAGGAAGGTGATCTACTAGATACATCCACTTATTTTTCATGCCTATTTTTCATTGCTGCCCGAGAGTCCCTCTTGTGTATGCAAGGGCTTTTCTGAATGTTCCCTTACAGTGGATGTGCTGTAAGGGCAGAGCATCAATGCCTGCAGTGTGCAAAGCTTGTCTTAGCATGTTTGCAATTATTATTTCAGCAGGCCAGCAGCAGTTTCCTGAGGATCACAAATGAAAGCCAGAAAATGTGATTTTTCAAAGTGAGGCAGGTGTCTCCAAAAAAAGCTCAGCAAAATTTCACACCATGGGGAGAGCATGATTCCCAAAGCTACAGGGATCTTCCAGATCCATCTCACAGCTATCAGTGCAGTCAGCACTGGAAGACCTCAAGGTCAATGGATTTGGTCTCCAGAGATTGCAGCACTACTCTTGCCCCTTAAAATTGCTGACAGGCTTGGTTTGGAGGCAAAGAATCTGCCTGGTTTGGTGTCTTCAAACCATGCCCCTTACACACTCATAATCTGCCTGGTGAGGCATTTCGTGTTTGCTTGCCTGCAACAAGGTGTTCACACAGCTCTCTGTACCTCCCCAGGACTAACACAATGTGTTTTGATTTTGAACTCCTCTTTTGCAGTGCTCAAAACAGATCAGGTGTCTCATTTCACACATATCATTGCTCAGATGCATCCTGTGCTGTTCCCATTCTCCACCTAAGCCCCAGACCATACTATATATAATACAGTTCCTTCTCCTGCTGTGAAAGGACATCATGCTCCACAGCAGCATCTTGCCTATACTTTCACATTACTGTTTTAGCTTAGGTTAAGGATTTCTATTTTTATTCTCAGATCACTCTCCAGGCTTTCTTTGGCCAGCATTACGTTGGACCTACATTTGAGCAGTATCAAATAGGGCTGCAGAGTGAACTCTCTCAACAGCAAATATCAGCTAAATAGTCATGAAGAGGTGGCCACTCCTTAAAGAAGAGCTCGGGAGTCTCTTAACTGTAAGCATATGTAAACTGGAAGACTGCCTTTCTTTGAGTGTCAGCTTCACCTACAACATGATCTTTACGGTCCCTTCCAACCCAAACGATTCTATGATTTTGTGATACTAAGGCAGTATAAAAAGAATGATGCCTTTTAGCAAAATCTTTTTCATATACAATGGAATAGTAATATTAGTAAAAATTCTACTATGGGCATAACTATGTTAATTGTGACTTAGTTTGTGTCTCTTCTAAAATGGGACTTACATTCACCAACAGAAGCATCTTTATGCTTCTGTAACAGGAGACATGGATGCATGAGAAGGTCTCTGGTTGGTGACAAGTCCTATCTGATCTGCAGTAACAGTCTGTCCAGGTGTGTTTGGTACATGCAACTGTGAAGTTGTCATGCCTTAAATAAAAGAACATGACAGTGTTCACAGGGGTTTTCAGGTGAGGGAATGAAAAGAATGTTGACTCCATGTTCAGAAGGCTTGATTTATTATTTTGTGATATATATATATTACATTATAACTATACTAAAAAGAAATAGAAGGAAAGGTTTCCTCTCAGAAGGCTAGCTAAGAATAGAATAGAATGAATAACAAAGGTCTGTGGCTCAGACAGAGAGTCCAAGCTATTTGGTCTGCGGTTGGCCATTAATTGTAAACATTCAAGATGGCCCAATCACAGACACACCTGATGCATTCCACAGCAGCAGATAACCATAGTTTACATTTTGTTGCTGTAGCTTCTCAGCTTCTCAGCAAGAGAAAATCCTAAGAAAAGGATTTTCATAGAAGATGTCTGCGACAAAAGAAGGCTTCCCTTCCCTTTCTCCTCCTCCAGGTACCTGACCCCAGTAGTCAGTACTGCAGCTACTCCAGGGACCAAGGAGGTCACATATAGGACCTTGTGGAGAAAATTCCTAGTCCAAAGTCTGTGACTTGCACTCAACAGGGAGAAGACAAGGGTGAAGCTTTCCATTGTACATCTACAGCAAATTCTTCCCCAGCAACACCCAGCCCTTCTGCTTCAGAAGAGCAGCCTGCTTCTTTCAATCATAGGCAATAAAAATTTTGTGACTAATAATCCAACCACTTCTCTCCTTCCTCACATGCACCTCTTTTTCCAGTAACCCCTCCTCTGATGCACTCAAATGGAGCCAGGGAACAGGACATGGAGGACAGGGGCAACACACAACCCATAAGCAGGAGACAAATTTATTTTTGCATAGGATTTTAATTTCTATTCCTATTTGGACATAGGAAAGGCTTTGGTCACCCACAGGCCCACTGTTTGAGTAAAGTAATCCAGCAGCCAAATAGGGCATGAAATGAGAGTGGTCCTTCCAGTGCTACACTGTCCTTAACTAACCTAACTGGTTAGGTCCAACTGTACTGATAAATAAAAGAGAACTATGGTGTAAATAAACACTCATCCCCTAATCTGTTTAATTGCTGTTCTGTCTCTTTTGCACAACTCTCTGCAAGACAAATATGCTGCAAAGGGGAGTAGCCATAACCACTGCAGACCTGAGCCAAATGGTGCTGCTTAGCCCTAGGCACAGGAATCTGTCTCTTTTATTCACTTTTCTTCAGCAACATGAAAGTGGCTAAAAGTGCAATTGGCCCTTTCTGTTTGGTACAAGGATTTCATTTTTATTTTTTAGTCTTTCATGCAGCAATAACTGGCAAAACATCTCCGTAGCTTATCTAGCCTGCTTCCCTACCAGCTCCTATTCAGAGGACACGTGTACATACACAAAATTCTGTGCAGATTTCTGAAAGTTGGTATAAACATCTATGTAAGTCCAAATTTCTGTTTCCAGCTTTTAACCAGCTGATGTACTTTGTTTTACCAATTGAAATGGCCTCAGATTGCATCAGGGGAGGTTTAGGTTGGATATTAGGAAAAATTTCTTTACTGAAAGGGTTATTAAGCAGAGGAACAGGCTGCCCAGGGAAATGGTTTAGTCACCATCCCTAGAGCTATTCAAAAAACATGTGGATGTGGCACTGAGGGACATGGCTTAGTGGTAGACTTGGCAGTGCTGGTTAATGGCTGGACTTAATGTTCTTAAAGATCTTTGCCAAACTAAATAGTTCTATGATTCTATGTTCATACTGCTGCCTAAGGGATAACACCCCACACACAGACCTACCATTGTTATTGCTGTGATGTGAAACCCTTTATTCCGCTCCACTTTGACACTTTGTGTGATGCCAACCTGCACAGAGTGACTAAATTTCCCAAATTCAGAAACATCAAGGATGAAAATCTCTTGAGTGCTTCTTGACAGGTGGGATAGGATTGATCTAGTTAAGGCCAAGGGGACTCATGGTGCCAGGAACTGCGAGGGTAGGAAGGTATAAGAAAAGTTATTGTCAGGCCAGCTTGGCAACTGCACATTGTTGATTCCATGAAATGTTTGCTGGTGGGCTCAGGAGATTAAACAAGAGCTCTGATTCACATATGTTATGAGAAGGAGAAAAATTTATAGCAGTTAATGTATTGTATATTCATGATCTAAATGAATAGTGTAGTTACCATGTCTCAGACAAGTTTACAAACATTCCTAATCCTCTCACTTCTGAGAAAGTAACATGACTGTCAACTAGATAGGGAAGAAATTCAGTGTGTACACACATGCATGACATATTTCTAAACACTGGTGATAAAACTGGTGCTAAATGGTGGTAACTTTAAATCACAATTACACAGTAGAGCATTGCTTCTTTTATTCCCATGCTTTAGATTTGCAAAGTTTACCTACTTTTCTCTCTTTTTAAGCCCCCAAAACTTGACAGTACTTAAGCTGCTAGTATGTAGCATACTGTCTGTCATTAATATTATTTAATTGCTTCTTTAAAATCCGTAATCTATAATAATTTTGACTTTCACCTAAAATTTTTCTTGGCAGTCAGGGAAGAAGGGAAGGTGAAGATATCATCAATGTGAATGTGAAAGCTTTGGAAAGGGATGAAAGGCATTACAATAATACAAGTTGTTGCAGTGGTTATCAGTAGCTTCCAACAGAGATTTGTCTCCAGAGTGCAAGACCCTAATGATGCTACAGAAAAGATCTCATTAAATATCCAAATTAAGAAGACTAGTTCAAAAACAAGTAAGATGGATGAGGCACAATGTTCTTTAAATGACTGCTGAACAATTTAGCAGGATTAGCCTTCCTTGCTGGTAAATGTATATTAAACCCTAAGTTATTATTAAGGTGATTTTATCTTGGTGAGCTTGTCATCCAAACGGGATTTTATAGAATATGTTGGGAATTTTCCAACAGAAACTATTTTTGGTTGGAAAATGAAGCTTTATCAAAACCATAGGGTTTTTTATGGAAATTTACGTGCCAGCTTTGATACAGATGGAATTTTCACATCAAAAAATCGAAATAGAGAAGCCTAAGTCACAACAGCCTTCTAGCTTAGCTCATTTATCTGGCTATGGGGAAGACTGAGATTGCTGGATGTGCATGACTCTGCCTGAAGATCTGTTTTCTACCCTCAAGGAAAGTACTCCTTTCACCCAGCTGTGCTGGGATGAGTTGTTTTTCATCTAGAAGCAAGAGAGTGAGAAAATGAGGTTTGCTTTGCAGCCCAGTGGTCATGATTCACATGTGCAGTGTCATTGCCAGAGATGCAATATGACGATAGCACCAACATACAAAAGAAACCAAAGGGTGCTCATGTCTCTGGTCAGATAATAGCAGATGAGATTCTATGATCTGCCTTGCCTTCTCCCATTTTAGTTCCAATTGCATCTTGTGACTGCAGCCAGACACAGTATGCACAAAAAATACACTTGGCAGCAGATACTGTCAGAAAATGGTATTCCAAAGATATAAAGGACTACAAATGGAGAAGACACTCAAGAAGGGAAAAGTATTTCATCTTTCCAAGGGAGTGACTGACGATGAAAGCACAGATACATTCTAGAGAAACACTCTGTGATCTGTAAAAATAAGAGGCTTTTGTTTTCACATATCTTATCTCTTGACAGGAATTCAGCCATTTCAGATTTTCTCCAGGTATCCAGAATTGCTAAGTAAGCATGCCATTGCAATAAAAGAACATGCTGTAGCAAGATAATAAATGTGACTTGCTTAACAACTGTGTTATCTTGTATGGCCAGGCACAAGAGTAGATAGCATAATCTAAGTAAACATGTGCCTTTTGCAAAGATTATAATAAACTGTAAGTCACACTCTTTGAATTATCATCCATTTGCAATGTAGCCACCCCCCTTGAAAAATACATATAGACAGAAATTAAATATGAAAATTGTAAATATGAAAATTGTAATGGAATTTATGACAAAACATGAAGCCTCACGCCTAGTGGAGAAGGGTCACCCACACTTTCTTTCTGTGCTGCAAAAATACCTGTTGCAATTATACTGCCATTAATGGACTTCTGCCAATTTAATGCTTTGTTTCCCATTATAAGCTGTCATGGCAGGTGTGATTTTTGTACCTTACATTGTGTGGGAACACCTGACCTTCACGTTAATGTCTTCATACTGATAACAGCTGAAAGCCCTTCCCCACTGCAGTACTTCAAATTCTTTTGTCTGCTTGGTTTCTATCTGATTAATGTAGAAAGTCCAGAGTTCATTTTGAAGCAAAGCAAGAATACTTTTCAAGTAATTCCAATCAAGCTTTCATTTCCTTATACATGAAAGTGTTCGCAGACATACTATGTTGTTTGTACTAGATATAGCTATAGATAATGATGTTAATCTTTGTTCTGGTCATACTTTATATTTAAAATCCAATTACAAATAGCTTTAAGTAGATTAGAATTATTACTTTAGAGTCTAAATACTACCATGAGGCCTGATAGGTTGCTTTGAAAACATTACTTGCTCTCTCCTAGAATACAATATACCAATTTTCTGTAGCTATGTCACATGTTTATAGTACTCATTAATCATTAACTAGCCTCTTATGAACTAATTTTTATTCTTTATACTAAGCCTCTAAGACTCGGTGTAAAGAATAATATTTCTCTATTCTTTACCGTCCCCTTTTATCAAACAGGCATCAGACTTCTGAGAATTTTTGACTGGTGCATCTTCTTTATGAATGGAATGCACACCACCAATTTAAAACACAGATTATGGCTTTTTAATTCTCACTTAGAGGAAGGAGTTAAATGACACACAAATCTTGAACTGAGCCTTGATCCAGAACTGTCCTTGACCCCAGAGACTTCATCACTAATGTAAACTCACAAACCTGTTACAGTCAGAGATCATGTTAGGTGAAGCCGGCTGCTTTTTAGTTGCCTGGGCTGGAGCATGGGGGACTGGTGTCGCTTCTTGAAATCACTTGTACTTTGCCTTATCTTATGTTTGTAAGGTGAAGATGACCTCCTAGGTGACATCCATTTCAAACTGGAATTTCATCCCCAGTGTCATTTCCTAGATGGAATGAATTGGAGACAAATGTCAAGCTCTGTTCACCTGCTGGACCTGTACAGGTGTCCCATAATGTCCTGCTCAGTGTATTGGTGTGGGATGTGTCCAGCAACAACTTTCACTTGGGCACTTCTGATCCTCTGCTAAACAATGACTACAACAGTAGTCTAAGATACTGCTCAAACTACTGGAATGAGAATATCGATTTCATTTCTATCTGGGGATTAATCAGTGCTGATTAAAATCCCTGTTTTAAAAGGAAAACAAGATTTCTCTGTTTAGAGGGCATATGTATTCTATATTTGCTTCTCTTTACTTTATACTCTGTAAGAGTTCCAGTGCAATATTTCACCAAAAGGAAGGAGTTGGGATTTTATGTGATCTCATTTGCATGCACAGTGTAAGAATATATTTAACTTACTTCTTTCCTTTGTTAATATGTTTTACTATTAGAAATGATGGCTCATAAAAGATTGGGGTTTTGTACTGCAGTCTTCAATGTGGACAACCTGAAAAACATATTCCTGAAGTTTCTTTTTCACCCTTAAAAAATTGTTTTGGTTTTTATATGTCAGCATGTCTAGAAGAGTCATGTAACTACCATAGAATGGCACAATTGGGGAAACTATATTCTCCAGATGCAATAAAAGTTACTTCATTTTATTTCCTATTTTCCAGGGAGGAAATGACTTCTAAAAGTCTCCTATGATTTCGAAAAAAATAAAATAAAATAAGATAAATTAGTTCATGCAAATTATACATTTCTACAGCATTCCTTTTAATAAAAAATTGCCATTTTCAGAAGAAGTAAAAGAGGGATTTTCTAATTGCAATCTTCTCATTTAATTAGATTTAATCAGATAGTTTGTAGCGTACTGAATATGTACATATGGGTGTTCAATAAAATACTTATTACTCTCATCTCTCTTAAAGGTACATATAAACACTGAATGACAGACTACATTTCACCAAATTTACTATAATATTTTAAAATTAGAGGTAGATTTCAGTTCAGTCATGGTAAAAAGCTCAGTTTTGCTTCCATGCAAATGTTTGGAAAATTTTTATACAGCTGTAAGAATTTAGAGAAATTCTCAAACTTTTAGTTTGGTTAATTTTACAGTGGATACTATTTTTTGATAGCAACAGTAAAAATTTCCTGTGTGCTAAAACTAGACTTAAAGAGATAATGTAATTATAAAATAGCTTCAAATACATTGAAATACATTTGAATTCCTTGATGGAATATTCTGGAAATGTGCCTTGCAATCTGTGGCAATTTCTATTCTTTCAAAAAGTTGAAATATATTTTAAAACATACTTTACCTGAAATAATATTTTGTCTATTAGCTAGCCTCTTGCCTTTGTTAATTATTTGGACTGTATGAAGAGGAAGAGATTTAGCTTAGATCCATGATAACTCCTCAAAGTCTAGACTCTGTGTAGTACATACTGCCTTTATGAGAATCTATAAAGCTCTTCTCTTACATTTCACAAATTCTAAAGTCGTCCTGTAATACAAAATAGGTATTAGATCCCCTGGAAAGAGCTGTTTGAAAATCTTGTAAAAGAAAGCCCTTCCCCCACCCCCAAGCATTCA
The DNA here is from genome assembly GCA_039654755.1 of Calcarius lapponicus. NCBI lineage: Eukaryota > Metazoa > Chordata > Aves > Passeriformes > Fringillidae > Calcarius > Calcarius lapponicus. Next base: position 48,879,577 of record CM077462.1, on the reverse strand, counting down.
TTTGTTATACTTCTAAGGGGTAGATTTTCAGGGAAATGCTCTCCATCTGTATTTGAAGAATTAATCAACAGCTTTAGATGGATTCCATTTTCTTTGAATCATCAAGGAGAAAGTGTTTAAGGCCAGCTGTCAAATCCATTTTTCTTTACTTAGGCTGGATAAAGTGAGCTTGTGATTTTCTTGCTGGCCTTGCACAAAAATGAATCTGCATATGAACACACTGAGGTTTTGGAAGAATTAGGCTGATTTCTGCAGACTAGGAAATGCAAGCAGCATTTGGAGAGTTGTTGAATTTTTAGCTTGACAATCTGTTGATGAATGAGTTGTCCTAAAGCTGTTTAAGATCAAGGCCCAGAAGGAAATGTCTTGATATTAACGTGTGTCCATTTTTTACAGTGCTATTAATGCAGTGCAAAAGACAATATGTGTCATACAATTTCTTTTCAAGCTGGCATATCTTTATTTATAAGAAAATTATGAGATGTGTGGCATGGATATGTAATAATTTTCCTGTTTTCTACATCTCCTTGTCATCTTCTGGCCAGTAGAGAGGTCCTAACAACAACCCAGGTTTATGGTTACTCTTTCCCACATGCCTCAGTTTCCAGCCTCATGTCATTAATCCAGCACCAAATCAGGGAAAGGCTGAGGTAGAGTTGGGAAGGCTCTTGGTCATACATGTGCTCCCTGAATTCCACCCTCTTGCCAAAAGGTAGGATCACATTCTCTACAAGCTTGAGTCCTAATATCAGTTTGTCCTACCTATTTTTAAAAACAACCAAGAATAGAGACTCCATAACTTCATGGCCAGTGCTAGTTACCAGTGTTTACTACATTTATCTTTAGGATATGCATCAAGAGCTAATACAGTAAACTCCTTTGATTCTGCTTAATTCTATTAGTTTTCTATTATCTTTTGCATTTTCTTCCCTATTGATTAAAAAAAAAACAAAAACAAAAACAAAAACAAAAAAAAACCCCCACAATCTGATCATTGAATCTTTTTGTAATTATAAATTCAGGAACAGCTTTATACCAGCCAAGTTCTCCAAAGTGCCAAGTGGAGCAGGGGGACTATTTTAACTGGCCTATATTTAAGACTTCTATTTATACATCCCCGTATGATGTTTTCCTTTTTTGCACAATGCTGATTCATGTTCTTCTCGTCCCCTGTGATTCTCAGAGCGTTTTCTGCTGAGCTGCTGCCAAATCATTCATCTCCCTGCCTGCACATGTGCCCAGTCAAATGTGCCTGCCTCCGTTGAACTGAATTGGCATCGAAGGGAAAGGTCAGGTGGTTTCCACACGGTTGTTTGGACCACTCTGAAACCTGAGCCACTTCACTGGTAGCCTTGCAGTCCCTCCAAGCTTGATATCAACTGGAAAATGAAAAATGTGGTTTCCACTCAATTGCTCCATTGATTAGAGTTTCAGTTGCTGGGCAGCCCTTCTGCAGAGCAGCAGTCAATACCTCCTCCTCCTCCTTTGGCAGGGAAAAGCTGATCATGACTTTGAGAATAAAATTTTCCAAACACTTTTGCACTTATTCCACAGATGTTTTATCTAGACCATTTTCCCTTCCTTGCTTGAGGGAATGTGAGCCTGTGTCAAATATTCTGTGTACACAAGACATATAATAGCCACTGCTTCTCCTCTAGCTATAAGGATTGTTGCCCTAGCTCCAAATGGTTTTCACTTCTCTTTCAGTTTTGAACAGCCAGCATATCCCAGACAGAAAAAAGGAAATGAAAGTAAACAGGGAAGATCTTTGCTTCAATCAGTATATTGCCTCCAACATCTAAGTAATGTGTTTAAGAATACCATACAATGTCTAAACTGACTATCCTTATCCAAAGGTGTGCAATAATTCATTGCTTACTCTTGAGAAATTTGAGGAATCACTGTGCATTAACTGCTGGAGAGGTGACACTTATCAGCAGGATGAGCTGGTGGGGCATACTTCACAGAAAAAAAAATAACCTGAGTAACTGTGCTTAGCTAACAGATGATAGCTACTGGAGGTGACAATAACAGGTCATGGCACAGCACCAGGAGACCTGAGAACACCTAAGGAGGAAAAAGTCCAGTGGGCTGGGCTCCAACAGAGTGCCCATAAAACTTCCTATCTTGTGGGAGCTCTCTGCTGTATTTGGCATTACCACAGCTGGTCCTGGAATATCCCACTACAGACTGGTGTATGAAGTCCAAGAAGGAAACTGATGGCAAAAAGCTTAAGAAAATTAAAATGGATGAGAAGACAAGAAAATTCAGTGAAAACTCAAGCATTTCAGACCACACAGCTGAAAAAAAAGAGTGGTTATAAGGTGTTTGGATCACAGATTAACTATCTGCCCAAAGAGCAAACCAGCAGAGATCTTGCAGAGAAAAGGTTTGTTGGTGTTGTAAGTTGAATCTAGACAAGTACACTTAACAAATAATGAAACACTTATCCATTGAAAATGTATTTGTGCTGGGGTCTCCATCAATGGCAATTGTGAAAACTGGACTAATTTTCAAACTAGTTTGTTTTTCTAAAAGTTGGGCTGTAGCTCAGGAGTCGCGTGATTTATGTCCTGACTTTAGTTCTGTTCACCCACAAACAGATCAAATGTAATTACCATGTTTCAGTGTGGTTAGTAGTTGTTGCAATGCTTTTCTCTAAAATTCAAGAGAATAGGTTGAATAGCAGAGCATCTCTGTAGAGGGAATCCAGGCACACCTGGAGACAATTGCTTTTAAAGGAAGGTAGAGAGAAGGAAGAATCAAAGCAACCTGTGAGGTGAGTAGCACATAGTGACACCCATCAGATCCAGAGGAGGAACACAGAAAAATGATCAGGCAGGCTGGAACACCTGTCCTGTGAAGTAAAAACTATGAGAATTGGGGTTGTTCAGCCTAGAGTAGAGAAGTCACTGGCAAGGCCTTACTGCAGCCTTTTGATTTATAAAGGAGGCTCGTAAGACAGAGAAAAACATTTTACAAGAGTCTGTAGGGGTTATGGTTTCAGATTGGAAGAGGGTAGATTTAGGTTGGCTATGAGGAAGAAAGTTTTTGGAACAGGTTGCCCAGGGAAATAGTGGGTGCTAAATCCCTGGAAATGCTCAAGGCCAGGTTTGACAGGCATTTATGATTCTGTGTAAGTCACAACAGGGTTTCTGGGGAGCTAATGTCAAATGATAGCACCATATCCCCAGGAAGTTCATTTTTCCTGTTTCTTCTGGTGCAACATTTTGAATATAGTACTTCAAATTTTACTATGCACTGTCATGCAAAATCAATAATAGTAAGTATGTAATTAAAAAGATTACCTCTTTCAAACATAAATAGAGCTGCTTGGCTATCTTAAGAACACTTTACTAAGAGCAATAGTGGAAAGTGTAATGGCTAAAGGATGATAACCCCAGAGGGCAGAAGCTTTTTAAGAAGCCATCTAAGAATCCTTTTAACCAAAAATACTGAGCAGTTTCTAAACAGCTTTTTATTGAATTTTCAGGAAAAATAACGACACTCACATTAAGATATCTTACTTTGTTGAACATAGTTATTACCACTCTCTGTGACCCAGTAAGTAAGACATACCTAAAAGGAAGGATATGTGAGTTCCAAATCTTACTTCAGCAGCTGTGAGTACCTGTTATAACCTATGGAACACCTCTGACAAGATCAGAGCAGCCCTCCTGGGATATGCAATAGCATTGTGTTGGAGCTTCTGGGAGGGGAGGAGTGAGAGAAATGCTTTCAAATGCTGGAGAGCTTTGAAGGTGGGTTGGTTTTTCTCATTAGACTCAGCCACTGGAACATTAAAAGGCCTACAGCCCCTTCACTATTGTGAATTGATGGCCTCATTCCTTAGATTTTGTAACATATGACCCATTCTGGTCAGTGACAAAAGAATAAAAGATGGCGTGGGGTCGTTCTGTTTTTTTTCTGATGGATATAAACCAATGACTCTTCTGTACCTTTTTAGTTCTGAACCAGCAGCATAAATTGCTTGATTTATGCAGTTCTGCCTTTGGCATTGTCAATACAAAACACAGCTGAGAGTTGCTAGAGAAGCCTCTGCTGGAGCAGTTTTTCACCCCCTAATGCCACAGAGCAGATCTCACATCAAGAAGAAGCTTTAACAGTCAGGGACCTTCTTTTCATTCTTTGTGTTAGGCAGCTGGGTTCCAAGTGCTCATTTACTCACACAAAATCATGGAAAAATATTAATTGCCTACAGAAGATTGTCTTTTGCCACTTTCTGACTATTTTTTCCTCATTCCCCCTATTTCCTTCCTACACCCCTCCTCCCACACTAATTTTTGCAGCTTTATGTGAACAGAATGTGTTTTAGACTGTTAGCAAGTGTGAGAGCTGCACAGAGCAGCACAAGGTTTAGGAAAGGGTCCATTTGCCATCTCTTTTAGAGAGCTAACTGCTGTCCTTCAGCCCATGAGGCATCCTCCCTTTCCAGCTACCACAGCTCAGACTGAAGTGACAGACACAAGTTCCTCCATTCCTCCATTCCTGATCTTCCTGGATAAAAGGAGAGAGTGTAAAAATTAAAGCCATGTTGTGCCAAACCTGAAATGCAAGCAAGTTTTTAATCAGTGCACTACTGAGGAAAAGAGTGGCAATGCATGGCTTAGACAAGCTAGAAAGCCACAATGCAGGTACCCAGCAACTTTGCAAATTTTAGCAAGGAGTAGGAAAGAGATCAGTCTGTGTTGTATAACCATCTCTCTGTAATATTAAAGATATGCATTTTATCTAGCAATGGCCAAGACATTTTTCTTATTCTTTCAAAATATTGAGTGAATTCACAAATGACTTTCAATAACCCATTTGTATTCATTTTCTTTTTCTAAAATAAACTTGTATAGGAAAAAGTATGAATGCCACATTCATTACAATAGAAGCTTTTGGAAGACATAGTCTGCCTGATACATTTCTTTACACCCAAAGAGTATGATAAGATAAATTCTATTTTCAAGTTCCTGAATTGTATAACAGCCCCATTAATTTCAATAGCTAAGCCACAGTAAAAAGCATTTCCTGTAAACTCTTCTAGTTGTTTTGATGTACAGTCAAAAAACTTACTGGAGATTAAAATGCAATCTGTGCATTTTTTGGAGTTTTTCATTATATTCTGCCAGTTTGCTTTTTTCCTATAATGCATCAAAGTATAAAAACCCTTATATCTGTGACAAACAACAGCAAACAAGTAGTATTTGCAGACAACTTTTATTCCAGTCTAAAGCCACCTAACTTTGGCCACCTGTTTAGAGCTGTAGGAACAATAAAGTTCCTTCTATGTTGCATAAAATACTCTAAATATATTCACTATCAGCACAAACCGAGAAATTAGGAGGAAAATGTTGAGACTGTATGTATCTTTTGTATGAGCAAAAAGCATAAAAAGTCTCATATTTGCAACTTCATAGCCTAGCCCAGTGAGAATATGAATTCTCCTTGGATGCAAAATGGGCATGAGGTGAACTACTACACAACTGGACTAGAACAATGTGAAGCCCGTGGCTGGCAGTGACCTTGAGGAGATGTAACATTATACATCCCATCTGTACACCTACTGGAGGTAGGGGAATACATAAGGGAGCTCTAGTGTCTCCAGTTAGTAGCACTGGGTAGAAGCTTCTGCACCTCCTGTTGAAAGTGCTTGACTTGCAGACCCACTTGACAAAGGGGGAGTTCCCAGTTCTGCTCCACTAGAGAGCAAAAAGTATTCTTTTAATACAAAGAACATTTTCATAGAGTTTTTCTTAATTTGCAACACATTCAATGAAATGTGTAGTTTACATTTAAAACTAGACTTTCTATTCCCCAAAGCAATGGAGAAAAATAATGGCAAATCTATTTTGGCAATCTAAAACAAAATAAGAGTTTTCGTTACTTTTTTCACACGTTATTCCTATTTTCTGTTTCTTCTTCAACAATTCAGAAAATCAGATTTTGCATTAACACAAAACTAACCTGATAGTCCTAAAGATGTTCAGAGTGGAATTTTCTCCACACATTGTGCAGTATTTTCTTGGCTATATTCAGCACTCAATATCTGCCATGTATGGAAGCAGAACTAGTACCATTGTTATCCTATCTGGGAGATACAACAATTTCAAATCCAAGAGCATCCCTAATTATATGATGCTTCTGTAGTCTTGCCGTCCTTGTCTTTTGAAGGTACTGCAAATAAAGCAAATCCTTTCAACTAGTGCAAACACACACAAAAATCATCTGTGGGACACAGCACAGCCTCATGACAGGAGAACCTTATCATACTTGAGGGCAACGGCACATTTCTCTTCACCCTGATTTTTTTTTTTGCTGGAATTCCTGTTAGCAGCAAACCTCACAAAAAAAAAAAAAAAACAAAACCCTAAACATGATAAAACAAAGTTCACAGTTGAATTTAAGCTACAAATTGGAGAAAATTCCAGCTGCAAGTGAGAGGTGATTGAGATTTTTTTTTTTTTTTTGGCTGGCTTGTCTATTTTCTGCACCTTAAGAAGTTTATTCTGTAGAAGCTTGTTCAGCCTGACTGGAACTGAGTTTGTGAGAGGCATCAAGGAATATGATCAGTATCACTGAGTAAACAGAAAAATGAGTTCTGACTATTCCTGTACACCTCAAACACCTTCTGTGGAACACAATACATTTTAAGTATTTTTTCATATGCCCTTGAGATTACAGTAGAAGTGCAATTGTCTATAACTCAAAGTATAGAGTAGCACCACTCAATATTTATGTTGGAAGGGACCTCTAGACCCAGTGCTCAGGGCTTTAAACTGAGAGCAATTTGCACAGGGCCTTGTTCACCTGAGATTTGAATATTTCCATGGAGGCCCATTCCACTTGCTCTCAACAGAGCAATCTGTTTTCCTGTTCAGTGAAAAGAAAATGCATTTATGAAAGGAACTAGTTTTTTTTTCATGTGTTTGCACAGTATCTAGCACAGGTATACTTCAAGTGTATGGATGCTATTTCCCTACAAGTAATCAAGACACAATAGAAACGCTATTGAAAATGCATTCAAATGCATTAATTATTTATATACTCCTGCATTTTCTCATATTTATCACAGAGAAAGTCAAGATTTAACTGGAAGCAATGACAAGTTCTGCCCTATGTGCCTATGAGCTCTCTCTGTTGCGGTGTTATATCCACTGCTTGCTCCCAGAGTTCATTTGCATGACACTGAAAAATCTCTTTTTCTCATACTGGCTATTAAGAAAGAAAGGCTATATTTTAAGACACTAACTTTCAAAGTAAGCTCTTTTGGGACCATTTTGCTGAGTCGGAACTCGTTAAAGTCCAAAAAGTGTACACAATCAAGATTATCACACTACCAAAACCTGCTCATTCTTGGAAAATTCCATTAATAACTTGACTCAGATCTGAAAAGACTTATGTCCCAAACATATCTCTGGAGCACAAGGCCTCATTTCACACTTACCTAATGTTTTACTGGGGCATGCTGAGCACCTCCAGCTGATGGTGAGCCATGGAAAATGAATGCACTCTGTGTATGACCATAAGTCTCCCAAACCAAATTCTGCTTGGAACAGTCCAAGGTCCTTTGTTTCTAAAAGAAGTGTCCTTGTGTGTTTGCTGCAAGCCAGGTTTCTCAATGGTTTATCACACTAGTAATTTTCCATTTAAATTAATGGAATAGTAGCAACATTTACTTTAATGGCTGCCATAATATGCAGTATCATTTCTTTTGTTAGTCCCTTCAGAGAGCTAATCTGCTACAGCACGAAATTATTCCAAAAAACTATTTATGTTAATGGTACTTAATGAAAGATATTTCATTTTGCTCTGCACTTCTTGGGAAATCTGCCGGTCTACTATCCAGCACAGTGTCTGCCTTTATTGATACGCATCTTATATGGCAAAAGAAGAGGGCGGTTTTATAGAATTGGTGGAATTTTACTGCCTATATTTTGGGTTGTTTGGTTGGTTTTTGTCTGCATTCCTTCTGCCACGTGTGATGCTCAGAAAGACATTAGTATAAGGGAATATGCTATTCACAAATCCCTCATTTGTGCTAAGAGGCCAAGAATGGAGGAAATCATGAAAATGTATATTCCAAAATAACAGGGATCTTCCAACCCCATGACAAACAGCTACAGCCACTAGTCAATAGTGATTGCTTTACTGCAATAACTGGAAAGATGTGGAGCAAACTCAGTGGTCACAGACAAAACATGAGACCACCAAAATGCAGCCATTTCTGGACTGGTTTCCATAATCAGAATATACATTACATCAGCAATCACATAGAAAAAGACCTAGAAAACACTGAAAATAACCAAATTTATATGGTAAGGTCCCCAAGACTTTGAATGTCATCTTGAAATACATCATTGCACACTTTAATTATTGTCGTATCTGCAGGTTCCAGTCAAATAAAGGCTCATTTCTTTCAGGTTTTTACTGATTCAATAAATCAGTATTCTGCTTGTAAATTCGTAATCTATACATAATCTAGAACCATTTGGTTTCAGGCTATTTGGCATGAAAGTGCTGTGCTGTTTTATGTTATTGGTCTTCTCCCCCTTGAGCTGGAGTCAGTAAACAGATGGCCAAGGACTTCATGAGAAAATGAACCAGAGGCAAGAAACATATTCATTGAGGCTTATTCAATCTCTGATTTATTGATCTGGTGCATCAGAAGATGCAGGGACCCTACTGTGACCACTGAAATGAAAGTAACATCAAAATCTTCCACTATTCAAAGTGCATATTTTCTATGCAGCTAAATTAGCTACAAGCATCTACACAGCGCAAGCTGCCTTTCTTCTGAATCTGACCTTCACAGGGCATTCTTTATTAAATAGCTATTCTACATGTAGAAACTATAATGGACAACATACCCTAACATAACCTACTGAAGGTTAGTGCTTGCAGAGTTAGAACATTATTCAGTTGGTTCTAATTTTCTCCCACGTTCAGCCCTTGGTTCCCAGCCATTCCAGATATAGAAGAGTTCATTAAAAAAAAAGAGAAAAACACCCACCTTTTACCTTTTTGTCATAGTAGTGTTTAATGAACTCTAGGCAGAGACTAAAATAGGTCTGAAAAATACCAGGTTTATGAGTGATTATCTCAGATACTTGCGAATATGCAAGGCAGGATCCTTAATGCCCTGTGGAGTTCAGCTGCAGGAGGAGGGAACAGTAAAGTACTTCATTCTCACAGCAGCCTGTCTTATTTATACACTGAAGTTTTGCTGTGGAGTTTTAAGACACACCTTTGAGGCATCCACATGTTCGTGGGGTCACACTGCAACAGTGGGGATTTAAGGAAACTGGAAGCAGTAATAAATTCTCTGTCCTTTTAACTGCCTCCAAGTCAACAGAACTAAGCCAGCAGAAGCTGCTGCCTATAGCTTTTAAGGTCAGCGAGATCCCAGTGTGCTGGTCTCTTACATGACACAGAGCACAGAATATCCTGCCTGCAGAAGAAATTTCTTTTTGTGCTAAAGAATCTACATCTGTCAACCTGAGTATCCCTGCGCATTTCAGAAAGATGTGTGCTCCTGATTACAATTCCCAGGCAGTTTTCCATTTTCCAAAGTGAATTATTCTCCTGATTTATTAATCAGTGTGATTGTTAACATGTTTCATTTTACTGCCAATCTTAATTTTAACAGATTTAATAACTGCAGACTCACCATCTCAGAAATGGGGTTGGAAGGGACCAGTAATGATTCAGAGTTAAAATAACAAGCAGTTATAGCATAGGCTTACATACAAAGACTTTGTACCTGGAGAATGTAAAAACTTATACTTACAGAAGGGAAATCATAGCAGTCACCAGTTTATTATATACAGTTCTTATGCAGGCTCGGTGGAAAGTGAATTTACCTTGTTAGAAACAAGAAAGCCATTAAAAGTATGTGATGAAATAAAGTGGGTTTCCTGCACATAATTCATAACATAATGGCTGCTGTCATAAAATGGAGCTATTTCAGGTCTTGACACATGATTATTACTTGTATTAAAATGAACATATTTACTTGATAGGTAAAGAATGTGCTATTATCTTAAAAGATGGATGTTATTATATCTAACCATCAATATTATTTCAGCACCTCAATAAAAAATCTAACATTTTTGTATTTCTCAAATTTTGTGTAAGACGTGTTCAATATCCTGGAAACATCTTGTACAATTTCCTCCTGCTTCTGTAGAAGTGTCATTTTAAATGGGACTTCTAATTAGGTCAAACATGCTAAAAAAATCTGGAAAGGCTGAAATCCTGCCTAAATGAGGACAGCTCTTCTTTGATGTGGTAATTAAGTTTTGGTAGAACTATAGCAATAATTCAGAAGCTTGAAGAGCAGAGACAGAAAATGTTTGAATGGTCAAATGTTTTATTAACATACTGAGTAGAAAGGAAAAAGAGCAAAGAATTTAATGGTAGGGAAAAAAAAGAAGATGAAAGAGAAGAAATGAAGAGAGGACAAAATACTGTGAAGGAAAAGAAAAACAATGTAAAGGAGGGAGACACAAGGAGAAAAAATGGAGGTGTGAGAAAAGGAAAATAGATGAGGAGGAGATGAGATCTGAATGGAAAAATGGAAAGTAAAATGAGATGGAAGCATGTGACAAGAAAGAAAAAGTGAAAAATTAGGTTTATTTTAAAAAGTGTGCGTGTCAGCCATAGCAGCATCTGGAAGGTGAGGAAATTCAAAGCAACAATAGCAGAGGTGACAATTATCTGCTAGAGCAAAGCCTTCAGTACCTCCTGTAGGAAAACTAATAAAATGTCCAGATAACCATCTGTGTATGCTCACAGCTTGACTGCAGGAACTCTTGCCATCCCTTACAATAATACAGTCTACCAGCATCTGCTTGAGGTAGGCATCATTTCTTGTCATTTCTCCACTGAACAGCCAGTGATATGGGAACACAGTGGATTTTTGCCATTCACATACCACCATGCAATATGTTTAGTTGTTGCCAAGATCAGAACTCAGATCCAATAACTCCCGGGCTTCCAGCTCATGTTCATGCTCTGTAAAAAAATCACTTTGAATCATCGCTGGACAATAAGAAGATTGCTATCAGGCAATCTTATCAGCAAAACCATCTAACATGGACAATTTAAAGATTTCTTTGTATGGCACCAGCTACAGTAATCATCTAAGGATGGTGCTGTGTGAAAAATACGTAACAAATTAGCAGTATCAAAAGCTTTAAAAGATTGCCAGGCAACCATGGGTTTGCATCATTCAGAGATTGCTTCGTGCAAAGGCACTTTATTCTGAGTTGGTTGATTACAGCCTTTCTCCATCACCCATACACATTAGAGCTGAAAATGGGGTTACCACCTGCCTGCTCCATTAGTAGCAAGACAATTCCTGCTTTTCATTCTTGTTTTGCATACTCCAGGCTGTGCCTGAGAGTGGGAGAAGAGAAAATTCAATAGTGAAGCCTAATTGCCATTTCTTTATGATTTGAGCTGGAAAAGCTGTTGCACAGAAAGCAGAGAAGTACTCAGTATCCCTGGGATAAGGATATTAGAGAACTAAACCTTTCAAACTAGGCTCTGTGTACATCCTTCTTCCATATCATGATTAGCTATTCTGAAAGAGGCTGACATGAGAAAAATAGGACATCTCTTCATACCAGAATTTTCAACATTAGTTGAAATAGCTTCCTGTTATTACTTCCATTGCCACTTCTTGTTACCATTTTTGTGATCCTTTTGGATTTCACTCAGTCTCATCATGGTAAATCCTTTTGAAAACTGGCCTGCAAGTTCTGATAAACTTCAATTTCATGTGCAACCATGTCATTGGTATGGTGAGACTTTCAACTTGTGCCTCCTGAAGCTTAAGATTACTGGGAAAAGAAACAGTGATCAGCATGGACAAGACGACAAACCACATCTGGACAGTATCTAGATCTACTCTCTCGGAAGCATAAGGTTCACAAGCAATTCTCTCTAAAAGAGCTGGTGAGCAACCATCAAGAACAGAAAAAACATTTGAAGGCCCTCAGTAACTTTGACATCCAGGGCAAACAGTTATTAAACTTAAGACCATAGTTCTAATCTGGTATTCTGATGTCTCAGAAGTAACAATAAAATTTAAAATATCTTAGTTTTCTCTTCTTCCACCTTGCCCAGCAGCAGGTAGAAATTAGCCCCCTTCACATTCAGAACTATATAACTGGAACCTAGGAAAATCTAGCATTAAAAAAAACTCTCAAGGCTGAGAGGGTGTCTTACTTTTGCATACAAATGTTACAAAACTGAAATTAAGATGATTACATATTGATGGAAAAAGAAGCATTCAGAATCACATTAGGGATATGGCATCATTTGAACGATCTTAAGTGTCAAATCAAGACACTTCATCTGTGCAGGCTGCTTCAAAGCTGTTGATCTCACAGGTTTTGCCTTTGCACAGTGAGCTCCGGCCATTTTCAGGGATTGACATGCACTGAGCTGCTGATGATTTATTATTATTTTAGAGGGTTGTAGTGCAAAAATTTTTAAAAAGTGGCAACATAAGGCAGGTCAAAGGGGCTGCCAGCAGAACTATTGCACATATATGCTTCTCTACATGGACCAGGGAGACCATTTCACTAATATGCACTGAGGTAAGGTACAGTTAAAAGGCCTAAACATTTGGCTTCTATAGTACATTCATATTGTTCTTACATTGTTTTGCTTCAAATACTTGTTTTTAATATTTTTCAGTATCATATGTATATATAGACATATAGATATAGGTATATAGATATATCGTTCTTCACTGACTGGTTACAATCAGAATACTTTTCCATCTGTTGAACTTAAAAAGAAATACACTTCCTGAGAAGAAGGAACAAGAATCACCATGGTAGTAAATTCACTTGAAGAAATTTAGTATACAATTAGTAAATCAATGCTAATGATGTTAAAAATGTAGAAAAACATTGTTCACAGTCACATTTTATCTTCTGGTGGAACAGTATTGGCTGCACCAAAATAAAAGAAAGGAAAGGGAAAACTTACATAACAAATAACAGACAATAATTATTAACTACTTCATTACTGATTACAAGAAAACAAGACACAGCCTTACACAATACATTAATTCTCACTTTTAGTTCATGCAGAAAAAAAATCAAATGCATTTGCATATTTTGAAGCAGAAAAGAGCGCCCACAAAGCACTGATTCAAAAATATTTTTTCCTGAGGACCCCAGTCCTATGTCCTCTCCAATCAGTGCAACGTTGAAGTGATGGCATTGGAAATACATTGTCCATATGTGGCATCAAGCACTCTACAACTTAGATGTTGTTCTCAGCTAAGGGACTTTCAAAGTGATCTGGATGTGCACAGCCTCCAAAGCAAACCAGACAGTCCCTTGGTCATGGGTTGGACTATCCTTAAAGATCCCACCATACACTCCAAATATAAATTTTAATATTTGGGGCATAAAGGCCAAAGGACTTCCAAGAGGCCACTATAACTATTCTAAGTTTGGGTGTTTTGGTTTTTTTTTTTAATCTTGAGTTAGCCTGAAATGTATTTACCCAAGTTAACAATTAATGGGATGAGAGTGGTTCAGAGTCCCAGTAATCACTGAAGCTAAACACACTTTGTACACACTTTGTGTACAGATCTTGTTTTCTTAGTCTTGTCCTGCTTCACTGACTACAATGCAAAAGGAGCTTTATAGATATCTGCTCTTGAAGTCACTTTTTGATAAGACTGCTGGCTACCTTTTCAAGATATTACTTTGAAAAAAATCACTGAAAATTATAAGTTACCCTCAAAGTGTTGAACTTCAGTTTATCCTTAGGAAATTAAGCCATTACTCTATGGCACATTACTGCAAAGAGTAACATAGTTCTACTACTTTCATTTTGTGCTTTGTTGTTGTATTTGTTATTATTGGTATTTCTTTTTCTTCCTATGCACAGGTGCTTTTTAAAGCTCACAGACTTTAATAGCATTTTCTTGTTAGATAAAACCTGTGAATTGTGATAGGAGTTTTATAAGAGCAGCTAAATAAAATGGTTCTAGCAAATAGATTCAGGTTTTCCCAGATCATCACATCTAAAATTGGAAAAATGAAATCTCATAAACAGTAGAGAGATATTGTTTTTTTTATATCATATAGTTTTGAATTAACAGAAAATGTTGGGCATACTTCATACCCACAAATTAAACCACCATATTTATTTTAAAATAAATTCATCAAAAGTTATTATGTCTATATTCTAGTATTCCTGTAGTCTTCAGTAAACCTGAATCTCTCTTTTATTATTTTGTTCTAGATATTTATGAGCTGCATATTTAAGACAATTAACTTCTTTGTATTATCCTCTGCTTCTCTATGGATTGTTGTGGAAAAATACAACCAAACTACAAGCACAATCACTGACCTCTGACACCTCACAAGTGAAGGATTTCAAGGAGCTGCTAAAAACTTGGGAAATGTTATTCACATTTCTTCAGTGTGAAAATACAGTTATATGAAGGTTAAAATGCTGGTTCACATTTACACTACAAGATAAAGGAAAGAAAGCCAAGCGTAGTCTTGTCCCTTAAGCGTAACTCTTCTCACCTTCACTGCTCTTGTTAACATCTGACACCCCTATGTAGCTGGAATTATATTGGGATATTTACCATAATTATGAGCTATCAGCTGCTTTAAATCAGAACTTTGACATTTTTTCTGGGCACTGCCTTCTTTCAAGATCTGTCCAGCTCACTTCCAGTTTCACAGAAAACCATCCTTTTGATGCGCTAGCAATTCTACCCATTTTACAGTGGGATCTCATTCATGATCCAGTGCTGATCTGCAATGAGTTCCATTCATTTTAAAGCTTAGAAATAAAGAGTTGATAATAACTGGGCTGAAGCTGCTGCAATAGATAGGGTACTACTTAGAGAAGGCAGGAGGCACAGTAGTCAGGCAAGCAGCTCAAGACAGAGGTGTTGAGGGAGTACAGGCTCTATTCCCATATCTGCCCCTAGAAAATTCTGTCACTTGACTTCCCTTTATTTCAATTTCTATGAAAGAGAAACAGAGGAGATAACAAAAAAGTAATTTGCAAGATCTACTGATAAAAAAATGTCCTGTGAGAGCTGAGTGTTACAAATATCCATACCTGCACCAAACAAAAAAGACTAAATCAGATTTTCTCTGGGGTCACACAGCACCAACCCCTGAACTTTTACTGAAGGTGTCTGTCATTCTTAAATCCTACTGTTGATAGAACACTGACAGACATCAAATGCAAAAAGAAAAAGAAGGGAAAGGACTACCTCCAAGTTTTTACCACTGTAAAAAAACCATTTCCTTCAGCCTAGTCAAAAATGTCCCTTGATGAAGCTGATAAGTGGAAACTTTTGTCCTTTCTTTGTGCTTCTTTTCTGGAGCTTTACAGTTTTTCAGAACTGCTAAAAATACTGCCAAGAGGATTCAGCCTTCCCATATCAGTCTCAATAATGCTACAGGCAAAACAAAAACCACTTCCTCATTCTTCCATTCCCATCCATGTTCATTAACTGCTTTAGCCTTCTACATTGCCATGTTCCCTATCAGCTCTTCAATGACTTCTGCAATGCTTTCACAGCTCCTATTTCTAGCTACAAAGCTTTGAATTCCCAAGAAGAAAACAGGTTTTAGAGTGATCCTTTCCTGCCAAGTACCTCACATTTCTAAAAGTGGCTGACCTGCTTTCACTACAAATTGTTCAAATTTTATTTGTGGTTTACTTCCGGAATGTTGATAGAATTGTTGGCAAGATGCATGGCTGCTATTGATTCCTGAGGAACTTCATTAGGAAAAAAACATCATTTGATGGTTGACAACTGCTCTTTCTGTTATCTTTTCAGGTGTTATAAAACATTCCTCTACAGCGTATGAACTAGAGAGAAAAACCTCATTGGGACATCTAGGGCATGGCTTTAGCTTTACATACATCTGAAGGTTCAAACCTGTGTGAGATCAAAAAGTCCCATTGTGAAAATATTTTCTCATCCAGATTTTAAGGTGGAGATTATTTCAGTTATGTCCAGCAGGGAGCTGATGTCTACGGTTTGCTCTTCTCAGAAATGGAGGAAGAAAATGGGGAAATCTTTAAAGCAGGCCTTTAAAAAATTATTTGGGCTGCCAGGATGAGGACCTACATTCCAGAAGACTGAGGACATCTGATCTGATGATGACTTTTTAGAGCATATCCATCTCTGGGTTTTCAACAGTGTCTGAATCCATCAGGTCATTCTGGGAACCCTGTTGAAATATGCCTGTATGCAGGCATACTGAAATATGCCTGTAGGCAGGCATACTGAAAGAAAGTTGGTAACATTTCCTAAGCCTCATTTCTTTAATAAAACCCAAGAATTAAGAATAAAGCAAAACTGCAAAATATTTGAGAATTAAGACACTGTGAGGATTATCTTTAAAAAATTATCCTCATGGATCTCTTTAGCTTTCTCTCCCCCCCCCGCCCCCCCCCCCCCCGCCCCCCCCCCATTTCATGATAATAAAAAATAAGGTTCTGTGGGGCAAGAACATATCTGCTTTGGTGCTTTACCAAGCTCAGTGGGGAGGAAAATCTGACAACCAAGTACTTTTTATAATAATTAATTACTTGCATCATCCACTGCTGAAGATTGTGCACTAGCCTTCAGCAATATGTATGAAAATCTTGGAGGTCTGAATTGAAATTCTCAGGAGATATGTTTTCAATTAAAGCTTTTTATGTTAATATTTCAGATACTTCAACAATAATTTGCTGAGGCATGGAGGGCATCTCTGTTATAAAGAAAGAGAGAGAAATAATTAATGTGCCCATTTTGATCTTGTTTACCTAAATTTATTTTCTTTGTTTTTTCTAGAAAATTTAACTGGCAAACAAATCAACAACATGTCAACAGCTGCTCTGAAGTTTCCTTAGTTACAAGAACAATCATGTAAAGCAAAATAATTCCACTCCACACTGTTACACGGGCCAATACAAGAAATTCAGCCAACTGATAGTGAGCTTTACTTTCCCCAAATAGTCTTTGATGTGTTTCAGTGCATCTCCATGAAGCAATAATTATTGCCAATAATTGGCAAATATTTCTAGTGCAGCAATGTCTCTCTAACCCAGATGAGACTCTAAAGCCCATTATGAGAGTCCATGTACACACAGATTGCAAAGATGGTCCCAGCTCAGAAAGCTTTCAATTTAAATCAGTAAAACAGACAAACACCAGGAGAAAAGCAGGACTATTTTGCCCTATTTTGCATGTGGATTACTAAAGCCTATGAAATTTATAGAAATGTGCAGAATCATAGAATTTCTTGGGTTGGAAGGGACCTTAAAGATCACATGGTTCCAACCCCCTTGTCATGGGCAGGGACAACTTCCAGGTTGCTTAGAGCCCTATTCAGCTTGGTGTTTAACACTTCCAAGAATGGGGCATCCACAGCTTCTCTGGGCAACTTGTTCCTGTGTCTTACCACCCTCTAAGAAAGGAATTTCTTCCTGATACTTAATCTAAACCTACTCTCTTTAGGTTTAAAGCCATTACCCCTTATCCTATCACTACATAACCTCATGCAAAGTCCTTCTGCAGCTTTCCGTAGGTCCCTTTTGGTTCTGGAAGGCTAAATTAACTACCAATGGTAAATTATGCAGGGATTTATCTGTGTTTTTACATAAAGACCCTGCTAAAAGAGGCAAAAACTCAATCATGCCGCGCTGGAGTGCACTACCATTGATGTGAGCACCTCCTTCCCCAGCAGTTTTGGAAATTTTGAGTTTCTTTGTGGAGCTGTAGAGAGCAGTTTGAGGTTGACCACAGACCATGATGTAGCTTGAGGTGTTTAGAGAACTTTACAGAGAACACAGGAATCTCCTGACCTTCCCAAACCCACTTTAGACCACAGAGGAGACTATCAGGCCATGCATACTGAAACTGAGTGTCTTTTCACACAGCAGAGGTGAGAAATCCTTACTAACTTTTTTATATTTCCACAATATTTCAGATCTGTTTTAAACCTAGGACTGAAATCAGTAATGCCAAGGACATAAATGCCAAGGCTGTTCTTGCTGTAGGCTGCCAAAGTTCATCCCCAAGAAGATGGGCACAAAATTCTCTGGGGCATATCACTGCACTGAGACTTATAGCCACGCTTGGGGCTAAATTCTGAGAATGCAGTTAAACATTTGAAGTGTTCTCTAACCTCAACCAAATCTTAAGAGAATTGTCAGTAAATAAGCTGAATATGAAGGTAGGCACGGAAAATCACTGAGTACCTGCCCTTCCTGCACTGTTCAAAAATCTAATGTAACACAATGTCCCTTTCTTTAAGAGGAATGTCTGGATGCTTGCTGTGGAGGGCATAGTCTGACTACCAATATTGCATTGCTTATAAAGCAAAAAGCATGCTGAAATCTTGGGACTTTTTATTACTTTTTATCTGTTTTTTTAACAGAAAATACTTAGTGACTTCTACTTGTGAAGAAATGCAAAAATATCACATTTTATACTAAGTACTTACTTTTAGATTAGTAATGAAAGTATACTTTGGAGTTTTGCAGATTCATTTACATACTTATAAAATCTTACAAGCATCTGGAATAAAAAATTGAATAAATGTTAAAAAATCTAGAATACGCAATGGGCTTTTTTCCCACTACCCTCTAGAAATAAAAAAGCCTATACATGGCATGGTCATAGACATCAGCTAGCTTCATGTGACCTAAGGATGGACTGGCTCCATCTGAAATAGAGGCTGAGGGAGAGAAGAGCTGTGAAACTCCCAATTCCTGCTTCCACAATGCAGCAATGAGAATTCAGCACAGCAAGCACAGCAAGTAGTTTCTGACTACGCGTGGGAGATGCAAATTGATCAAGAGACTTCCTCAGCTACTTTCCCCTTCCCTTTTTCATACCAAGTTTGTATCCATTCAGAACTAAATATTCATATAATAAGCATTCAAATGTGACAGAGAGCAAATCAACAGAGGTACACAGCTGGGAGAAAAATAATCCTTGCTCCTTTAGTTAAACCTTTCAGACCTATCAATGGAGAGCTCCAGTCACCAATATTGGGGGAACAAATTATTGCCAGACCTTGAGAGCTACCTTGAAACATGAGCTTTTCTTGCATGACTAAACTGCCTTCTCCTGTTCTACATTTGAATGATTCGGGTTTTCCACTGGTTCACACAAGACATTTTAACTCTAGCCCCCATTTATTTTCCTGGGGTTGAGGTTGCAGTGATGAGTCATTTGCTCTACCAATACTAGCAAGTGCCAAGTGTGCATCAAAGATGGTGTCCGTGGACTTTTCCTGTGCTTTTTACCTTACAGATCTCCTATTGTTGGAGTTCTGGATGACTTACCATGTCCTGAATAGTTGTATCAAAAAGTCTTTTTTAAAAAGTCTTTAAAAATTACCTGTTGCTCTAAGAAGAATATATTTTTGAATTTGTATAATTTTGTCTCATCCTAATTGCAACTTTGCAAAATGCTATCAGCTACAAACCAACATCCTTGCTCTAACATCTGAATTCTGAGATGTTTCAGTTAATTGCTTCTGTCTCATCCAACTAATCTCCATTACCTATTAGTTCTTAGAAATTAAATGAAAATATATTTTCTAGCAATTGTAACCCTAAGGTGGTACATATGAGAGGCAATTTAGCTTTCACAAAGATTTGAACTCAGGACAGAAAGCTTTGGCACTCTTTTGAGTGGCTGCTTCTCCATAATAAAAAATAACAACCACAAGCAAAAGCTGTGACTTCAAAGGTGTAAAAAGGGGTTAGAACTCACAAAAATACAAGAAACTTGTATTAAAATAGATGTACTTTTCTCAAAATCCCTGTGTGCCATTCACAGTGATATATTTCACAGAAATCCTTTTGCAATTTAGCAATCCCAGCGGGAGCTTCTTTCACACATGGACAGGAAGTGCCCATTGGCAGCTTAGTGGCTGACCAACACCTCTAGTTCGTGAATAGGTGACAGCTAAAACCATTTCACCATTGCAACCATTACTGCCTTATTCATCAAGTAATGGTCCTTTGCTGATCTGCCCAATTTCTTCCTCTTCCCTTCAAGTTTTAAATTGCTCAGACACAGGAAAAATTTTGCTCCAGGGTCAATTTAGGCACCAGTCTATCTGAAACACAGGCAGAAGGATTCATGCAGTTCTTTCTGCTGCTGAAAAAACAGATCATCTCTTTCTTTTCTGCTGTTGCTTCTTAAATATTTTTCAATGCTCTTCAGTATAAAATCCCAGGAGAAGTGATAAAACTCCACTGACTGATTCTTTTTATATATGCTAGAAACTTCTGCCCCTGGACAGAAAGCTGTATAGCAGGAAAAACATTTTATTAAAATTTGCAAAAACAGCCCAAAAGGAAGGTTGCTTGTCTTTTATGATGGCTGTTGTTGCATCTGGCTTGCTCAAGTCATCAAAGTGTTGCTCCCTTTTGGAAGATTGATGGTGGTCAGCAATATTTAGTGTGTAAGGCCCAGCAAATGTAAACATGCTTTCGATCAATGTTAATTACACAGGTAATTACATCAAATATGTAAATTATTCCAAGAAATCAGGTGTGCTTCCAAGACCATAACTGCATTTGTTCCAGCCTATTACATGTTCATGGGACTTTTCCTTGGCCCTGGAGCAGTCTACAGACACTTTACCACTCCCTTGGCTTCCACAATGATGGGGTATCATACAGGCAGACTGCTCAAAATCACCCCCAGCCCACACTAAATCTAGACCTGGCTAAGAGTGCAAGTCAGCCCTGGCCAAAATAGTAATGATTGTGCACAGCAGGAGGGGTGATTGCAGGTGCTGGAGCCTGTGGCCTGATACTGATTTAAGATTATCAGTGTAGACAGCAAGCCTCAGGAACCGGAACTGCACCCAGAATTTTCTTCTCACTTCCCAAGTGCAGTATTGGTGGGTCAGGACCTGGTAGCATTCTCCACCAGTCAGACAATCCATGAAATTAGCTGTATTACAGCTGACACCACTGCTTCTGCATTTCTGCTCCTTTTCTAGAACAAACCCTACTGTTTTAAGATGGTGATGTACTCTCAATCTCATCCAGTGCAGTCTAGTCCAATGCCATCCAGTCCCTTTCTGAGCAGGTGTAAAAGAGCAAAGTCTGGATTCCCTGCCCTCCTGCCCTGAGGCGTGTATTCCAAACTCTAAAAATGGATGTAGAAATGAACCCATGATGGAATAACTTAGAGCTTCCTACCACATAAAAAAATTGCATCCATTTAAATCACCTAAATTACAAGAGTTTATACTTCTTTGAGGACTCTTGAAATCAATAGGCTAAATTGAGAAGGACTTTGGCAAATGGAGCCCAACAGAGCCTATCTAAGGAGTCTAAACATGAGTTTTAAAACATGGGTCTTAAATTCAGTCAGGACTTCACTTTTCATAGTTTGAAAAGCAGAGAAGGTGGATAAAGCAAGAAGGAGAGTGTAAGATAAGTTGAGCATTGTTGATTTCCCCTCTTATCCATGGGAAGAGACGGATACTCTCAGATTTATAACAATTTGTATAGCAAGGCTTCTGTACCCAATACATTTATTTTCTTTTTTATTTTCAGAGAGGTATGGTGCACTTAACATGATCTTGTAAAACACAGCAATTCTGTATTGATGGTGTTTTTTCAGGGAGGGAATGTATAGAAAGAGATGCCTCCCCAGAAGAAGCTGTTTGATTGTGCTGCACTGAACAAGTCAAATCCTAATGAGCTATCCTGAAAAACAACATTGTTGTAGGGGATGAGGGAGGACCAGGAAGCAGTGACTGCCCTGGGACCACGTGGAAAGTGCTGCCACACTGTGCTGTTTGATGAATTCACAACAGTGTTCCCTGCAAGATGTAATCAGCCCTCTTTCAATTATTAACCTCTTCAGCCCAGGGTCACTGAGGCTGCAGGGCAGGTTTGCTGTCCATCCTTACCTGGTTCTTGCTGCACCCTCCACTCCCACCCAAGCTATGCTCAGGGCAGTTGCCACCATCCCTGAGCTTCACAGCTTGCAGCAGAGGACCCAGATGCAGGAGGTGAGGTAGATGTGACAAAGGCACAGCAGGCTCACTTTACCTGGATCAGCTTCACACAGCAGCACACATGGGCATGCGAGATAAGCAGTGCAGACCACAGTATTGAAATCATGTTGGCAACACTAATACAAATAGACTGCCTATCGCCCACACAGACAGCACCATTTGAGGGCAATGCCAATGCTTGCATGTTTGAAAGAAATGTGAAATTGCCCTAGTTTCAAGTGAATTCTTTCAGGACAGGTGAGTCTACTTCTCATCAGGCAGGGGCTGCCTGATTTATTACTCATTTAGGTGACATTTATATTACAATAATGCTCAGAAAGCCTGACCAGAACTAAGACTAAAATTATGCAAACAAAGTCCGTGAGGGTGCCAGCTTAGTTAATGGTTACTCCTGCCCTTCAAAACTTTTATTACTCTTTTTTCCTTTTTTTTTTTTTTTTTTTTTCTTTTTTTTTTTTTTCTGGAAGGCAGCAATTCTATTCTTAGCAACATCCCTATTCTATGCATGGTTCATCACCATGCCACCTGGAATAAATATTTACCTTATTCTTAGCCTCAGTTAAGATGAGTGTCTTCTGGCCAAGTGACCCAAGAGGACCCCAAACATAAAACATTCACTTTTGTTTCTCAACTTTTCCCTGAAACATAGACATAAAGCCAAAGGGGCCTCTGTGAAATCCACAAGCTAGGAAAGAGAGGAGAGTGCCCCCATGCTGGTCTCTGTCCACCACAGAAAACTAGCACTTCTGTCATCCTGATGCTCAGGATGGCACAGAGGAAAGCAGAGACAGACAGCTGGAGATTTCTGAGCAAGTTAAAGCTATTTTAGCTTTCCTACCAAATAATTCACATTATCAAAAGGTTTCAAGCCAATTGATGGCTCTACATTGGAGTCACTGTCAGAGATTGAAATGGTTAATAGCTTAATCATTGTTAAGATCACCAAAAGTCTTTTGTCCACTGTAGCAAACTGCAAAGAAACAGCTGCTCATCTGCTGAAGCCCACCCCTTTCTGAATATGTCTCCTAATTTGGATGGCAAAAGAAGGTTGAGATAAGAGAAGGTGCTGCTATTGTCCAAGTATCTCAGGTCAAAGGAGAGGAATGTATCCACAAGCCAAGGGTTGAACTGCTGACATTTGACCACTTGCAGTACCCACCCAGGTGCTGTAAGAAACTGGTGCTCATGGACCAGTACAGGAGTTTTGTGGACTCTTTCCCTCCACCACTTGATGGATACAGTCTGCAACCATTGAGACCAGAAGAAGAAGAGCAACAGGGTGTCATTGAAATCTACAGAGTGGTGACACATTTTTCTACTTAATGAAAAATACTTAATGGAAGTGGTGACACCTTTTTCTACTTTCTCCCCCTGGCTCCCCCCACCCTTCCTCTCTCTCTTTATCTCCCCCTCATTTACTTTTAATAAAAATCTGTATTATTGACTTGGGCCTATGGTGTTGTTTGCACCTTAATTCAGACAGAGGAATCTCTCTAATAATTGGATCATAATGGTCACCGCTGTGAGTCACAAGACATTTCTGCAAGTGGACACCCAAAAGGCAAAGTAGCACCTGAGTCAGCCACACACTCCAAAAGGTACAAGGCCTTGGTGCTTGTAGGAAGAGGGGAAATGCTCACACAAGAAAAATATCTTCCAAATTTTGAGAAGGGGTGGCTTGGAATAGGGACCAAGTGGATCACAAAAGTAACATATAATGTGACTGTCACCTGGGGAATCTTCTATAGATCTTCCAGCCAGGACAATGACACCCATTAATTATTCTTTGAGGAACCAAGGAACACTGCCAAGTCAACTGCCCTTGTCCTAATGGGGGACTTCTACTTGGCAGAAACTAACTGGCAGCATCACACAGCTGGTACAGCCCAGGCCAGAAGATTCCTAAAATACCTGGATAGCAACTTTATGGAACAGGTCCTAAGGGAAACTAACTCAGAAAGATGTCCTCCTTTGTCTGCTTATCAACAGAGTGGATCTCCTGAATGAAGTGGAGATTGGTGGCTGTTTTGCCCACAGTGATCACAAAGCAATGGAGTTTAGGTTGGATGTTAGAAAAAGGTTCTTCACCCAAAGGCTGATGGGCACTGGAACAGGCTCCCCAGGGAAGTGGTCACAGCACCAGCCTGACAGAGTTCAATAAGAGTTTGGACACTGCTTTCAGGCATATGGTGTGATTTGGGGTGTCCTGTGCAGGATCAGGAGTTGGACTTGATGATCATAGTGGGCTGGTCCCAGCTCAGCTCATTCTGTGCTTCTGTGATTCTACATTCAGCTACCTGCACCTTCTGGTTCACTAGTTCCTTTTCAGTTTCAGGCTGTAACATATGAAAACATAGTTATTTCTACCTAATAAACCATGACCCAAACTAAAAATACCTTCGTAATTTGATAAGTGAATTGATGCAGTGGATGACTGTCACTTCCTAGTGTGAGGAGAGAAGGGCACAAAACCTAAGAAGATAAAAAAGACAGTATTTTTATTTTCACTCATCTGTAATTCACATTTGGAGCAACTGAGTGCATTGCCTCCTGAGATACCTGGGATGAGAAAAATTATGACAAACTGAAGAGATTTAATAATAACCAAAACCCAGTGAAAATAAAAGCATTAAACAGATTCTTACAGTTAATTACTAGTGATCAGGGCAAAAAAATACTTGCACTTCTAAGAAACCAGTAAACACATGAAAAAGAATTCATAATGTTGTCAGATCACATTTAGTTGCTTAGTGACAATTTTATATGACCTGATGTATCACTAAGCAACATACTGCCATTCATCAAAATAAATGTCCCCCATTTTCATGAGTATATATCTTCCTCACACACAACTGTAAATGTGCATAAATGTGATACAAATATTTTTGTATTAGAGGAAAAGCAGGACATCTTTTTTTCCCCTGTTTTAAATGAGAAGGACAAATAAAATTGACGTCAAGGTTGGTAGCATGTGCCCATGAATCAGTACAAAGGAGTTAATGGCTACAGGGACAGCAAAAATATAGCAAGCTGACATTTAAGAGAGAACTGCCTTTGTAATTAAACTGCTGATGTGCAAACCTACAACAGAAAAAGTGATCACAGTAATAAGCCCTAAACAAAGACTGAGAATCAGAACAAACATGTCAATAACCTACAGGCAGGGAGTACATTAGAAGTGATTGTCACTGCCAGTAAGCAGTGCCTGAAAATGCTGAAGTTGTCAAAGGGGCTTTGCTTTTGTTGGCTGGGGTTGCTTATCTGTCTGTTCAGAGAACTCCTGTGTAACAACTTTCCACACTCTAGATGTAGGTAGCTGAACCAACTTAAAGAAATATAAATTAGTACAAATGTCAGCTAAAATAGCTGAATACCAAAGAAGGAGTCTCAACTCTGTTTATAAGGGGTTTGAGCTTGGCCCAAAGTCTCTCTGTCTCTAAGGAGATTGGACAGAATATCTGCATTGCTGGAAAGTACCTGCTGTGTACAGCAATCTGTGCCCAAAGGGCATGGAGTTATTTATCCTACTTGCTTGAATCATGGTATTAAGAATGATATATGAATTCAAGGTCAAAGCAGCCCACAGCTGCCAGACCATTTTTTTTTACTCCTCTGTTAAAAAACCTCTTTATCAGTGTTGGAGATGATTTTAAAACATCATCTCCATGATTTTGCACATTTTAAGTCTCACTATGTCTAAACCTCTGATGCCTGGGGTTTTAGCTTTTATCTTTTTTAGATTCTGTACTGCTTTAGTTTGTAGTTCTGAGCTTTATATTAGGGGACAGTATAGGAAGCTCTCTTCACAGAGTAGGTAGGCAAAACAATTCCTTCTCTAGCTGGGGACCAAGGACAAATTATCCAAATCTCAGGTCCAAGAGCATAAACAACAGCTGAATGAAGACATAAAAACAAGAAGGATGTGAGTTCATAATCTAAAGCTGTAATTGGACAATTAATACCATTATGCTAATGAACCAGAACTTATAAATGTGAGAGGCCTCATGACGGGTTGTCCATTTTGTGACCATTTTGGGTTCATCTTGGGTGTAGCCCTGGCTGGGCTCTTGTACTGCCCCAGGTACCCATTAAGGCCTTCTAATAAATATCTACTTTATCTACTCCGTCTAGCATCTGTTCTAGGTCAGCCTTCACAAGGCATCACCTCTCTATAACTTTTCACATCAGTTCTCTAAAGAGAGCTCTGGGAAAACACATAAAAAAATAACAGGAGCCTTTGACCTTGTTTTCAAAAGCAGAAGCACAGTTACTACACCTCCCCCCATCCTGGAAACGTGAAGTTAACTTTACTGGAGAGTGGGTAAAACCAGCTGTACTCAGTCTGCTCAACTCTGGCCAGAGCTGTCTCTTTTTGCCATCTCCTTTGCTGTTTGGAGAGGTACATCTCTAAGATCCTTTTAGGATAAGCTGGTGTTGGAGGTTAGGACAAACCGAGACAGCTGGAACCCCAAGGACCACCAAGGAGCTCTGCATGGGAAGAGCCTAATGCCCCCAGTTTAACAAGCACAATGGTGCATATCTGAACCGTACTTTGTGCTGCATCTTGTGCTGCTGTCCAAAAAGCAATCAAATAAACTCTCAGCCACCTCTAGAGCTGAATGTGTCTTGTCATTCCTCATTGGAGGCAAAGAGGTTGTCCAGGAAATGCCATGTAGTTGACATGAAAATAAGAGTTTTAACTGAAGTGTCCTTCATTGCAGTCTCTCCAGCTAATTTAGATCAGGTTGGTGTGAATGACAGAGGAAACCTACTATTATTTTTTCTCCTAACAGTACAAGGGTTCTAAAAATTACACGCCTCTAATCCCTCATTAGCTGGTGTTTTAAATTCCCAAGCTGTGTAGCTTGTGCTCAAGGAGAAAGTGACAAGAGAAGAGTCATAATCCCCGTGGCAAGAGCTGTCACCAAATACCTGCTGGGTGATAAATCCACTAGGTTTTTCAACTAGTCTTTTTTCATGCTTTCTGGGATGCACTCAAAATACAGAAAAATAAATTAAATTGACGCACAATCGAAAATTCATGGCATGTAGCATGACCTGTTTATACCAGCTGATATGTGATGAGTTCAGTCTTTACAAGACCCTTCACGTCTTAGACTAGAAAAAGCATAGATTGACAAGCTATATATATTCCTAAATTGTTTTTCTATCATTTTCTCAGAAAATGTAGCTTGCAGCCCTGCAGCTGGCTTGGAAACTGATCTTCCCCTGTAATGGCCACTAAGACTAAACTCTCTATGCAGATTTCCAACACATTAAAATGAAACTAATAAACCAGGCATCGCATTGAATAACACTCTCAAATTATTTGAGTTCAACATTCAACAGAACCAACTTGAGCTAACAATAGGTAGGCCAATTGCAAATGATTGCATTTTGCAAATGAACAAGCACAGATAAAAAGCAAAGATAATATCATCGAAAACATTTTGGCTGATAATCACTATAAGGTTTGCAGTATTTCATATTGTAGTGCATTTGTCACACATTTAGTAAAAGCCATGATGCCATAAGCAATATGACACTTACCAGCTGTGCACCTTGTCAGCATGAAAACACAGTGTGGTATAATCCCAGGCTCATGCTGGAAGAAACACTTACTAGGCTTTGAATCAAAATCCTCTCAATTCAGGGAGAAATTGGTAAGCAGCTTGTGTGGTTTTAAGGTATAAGCACAGAAGAGCTGAGGTTGGAAGGAAGCTCTGGAGGTCATCCAATCCAACCATCTTGTTCAAGCAGAGCCACCTGGAGCCAGTTGCCCAGGATCAAATGTGAACAGTAGGCATGCTTCAGTGGAGAACACAAAACATTGCATTCCCAAACATATATTTATCTATCATACAGATACAAGTGGTGATGGGGTCAGCTTTCTCAAGCTATGCTATCGTCTGCTTTTGACCTTGCTTGTGAGCAGCCAGCCCTTGGGGGAGCAGGGAAAGTTAATCATCTGTATGGGCTGCTGTTCTCCTTCTTGCTTTACATGACAACAAAGATATCAGATATCAGTGACTTCTTTTTTCTTGATGAAATGATCTTATCATCAAGCACTGAGCAGTGCAAGTTTTCCCATGGAGTACTATCCCACCCACATATCCCCCATCCTTGTTACTGACGGCTTGGGTTGGAAACCCCAAACTCAGGGATTTTCAAGGTCAAAGAGGATTTTGCAGCCACTGTGCAAGATCTGGATAACAAATAGATTCAAGAAGCCTTTACACTTCACATTCTACAATTTGAAATATTTTAGTTATGATAGATGAAGCTTTGCTAACTGATGCATCATCCCTGTAGAAATCAATGGCAACGCCTAATAGTTATAGAGTACCTGGTGTCACAGGGTCTTTAAGCTCTCCAAAAAGCAAAACACAAAAGCATAATAGCATTACTAGTGCTCATGAACTATTTCAGTTTACCCTATGGAGAGTTTTTCTGTCCTCAGATTAGTCAGTTATCCCCCAGAAAAAAAATATTTTATTTGTATAGCTTTATGAATATTACAAATAAACATTTTCATTTCTGCTGTTTCACAGGGTCTCACATCTCCAAGTAGCACGAGGAAACAACACAGACAGATCTGGAAATCTGTTGATACTGACTGCTGTCAATAGGGTAGGCACAACCCTCTGACAAAAAGAAAACCAAGTTTCAAGGCATCTCTCCTTGCAGCTTCTAGACTCCTGAAGAATTCATCACAAAAGGAAAACAAGAGTCTCTAGTGAATTGTGTTGTGTGGAAGGCTTACTGCTGTATGGTCCATGAATAGTGAGTGCATTACCAAGAAAAAATGTACACTGCCAGTGAGACAGTGCCTGAGAATTTCCCAGCAGGAACTCCAGCCCAACAATACTATAGATAGTATGAAAATTTTAGTATAGGAAAGGCTCTGAGGGAGATACACACACACATATATAAAATATATCATTATGGTATTATTGCATTATTGTATATACATTAACACAGTCCATGAGCCATTATTGTATATACATTAACACAGTCCATGAGCCATTGAAATCAGAATATTCATGAAGTAGGGTGTTACAGAATAATTTCCATTCCTAAGTACAGAATGCATACCAGGAAAATGCATAGAATATATCAACAAGAGCAGTGAGCTACACTAATGCAACTTCGTTTTACCAAATAAACATCAAAGAGCCAAATACAATGTTGCTCATGAAGCAGTTTTCTGTCCTTGTCTGAATATGTGTCTTTCCTTTGCTCGAATACTAGCCTCTGGAGTCCACAGAAATACTTTGGTGGTTGTTCCACTGAATAGATCACCTTTTTTCTGACTAAAGAGAACTAACAGATGTGTTGATATCAAGTCTAAAGTCACAGATTTGAATGAAAGCTGTAGTTTCCCACAGCTGATAGTTTATTACGATAATTTTAGCTACACAACCAGAAACAGAGGCTTCTTTACTGGTCACTGGAAAATGAGGCTCTTGACAAAGCTTTTTCACTCCACTGAGTAAAATGACCACTAAAAAGACGAGCTAGGATTCATCTGTGCCACGACTATGTCTGACACAGTCACCCTGTGCTCTGTTTGAAGTCAGTTCTGAGGGACAGGCACTTTCAGAGGATGATTCAGCTGATGTGATTTATGTGCCTGCCTCAGGATGACATTCATTGTCTCCTGCTGTCTAGAGGATGCTTTCTTCTATCTTTTGACTCTAAAGTCACTGGCTAAGGTCTATTGCAAGACAGTTTGGGTAGTAAATACTGTGGTGACCAGCAATGATTGACAGCATAGCTTGCAGTTTGTGAATAGTTACCCTGTGGCACACTGCAGATTCCCAAAGGACCTTAGCACTATCAAAAAAATCTCATAAGGGAGGACCAAAGTAGTCATCCCCTCTCCCAGTGGGAAAGGGAAGTGTCTCTCATATACCCAAAGTACACTGACAAACAATGTTAATTGATTTGCAGAAAGGTTAAACAGGACATCCTTCCTCAGTAACATTGCAGCAGAGGACAAAGGTCAGAGCCTTTTGACAAAAAATGCGCCTCTCTAGAAGAAAATGCAAGTTGCTTTACCCAGTCAGGAATGATCATCAGCAAATACAAAATGTGAAACCATTAATTAATTACACCACAGTCACTGTGCTGGAGTGATGTAAGCATTAGCGCAGAGCAAGAGCTGGACTTGACTCAGCAATGTCCTTTCTGTAGTGAAAAAGACATCATCATGCTCAATTATAAAAACAGAACTGCAGCTTGAAGATGCAGAAGGTCATGGGCACTGTGATTCAGGAGGAGGTGAACAGGCAGAGCACTATGAATCATTACAGATCTACAAATCATGTCATATAAAGAAAAACTGAATGCAGTGGGATTGCTTAGCCTAAAGAGAAGGCTGAGAGAAATAGAATAAAGCTCTCAAGTACGTAAATGGGTGCTGCAAAGTTAGAAAGAACAATCGTTTATCCACAACTGCATTGGGCTGAACAAATTAAAACAAATGGATTTGACTTCCAAAATAAAAAATCCAAGGAACAGCTGAGGGGAAACTATGTAGCATAAGAATGTAAAACAATAAAATATAGGGAAGACTCTAACACCACAGATTTTTGTATATCAGACCCGGGCATGGCACCAGATAGAAGAGGTCGGAAGAAATAATCACTTGCCTCACAGGTCCTTTACAACATTTCCCAGCACTCGGATCCTGTGGTCTTAGTCACAGACAATCAGCATTAAGTAACAGTCTCCTCCTGGGCATTTGTTAGATGGCAGCATGGAAAGGGACAACTTTTCTGAGGAACGGAGATTGTTGCGGGATGTTCACAACATAACAAAAAAGTTAGTACATGTGCCCTGTGAAAGCACTACCAGCATCACACTGTATCCCACTACCAGCATCACACTGTCCTCTTCCCAGGACTCTGGATTGTGCTACACTCTGAGCTGCTCCCCATGCAGAGGTTACCTCAGGTGCCCACTTACTTTGCTATTGGTGACATTTTCTTTTCAGCTTTTGACTAGAGTAGAAGGATTCAGAGAAGTAACCTCCAAAGACACAATGTGTGCAGCAACAGATCCTGGAGTTCTGAAGTAATCAGTTCAGAAATAGCTTGCATTACATAAAAAAAAAAAAGAAAAAGCACCACAAAAAGTAACATAAAAAGAAACACATTACAAGCAGATAGAAAAACACCTCTCTATGGTGTTATTTGACACCTCTCCCTTAAAACATGAAAGTGCCTTTGAAGTTCAACATTAACTGCATACATTATCACATAGTAAAGGAATGAATAAATAAATGTTTGGGCTTAAAAAAAAAACAAACATGCTGGAGAGTCATCTCTAGCTGAATGTCATTAGTCAGCAAATTCACATCCTCAACCTCCCCAAAGCCAGAGCTGCAGCTCAAGGCAGAGAAAATCTTGGGAGTCGTCTCCCCCAGTAACCACAGCCTGAGAAATTGTCCTTGCCCATTGCAAACAGCCTTGTCAATTGTAAGGACACCAGTAGGGGAAAATGTGCTGGAAAAGCACATGGAAAAATTTTAAGTGTTTTGGTAACTCACACTAGCACCTGGAACTAAACAGAGACTAGCCAAGTGCTCTATGAATAACCCTGTCTTTAACGGGCCATAAATCACAGTCTGAAAGACAGGCCTCTGTCTTGAACCCAAGGCTGATACTGTAACCAGTCCTCCCCAGCTCCATTTCCTATTCCAGCATGTCTGGACTAGAAGCTTTGCTAGATGGACAAATTCTCCTTCATTTGTTTGGCCCTTTCTTCACCATTAGAAATGTAAAAATGTGGGTTCTCTGTCCTTGCTAAGAGAAAACAAACATGTATTTGCAAATCACTGTTGCTTTGCACAGAAAAGATGATGAAGGCATTTCTGCTGATGACAGCAGCATTTCTCTAGTTCGGGATGGAAGATTTTACCAATCTTCCATTTTTCAAGCTATGTAATATTTTGACAATCTTTCAAAAAAAGATCTGCTCTGATTTCTCCAAGCAAGGTGCCAGGAAGAGTGAGGAGGTAACTTTGGGTTTGATTTTCATTTGATTTGTTCTTATGTAACCAGTTAAACCCCACACACCACACTTTTATAACACTCTCTTGACATTAGTGTCAATGATTGTACAAGTTTAAAGGAGTAGGAGACATGCTGTAAGCTGTAGTGTTTGACACTAGCCTGTTTCCCCAGACTGAGGGCAAAATTAACTAATGTACTCTTCTTTGACAAAAAAAAAAAAAAAAAAAACAAAAATTTTTTTTA
Source organism: Calcarius lapponicus (assembly GCA_039654755.1). Taxonomy (NCBI): domain Eukaryota; kingdom Metazoa; phylum Chordata; class Aves; order Passeriformes; family Fringillidae; genus Calcarius; species Calcarius lapponicus. Next base: position 48,847,254 of record CM077462.1, on the reverse strand, counting down.
AACCCACAAAAAACAAAACAAAACAAAACAAAAAACCCGAAAGCAAATCAAAACAAACAAAAAAAAAAGGCTTAGGAAGCCCCTACCCCTTCCCACCTCTGTGCTGTAACTCACTTTCCTCAATATGGCATGGTGTCTGTGGCACCACACTCTCATCAGGAACCATGAAAAGAGAGGGGTTAGGGAAAAGTCTGCCTGGTAGAAAGTTGTTTCTATTTTTTAATCTGGAGCATTTTCACTGTGGGCTTGATGCACACCCACAGGCCCCTACAGCAGTACAACGGAGCACCTGGCCAGTCCTTCCTGCACCGTCCTTCCTGCATGTGCCAACCACTCTGACCCAAACCCCATCACAGCCCCAGGCACTCTCCTAGGTCAGCCTGGCCAATTCTGGAACAAAGCAGGAAAGCCAAAATTATGTGCAATTAACTAATCTTTAATTTCTAGTGAAGTTTGAAGCCAATTCAGTGAATTATTCATCATCTTCTATATCAGTAATTTACCACAAGAATAAAAAACCAGAAGCCTGAGCAGCAGAGCTCTGTTGGCTGCAGTGCAAGAGTCACGGCTATCCTGAGTCTCAGGAAGTGCTGGAGGGTATCATCTCAAGGGGTTTGAGCTGATGAACCCCCAGGAGCAATCACAGAGACAGAGATGGTTTGGGGCACTGTTCTGGTCTTCCTCTCCTGATGCCAACAAGAGAGCAGAAGCACAAGAACATCTCTGAGAGCAGCCTTAAGCAGTGCCAGCTGCCAGTACAAGGCCGGCCAAGAGGCAATGTGATGCTGCCAGGCAGTGTTACACTCCTCATCTTGTCCCTCCTTCCACTGGGTCTGGGTTGCACCTCTGTCTGAGAGGGCACAAAGGCAGCCCATTACAGCTGACTGCTCATGGAACAAAGGAGGAGGAAAGCCCCTGCTCCAGTGCAAGCACCTTGCCCCTTCCCAGCACTACCAATTCCCCAAGCAGCAGAGAGAGGCATATATTTTCTAACTCCAAATGGCATCATCCACCAGCATTTCACACTTACAAGGAATTTTCTCCTGGGTTGTAATTCACAATTTATTTAAAAGGAATATATTTTCTTTCTAGAAATTGGGAATGTTTATCAAGGTGTTTAATTTAAAGGCTTGCACTGTAACAACAGAGGCAATTTCAGAATAATTGATAAAAAGACCTAAAAGCTCCTATCATCCTGCATCCCATACTATGTCCATCCTGGAACCTGCAGATAAGGCCCCACCTCCTCAAGCACTGTCAGCCTCTTTTTTCACTGCATTTTGTTCAGTCAATCTCATCTTGCCAAACTCATGTTCCCTGCAGTGTGGCAACACAGACCATGAAAGCACTTCTACATCCCAGAGAATTAAGCTAACCTCTCAAGCAGTGATCTCCACACAGGAATCCAGAGAAAAAAAAAACATTCCAAAGACCAGACATGAGGCTGAAGTAGAGCTTTTTCACCTGTTAGTATGATGGCTGTACCTCTGCTGGCTCTGCAACACAGGGCTGCTCACCTCTGGGTTACCTCAGCACTTCATTGTGGCACAGCACACAGCAGGGATATATTTCTACTATTGCAAAACCAGAACCACTGAGTTATGAAACTGAGACAAGAAAATCATGTAATAGCCTGCCTGATTTTAATGGTGAATGCAAATGCTTAACCAATTATATCCTGGGGTGTATCAGAACATTGCCAGACGTTCTGGGGATGTGATTGTCCTACTCCATTCTGCAGTGGTTCAACCCATCACCATAAATACTCCAGACTTTCACATCAGTTTGTGTGGAGCCACAGGGGCCCCTTCTGGTTTGTGGGTTTATGGTGTGGGATGCCAGTAAGTGATGACTATGGCTCATTCTTGCAAGGTGCTTCAGGTCCTAAATTCCAAAGGAATTCAAAGGATACTGAATGGCTTCTGCTGCTGGCAGGATGCTGCCTTTAACATAAGGCTTTTCAGTCAACGGCCTGAAGTTAAATAAAGGATAAATGAAATAAAAAATGCTGAAAATCTTTTTTTTACTGGCGTCTGTAATACAGGCTAATAAAATATCCAGTACACCTTCTCTTGGAAATACTATGCAAGTTACACATATGCATCATACAATGTATGCAATCATATTGAATATTTATATGTTTGTCTGTTTATGTACATTTGTTTGTCTGCTTATGTACATACATCTAAAAAGCCAAAAAGTGAGAAAAATGGTCTGCTTCATAATACTGTGAATGTCCTAAAAATTGCAACCACAACAAAAAGGTAAATATAGCATGTGCCTAAAGAAAACACAAACTTCAGTAAAACAAGTTCCAGCAAAACCAGCATCTTTGTAAGAAAATAACTGCCATCAAGACTGAACTAAATCCATGAGAAAAATAAACTCCTTCCTCTAAACATCATCACAGCTATCACTGACAAGATGCATACTGCTGTAAAAGTCATGGAAGACAAAATCTAAAAATATTCCAAATTTAGTAAGAGATACTAAGAATATCTAAATTTAAAAAAAAGACATCAAACAACTGCAGACTCTCCATTGGTAACCTACAAATTGGCTGCATCTACTACTGAGAGAGAATACAATTTTTCCTCAAAAATCCTTCTTGATACATGCTGTTTCCATCTTAGTTTCATTATGAGTTAGAAGTTCTATTTTGTTCTTTGGAAAAAAAGCTTTGGGTCTTGCACCCTCCATAGGTACTTCAGCAAGATTCTTCTTGTGCCAAAACACAAAATACTAGAATATGTGGTCAAGAATTTACAATAATTTGAAGACTTGTAGATTTTAGACAAAGAATACGCGGTATTATCACAAACTAATGGCAAGGTGATTTGGAAGCCCTCCCTATTTCTGTGGCTAGGGGGATTCCTAACAACACAGAAATGCAGTTTTCACCACCAGTGGAAGAGATTTCTGAGTGGAAAGTATGCCATACTTGCAATGTGCTGTTTTCTGGTGCCTTCCTCACGAGGCATCTGCTACTAGATCACAGCATGGATTTGCGCTACGCTGACTTTGGTTCCTGTCCAACCTGTCAGCTCTTGGACTCTGGCAGCTCTTTGTTCTCCTCCTACCCCTGTGTAACTGCTGCTTTCAGCTGTATTGTGTGGGAAAGTGCATTTCTTTCTGAAAAATTAGCCAGACTTTCATACTCAATCTGTTGTAATGTCAGCAGCCCCTCCAGGATGGTAAGGAAATTATCTGAATGTAACAGCTAGTGATGCCTCAAGATCAAGTGCTATAAAACATATATTTCTAGAAACATATTACTTTCAAGTGCAGAGCATTCAGGCACACCTTAATAGTTTTCCCTTATGTGAAGTGCATGGAGCTGAGACTAGAATTCTTTTTTTCCCTGATTGATGCTTTCTTATATGTCTTGCAAGGTCTTGTGCTGCTGCTAGCCATGAAAGCAGTGACTGGCAAAGCTGCACAGGCTGTTTAACTTCATTTCCTTTTGTTGCTGAGGCACACTTTGATGTGCATTTGTTTTGTTGGGTGCTTTGGATTTGCTAGTAAATCTAGGTGAGCTGGCATTCTCTGTCTCAGTTTGCTTCCTACCTTTTTGTCTTTCAGTTTTTAATATCATGCTAAGCTGACTTACTGTAAAGACATGAACAAACAGGCATGTACGTGCTGATAAAGAACAGACATTTATCCTATGCTAACAGCTCTTCCTCAGATGTTGTGCCCACATGCATGCAAGAACAGAATGCTTGGAAGAAGAGCATCTCATGATGCCCGCACCTGAAACACTGGTTGCATATCCAGAGGTCAGGTTGATGGAAGGCTGCTTAAGCATGTGTCCTTTTTTCTTGGTTGAAGCCACTTTTCAACTTAAACATCCTCACGAGGGCATCTTTTACTACACCATGATTTTCAGAACCATTTGAATGGAGTTTTTTTACCTGCCACTAAACTGTAAAAGTGTTGGCTGAACAGACATCTTTAACAGATTAATATATATGAATCACACTTTGCATCACAGTAGTGTATTCACTTCTTAATGTATAGATAAGTAGTTCATGTTTCATCCACTTTCAGAATAGCATGAACTATGATGCATGACATCGCTCTTCATTTCTGGGATGTGCTTTCTCTATTGACCTAGGTTGAGCCTGCCTAGATATCTCAGTTAAGTCTTTTAAGTTAGATAAAATGAAACTGGGGTTTTATCTGTCTAGACAGTATAGAAGGATACCCTGACCTCAGATCTAACTGTCTTCAGCTCTTTTTACCAAAGAGGCACTCACTAAAAAGGTAGTGTCTGTGGAGAAATAATACAGAAATTACAAAGCAAAGGGTACAGTTGGGATGAAGGCTGTTTAAAACTGTGCTAAACATCAATTTAACGTATTGTTTATTTCAGTATCTCTTTTTAAATAAGTTAACAAAAGCATTTATACATACAGATGAAATTGTGTGATTGAAAGATTAGCCTTCGAAACAACATGTAGCAGATTTCTGCAATGCACAAACTCCTATTTACATAAGAAAACTAATTATTCTGCTGTTGAATTTAAGGATGAAGGTCTTTAGAAGTGTTACAATTTTGGTGAGCTTATTGATACCAAGATAGCTATTCTTCAGAGATCAAACAGTGCACCTTCTTCTAAGACAAGTCTGGTGAAAGAGGCTCATATATTCCCCTCAAACCCAGCATAGCATATAAACCTGTTTCTCTGTCTTCCTACAGAATTGGTGCTTTTTTTTTTTCTTTTTTTTTGGTTGGGTTCCACCCTTCTCCCCCCCACAAAAAAAATCACTAAATCATCCCACAAGTTTTTGGCTTCCTAGTAATTCACCATAGTAAATTATTCTTCACTTAACAGATTAAGTCATAAATTTGGAGGTATATGGGAATTGTTGATTCTCATTTTAAGGATGTATCCTCAACATTTGGAATATAGTGTGAAATAAATTTAAATGGTATTTAGCTACTTAATTCTCTTCCTCACTACCCCTTTATAATAACTTGAAAAAAATTAAATGTATATAAAATTTAAATGTCAACAAGGAAGTCTTTGCATAACTTATTATCTTTCACAGTTTGAAAACTAATTTCATATCCTTTCAATGACTTTGTAAAGGTGACAATCCTCAACATTTCTATGTATTTGTGTTAATAAAATAAGATAGAACTCCTGGTAATTCTAAAACTCCGTTGGTAGACAAGGAAAAGAGCAATTTAAAAGTTTGATGCTCATTGCAGAGGGTTGGACTCTATGACCTTTAAAGGTTCCTTCAAACACAGGACAGTCTGTTCTATGGTTCTATAATGCTATGATGCAAAGCTTTCAAGGTAAAATGATGAGTTGCTCATTGAGATGTTTTCATGATGCGAGAAAAGCAGTTGGGTGAAAGTAAATATTAATTATCTTTCTCCAGCTTCATTGTTGTCTTTAAAATAGACACACAATGGATGATTTCTCTTTCAACTGTTTAGTAACAAGCCATGAAAAGCATTTTGACATTTAATTGTTTGAGGAATCATGGACCACAAAAGGAAAAACACTTTTTTCAGTAAACCCTTTAATTGCTTTCTCAGTTGAAAAAAGTAACTAATCTATTTTGTCAGTAATTCCAGTTTGCACATTATTTTAGCTGTGGATGAATCTAAAAAACAGGACTTTTTAATTTTCTGTCATGACCAAGTGATAGCTTGAAGACTTACAGATATCCAGAGATATCTGGTGTTCTACAATGCAGCTCTCTTGCTTCTGCCCCAGTCATGATGTTGTTTCTAGCAGTAAAATATAAATACAACCCCAAATATATTTCAATTGTTTAATTCTTAAAAGTAGAATTATTTTTATAATCTGCATTTATAGAATCATAGAGTGGTTTGGGTTGGAAGGGACCTTAGAGATCATCCAGTTCCAACCCTGCTGCCATTGGCAGGGAACTTTCCACTAAACCAGTTTAGTCAGAGCCCCATCCAACCTGGACTTGAACACCTCCAGGGATGAGGGGTCCACAACCTCTCTGGGAAACCTGTTCCAGTGCCTCACCATCCTTATAGAAAATAATTTCTTCCTTACGTCTAATCTACACCTACTCTCCTTCAGCTGAAGGTCATTCCCCTTTGTCCTATCACTACATGCCCTTGTGAGAAGTCCCTCTCCAACCTTTTGGAGGGCTTCTATAAGGTGTCCCTGAAGCCTTCTCTTCTCCAGGTTGAACAGCCCAGACAGTCTCAGTCTATCTTCAAAGGAGAGATGCTTCAATCCTGTGACCAATGCAGTTCCCCTCCTCTGGACTCATTCCAACAGGTCAATGCCTTCTGTTGTTGTGGGACACAAATCTGGATACAGCAATCCAAAAGAAGTCTCACAAAAGCAGAGTAGAAGGGGAGAATCACCTTCCTTGACCTGCTGGCCACGCTGCTTTTGATGGAGCCCAGCACACAGTTGGCTTTTTGGACCACGAGTGCACACTGCCAGCCCATGTCCAGCTTTTAATTCACAAACACCTCCAAGTCTTTCTCCCCAGTGCTAACCTTGATCCATTCTTCACCCAGCATGTAATTGTGCTTGGGATTGCCCTGACACAGATGCAGGACTTTGTGCACTTGGCTTTGTTGAGCTTCATGAGGTTCACACAAGCCCGTCTCTGGCCTTCTTCAACAATGAGAGGATCCTCATTCTCATACTCCCTGCTATCACCTTCTGTAACTTGGATGCTGTGTCTGGAATGCAATAAAGTCAAAAAATGGTGAGGCAATAAAGTCATGAGTACCTCAACCTTTGCTATGTCGTGGGTAACTAGGTCTCCCACACCCTGAGGACCCACAGTTTCAATAGTTTTTCTTTTATTGCTGATGTATATTACCCTTATACTTGCCCAGATTTACTTCTCCCAGTACTCTGCCTTTGCTTACCAGATCCCTGGCTGTTTAGACAATTTCTCTGTATTCCTCTCAGGCTACCTTTCCCCTGATTTCACCCTCTGTAAGCTACCTCTTTGTAGGGATGCATTGCACTTGAGCCTGATGGAAACTATCCTTGAAAATCATCCAGCTCTCTTGGGCCCCTCTTCCCTCCAGGGCTCCATCCTATGGCACTGTACCAAGGAGACCCTCAAAGAGACCAAAGTCTTCTTTCATGAAATCCAGGGTAATGTTTACAAAAGGTTTTTGATCTGACAGTCTTCCTGTCTTTACTGATTAATGCAAAATCATATTATCATTTATATAATAAATTGCAAAGCATGGTTTTAGATGCAAGGGGATAGCTTTCCTTTTTGATGGGATTAAATTACAGACCACAGTCACAGACCATGGAAAAATATAATTCAAAGGATCAAACATACAAGAGCAATAGCTGGACACGATGTTAAACGATGATCACTTTGACAGCTCTATCCTGCTGCATGTTGAGTGAACAAGCCCCAAGTGTTGTGTCCCACGCTGCTATTATTTACTCCCAAGTGATATATATGATGGATCTTCCTCAGCTAACAAAATTTAGAGTACTCTGATAGTACTTTTGCTGTAATTCTCACTGTAATTCTTTCAGGTAGACTTTTGTTCTGTAAATTCATCCCACTGTATAATTTTGTGTTTCACAGGCAGTAGAACATATATGCATATACAGCCAGAGAAATTTAGGATGCATTATTTGTGCATATCTCACATAAATCACAATGTTTGAGATAAAGTATGTGCAACTTTATTTTAAACAGGATTGCTGTGAAGATAATAGCCTTCAGCAAACATAACCCAGAATTCCCTCCAGAGGAACAGCTTGCACTACTTCTCTCAACCATTCCAAAATCTTCATCCTTTTCTGACCAGGCTATTTAATCTTCACACTGCAGACTTCCAGCAAAGTCACAGTGAGTCCTCACATTCAGCTTGTGAGTTTCTTCCCCTCAGAAATCCCCAGAACTGCAACTCAGTTCTGGCCAGTATGGTAAGCTCCAAGGGAAAACTGCTATCAGTGCATTTCTACCACAGGACTCAAAAGATTTTCCCCTGCAATAGCTTTAATGCTCAAAGTGCTCCTCCTGTAAGTACCAACCGGATCATGAAAGTTCACTATCCTTCTTTTTCAAAGTTCCTAAATTTGCATGGATACCTCCACAGGGTACTGGTGAGGGGTCTACCTGGGAACAATCAGGCCAATTCAGAAAAAGATAATATGCTATTTTACTTAAAAAAACCTTTTCTGTACCTCTAATCCATCTTGCAATAAAATATATAATACTCATGTGCAACAAGTACTTGCTGGCTACAAAAAACCACTCCCGTAAGTGGGTTTTTTGTTCTGAATGCAACATACTTTTAGCTATTCATGATTTATATAACATGAATATATGTCTAATAGTCAAACCAGAAACACAAAACCATGCTTATGACTCTTCCTACTTCTGTGAAATTCAATGAAGTCTAAGGACAGCTTATGGAGAGAAAAAAAAAATTGATATTTTTCTCTTGTTTTTCTTATGACCACGGGTCTCTCTCCCAAAAACAAGACTTAATCAATATATTATCAGGGCTGTGAAAAGGCTGAGTTGAGTCAACCTGCCTTTTACTTACGCAAAAGATGAAGTGATGACTCATAAAAAAGAGAGAAGGAATCACTCCCAGGGTCACTTGAAAGAATAAGGAAGTGATTTAAACTAAGGAATATGTAGTCATCCAACAACTCTGCACATGTTCTACACAGCTCTTACTAAACATCATGTGGGGCAAAGCATCAGTCCAGCTGACATTTAGATAGTGATTCACAAAGAGTAGCTCTTCCTTGATGAGGCTGGTGTCAGGATCATAGCCACATGCCAGTGCTCCATTCTGGGAGAGTTCATAGACCTAGACTTCTAGTTTTATGAACTGTATTCTTCATTAGTCTTCTGTTTCAGGACAGCAGAGTCTCAGAGGCAATTTTTGCCCTTGTCCTCTTTGTCCATTTTGTCTGCCTGAAGCATATGTTCTGGGAAATGGGTGCGTGTGCTTAGTCTTTGAAATGGGAACCATCTTTTTCTGGAGTACTTAGATTTTTCATTTATTTCCTTGCTATTAATTTTTAGTGATGAGTTCAATAGCCCTAGTTTAGATTTTACCATACATATACAGCACTCAAAACAGACAAGACAATGAAGACAAAGTGGCCTCACTGTGTTTTCTGGAAAAGGAGAGTCCTAATGAGGTTATAAAGGAATTTATTGTCTCTATTTCTGTCATGATTTAGCCACTGTCTGGACCTTTAAACAGGACAGTACTGGATCAGTTTTGAGCTACTTAGCAGTAGAGGCTCAGAGACTTGATTGTTTGCTAAACACTAGTCCTGAAAGAAATCCTCCATACCTGTGGACAAGAGGCACCCCCACTCCAACCAAATGGCTTAAAACATAGACTCAGGGCTTCAGCTGGTACAAAAAAACCATTATTTTTATATATATATATGTATTATGGTTTTAACCAAGTTTACGAAACATTACATTGAGGTCCTACAAGAGCACAAAAGATAACATCTACACTTTCCATCATTTACCAGCAGTCCTGGCTAACCAGGAAGGTCCCAGTAGAATGGATGTTAGCCTAAGTGATACCCCTCTACAAGAAGATCAGAATGAGAATTTGGAGGACTACTGGTTTTTCAACATGACTGCAGTGCTAGGGAAAGTCATGGAGCAGATAACCTTGAGTGCCTCATGCAGCATGTACAGGACAACCAGGGGTCCGCACAGCCAGCGTGAGTCTGTGAAAGTCAGATCCTGCTTGACCAACTTCATCTCATTCTGTGACATGTTGACCCACCTAGCGGATGAGGGAAAGGCTGTGGATGGCCTCTGCCTGGACTTTAGAAGAGCTTTTGACACCATTTCTCACATTGTTCTCATGGAGTGTGTCCAGAGAAGGGCAATGGAGCTGGGGAAGGGTTTGGAGCAAAAGTCTCGCAAGGATCAACTGAGGGAGCTGGGTCATTTAGCTTGAGAGAGACCTTACCACTCTCTACAGCTTTCTGAAAGAAGGTTGCAATGAGTTGGGGGTCAGCCTCTTCTCCCAGGTAACAAGCAACTGTACAAGAGGAAATGGCCTCAAGTTGCACCAGGGCAAGTTTAGATTGGATAGTGGGAAAAATTTCATCACCAAAAGGATGTTCATACATTGGAGGCAGGCTGCCTAGGGAAGAGGAGCAATCAGCATGCCTGGAGGTATTTAAAATATGTGCAGATGGGGCACTGAGGCACATGGTTTAGTGGTGGACTTGGCAATGCTGGGCTAATGTGTAGACTTGATAATCTTAAAGGTCTTTTCCAACCTAAACAATTCTACTATTCTATGAAAACAGCCATAATAATTAGTTTCAGAGGGAATTGCAAATAGCAGTGACCTTTCTGCATTCAGAGTGCTGTCTTCATGCACAGATCTAAGAGGACAAACAGATCAAATTCAAGTGCCTAAGTCTGAGCAAAGTCCCAGCAGGATTTGGCACAGCCCTGCCCAGCTGCCAGCTGGAGATGCCTCACTGCTGGGAGTAGGGAGGCAGATTCTGTGATGGGACCACAGGAAGGGTCTGCAGGACACAGCAACCACAGGAACACATGGTAGCTTCAGGAGCTCACCCTGAGCCACAGTCATCCCAACATTTATAACATCAAACACCTGTAACACTAGCTGGGAAAAAGGATTTTTTAAAATCCTCATTTAATTGTGGGGAAGAAATTATAGTAATGCAGATGGTCTGTAAAAATCTTGGAAACACAGTAAATTGGTATTAACTATCATAATGAGTAAAGAATGTACAAAAGTATCCAGATGTTGAGTGAACGCTGCACTTTGTCACAATTTATTCCACTTGTTTAAAAATTCAAAGCCAAAATGAAATTACACAAATCAAATAGGAAAAACCCTCATCTCTTAAGCAAGACACGTATCACAGCAAAAGTGCTGGTTTAATTGGGGGAGACTGGAAACTGCCTGAAAAATAAAACAATGTAATTTTACAGGAAGAATGATGTAAACTACTGCACAGATTTTCTCATATCTAATAAGTGCTGAGAGGAACTCAGAGAGGCAAAAATCTATCTACATCTCAGTATACAGTTAATACACTTTTGTACTGTAAATGGGGGCTGCCTTTTTCACTGGCAGCATTGTCATGGCAGAGACTTCACAACTAAATTTTCACAAGCTGGTAGACTACACAATGCCTTGGCATGCATACAGGATCTTCCAGAGAAAACATGGAGCTATCCCAACATCCTGCTGTGATTGCAGGGATGGGCCTTTCTCACCTCTACATACCTGTTACAGTTAGGGGAGAGTGAGAAAGAAAAACTGATAAAGAATTCTTTTCCTTTAACAAAATCAATATGCTTTTTTTCACATTTAAGTGATTTTTTAAAAATACACACACACCCACAAGCCAGCTGCTAGGAGACGAGCTAAGAGACAAGAAGGAATGTGCTTCACACAGGCTTAGAGCAGCTGTGGTTCTGCTGGTTTTGAAAGGAAAAATGCACAACTGGGTCATTTTTACTGAAGTGCAAGCCTGCAAGTTTCCCTTTTAAAATAGACAGCAATCAAAATGTGGCCCTTAAGGTTTCAGATGTCCTGAAGCCCACACAAGGTAAATTAAAAGGAAATAATCCTTCCTTCCATTTTGATGGTCAGATTTTACACCTCAATACTCACCAACATGCTTTAATTAAAATAACTCTTCCTGAGTCACACAGAAAGAGCAATTCCGGTGAATGTACCAAATACAGAGGGCCTGCACTGCCACTTACATGCACTGGCAGGCACTGAAAGCAAGTCAGTTGGAGCATCTCTTTTTGCCCCTTCATTCCCTGTAGCCCCTTCATTCCCATGTCATGGAGCTTCTAAACTGGAAAGAGCACACTTCCTCCAGCAGTGGTCCTGCTCTTAGAGCACATGGCTTGTCCCAAAACTGTTTTGGATACTGGAATTATCAGGGGTATTCAACCAGTACATAAATTTAAAAAAAACAAATTATGAAGAAGGGAGGGAGATCATCAGTCTAACCAACAACAGGGATATTCAAGGTGACATCATCCCATCTCTCATCCTGAGAGAGTGTGTGTGAGCTTTACCACACTGTCTGAAGACACTTCTTACAGGACAGCTGCATCTCATAGAGACCTGTTCAACAGTCATGCAAGTAAAATGACAGTAGAGTTTGATTTTAGGAGTAAATGGCCAGCATTACACAGAAAGCTTGAGGCAATGTGGCAGCAGCCCTCTAGCCACAGAGAGAAACAACTTTCCCAGGCACTGTCCTGGAGAAAAGTCTGTGAGAAGATCAGAGAAAAGAATGAGAAACAATTCTTATCTTCACTTGCTACACCTGTTGTTATAAACATGTAGAATATGTTATAGAGATTTGTTTACCAAAGAGTAGTTTCTTAATTAACCAATAGTGATAGTATTTAAATTAGTAGACCAGTTAAGTCCAGATGTATCATAACTGTCTATAAAAACAATAAATTTCTTAATAACGATATATATAATATAGAGATTAATCAACCTTCTGTGAATCATGAAACCAATGCTAATTAGTAGCTGGCTGGGGGCCCGACATTGCGATGACAAGGCAACATCCACATTGAATTAAGATGGCATCTTCTCTTCTGCACCAGCTGCAAACAGTGACCAGAGCTGAGAGCTGGCAGGCAGAGGCTCAAAGAATTGCAGAGCACTTTCAGCCACCTAAACACCAAGTGATAAGTATCAGGAGCATGTTTATCTACAGCTACTGTATGGAAAAAAACAGAAGGTTTTGACAAACTGCTTGAGGCAACCTGGAAGGGAAGATGAACAAGGAGACAAAGGATGGGGACCTGTGTGAGACAGACCTGGGGAACGCAGGCCAAGATTCCAAGAACTTCTACCACTGTCAATCTCTAGTGCAGCTTGGTGTTAGGTCTGTTTGAGAGTCTAAACCCACAGGCCGTGGCTGGCTCCTTGTCTGTGTATGACTTATGTCATGCACGTTAGAGGCAGCCTCTCAGATGGCAAAATAAAGGTTACCTACCAGTATGGGTTTGACTGTATTGTCCTTAAAGCACCACCAAAGCAGATTAGAAGGGCAAAATACAAAGTCTGAAGCACTGTGAATTGTGCAAGCAGAGCAAAGAGCACTGAAGGGGAGCTGAAGACTCTGCTGAACCTGCAATTGACCTGAGGCCATGGGAGAAATGTTCCCTCTTTGAGACAACTGGATCTTGAGTTTCACTATCGCAACCCAGTAGCTGGGCTCAAGGAAAATGAGTTTGACCAGGTAACATTTCCCCTCTCATGTGGCTCTAATCCTGGTGCTGGTGATCCTTTTGGTATTGTGTTTGAACAGGGAAGTTTAGAGGCCAAAAGCAACTTTAGATTTTGTTTTCCAGCTGTCCATGATGGCAGCTTATACTGTCCATTGCACATCCTCATCCATTTCCATTACCCACCTGGGGCAACCAGGTTCACTCACCCAAGACTGAACACGAGCCTCTCGGACTTCATCAAAACTGATGAATCAGGGTGCATATCCCTTAAAGCTCTCAATCCGTCCTGCCCTCTGAAATCCTGTCCTTCTCTTTTTTCCAGAACTCCTCACCTTTCTGAGCCACCCTGTCATGCCAAAGAGGACTCCACAAGCTCTTCTCTTTTACTTTTAACAAATCAAGTAGTCATTGGCACAGGTTGATATAAGTGGTGTCCTTGAGCAGAGCAAAGGAGAAGTTACTTCACTCAGTTGCCACAGCACTTCCCCCCCCCACCCCGCCTAGATGTAGCATCTCCAGAGTTTCTTCCTATTTTTATGAAACCTGGAAAAAGAGTAAGTTCTTCTTTTCCACCTCTCCTCCCATTCTCACTCCTATACAGCAGTGTTTAACCTCTCTCCTTCACAGCACAATCAAGCTCACTGTCTGACATAAGTCTGGGAAAGGGTTACCAAACTGGTTAGGGGAATGGAGCTGAGCACATGCAAGGGGAGGCTGAGAACTGGGTTTGTTCAGCCTTAAGAGACTCAACAGAGGAAACAGCCTGAATCATCTTAGGGACAGATGGCGATGGGAAGAGAAGCAATGGACCCAATGAAAATCCAAATTAAACAGGAAACAAATTCCTTCTCTGTAGAAATGTAAAACTTGATTAGAGAAGGTCCAGTATCACCCAATTTTGTTGGATTTCTGTTGAGTGAAGGCTGAACTAGATGACCCGCTTCCGATTTAAACTATTCTGTGATTTTATGATTTCATCTACCACATCAAAAACTGTACCTTGCCAGACTCCACTGGAAATATGCCTAATAAGGAGCAGCATCTGAACAGGCAACGGGAGATGCAGATGCATTGTAATTGCATTTGCACTGCTGTCAGCACTAGAGCATATCTATACTAAATATGATAAAACAGCAACATAAAGTCTAATTTTTGAGGTTGTGAGGAATCGTCTAATTTTTGAGGTTGTGAGGAATCATCAACCATATGAATGGATTTTACTCATCATTGTGCTTCTTGATGTTTTACACAGTTGGGAAAGCATGAGCCTTTAGTAAAGGCCAAGGAAAACTCATCCCTGTCCTGTAACAATGTCCCTGTAAAGACATCATCTCTCAATAACACTACAATTTACATTCTCTGGGGCTGTCCTTAAGGTTGACCATAACATTACTGGTGTTTTTCAGCATTCCAGGTGTCATGGTTTTACACTGGCACAATGCCAATGCCCCCATGAAAATACACTTTCTCTGGTGTCTGCTGTGAGATTTTGACCAGGAATAAACAAAGCAGGCTCTTACTTGAAAAAAAAAGAAAAGTTTATTAACTACAAAACAATAACTAAACTACACACAAAAGGAAAAAACCACAAGGAAAATGAAAACCTCACAAAAACACTCTCCTCCTCCTCCCCCCTAAATTCCCAATACAATACATCTTCCAAAATCACCAATTCTGGGTCCAGCAATACCCCTTACAATGCTCAACTTTCAGTTCCTCAAGAGGAGAGGGAGTCCTTCCATGTGTCGTGGTGGCCTTTTCCATCTTGTCCAGGTGCTCTCACCACCTGAACACGGACCAGGGCTGCTTCCAGGGTTTTCCTTTTAAGGATGCCTCATCCCACTCCAAAAAGGCACAGTCTCAACTTTGGGACATCTGTCCCCCCCATATTTTATATACCCCCTGGGACCGAGGGGTACCCACACTGAATCTTCTTGGCTCTGGGACATTTCTCCCCCTGGACTCAGTCTCTGTATCGCACGGAAACATGGCTCTGTCCATGGCTACACAAAAGAGTCCAGCATAAAATGCCACTCCATCTTCTCCATTCCTCCAACATCTCTCACTCTCTCTCTGGTCCAGACCTTCATCACTCGTCTAGGAAGGGTTAATGTTCTGTAAAGTTTTCATTGTCCAAGAAGGGTTAAAAACTCCTCCAAGCAGCCGGACTCCTGGCTGGACCCCCCCATCTCCTCAGCCGGGCTGCCTGCTGCCAGCACATGTTTACTAAATTTCAAGGTAACAGCCACAAGCACAGGCTGCACTCTCTCTCTGTCTGTCTCCAATGGGGGGAACAGGCTGCCCATTGCTTCCCGGCATTTCTTTACTTCTTCCTTCCACCCTTGGGGGGGGCCAGGCCTACCTCTCCCGGGCCGGGCCGCATGGCTTTTCCCCTCCCCTCACCCAGCCAGCAGCTGGGCCGGGGGAGAGATCGAACTCCTTCCCGCCGGAAATCCAAAGAGGAACTGCCAGGGGGGAGCCCTGCTTTTACCCTGTGTTCTCAGAGGTGGATCCAATGCCCAGTGGTTGGGCCAGGTGACAATATTCAAATCTGAAGACTCATTGGCCCTAACCACAGCATCCCAGAAATCCTGTTTCCGGGTCAAACCATAACACCAGGTTATTAAGACAACAAAAATTTTATAAGTCATACTTTGAAATGAACTGCTTACTTGTAATTTGTTTACTACCTTTCTATGGCTCATGGTAAGTTTAGAAACTGGATGGGTAAGGTTTTCTATGGTTAAAAAAGCCTTCAGGAGTTATACTGATTGGAAAAGAAACTCAATATTAATTTTAATCTGAAAAAGTTTTGTATGATTTTTTTATATAAAAAGCCATTCAAAGAATTGACTGAAAAAAATCCATCACAGTGAGATGTTAATGAACATACCATGAAAAGGCTCCAAACATAACAAACTGGCACTGATTTTCTGCATTAATAACCTCAGTTATCTAAATGCAAGATGTTTACTTTCAAGAAAGCTGTACAGTGCCCAGTACACATGGAAGACATTTTTTAATGTGGCACAAGGGAGACCTCAGTAAGTGGAACAGACTGGGATCCAGGCAAGAAGCAGGCAGTGGTATAGCAGGTGTTGTCAGCCTAATGGGGAACAAGGGCATGAAAAAGGCACCTGTACTGGGTTGGAAAGCAGAGACCATCTCCAGAGAGGCGTTCACTCCTACCTGCTTGGGGTGACGCCTAGCTCTGGGAATAGACAGATGCCATTTGTGCATCTTTGGATGCAGTAACCATCATTTGCAATGGACACAAAAAACATGCAGTCACTTTGTTGTACTGAGCGCTGTTGGTGGCGGTCAGCTTGCAGAGATTGGCACAAGCCCTTGGTGCTCTGGTTCAGCTGCCTGGGCTCCAGCCCTGCCTCTGTGGGCAAAGCACCACAGCAGCTGCTGCAGATCCTTGGGAGGAGCTGCAAATCCTGCTCTTGTTGGTGACTCTTGTACAACCACATACATCTAACACAAAATAGGGTTATAGGTTGGCCACCAACACCTATTTACGTCCTTCACTGCATGGGGTGGTGGTAGGAAAATAGTCAGAGAGACGCACAAATTATTTTTAATCCATGCACTGATTTTTTTTTTTGTGCATGGTGCACGGCATATTTCCTTTATGAATCACAGCCTACCCCAGAGACTGATTATTTACCTTTGATTTTTAGGAAAGGGAACCAAGTGAA
Source organism: Calcarius lapponicus (assembly GCA_039654755.1). NCBI lineage: Eukaryota > Metazoa > Chordata > Aves > Passeriformes > Fringillidae > Calcarius > Calcarius lapponicus. The sequence goes on along the minus strand of CM077462.1, from coordinate 48,830,308 downwards.
AATGGCACTGAGCAGAGAACAACAGGCTGTTCACTGAGAGAGAGGGAGGGAACTTAGGAAGAAGACATCTTAATCTTGTAGTGAACATTTTTTTAAAGGAGAAAATAACGTATATTAGCAGGAATAAATTCCACTTATTTCCTCATAATTTCATTAGGAACTGGCATTTATACAGGATAAATGTCTTGGGTAGATCCCTATAACACTTCCCTTAATTTGCTTGCATTACATTTCTATTGCTCTGGGTTTCTCATCAAGAGACACAGAGTGCTCAGGAAGCAAGACAACACAAAATGATTTAGCAGCAACTAATTTGTATACATACAAATAGAGTCATTCCATCAGCTTTAAATTATGAAAAAGAGGTTAGTTAAAAGCTTAGTGAATTAGTTAATAGCTAGCGCTACATGAGTAAGAAAAGCAGAAAAGTTTCTTACATCTAACTTTGTCCCAAACATTCCATCAAAGGCATTTTCTTAATGATTAAAAAGCAAAATTAATGATCCATGTTATTGAGGCAATATAAGCTTCTCAACAGAGACTGTTAATAGCTTCCCTGAGTCGCTGGACCCACAGTCTCTCACAGCCAAGCACCAACTGCCACAGGTCCCCTACCACAAATCCATCACACCCTCAGGGGAAAGAACCACTGCCTCCCGCGGTCCTGAACACAATCCTGCTAATCATGTGGAATGCAGAGATGGTGGCTGGGTATGCGGGAAGCCTGCAGGACAGTTTTGGGAGATCTGGGCAGAGTCCAGCAGGACAAGGGCTGGTACAGGCACATAGCAGACAGCCCTGGGGAAAGTACCTGCCATCCCAGTCCTTGGTGCAACAGGCTCCTTCCACAGCTGCCAGTGAGACAAGGCACAGTGCATAGGACGTTCCTGAGAGGCAGCGCTGCCCAGGAGAGAAAGCAAGAGCACTGGCTCTGCCGAGGGCTAATCCTTCACTTTTCTCTCAAAAAGCCGTTTATTGCCCCCTAAATATGGTTAATTTTGTGAAACTCTTTGAGGCCCTATGAAAAAAGGGGGTCTGTGAGAACTAGATACTCAGCAATTTCAATCCTATTTAGAAGGGAACAAAGCAAGCCCCCCTTACAGATTGCTCACGTCAAGGTGTGCCTTGAATACTGATGTGCAGCCTCTCATGCTGGTTTGCTCAAAGGCTTGAGTAAGGGAACAGCGACAGAATAAGGAAGTGCTTTACTCATGAGAGAGAATATGGTGACAAAGTATCATCCTCATGACAGCAGAAGTGTGGTGGCCTTTTAATCTCACTGGCTTTCCCTGAAATGCTGTTGCCTTCTTTTACCTGCAGGCACTTGGCACAGTGAGGAAAAGCATCACGTGGAAGAAAAACACTTGGAAAGATATTGCATCTATTCTTCTCACTGAGCTACAAGGACTACATGATCTAGTTGTCCCTGCTAATTTCAGGGCGTTTGGACTAGATGACCTTTAAAGGTCCCTTCCAACCCAAACTATTCCATGATTCTATTTATACAGATTACGACCTTTTCCTAGCACTGTTTGCTGCAGTAAAACAGATGGTGCACAGTTTCATTCTGATCCAGCACTTTGACCCATCTTTTTGACATGCCAGAAAAAGAGACTAAAGTGTGGTTCTGAATACACTAAGAGTTTGAGGCATTGCCACCCTCAGAAAATAAAAGAAAGAGCATTTGCATAAGGATGCGTCTTTCAGGTCTCTGTAAGTACAATCAACAAGGGATAATTTTGAAATCCCATTTTTTGAAAATATACTTTTTCTCCTTTAACTTATTCTTCTGTACAAGTTGGTAATTTGACTGCAAGTGATTTCCAGGATAAACAAAAAATATAATGTGAGAAGCAGCTGAGAAGATATCATTGAATCCCACTGTACTTCTGCTGAAGTCCTATGACTTCTTAGGCACTTTAACATTTATTACATATTATATTTCTGAGTTCCCCATTACATTTGGCATTCCAAGATCTCTTTGCACAATATACACAGAATAAATGGCAAAAGATCTGAGAAAAATAAATGTAATTCAATAATTGTTCAAAAATTGCTGTAACTGCAAGCTATAAAGGTAGATGTGGATAAATATTCAGGAGCGTTAGGAGTGAGAGCTAAAATTGGAAGCAAAATGTTTGCTGAAATTTTCCCACATTAGCACTTCCATCCTCCCTACAATACACAAAAGACAGAAGAGGTTCCTAGTGAGACAGTATTGAAGCAACAAATCACTGCTCTGACACAGTCAAAATAAAATAATATAAAGCCATATCTGGTTTCCCTAATTACTGGAATGGAAATTGCTAAGTTCTGAGTGCAGTCTAGAGACTGGTAAAGTGTCCTGCCTACAAACTGTAATTTTGTTGAAAGCACGGTGTTCTTCAGGCAAATCTGCTAGATGAACTTCCTATTTTGGATGACATAGGAAAACCTTCTTTTTTGCTTTCCCAACAGAATAAAACATGAAGAAAGACATAAATGGCCTCTGAGGCACACACCACCTTAAATTCAAAAAAAGTGGTGTTACCCCTACTTGAGAAATTAATTTCACATTTTCAAACAGAGATGTATCTGCCTCTGTATGGATGCATTAAATGAGAAATTTATTTTAGAATCAGCTCCATAACTCCACTAACACTTTCAAGGCATGTTGCAAATGTAATTATCTGCAATAGCAAGACTATTTAAGACATGTAACTGCATAATTAGGGTCTCTTCTGGTTCATCATTACAAGAGACTAACTAAGATTAAAACATGACTTGATTTTTATCTACTTTTGTTACTTTTTCACCTGATATTTCTTGGTAACTATTAATAGGACAGATAATAAAAAAAAATGTTTTGTTCGCCTCTTCAGTAATAGCCACTGCTAATTTTCCATTACAAATTGTTTTCCTCAGGCTTTAGAAAAAAAAAAAAGAATTGCAATGACAATAAGCAATTTATTTCTGTGAACAGAAAAACCTTGACTTTATGGCTAATAATAGACAAGTAAATATTTTCCTTTAGCAAGGAAAAATTGAAACATGTCAAAACAACATTAGAGTGAAATCTGACCATTAACACTGATGAAGAGTGGAGAGTTTTTCCATAATAGAATAGCAGCAAATTCTCCAGACATGGGAAAAATGCTGAAGTTGTTTACAGCCACTTGTGTACATAGTGAATGAATAAAAGATGTCTTGGCATTAAATATGAATCCAAAACCAGAAAATTAAGGCAAGCATCTTGAAAGCAAGTCATTAGTGGCTGATGTCTGAGATCACACACCTGAGATGACAGAGGAAAAGCAGATCTTCTGTTAAAGCATTGTGCGGCAGGAAGACTATGACATAGTTGCCATCATGAAAATGTGATGGCATGAACTTGTGCAACTGGAGTGCTGCAATGGATGGGTAGATCTTTAATCAGACCTGTCTTTTCCACTGCACATCGCAGGCACAAGCAGCCCTCTCTGCTCTATGTCTCTCGTCATTTGAGTTCAATGACACAGAGGCATCCACTGCCCATGCTCCCATCCCCAGCCTCTCCTGGTCCCACAGGCCAGAGCATGCATGGATTACAAGCAATAGTAGAAGATGAGACAGCTAAAAGTGCTGGAGGGAGCAATTACATCCTACACAATTTAAAGGTAGTTCACTGGTTTGGCTTTTCTTAATATTTGAGTAAAGAGGTGACACCATTTCTCACATCACTTTCTGATGTGTAAGACCTATTCTCTAGTGCATGGTGCGAGGCAAAATAAAGAGGAAAAGCCCAGGTGATGCACAGCCAGCACGGGAACACTGAGGTACAATGCCACACAAGAGGATATGCAATATTCAGAGCAGTAATCGAGGCTGTGGATGAGCTGTATCCAGGCCCCCTAGAGAACTATTGTTTATTCTGTACACCCCAGAGCCCATTATGAAAGGCAACAGAAGGATAACTATACATTTATTGCTAGAATTGCAGTGTAGAAAAATGTCATTACTAAGAAATGTCCATTTCACCCTGCTGCCTTTCTGTGACTTCTCCATGCCTACTGAAGTTGCACTCACACACATACACTGAGCCAATGTGGGAACAAAGCTTATGTTGAACAAAGAGAAAACTGTTACATATCCAGCTTTGAAAAGCTACACATGAAAAACTGGAGACACAACCTTACTTTTGCCGGTGGCTTCACCACTAACTTTTTTTCTAACTCTCAGCCAACATACTGCTTATGTGTGAAGTTCTATAGTGACATCTGGTTTTAATACAGGGCCTTCCACCACTAAAATTCTTGCTGGTATTGCCAACTCTGTTTTAAAACACAGACTGAAACCTAGCTCTGTCCCAGTTATCGGCTTCATTCCTTTCTTGGAGGTTCCCATCCTGCTGCATAGTTTAACTGCTGCAGGGTGGACAGCATGTATTCCAGCCCCACAGCTGCCTGGGCACCAGCACAGTTTCTGAAAGAGCTTCTGTCACATGTAATTTCATTTTACAGACTGGCAGTTAGACCAGTGCCAATTGTCTCAGTACCTGTGAACTATGGCTGTTGAGCAGCTGCTAGACAAATAGCAGCAGGGAGAATCAGAAGAGACAGGAAGGGCTGCCAGGGACAGAATCCACTATTGACATCTCTGCTTAGGATCCCTGTGGGCTGTCAAGCAGGAATCATGAGGAGCATTGGTCAACAGAGAGCAGCAAATGCTCCACTCAGGTGGAGATTGCCAGGAACCTCATCTCTAGTCACATCAGTGCATGTGGTGACCCAGAGGTGGCCATCAGTCTTCCCAGCAAGGCTATAAGATTGAAAGACTTCCAGTGAGAACAAAAAGAGAGACCTAGTCTCTTGTAACAAGCACTGGTTCAAAAGCAGGCTAACATGGCCAACTCAGCTTTCAATTTGAGTATTAGCAATAGCAGTAAGTAGACAGTGACTGTGCTTTAATTATAAGAAAAGCCCAGCAAGTTCTTCTCTCTTAAAATATATCCCCTTACACCACAAACAGCTTTGCTTTAACAGAAAGCACATTGGATCCTCAGTGGAAACACAGCAGAGCTTGGACTGTGGGAACACAGCTGCTAAGCAACCTTACCAACATCCTGTCTATTCCTGCAAAGTAGCTGTGAATAATTACTCTTCCATGTAACCCTTGCCTTTCTGTCACAGCTCTTCCACAGCTGTATACTCTTGGAACTGCAAATGGGCCCAAACCAAACTCCCAGAGATAAAATTATTCTCATATTTAAGGAAATCTGGCAGGAAATCCAAGCAGGTGTCTGCTCTCCCTCACTACAACTGGATGATGTGGAGCCCTAAATATAAACAATCAAAACTTTCAAGGCTGTTTTTCTGTTTCAGATTCTGTGGTTCAAGCCAGTCTATACTTGTTTTCTCACTCTGATCTCTACTGACAGCAGCAACTTCAAAAACCAACCCATAAACCAAACAATTTTACCAGTCTTTACAAAATACTTCCAAAATATTGATGGAAATGAAGCCATTTACTGTATTCACTGACTATTCTTTCCACTTTTCCTGAATGTTGAGCTAGCGCTGCTTTGTAGGAAGAGGAGATTTTATTTCACAACTGAATGAAAGAAACCCAACCAACACAGTGTTTGGGGTAAAAGAATGAATCACTGCCTTCTTGGCACATCTCCATGTTAACAAAAGAAATGAGCATCGCCCAACTTTACCTTGTTGTCTGGGAGGCTGCCCAGAGATTTACTTCCAAAGAATCCTGGTCTATTTAAACTCCCCAGATTAGGGACTGCACAAATTTTAAAAACCAGATTTCAATAGAAAGACTAAAGACTGCTGACCATGCTTCAGAAATACTCAGAAAGCTGTTTGCTTTGGATAGTAAATTTTCAGCACTACAATATTAGCACATAGTAAAGTTACATCCCTGAGAATGCAAAATTTAATCTGTCACTGGGATATTGCATCTGTAATAAATATATCACCATATTATTTGACTATATAACTAATAGTTATACTATATAACAGTTATAATATATTAATAATATTACATTACAAAGATTGAAATATCTAATATTGGAGGAGTTCATATTTATAAAAATAAGTGTCTAGAACTGAATCTCCTGTGGCATTATGAGGTAGTTGGGAGATACATTTACTCTGCAGAGTTTTACCCATAGGAAATATTATTCCAGATCTTAGAAATTAAAATCTCAAGACAATGATTTTCCATCTTTTCTAAGTATGTTGGACTGAAAATTTTCCATGGTGACTGAGGGTTCCAATATATTGCAGTTTATCCTAGTAGTAACAACTTTGATTGTCCCCCACACCTGTCACAGAGCCATTAGAAAGCATCAGCAGAATCCAGAAGCCTAAGTACTCATTGAAAACCTCTTTTTCCAAACAGTAAACATCAAAGAAGGCATATCTCTTGCCTAGGCAACAAGGCAACTGCCTTTGGGAAGGAGAAATAGTCTTGAGACTGAAGAACAGGAACTTTTTGGGAATGAGACACTCTTCTTTCTGGCTGCAGGCAGGTCATTTAACTTCTCTCTTATCCTGTGTCTGTCCAAGGTCAGCAAGTGGCCTTAGTGGCAAAGCCTTGAGTCTTCAATGCAGGATAGAAAAGATTTTTAAAATAAAGAAAAAACACTTGTACTTGGATAGGGCCACGATATTTTACCTTCACCAAAAGCTTCTTGTCTTTCTTTCTCTTTCTCCCCCACTAGAAATGTGGGATATCTCATACATAAAAGCACCACAATCTGATGCCTATATCTGATGCCTATAGGCTCAGGAGCACACCCAGAGCAAGCAAGAATAAAAGCACTGCACACACCAAAAGGAAATCACTGCATTCTCTCCCTCACAACTTACATACGTGTCCCTGCTCCATCAAAAAACATGCACTTATTAAAGACCACCAGTTGTTAATCTCAGGAATGCCTCAGTCTGTTCAGGAACTGAGAGCAAATTACATAGAATCATAGGTGTGTTTAGGGTTGGAGAAGGCCTCTAAGATCATCTAGTCCAACCCTTAACCCTATGAATAATTTTAATATTTAAACAATAAACCCATCCTTTTTCCCCTTAAGAAGCTAAAAAGCTCTATAACTACTATAGCTGTGGTCTTAGAGCAAATTTTTATGTTTTTAACTCTCACAGGAAAAGGCACATGAATGATATGTTTGTATTATTTGTTCTATTTTCAATGCAGTTTACAAAAATCAATTCATACATGCACTATGCTGCGAGACAGGAAATGACCTGTTTCATCCCATCACTAACATCCAAAAAATCAGTACTAGTCAGGTGTTATCTCATCTCCATGCATCCAGGAGGGCTGTGTTATTCAAACAAAACTGATTTTAATAGTCTATTGAATGTCTCTAATTTTCCATGTAGAAAAGACACATACCTCTCTATCTGTCTTTATGTACATGGCCATCCAATTACGAGGAAATGAAATGCATTTTCTTCCTGAACAATGCCACCCCCACACACAACCCCAGGTGAAGCATGAAGTTGCAGAGAATTCACTGAGTCATTTGGTAACTCTTGAAGGATACAAAGAGCTTGAAATGAATGAAAACACAACTGTTTACCCTGAACAGAACACTCAGCTTCTGGGGAGGCAAATGCTCCATCCTAACCACATCCACTAGGAGCTTGGCAGCTTTATGCACTGTGGAACTGTCACTCTTCTCCTCTTTCTCAAACTTCTTCCTAGCTACTTGCACACAAGCCATGGGGAAGCCCCTGAGACATTCTTGTTGCCTATACATGCAATGTTGAGGTCCACTTGGTCAAACTGTAAGGACATTGTTCCAGTAGTCTTGTTAGATATTTTCATTGGCATGTGTGCACTAAGGCTTTGGCAGTAATTATCAGGGTTGCTTTGCAATTTCGTGTTGCATAAAACTTATGTTGTGACCTTCATTTGCAATAATCTTAGCATTCAAAAAAAAAGAACATTAATGAAAACACATTTAAGAGGGATTAGCATAGCAACAAATATAAAAATGCTGTGTAGTTTTAAAAAAATACTTTACTCATGACTACCCTAATTAGAATATTTTGTCTAAATTATTTATACTGACCTTCTGAGCAAATCTAGTTCTTAAATTTAAGCTGCACTACTAAATGTTATAAGAACATTATTAACAGAGTGCTTGAAGATGCATGCCTCATATAACACAGTATCAATACTCTGCTGTTTTAATGCTGCATTCATTTAGCACAGGAAGTTTGGGAGTCTTTGTACTAGAGGTGTTAGGGTTTTTGGTCCCTTCCTCTTTTTCCATTCCTTTTGTAGGTAATTCCTGGGCCAGAAAGAAGGCACAAAGAAAATCAGCTGTAAGGACAAGAGTCATGGCAGACCAACCCTGTCCCTTTTCTTCTAGGGACAAGGTTCATCCTGCAAGATATTGATTGAGTCACTTTGTTGTGAACAACAGAAATGTTCCATAGCTTGATGTACTGTAGAGGGGATAGGCATTTAGGTAACAGTTTTAGGGTTCATATCAAATTTATTACTTTGTAATCCACAGTTGTGGAAGACAAAAGTTCTGAGGATTCATAGGAACATTCCAGCTGCATGTGTTGCAGCATACACCACGGCATATGTCCCAGTTGAGACAGCCACTATACACAGAGCATCACCACACAATTTCAGAAAGCTTCAACCCATACAGAGTAACACCATACCACATCAGAAGGCTTCAGGAGTCTGCCCATACAGAGAAACTCCATACCATTCCAGAAGGCTGCAAGCATCTATCCTTCTTGTTCTTTAGCCCAACCTTTTATACCCCTCATGTTAATGCACAGCACCTGTGTGCCCTTTCCTGGTTGGTCAGTGCACCTCAGCACATCATGGCTCATTACCTCCAATGCTGCTCACCTGCCCTGCACAGCTGTAGCCCACTGGGGATGAGGCTCGGCCACAACTCCACTCCCAATTACCACAACTTGTGTACCTACATGCATGCTGTGCAAACGTAAACTTCACTTCTCAGCCTTTACTAGCTATCATCCCATTAGCAAAAGTGTCCATTTAGATCTCATTTGTGTTGAGGCTTTTAAACATCTGTCTTCATGATTTTCAAGCTTTGGTACAGTCCATGTTTGAAGACTGACTCTTACCTCTCCTATCTAAGTTAACTCACTTCAGGTTTTATGATCAAATTGAGGTGGTAGGGAGAACAACAGGAGGACACTTTTATTTGAAAACAGACTGACTGGTGTAGGAAGTTTATCTTAGGAAAGGATAAACCAGACATGATAAACAGATATGACTCAGTCATGCATCTGTAGTGCTCACTTTAGTGAAGTTCAGGAGTCCCAGCTGCTGTGTTAGGGAGACTTATTAATGCCTTTTCTAGTCTTTCTGGTTGGATGGCCAGATAATTTAGTTATAGCAGTACTTGTAAAACTAAACTCAATGCGAGTAGTGGTTCTTTCAACCCTTTTATTCCCTCCCAGGAGAGCCAAGCAAAGGAAAGAAAATTAAAGTACTGAAAAAGCAAAGCAGCTCTTCTCAAGGCAGGCATACTTTGGAAATACATACTTAAAAACATCTTTAACAAAATGCCAGAGAGTAAGAGACACAACCAGGTCAAATAGCCAGGGGAAATGTTTGTTACCACTGTGTATTCTGCAAGCATATTCAAAGTCCCCGGGGACAGAAAAATATCATGGATTCTCCTTCTAACCCTGCACCACAGAGCAACAGATAGGTTGCTGGTTCTGGCACCTTTCAATGGAAATTCAAAATGCTAAAATTGTATCTGTTCACATTACAAAGTTAATTGTAAAATTGATACAGACTAAATGCTAACAGAATGGTTTGCTATGTTTTATAATATCATGCATTTAAATCAAATGATCACCTGCCCATACATTTTCTGCTACTTCTAATGACTTGATTTATATCTCTAGGAACTGTTTGCCTGCTCTAGATCACAATAGCACCAAAAAATCCCAATTATTTGTAACCATTTGAATATTGCTTACAGTGGTTTTGCTTTCATTGGTTTGCTAATGTAAACAACTGAAGTAAACCAATTACTCCAAAAGGGGTTGTTGCCTTGTTGCAGAGATTTTGAGAGTAGTAAAGACAAAGGAAGGAAGCAAGAGTTCAGGGTACTCCAAATCAGTGGATACAATGCTAAAATGCCTGACATTGCTAATAACACTGGGTCTTTACCCAGTTGTGCATTTCAGCTTTGTACAGGGAAGTGCACCTTCTGCTGTCCACTTACTTCTAACACTTCAATAAACTATCCCATGTTATCACACTCTCCCAGGACAGAGATCCACACTCACAAACTATGGAGTATCTTCTGGAGGTCTATTTACAACAGGTAATGTAGCATGACTTAGGGATTTTGTCAGGGGAACATACTGTCTCTGGACTCATGATGCTCAGGAGGGCTGGCATTAGTCTTGCTGACAAATCTGAAATGGAGTGCAAACCGTCCAGAGGAGGTGCCAGGGGAAGGCATGTGCTATCAATGAAACTGTGCAGGATACAGGCCTTCCTCCAAGATCATCATCCCAAAAGTGAAATGCCAGTTTTACAGCCAGTAAGCTGGTGAGCAGTATTTCATTTTGTGACATTCTGCAGAGAAAATTAGACAGTAATATACAAATATAAAGAGGGTTTTCCCATTTTCCTTTCAGACTTTGACTTAAATGTGTCTATGACAGTGACTGAAACTCTGTTTTCTGACTGACCTGAAATTTAACATCAGAATAAATTCTGATTTGCTCTCCAGGTGTGTCAGGATAACATACAGCTCTGCATTGTGCAGGCTAACCCAAGTGAAAACAGGAGGTGGACTAGAGCATTACAAAGCCATGGTGCTATAGCAAATACTTTTTAAAATACTTTTTAAAGCCATTTATTTGGGTTTAGGCAGTATGTAACTCTGTCACAGAGTTAACTATTAAAAAGGCAACAGTTTTAGGCACTGCCCTGCAATGCAAAACTATAAAACAGGTGAACTTGCCATCTGGAGTGGTATGAGCCGAATACACAGGCACTTGCTGCATTTAAAATGACAGCCCAATCCACAGGAGGAATTACGAGGAGAACAAAACAGACAAATGCTCTTTTGATTGCTGCTGTGAATTTCCTGGTTCCGTGTGCCCATGTTTGCCTACTCCCAGGTAAGTGCTGGGTGTGCAGTGTGATGGTTAAAATGCTGGTGCTATTTTTAGGTGTGTACACATTGCAAGGCAGCAGAAATGTAGGGCAATTCACACCAGCACAGCACAGGCAATTCTTGCCAGAGAGCATGCAGCCCTCTAACTGCTGCTTGAACAGAGAGAGCCACAATCCTGGTCAAGTCCTGGTTTATAACATCTCCATATCAAAATCCAGTGCAAATATACATGCCCTCCAACATGAGCGGCCACGTGGAATGGAAGTTTTTGTCTGTGGCTCTGTTTAAGCTGGCAAAGGGGTGAAACTGGGCTACCATGTGACTCTCAAGGCAGCCTCCCTGCCTTTATGACCTGTAAAACTTAGTTCTGACCAACCTGTTTTAAATTCTGCGTTGGCACTGGCTCTGGGTTCATGCAGAATGCAGAGGGACTCTCAGAAGGCAGGTCAACATCCACCTCAGCCTCCTTGCCTATGGCCCAGCAGCCAGGGTGAGGGCTCAAGGACACAGGCTTCACCAAGGCAACCTCAACAGGGCCCCGAGCCAGCTCTAGAACACTCTGGGCAGCAGGCTGACTAGAGGCATTCAATTTGTTGACTGTCCATAATACAGGGTCTTTGTACACTTTTCCTTCCCATAAGGATATTATTGGGCACTGTTGTCATCTCCAGAGACCTCTGTCCTTCTAATAAGCTTTTCCAGTATTTAGACGCAGAGGTTCCAAGATGCAATGGAGCTGTCATTCTACATGGAGTGGCACGTAGGAGAGTCAGCAGTAATTTTTCTAGGGGTTTTGGGCAAGGAAGCAGCTTTTGCTGCTGAGAGGAGAAAAGAAACACAGCTGCAACCACAAGCTGGTCCTTGGAGGCGCCAGATGAGTTTGATGTCAGTGCAGAAGACGGCCTAGAAGGAGGGTAAGCATGATAACACCAGGAGAGGGAGCCCTGCAAAGACAAGGCAATGTTAAAAGAACCATCCATGCACACTATGTGCACCTCAACAGGCAAAGAAAGAATTGTTGTTTGGGGTAGAGCTAAAAACAATGAGATGCAGACAGCAAAACTGAAACATCATTAAGGCTGAATATTAGGAAACATCTGAAATGATGAGTAAGTGGCACAGTACAAAATTAAAATATAAAACAAACAAACAAAAAATCTGTGCCTGACCTGCTATTTTACCATACTACAAATTCTGATTTAACTGCAGAAATATATGTTAAGTTGAATGGAATTCCCACAGAGTTATTAACAGAAAGGCTCAGGGTGAGAGAGGTGATGGCTTAGCTACCTCTCAGTAAATGTCCGCAGATTATTTAATGTCTGTAATGTGCTTTAAAGAAGAAAACCACCGAGTGCTTAGAAAATTAGAACAAAAAAAAAAAAAATTCCCCAACAGTGGCATCTATTAAATTACAAAATAACCTGTCCAGGGAAGCCTCAGAAGTATTGTCACTAAATAAATTTAAAAGTGAACAGCTTGAAATGTGTTTACTATAGGAAAGAGACCTGCATTTTCCCCAAGGAAAAGAGAGGAAATGTCCTAAGGCTTCAATAGTCTTTTATCTCCAATTTTTTATCGCTCTTCCCTGATGCACAGGGGAGAGAGATGATTATTTAAAATCTTTTTTTCCCCTCTGGAGCTGTCTAGTGAAATGTGCTGACAGGTACTATCCATCGACCGTGTATTCCAGGTAATTCACAAGGCAGGCAAGCACAGGGGCTCACATTCCTTCGCAAAAAGCAAGAGCATTCTGGAGGAGGAGGCAGCTTCTCTTTGAGACAAAGACAAGCTGCCAGCCTTTGCCATTTTCAAGGCAGACTAGAAAAAATGTTACCCAGACACACACACACAGACAGATGCACACAGCAAGAAACAAGCAACAGTTTAGTCAATCCTAGGCTGTCATGGGATGCTCAAAACAAAAGGAAGAGGCAGCCTTCTCTTTTTCCTTACGGTCCTACTGCATCTGGCCCATAAAAAAAGAGAAACTCTCTTCCTATCACTGACAAGAACCAGGACTGAAGTTGTTTATATTCCCAATATAAAGGCAGAAGGAGGGGCAGGGATAGGAGAAAGGGAAATGGGAATTTAAAGAGTGAAGTCAGCTGGTGGAAGAAGGGATTCAGACAATGCCACAGCGATAAGAAACTCAGTTGTTTTGACTCTGATTTCCCATTACCTCAAAGCTACATTCCTGTCTGGGATGGTTATGGATTGCAGTCCCCATGCTGTGGGCACCTCACCTCACAGTTGTATCTGCATGGAGTGGGCTAGAGGCTCCAATGAGGTTTATTGTAGCCTGCAATTTAGGGCTGCCTCGAGTGCCCTGTGAGCCCTGAGAGGCACTGTCAAGTCTCGAGCAGGATTCCCAAGTCACAGAGCAGCCACCGTTACAGTGAGTACCAATTACTGGAGGAAGGCCCTTCGATCTTGTGAGGTGAGGCTGAAGTGGGGGCAGCCCTTTGAGGAGATTCAACCCCTGACCTCCAACAGAACTGTTCTGTGGCTCAGCAAGAACGAGAGGTGACATGGTGGCAGAGGGAGGGAGCTAGGATCCAACACAGGAGATGCCATCAAGGGCAGCAGGGAAGATAAAATGCAATTTTTTTTTCATCTTGTACGCAGCTTCAATACTTCTATTAAGTTACATTTTCTATCACTACCTGATCACCTGTCTGTTTTTGTAGCAAACAGGAAGTACAGCAAAAAATCCAGAAATAATTTAATGCCCTTGTTGAGATAAGTGGAGTATATAAATGTTTTTTTCAAGAATACACACATGGATACTCAGCATAATATGTTAATACAAAGTTGCCATCTCTGCTTAGCAGTAAAGGGCTCATATTTTTTCCTCTGCATGAAGCAAGATGTCAGACGTTGTACCGATAATCTTCAGACATGAAGATGTTTGCAGGCCACATAAACCTTCAGGGCAGCAGGATAGAGAAATATAAATTGAAACTCCTCAAATGATGTCATCATTTCCAGCTACACTCTGTAGGCCAGCACACGGGAGCCAGGTAAGAGTTTTTATAAACTCAGTTTCCAAAGGCAATCAGACAAGTAGTCCAGAGGCAAGCAGGAACAAAAGACACTGGTCACTTCATGCAAGGTACGTTGGTACGACCAGCCACTACAGAGCTCCTAATGAAATTCTGCCATGCATCAACAGTAGCTAATGAGGATGGATGGTGACTGTCTCACCTTGTTTTTAATCTTCATGGGCTTTTAAGGTAACTTAGCAAATCCCAGAACTTGCAAACAAGTGATATGCTGTTGGTAAATCCAAATCTCCCATCACTGCTTGTCCTACTTTCTGGGCCAAAGTCTCAGCACTGCAGTACAAAGTTGCAAGCCAAGTATCATAATTCAGGGAAGAAATTTCAGCTGCAGCTCAAAACCCAAGATGCTTACAAGGGGAATATTTGATATGGAAAAAAAATCTCATATTACAGGATCTTTACAAGTTGGACATCAGAAATCAATCCAGAACTCTATTTCTCAAAGTACTCAGGTATTCAAATTGCTTATTTCACAGCGTAACTGTGCAGGATACAGGCTGTATCTTAATGGAAAATTACTTGATAGCCAACAGCTGCACTATGAGAATTAGAACCAAAGTTTAATTTTGAGATATCTTTATATTGAGTGAAATTTGTCATTAAAATGCATCAAGTGAAAATTTCACTATCAGCAAATTTGACTAATGTACTAGAAAATTTTTCAAAAAGTATATTTAAACTAAACTAGAAAATCAGGATATACTCTAATAAAACCTCTACTAACCTCTACTCTAATAGTCCTCTACTCCACATCATTTTTCTAGGGCCCTGCATTCTTCATTCCACAAAAAATAACCACTTATTAACCTCAGCTAAATTAAAATTATGGTTAAATCACACAAAGCTAAGCAAAAGCAGAACAAAAGCAGATTGTTGTAAATGACATACATTTTTTTTTAATTAGAGGCTTGTTTTATGAAAAGGTATGTTAATATTCAAATTTGCTAAGGGAAAATAAAGTCACAGTACATGTGCCAAACCTCATTACAAAAGCATATGATTCGAATCTATTTCTAAAATAAATTTCTAATTTTTCTAAAAAAGTATTATTTCATATTTTTCTAAAATATAATTTTTAATTCTAAAAATAACAACAAATCTTGTTTTACTGCAAGTTTCTTGTAGCATATCCATGTTACAATGCAAACCAAAATACAACACACTTTGAATAAAGCCTCATGAAATCACTGAATGAAATACTTACTGTATGAAATGCATGAATCACTAACAAACAACTTCTCAGCTTTTTTCTTAATAACCAGTGATCCATTCACTTTCCTTTCCTTAAAAAACACATGGTATAAACAACTTTCCCAAATCTTATTGATGTACTGATAGCAAACATCCTGAGCAAAAGATTCATATTTGACTGAAACAGCTAAATCATAGGGATGCCTTTTCAGAATTTTATCACATTGTTTCACTTCCTACAATTCAAATAAACAATTTATTTTCTTGTAAATAAATGGCTAAAGAAAACACATAGGATTGACTTTAGGGAATTTCTGAGCTATTTCACCCCCACAGCTTTTTGCTTAGAACTCTCAATGTGTGATGATCACATTTTAGGAAGGCATTTGGACTTACTTTGTTCAAAAATCCTGGCATGGCCAAAAAGACACAGCTTAGGAGCAAAGCCAACTGTTACTGTCACTGAATCTTTAGCTTGCAATAACTCAATTTCTTTGACTTGCAATCACACAATATTAATCTTGATCTATTTATTTCAGAAAAAAAAAAGGAGAATACTATAAAGTCTGAATAATGATAAAGGTGAAACTGGAACACAAATCTCATAGTACCTATATGCCTTCTCCACTTTACACTCACCTTGCCACTGCCCACCTTGATCCTAAGGTGGCTGGCCTCTCACCATATATAAGATTTTATATACACTGGATCCTTTCTGTTTGTTACTCCTAAAAGCAGTTTCACCCACTTGTCAGGTCTGCCTTTATTTAACCATTACTCATTGACCATTTATGTGTTGTTTATAGCTCTGGGGGCTCAAGTATCATCCCATGCCCTCTACTGACATCTCAGATCTGTACTCTGCAGTGTATCCAGTAGCTTTCCTTTTGAGACCTGTGCCATATACCACATTTATAGTCCTCTACTCCGCATCATTTTGCTAGGGCCCTGCATTCTTCATTCCACAAAAAATAACCACTTATTAACCTCAGCTAAATTAAAATTATGGTTAAATCACACAAAGCTAAGCAAAAACAGAACAAATTGTATAATAGTTACTTGGTTACAGCTGGAAATTGCTGCTCCAGCTAAACAATGTAAAGCAAAATCCCAGACAGGCCAAGACAAGCCCAGACAAAGCCATTAAGTCCTGAGGCCTTACAGAGCTCCTGCAGACCCTCTGGGCTGTTACAAACAACAGCAACATGTGTTACCATAAGTACAGTAAATACTGAGCTACAGGGCTACACAGAGTTTGGGTGCATGGGAGCCTATAAATGTAGTTCATCTTTGAAAAGCTCAGTTACATAGTCACAGTGCCTCACAGCCAGAGAAGGGAACTTGGGTCAACCAGCCTCCTCTTTGCAGTCTCACCTGGAAATAACTGACTTCTAACCAACAGTGGTATCTATCGTGACCCAGCTAACTGGAGACTCTACTGTTTCCTTCCTACCTTGATGAAAGCCAGTCTTCTTTAGAGAAGGAAACATTTGTAAGATTTCTTTTGCTGGTTGCTGACTTTCCCATGTACTTTAGCCCAGGCAAGAGCATACAGTGAAATGTTTCTCTCTCTGCCTGGATGAGCAGGACGTGGCTTAATACTGGGCCATAAATGGGACCATAGACCTAGGAGCCAGTTTAATTGGGTTCTATTCCCAGTTTTTCAGCAGTTCCTCGCATGACCTTGGGGAAGTCACTGGTAATCTGTTTCTCCTGCTAAATTGAGGCAGTATTGTCCCTTAAGCCGTTATGCCAAAGCAGTTCAATAGCTATAGATAAAATGTGCCATTTAAATGCACACCACTATTTTATAATCCACAAACTCGCCACCAAGACAATTTTGTCATTTCCGACACAGACCCTTGCACTGAAATGCTGCATCAGGCCTGAATGCCAGATCCCAGTGAACAGTCACCTGAAGAAAGCACCGCATGTATGGCTGGATGAGCTGCAAGAAGGAAACTGCCCTACCTTCTTTGATCCCATTTTCAACTGAAATTCAATCATACTCTGGAAGGGAGCATTGGGATGCTGTGCTTTTCATCAGCATTCTCCTGGGAGAAGCCTAGGGGAAAAAAAAAAAAAAAGGAAGGAGGGAAAAAACTTATAATACTTCATGCTGTAGCTCCTTTATTTTTCTTCACTTGGTCCTGACCTTGCCAGCTTCAAGTCAGCTTCAAAACAGCTCCTGCTGTGCAGCTCCCTATGACATGCTTAGAGCAACTCCTGTGCCTCAGAAACACATGCTATTTGTGCCCACTTCACTTTTTCTTCATTTTAGACCAGGCTGAATAGAACTTGGAAGCCAACAAAAATTCAGCTTTGTTTAACTGAAGGTTCAAGGTCACAAACATGTTAAATTTAATGGGAGGATTTTCTTAAACCCTTGACTGCCCCTATGCTGACTGATCCCAGCTCCCAGTCACACTGTCATTTTTATTTTGCCCTAAAACAAAAAAGCAGAGATGCCTATAGTCATAATTACTCCTCACTGCTCCCTATGGCACAAATTGTCAAAAGATGCTTAGGTTATCTACCCACTGATATTTGAAAAGCAACTCCTCATTAGGCTTGCAAGTGCAAGGGGAGTCTTGGAGTTACCACAGGGAACAAAACACAAGCAAAAAAAACCCAACAAAACAAAACAAAACAAAACAAAACAAAAAAAAAAAAAAAGAAACAACCACCTCACAATTTTTTTTAACATGGTTAGCCTCCCTGCCAGGCTAGTGGAGAGTTATGAACATTGCTATAAGCACTGGGATACTACCCCATCCTGTTTTCTGCAATGTGTTTGTGCTTTATGCTGCTGATGCGCATCTTTCAGGTTGCAGGCAATGTTAAATGTTCATGAACTTTCATTAATTATAAAATTCACAACTGCACATTAATTATTTTGTATCTCAGATTTATACTGATCTTTGCAAAAGATAGTATACCTTTAGCAATTCTTTACTAGACATTTATGAGAGATTATGTCAACAGGTGATTGCTTCTATTAGTGATTATTCTAGAAGTAGAAATTACTGAGGAGTGTAGTTGTTACATGAGTGGTTTGCATTGTAGCTGTATAATAAGTCAGAGTTTTCTTAATGAAATTATTACCTAAATACCCTGACGCTATTTATCTTCTCCCTCTTCACAATAATTCTTCAACTTATCTTCTGTTTTAGGGCATTTGTCATCTCCAATTGCTCAAGTTAATGAGTTTAACCTAGGCACTCCCATAAGGGTCTGTCAACTCACACAGAGACACTAAAAGCACAAAAAGCCCAAACTGCAACTTTCATTCATTTTGCCCTAAACCAAACAATTCCTGAGGGCTGCTCTCAAATGGAAACAGTGCCATGTGGTTCGGACACTCTCATGTGTTTTTCTTTACTAGCATTTATATAGCTTTTTTTTTCAAGGAGTACTTCCACTCCTTTGCTTATGGCAGTTAATGAAGCCAGGCCTGCACAGAGAGAGGGTATTTAATGTTACAGCACAGAGGTTACTCAGCCCACGTAGCCATGTACTCTTATGTGCCTGTTCAGCACTGCACATTTCTAGCACTCTCTCCAGTTTATTTCTAAGTACTCCTACTCAAAGCTCTTCTATAATTAGGCCAAATGCAATCAATTCATAGAGCACCATTGTTTTCCCATGTTTCAAAGGAGTTGTTCAGGGCTGTTACTTACTCTGAATTGATTGAGCATGGGGATTACTTTATCTCCAGGGGAAATGATGATCAGCATTTCCCACCCAGTTCCAGAGCTGTCTTTAACAATTTATCTTAATAACATCTTTGTGTTTTGAGTCAGAAGGAAAGAGATCAAAGCAGAGAACACGGCAGGCATAGTCTCAGGATTAAAATTGGCCAGAGGCAATCAGCAGAACAAGTAAACAGCTCTTCAGCAGTCTGAAGAAAAGCCTCCTCTAACATGAACATTTTTGTGCCCCTGCAAGCTCTCACCCAGCTAGCCCTGCTGGCTTGGAAGGTCACATCTGCTGCTCATGTTATTTCTTGTCATCATCCCATCCCTATTGCCCTTTTTCACCCTTGAACCTCAATAATGAATAACATTACATCAACTCTTTTGGTTCCATAACAAGACAGCAAAGACTTTTATTCCTTGAGGAAATGGGCTGATCTTAAAATTACACCATGCTTCACTTTAAAACCCCAAGCCCTGGTGTGCTGAGGAGAACTCCTATGTCTGTCTGAGGTGTAGGGCTCAACCTCCTCAGGATATAATTTGGGGCTTAAAGGGTCAATGTATTTCAGTGTTTCAACATGATCCCATTCCACTTTGGCAGGAATAGCACACAGAAGGTGGAGGAGCCTGTGTTCTATTTGATACTTGATACATATCACTTGGTACCTTGCCACTCTGATTATCCTTCCTCTGTGCTCTCATCTCTCTGAGAAATGAAATTTCTTTGCCCTAAGCTGACTCCACATCACATCTTTAACAGAACAACCTAATCAGAAGGAAAATGAGAGAGATTGCATTCCTTGTCTTTCTGCATGGAAGTCTAAAACATAAATCCTACTTATTTTCTTGACTTTTATACTGAGAAGATAGACTCGATACAAAGGAGCCATCCAAAGTGTTCATTTTAGCTTCCATAGGAGCTTGATTTTTAAAGTGGACTTTATTCCTAGTGAGTTCAGGAGCTGCTGCAATCTAGTTTAAAAGTGAGAGTGATTTTACTTTTCTTTTTTTCTTTTTTTTTCTTTTTTAATCAATGGGCATTAGGTCTATCCTGTGCTCTCATCTTGCTCAAAGCCAGAGGTGGACAGAAGCAGCTGATTCTCAAATTTAATTGAGAATCAATGCATACAAATATGAGGTCATGTGTCTAGGACCAGCAGAGACACATTTGCTGTGGAAAAAGGAGTCAGATTCTGCTGAGAAGCACCCCTGAAAAGGACATAGGAAGTTCCAGCAGAGCAGTGCCACAGCAGCACCATGGCATCATCAGCACCACTGCTGTAACAAAAGAGCACTGCTGCTACCTATGTAAGAGCACACTGAAAACAGAACTCAGTCTTCGGTGGTGACGAGGCTGTTGCTGACACACTTGAGCCCAGACCTTGACTTTAAAGTATTGGAGATGTGGGAAATGCATTTGCAGTTTGTGAGTGGTGTCAGGTTTGCCAGTCCTCTCATCTCTCCTCTCTTGCCCAAGCTTTCTGCACACTGTGGGTGTCTTCCCTGCTGAGAGTCATCCTGTGATGCAGCCCTGTACAAGGGAACAGAATACTCTAGACATCTTTTAGGAGAAAGATGACATTGGGCAGGTGCAGGTGTTCTTCTGTTAAATGTTTGTCTGAAAGGCAGACACTGATTCAACCAGTCCCTTCATAGCTGTTGCTAAGAAAAGAAGAGGAAAGTCAGCCCTAGCCCAAAAGAAATGGGCAATCCTGTCTGCACAGGACTCCCTGATGAGTGTCGTATGCCAGAGCTCTGCTGTGACACATACCTGGACAGAAATAAGCTAAGCTTAAACTGGGAAGCCTTAAATGATAAACTAATCTTCCTCCTGGGTCAGAGGCTTACTAAAGACCAGAATTTGAGAGGTCCTTCATGAAAAGCCTGCTGCAGTGCTGGAAGGCAGCTCACAGAGCACAGGTGATGGGATGAGGAATGCAGCCCCATGGCATGTACAGGCTGGGGGTCAGCTCCTTTCCAACACCACCTGCCATCATGGGTGAGCCCAGCACTGACTCTAATGCTTCCATTATAAAAAAATGGGGGCACAAAAAGATAATTTCATTTTTATGTAGTACTGCTTGGGAAAAGCTAACTTCTGACCCTAGAGATTTTATTCCTCACTCACTTCCATCTTTCTTAAATTCATTGGCAAAATAGGCCAGAAAGGTAGAAAACTAATATAAAAATATTGCCTTCTCCAGACCACTTCTGACAGCTGAAGAAACGACCAATGTCTGGCCATTGCTCTTTAACCAGCTAAGCATCTAGCCATTGTTGGGGTTTATTTTCAACCAGCTAAAAGGCCTGTCAGATTTATCACGATGTGCAGGGTTCTGCCATTCATGTCAAATCAAACAGGCACTGGGCTCTTTGGAGCTACCACCAGGCTGACTAGAGCTTCTACAGAACTAGATGATCAGCCCTAATTACGATTTTCCAGGACAAAGTAGCTTTAATCTCCATGCAAAGCATTTGTCAACCCTATTTAACCAGGGAGGAAATTGGGCAGACGAAGTCAGGGTAATTAGCTCTTCTCTCTTCCTTTGATATCCTGTTCAAGGGAGTAATTACGTAATATGAAAACCATTAGCAACCTTCTCAAGCCATGCCACTAGCACAAACAGAGAAATTGTGCCCTGCTTATGGCCTTCATATGGGTGACTTCACTCTTTTGCGTGTCTCACTTCCTGGCAACACTCAGACTGTGGGAGGTACGTTAACTTTCAGCTACATCACCAAAATTGAGAAAAAAAATCCTGCAAACACATAAACTTCCATGTGTACATCTTTCACCATTCCAAAGAGCAGCATTAAGTTTTGCTCTGTAGGTCATGGACCATAAGGTGTCTTTCCTAGACATTGGACCATTTTTATGGCTTTTCCTGGATATCTCAACAACTTGTGTCACTAAACACAAATGTCAGCACCAAGGAACATTGTTTTACCGGTGTCTATACAATGGAAGGGTGACTTCCCTGCCAAAATCAGGGGGTGTATTTCTGTGGTGTAAAGCTGAAACTGAGGTTTCAGTCGCAGTGGGAAGGACAATCTGAAGAATGGACAAGGTCTTTCCAAGCCCTGGTTGGGCTGCTCATTTTCTGAAGCATAGTTGCTCATAACATTTTCTTGGGAAATACTGTACTTAACAGGTTTTCTTTCTACTGTGAAAAGCAAAAAGCAGCTCTTGGAAAGTCATATACACTTCTGACTTTTTTTTCCCCTATAGTATTAAGAGAAAAGAGGAGGAAGAAAAAGGAGAAAAATATTAAGCAAATAAACAGGAGGGAAAAAAATAATGAAAAAGGCTTCTACTTTGAAGAGCAACTAGAAGCAATTCACAGCAACAGCTTTTGGGTTTTGATTTATTTTTTTCATGGAAATCGTGCTTGGATGTTATAATGACAAATAGAGACATGATATTGTGTATAGATATAATGGGTAACATCTTTGTAGTAGAAACTAATTTACCTGCAAATTCCCGTTTGCGCGTGTGTGGATGTGTGTATATATAAATTCTCATTCAAGGTTATGTTTTTCCAATCAGTTTTGAGCATGTTATTTGTCTGAGGAAACACAATGGAAACAAATATCACTCACTCTACAGTACCTCTCCCCTTAACGTTATTAAGGACAGCAGAACAGCTCTAAAAAACAGAGCCATTAACTCTAATGCAATGTGCCAGGTACTGGGTGGTTCGGCAGCTTCGGAGGGGACTTTCATTCCGAGTTTCCCCGCTCGGCGAGGCGCTGCGCCGCGGGCACGCCCGGCTCCCTCAGGGCCCGGCTCCCTCAAGGCCCGGCTCCCTCAGGGCCCGGCGGCCGCGGCCCCTCCCCCGCGCGCGCCGCGGAGCCGCTGGCGCCACCTGCCGGCCCCGCGCGCCGCCCCTCACGGCCCGCCTCGGGCCGAGCCGCGCTCAGGGCCGTCGCCACACCTCCCCTTCCTCTTTACTTTCCCCTTTCCCTTGGGAATAGAAACAGCACACCGGCCTGCAGCCACACGGGTCTGCCGCCTCCCTGGCCAGCGTCGTCGTTGTCTCCTCGGCACCGGCGATGTCCGCTGCGGCCAGGAGCCCCCTGAAAGCACCCCCAGCAAAGCACTGTTTTCAGCCACAGAGCAATCCGAGCTGCTTTTATCCAGGGATTTGCTGTTTTACCTCAAATACACCTTTATCATGTGAAGTTATCCGTCTGTACCCTCAATCCACAGCTTACACTTCTTTCTAGGATTTTTCCCCCCTTTCTCTCCTCCTGACGCTGGTGCCGTGCCCTTTGTCCACATTCCCCTCACGCAGTGTCCTCACTTTGCTTAATATCCTGCTGCTCTTCAGGAATCTTCAGCAGCACCAAACCTGCTCTAGACTAACATTAAACTCTTGACCATTTACCTGGGGGAAAAAAATGCTAAAATGTCCATTTCTGGGAGTTCTTTTCATTAAAATTCTGCCTTATTTCCATCCCTATATTGGTCTTTGAAAACGTTTAGCAGATCCCTTGGTCATTTGTAAACATGGAAAAAACTCAGCTCCAACAAACATTTTTCTGACTAGAGATCTAGCTAATGGCTGCCCCCACACGCCTTCCCTCTCCTGTCACCTCAGATTACACCAGAAACCCTCATTTGCTACTGTGCATTTGCCAGTGCCCCATCTTGGAGCACAGAAGTGTAAATAATAAATTCCCACTGGAGGCCTCACCCAAGAGAGTGATGGAGCCCCAGTGACAAGTTACTTGTTACAGAACAAAACTGGGGGTGTTGGGTGCTGAACAAAAAAGACAGGACACATGTGTTGGGAGATCTAGCCCAGGAGATGTGCCCTGCAGGGCTCACATTTTCCAGGGAGCTCTGGCAGGCCATACCCTTCCAGAAAGCAAGAGAGGCTTGGGCCAGGCTGTGGGCTTGGATCTTTTTCCCTTCACTTACCCCATTTAGTACTGAGAGGTTTCTGCGTATTGCTGGGAAGAATAGGCTGGCTGAAACACCAAAATATATGGCTGGAAAAGTTGGGGCTGTTCAGCCTGCAGAAGAGAAAGTTGCAAGGAGACCTCAGAGCAACCTTCCAGTACCTGAAGGGTCCTATAAGGAAGCTGGAGAGGGACTCTTCATCAGGAGCTGTAATGAAAGGACAAGGAGTAATGGATACAAACTGAAAGAGGGGGCATTTAAGATAGATATTAGGAAGAAATTATTTTACTGTGAGGGTGGTGAGACACTGGAACTGGTTGCTCAGGGGAGGTTGTGGATGCCCCAATCCTGGCAGTGTTCGAGGCCAGGTTGGCTAAGGCCTTGAGCAACCTGGTGAAGTGAGAAGTGTCCCTGTCCATGGCAGGGGGTTGGGATGGGATGATCTTTAAGGTCCCTTCCAAGCCTTAGAATTCTATGATTCTATGGTTTAAATTTGCATATATTTGTTTTCATTCCCTCTCTGGATGAAATGACATTTTCACTGGATAATTTTCTTCTATTTATGTGGGCACTAGAACTGTATTTGTGGCCTGGAAACATGTTTTTTTTCATCTGGAAATCCAGGCTAGTGTGACAGGGATATCACAAAAATGAGTACTGTAAGTTTTACATCATCTGTGCCACCTGAAAGATTAACTATATTGTTCATCCAGGGAGACAGAAAAATAAGATGTTTACAAATAAAGAAGATGGTTACAACCCAGTATTTCCTTTTCCTCACAGCCCTCCCAGACCCTGCTGTCTCCACAAGCAGACAGTATTATGTCCAAACCTGCTTGCAGAGCCCAAATTTATAGATCATAGATGCCCACAAGTTTGTAAAAAACACACCGTTTTAAAAAAGGTTCTTACAAAGAATGTACCCTGATCTTCTCACTGCAAACACTACACTAAAATGAAAAAAAAAATTGCCTACTAACTTTTCCAAACCACCATGGTGTCAGCTATGCCCACAGCCATGGGCTTTACACAGAGCTAACAGCAAATTATAATTTAGCATGGGATAAATAATGTCCACATTAGACTTACCATGGTTACCTGCTGCTACCCTGGTCTCATTAAAACTGACCACTCAAACTTACCTTGGCTCAGGATATTCTGATTGCTGAGGCCTTTTCTAAAGAGAGAAGAGGGACAAATACAAGGTCTACCATTTTGACTGTTCTGCTGCTACTAAATGCATCAAAGAAATTTCTATGTCAATGCTATTTAATTCTACTTATCAGTAGTATATGTATGGGAAAAGAACAAAGATTCTCATTCAGTCAGAAATTAAATTGTGGAGAGGAAGAAGAAAAAAACCCCCAATCTCTATACCAGAAGCAGTCCCTTTTTTTGGAAAAAAGAAATAAAAGATGTGGACAGGAAAGAAAGGGGAAGTTTCAGGTTCTGTGTAGTTACACGCTTTTCTGGCACTGCATTTCCATGCCAGGTGAAGAAGATAAAAAGCCACTAGATTTATATTCTTGGCTGGACTTTACATTGGTTTGAAGGACTATTTGGCTATACTAACAATGATTTAGAGACAACAACTACGAAGAAGAGTTCAAAGGTGTCCAATTGCAATCTAATTCTGCTCTGCTTAAATTAAATATGGAAAGGAATTAGTCCAGCACCCTGCCAAACTCTTTGCTAAGGTAGATCCAGGGGTAGATTCTTGTCCTTCACAAAGGCAACAGACATATATCATCAAAATGGTGCCAGCAATGTGCACAGCAAACAGAGGCTGAATTTGAAGCCTAGTCCCAAAATGGGGGAAGGGAGGAAAAGGAAGAAATAACTTTTCCCCCCATTGTTTTGTCATGCAGAAATACAATTTCTAGAGCTCCTTGGTTATCAAGGCTTCCCTGAGCACATCAAAAGATCTGCTGCTCTGCCTGCTACCGAGGACTGAAACCAGCCGGTCCGAACAAAGTCAAGCTAGTTCAGAAAGCAGTGTCAGCCTTAACACACAGGACAAACAGTGACACATTCAGCCTGCTGGAAGACAACCCACATGGCTATCATTTGTAAGCTTCAGTGGGTGCTTTGCCAGCAAGGAAAAAGAGACTTTGAACAATTGGAGGGATGCTAAAAGGAAATGTCTGCACTTCTGAATAGCTACACGCTGGGAACATCACTTCTGGCACACTGGGAATATCACCTCTTTCATGCTGCCCTGCTTTTTCCCAGCTCCCTCTTGTCATGCAAGACAGGATCTATACTGGACCAGTCAGGGTGACTAACAGGAACAGAACAAGGAACAGAAAAGGACATGGACAATGTCCGCGGACAATGGATAATGAAGGACCTCTTTTAGAAGCTACGATATGAGGCAGTGAGGTCATGGGCTCATTTTGGAGAGCGGAGAGAGAAGCAAAAGTCCTGGAATAGCAGGGAACCAGAGTCATTGCTATTTACTGAAGATGAAGATTATCTTTTCAGAGAGAGAAGACAGGCATGTCCTCAAGCAGCTATCTCGTCTGGGAAATGACACTGATCATTTTCAAGTTTATTTAACTTACAAAGAGACTGTGAAAAAACACAGAGTATCAGAACAAATTTAAACCATCTGTTTGATCATCTTGCAAACTGTAAACATTGTCTTAGAGAAAATAATCTTTCTTCAGCATAACAATGTGCATGGATGGATTTGACTAAAATCTGGATAAAAAAGGAACTTCCAATAAGTCAAATGGAAATTACCCAGAGCACAAGTCAATATTTAATTTATTTTAAGTAATCCTTCTTCTTTCATCAGGTTCTTACAGGAGTATCCAGGAATTTTTGCTCCCTTCAGCTTTCTTCCACACCTCCCTGGGCCCTTATTCTATTGAGCAGTATTCAAATTAATTGCCACACCGTTTATCTATTTAAAGCCATTATATGCACATACGCTAACTGGCCCTGTAGTTCCTTTTTTCCCTATACATTCTATAGCATCTACATCTATTCTTTACTGAAAATATACAAGTTTTAAATGACTACACTGCAATCCAAATTATTATCAGATGATTGGATATTTTTGTCTTGTCTGCATATTGTGCTTTTAAACTGTTTATTATGATCCATAATGCACAGTTCAGAGAGAATGCCTGCCTATAAAGCAGAGGCACCGAACCTGCTTTCTTCTCCTAACTCAAAGCCCCTTATCAGCAATGTCACTGGAGTAAAATAACAAAGAGAGCAGTTCCTGTTAACACCCACTAGCCACACTGATAATTCAGCCTTAGCCTTTTCAAACAGCCTAGTTGTTGCTTACAACAATAACATTAATTTCCTAGATTAAAAAAATTATTTAATACATGTACAGCATCAACATGAATATAAAACAACACTTTGGAAACAGCATCAAATCTAATACATGTTGACAGTCTTGGATTTATGGACACAGAGGTTCAAAGCAGTAGCAGAAACTGCTTTCAGAATGTGCTCATTTATACCCACACATCACACATCAGACCATGCTAATTAAAATATATAAATCTTGCAGAAGCAGATAATTTTCAGTGCAGTTACAGCACGGATGGGTCAACTTGGCAGAGACCAGCTGGGGTCTGCAGGCCAGACCTAGGCTGCAGGGGAATGTATCTGCCTGGTCCAGAGCCCCTTTCCCCCAGAGGAGATGGGGAAAGGCTGCTCAGACAGTGTGTGCAGAGCAATCACCCCAGCACCTCTGCCTGTGCCTGTCCAGAGTCTGACCCAAAGGGGCTCTTTTTCAGGTGAGGAAGGGGTAAGGGGTAGACAAGTCCTCTTGCAACTCTCCCTTGCTTGGGAGTGACCTTCTGCTGCCATCTCAGGACAGCAGCTGTGAGTGGGACACCCCAGGCTGGCCTGCAACTCCCCAAATCAGGGCACCATGACATGGCTCCTGGGATCCCTCTCACTACATGCCACAGGGTATCCCAGTGTGAGGGTACGATTCAACCTTAGAGAAACTACCAAAACATTTTTTAGCCATTATGACTCTGTCTTTCTGTCACTGATCACAGCATGAAGTTTCCAAGTCTCTCAAAGTCTGATGTGCACATCTGTACCAATGTAAGCAAGAAAAAAGCCAGGATGACATCATCTTTCCTAACAGAATCATGGACACATTCAGGCATTGTTCACAGCAATGTGAAATCTGTGTGTGGGAAGGTTGGCACCTTTTTCATTGCTGATCACATTCAGCTGCCTCCTAAGTCATTCACACAATCAGACCTGTTTCTGAAGAACCTTTAGAAATATATATTTACTCAGGAAAAAATAAAATTAAGGATATGAAGCTCATTCACATTAAATGCCAACACAACATGGAACAGAGAGAAAGAAGTGTAAATAGATGACAGGCTAAGTGAAACACAAGTTAAAGAATCAAATGTTGCAGGGCTGACCATAAATTTTGAAGAAGCCAACCACGAAAAAATTTGCTTGCTTGTAACAAGCAATTTGTAAGCACTGGGGATCTCCTGCTAACAGAGTGGCACTACCAGTGAGATCTTTCCTCTTCGAGTGCTACAAGCCTACACCGTTGGGTTTATTTGACTGTTTAGTAGCAGACTAACAGGGTGTTATGGTCATTCTATATGTGCTGCTAACTAATTATCAGCTACTAAGTTCATCAAATACTATACTGGTCATACAACTGAGAAATGACTCTTTCCTTAAGTATGAAACAGACCACTGTTCTAGTGAATTAAATTGATCTTGAACAGTTTTCTCATCCTGCTGTAAACAAAATAAACCAAAAACTTGTCTTACTGATTTTGGTGTGTGCAAAGGGTTGCAAAGGGTTGGATTGCAATACTGGTAATTTTTTAATAATAGAAAAAAATAGAAGCAGTTACCTACAAAAATTCCAGGCTGATAGTCAAGTGGCAAATGCAGCTGTCATGGCAGACATTTCTCAAGGCCTAAGTAAACTTTGGCATGCAACATTTTATAAAAATTTGCATGTAAGCAAGGTAATAGAGCCACTGAGAAATTTGGGAGTATTTAATAGGTTGAAGGAAGCTAACAAGAATACATGTTAAGAGGAAACTGAACAGTTTCAGATGAAGAAATTGTATCCTGGGTTTGGATAATGAAGTATTGGCTCGCCTACAGCTTCTGTCACACTGGGGCCAGTGCAGTGTTCATGACCCTAAGCAAGACAAAGAGCAAACAGCATTTAAAGGAAACAAAGGTTTAGGGAAGTACTGTCTCTTCACCTCATGTTTTCTGCCATTTAAACTTTATTTGAGTAAGGTAAAGGATTGCAGTCCCTGCTGGAAGAATTAAATTTCCCCCATAGCTAGGGAATTTTCTAAATATACTCTCCACTGACTGTTACCCTTCCTGAGAAAGGCTTTGACATTTTGGTAGATGCTTTCATTAAAACAGCAGTTCAGTGCTCAAAGAAGAAAACCTAGTGGTAGGAATTGTAAGAAGAAATAAAGAACCATCACTATACCAAAACTGGGGACAGTGCCAGTCTCCTCACATCAAAAAGAAAGAACGGAACTGGGAAAGTTTGATTATCCTTGCTATAATTTTTAAAATGAAAGTCATGGAATGGCTTCCTTATAGTCTTCAAGAAAACCCCAAACCAGAGCTAACTGAAGCAGTGTCATGAATGACATTAATTAAGAGTGAGCATCATTAAGAATGGTCAAGGGCTGATCATTCAGCATCCTCTGCCATCAGAACTAGGCACGGAAAGCAGCAGGAACTGGATTCAGAAACACATCATCAGAAGCAGCTCACACAGTAGCCACTTGCCAGGGAGCACCCTGCATGTGTAGGCTTTGTGGGCTGAAAGGGAAGCTGGACTTGGAAGAGAGATCCATTAAAAGTTATTAAACAGTTAAACCACAACTAGCTCAGGAAATCCTCTGGACTGAAAATAGCTCACGGCAACACTGATGTCTGGGGGAGTTACTGTATATTTTTATCCTGTTCTTATTCTCCCCTAGATACCCATTTCTGGCCACTCCTGGAGGCAGTCTGTCTTTTTTGTACAGTACAGTTCCCAGGACAGACACTTTTCCGTTCCTTGATCTCAGCCTCTCTCCCCAGCAAATTCCAGTCCAGTCATGAACTCCTCTGCTTGACGTGGTTTTGGCTATTCACATCACACACATGGGCATCTCCCACATCCTAAAAGAAACCAGCCATCCTTGCAGGAAGGAAAGTTAAAATCCTTGCCAATAACTATTACATACAGAACACAGGAAAAGGCCCATTGGGTTTGTTTTGGCTTGTTTTTTCTTCAGTAGATAAGTTCTATGATGAAAGGACACGCAGACTTATCCCTGAGGAATATCAAGTTAATGGGAATATCATGTTAATGGAAACAGTCCTGGTTACAGTACTGTGTCTGCTTAATAAAATACCCTGTTTACCCATTAATAACTCTTGGGAGTCACTAGTGCTATAGGAGAAAACTGGGTGACAAAACAAACCATGTGTTAAATAAAACCTTTTTGCAATACAGTAGAAGCTGTTCCATTACCCTTTTCTCTCCAGATTTTGCCAGCAGAACAGCTCTGCAATCAGGCTCTTTAACTTGTCCAGTTCAGGAGGATAAAAAAGCCCACTGGAGAGAAGGCAATGCATTGTTTCTGTTCAAGATTTAGGGGCTAAAATTTTGTCTTTCTAGGATAGAAAGGTCAAGGTCCAACCTGTTCTCTCTGCTATAAGCAGCCAGGTGCACTGCAGTAGCCAAAACACTGCCATCCCCATTAAAAGAGGAAGAACGTGGCAGTTGAGGCATGGCAAAGCTACAGATATCCATAGTCTTTGGTCCTTGTACAGTGAGATAAATCATCCAGAGTGTCTTCCTTCAACTGCAGCAATAACACACAACTCCTTATGTAATTATTCAGGGCTTTGCTCCCATACCTGGCATTTTCATTGCAGTTATCTAGAAGGCAGAGTGTAATACAAACCCACAGTTGGAAGCAGCAGGGAACCTCTGGAGGCTTAAGTACCCCCAGGGACCAGGCTCCAGTTGTCTAAAGTTGTCCACTTCTTGAGAAGGAAGTCGGTATCAGACACTCACAACAATGTCACCCATTGGCCTGCCTGCTAATCCTGACCCATAAAACTTCAGCTGGCTCCTCTTCCATCCCACAGAGAGCTCGATGCACCCACACTGCATGCATGTACAGGGCAGCTCCCCCTCTTCATCTCCTGTTCCAACCTCCTTGAAGAGTTTTGATCCACCCATGGTGGCACTCCAGTCATCACTAGACCTCTGTGATCTGAACTGGATTGCAGCCCTGCAACTGCACACAGATCTTTGGTTTCTGCTGTTTGCTCCTTATGCTGTGTGTAAGTGTATCAGCACTTCAGAGAGGCATGCAGTGTTTCAGTTTCCCAGGAAAGGCCACAGAATTTTCCCCATAAAGCTCTGCTTTTCTCAAAATTGGCCCCTTTCAGCCCCTTCTTTTCCCCAACTCTGTTTGTTTGACAACCTAATGAACCTGACAACTTGATGGTAGGTCACTCCTGGTCTCCAAGGTACATTGTTGGTATCCACAAGGAAAAGCACAATCCAAGACCACAGCAGGCCTCCCTAGATACCAGACTGAGTCAGCAGATAGCTGACAGGTCAGTCTCCCACTGCTGCCATTATTTGCTTTCTCCCAGGGCTACCTGCTGCGGTACGGAGATGCACTGGAGGGAGTCTCCAGCTTCTGGTTGGCTGCTGGAGCAAATCCCTTCCTCGGGAGCAGATCTGCAGGGGTAGCAGGAGCCAGGCTACCAGGCCCAGGAAGACACCAGCCTTTCCCATAGTTGGGAGTCAGGCTTTCCCACCAACAGACTGCCTGTACCTCAGGACAGAGGAGCCTTTGGACCTGTGTGGTCCTGGAGAAGATCTGGTGGATCTTTCTTGTCATCACTGATGATGCACAACCACTTTCATCCTCCCACAGCTCTGCTAATTGTCAACATGGTCCCTCCTAGGTACAAAAGCCCATGTCCCTAGCCCTGATGAGAGCTCCCCAGCATTCCTCAGCCCCAGCCCTGTGGAGCTGCATTCAGGCTGAGGCTGCTGATGTCACAGGGCCACTGACCCAACGCTTCTGGGGTCTGTGAGCTGTGGCACATCCTCACCATGGCAGGGCATGTGTCTGCTGCTCACAAGGTCCCTGCCTCTGTCCTGCACTGACTGCTGCTATGGGAAGCCATGTTCTCAGCCAGGCAGTGCTTCTGGAGGGCTGCCCCATACCTAATGAAAAGGCCTGTGCCTGCTTCAGCCAGGAGTCAGCTGAACAGTAGCTCAGAGCCCCCTTTCTTCAGGAACAGGCCAGACAGGTTCGAGGTTGCAGCATTCTCACATGCAGCACAGCAGCAGCACATTGATGCTCCTCAAATGTCTCTGAGAGTCCTCCGTCAATCCTAGGAGAAACTTTCAGAACACCCACAAGATTTCAAAGCATGGTCCAGAAACTGCTGCACAAACTGCTGCACCTGTTGGTTGCCCCAACAGATATGCAATTTCTCAAATCTGTCTCCAGCAACCCAAGTCTGTCTTCAGTGCTGGCAATCGTTCACTGAGGAATATTCATCTTACCATATCAAAAGAATTTTAAATTCTTCAAACAAGCCCAACTATGCTGAAGTAGCTCCTTACTTATCCAGATCAAAAGTCCACCACAGTATCTTAAGATTTGAATTTAGTACTCAGTGGATTAGGAGAACCATGAATTAAGCCCATGGCCATACAGGCCCTTGACAATACTACATGACTTGTAATAATAACAATAATACATACTGTATTACCACAACAATGCACATGTTCCTGATAGTGATAACTAGAAATCAGCTAGAAGTAAAAATCTGATTTCAAGCTGCCTGCATATTTTGAACTCACATCTAAAAAATTGAGAATAACCATCTATTCATTTTGTATTTGTTATCTTCTAAGCTATGCTAACACTCACCAGCAGTGATGCTAAATGGCAGGTGGAATATAGTAGAGTGACCTAAATTTGTCAAGCCAGGGAAACTTGTCCTATTTCGTAATTCCCACTTCAAAAGCTATGCTGTTACAGGAATGGGGTCATACAATAATTCAGGCTGAAAGGGACCTCAGAAGGTCTGTAGGCCAAAATCTAGTTCAAAGTAGGGTCAGGTATGGGGTGAGGCCAAGTTGCTCAGAGCTTTGTAGAGCTGGTTCTTAAAAATCTACATGAGAGCCTATATTCTCCTTGGGCAACCTGATCCCATGCCTTACTGAGCCCATTCTGGTCAGGTTGTCTTTATAAGCTTCTCCCTGCACCCAGCCTTACACTCAGGTTGTGTCTGACTGTCTCCCTTCTTCCCACCTTTCTTCTTTTCACGCGTTGCTGTGAAAAGCCTGGGCCCATCATCTCAGTACCCACTGTGCCAGGGTCAGCAGGCTGCTCTACTTTGCTCTCCTTCCAGAGCTATGCCGGTGCTCTGGACCTGACCATTGTGGCAGCTCTCCACCGAACTCACAGGAATTTACCAGGTTCTCAGGGTGCCAGACTTGAGCACAGTATCCAGATGTGGTCTAATAACTACTGGGTAGAGGGGATAATCACCACCTACTAATCACCCACTTACTTCGCTCCTATTAATACATCCTACTGTGATGTGTTAAAACCAACTCCCCCAGCTGATTTTCAACAGATCTGCTGCCCAAACTAGTCGGTCCCCAGCATTGCATCGTGGTCAAATGTTCTTCCTGTGCAGGGGCTTATTTCCCGTGGGTGCTTATTCAACTTCATGAGGTGGTCCCATTTCCCCAGGATTCGAGGTGTTTGTATGCCAGCATGCTGACTGCCCCCTTCCACGTTCTGTCATCTGGGAACCTGGTAAGTGAGCACTCTGCCATCTCCTCCAAGTCACTGATAGAGGCATTAAACACAGCACATCCCAGGACAGATCCCAGACAGTTCTTACCGGCCTTGAGGCAGAGTAGCCCTTGAACCACTGCTCTCTGAGTCCACTCATACCTCCTAAGCCAAGAACTGGGCTATCTACAGGTGTAAGAGAACAAAAAACCCCCATGCTTTAGTCTGAGCAGCCAGGATATTCATTCCCTGTCTCATCTAATTCAAATATGGCCTGGATTGAGACACTTTATGGATTACCACCTGGATCAGCCCAGGATGGAGTTCAGCTTGAAGCTTCTTACCATCCCAGGAACGACATCTTCGTCCACTATTGCATATTTAAATCTTTGACTGGCAAAATAATTTTGACCAATGCCTGTTCTGTATCTGTAACTGCCTGTTCCTCCCTTGACCTCTTGCTCCACCTCAGCAGGAAATCATCTAACCCTGCATCCTGACTGGGCAAAGAGCTCCCTCAGATACAAGCTCACTAAGCTGAGAGAATTGATACTCCATTGCCAGAATCTAAACACATTGCCCATTTTCTTTCAGTAATGTGAATTTATACTGTTTGCCTTCAGCAGAGAAAGTGTTGTGTGACTTGGTCATCACATGACTGTCCATGCAGTGTTCAATGAACTTACTCCTCTTTGCAGAGGACTGAAATACTTTCGATTTTTTATTTACAGAGACTCTCCGTAAGTCATCCAAACACTACCAATATCGAATTCACTGCATTACTTAAAAAGGTCATGTGAATCTCCTCTTTTCTTCTTTTTTTTTTTCTGTGATATTCTCATAGGGTTTGAAAAGTATATTTACTCCCTTACTCCATTGCATCATTTTTCATTTATGAGTTTTCCTCTTGCAGAGCTCTGGCTCTCAGCCACAGCAGATCTGTGCAAACAGGTACATGTTCCAGTGATGGGAGGGGATGAACCTTTGTTCCCAGGGCCTGTTTTTTATCGCTGTTCATCAAAGCCTTGTGGGCCCAGGAACATACAAAAATAGCAGAAAGCACCTGCTGATGACAAAGCAGGCAGAACTTAAGAAAAAGACTGACTAAAACTCCTAAAGATAAACTCGGTTTTCCTTAATTGTATTTGTGCCCTTAGACATGACTAACACAAAGGAACAGTATAAAAGTAGAAGGAACACGGCAGAAACATCAAAAGACACAGAAAGGTATAAAGATACAAAAATCCCAAATAGGTAACAGGGTATGTGCCAATTATTTTATTTTTTTAGCACACGGCACTTTCCTTCTGAGTTTTCCATGGCTACTGCCAATATTTTATTGATTTCAGATGCTGCCTGTTGTGTAGAGCAACAGTGAACTCCACTCTCCCATGAGGACTTCTCCCTAGTTTGGTGGCTCTCCCCTTCCTAGTCACTATTTCCACAGCAGTCTATCCCATATGAGGAAAAGTAAGAACCAGGGTTCAAATAAGAAAAACAATATACTATGCTTAAGTCTTGAAACCTTGTTTTCAAATCTTTTTCAGCACATTAAGAATGTAAATGTGTAAGAGGAAAAATAAACAGGCACAACTCAACAGCCACTGGAGTTCTTACAAATAAACATTGCCACAGCTGTGCACAGAAGCCAAGACCATGGAACACCTGGGTTTTTCAGCACATATTCCCAATCTGACCTTTCTTACAAATGTACACATGACAAAACTGTTGCATTTCAGTTTCTGCTCTGTAGAGGATTATAATATCAGATGTTTCAGAAGACTAACAGCAAGAATGGCAGAAAGGAAGCAAATACACACATCTGCTACTTTAATAACAACAGTTCCTACATGGTTGTATTTCTCTCTGGCACGTGGGACAGGAGAGTTCCCCTTGACATACACAAAGCTGCCATGTTTTGGGTTCTCACTCCTCTCATATTCAGCATTTCAGCACCTCTCTGCTGCAGGAATGTGTCGACAGCAGATACCAAATGACAGAAAACCCAAGTAGAATGCTCATGTCTCTCAAAGCTCACCCACTGTGCATACACTAACTAATGCTTTCTTCAAATGAATTGGCCTGCACTCCCATGAAAATGTTACACCCCTTTTAGTGCAGCTGGTAGTTTAGCAGTAGTTGGCTACTGCCTGGCACAGGAGAAGGTTCTCAAAAATCCCACCATGCTGTGTCATGTCAGGGCGCCAGATGACCCCCATGAGCTCACATGATGGAATTTGTGTGGAGAAATCCAGATTTGCAAGAGCATGGATGAGGCTGCACACAGGTGTGCAGGGGATAACCAGAATACAGCAGATCCTCAATGTTCCAGAAGTCACCTGAGACCGGGCAGAAGCCACTCTGACCACTGACCTCTTAAAAGTATCTCCCAGAAGGCCTGGACACAGACTACTAGCCTGTTGTACAGTCACTGGCTAGAAATAGCAGAACACCTGGACAGAATGCCTGCGGGGGAAGTGAACAGCTGAAGATGTCCAAAGGTCTGAATTTTTGTGGTTAAAAAGAAAACCAAAACAACACAACATCGAAATGCCTTTTGATATCAAGACCATGACAGACAAATTACACATAAAAGCAAAAGGCTCACAAGAAAAAGATTTAAAGATTTGAAGTAATTTCCTGGCAGAGATGAAACTCCCACTCCTTTTAAAATTAACACAACAGAGGAATGGAAAAATGTGGCTGAAAGACTAGAGAAAAGGATGTGAGGTTTAGTATCTCCCTACGTCTAGCAGACGTAATGGCTATCAGGAACATCACATTAACAGGAACATGGAATCCAGATATTCAAACAGGAGATCCACTGTGAGAAGCCCTCCAGCTGTCTCAGTGGAGGGCCCAGAAATTTTAACTGAGGAACACTTGGGCAGTTTTTACCTTCATAACAAAATGGGACAATCCAGCTACTTAAACAACTATTTAGAAGTCCTCATAAGTCTTGAAGTTAAATAGGATGGTGAGTCCCAAGCAGGGACATGTACAGTACTAAGGACTTTTTTTTCTTGCATAAACAGAAAACAACACAAAACAAAACAATGTTCCAAATTCAATATCAAATAGCAGCACAGAAACTAAGATGACACAGTCACAAGTTTTGAACATATTAATGAATGAAGCACGGATTTAAAGTGTTCTCATGTTACATCAAGTATTTTACCTGAAGTAAATATGATAGCATTAAATGACAGCAATTCTGTGTCACGGCCATCTCTCACTTCACTATTTTGTTTAAATGCAAAAGTTGAAAACAGGCAATATGCCAGATATTAAATAACAGTTATAGAAAGATAAACAATAAACAATAAAACAATAAAAGTAACTGAACAGCTTCAGATGAAAACAAGATTAATTTTTAGATCCTTACAGAGATTAAATACTATCCCACGGAGAATGAATGTAATATCCCATAGCCCACCATCACACATTTGTCAGGATAGCACCCAAGTACATAATCATTAAATGTTGCTGAAATGATACATATTTCCTGGGTAACTTTTCCTGTTCTTTCCATGACTACAAAAAATGGTTTGGCAAAACTTGATCTTCCCTACTGCAACAGTCTTCATTTTCTTTCACATTCCTACCAAAGACTTGCTTCTTCCCTAATACCAGGAGCAAGAAAGAGTGAATATCTCTGTATTATTCCTCCTTTTGACTTAGAAAACAAAGTGTATTTGGGAACACATAGTTGGCTACTTATGTTTCAGGGGAGTCCTTACTTGCCATTTCAGTGGATAACACAGGCCAGATTTTGGAATACACCTTCCTAATTTTGTCGAAGTACTATTACCTATAACCCTGGAAGGAGCTTGGTTACCAGATGTTGGGAAAATGAGGTAACAAAATGTAGTAGCATTTCAACTACTACTACTTCTCTTGTGAACTACCAAACCGGTCCAAACCTTTTCCAATACACTCTGCAGTCCAAGGACTGCTTTTACTTTACAGCTCAATGCCTGTGAAACATGCAGCACAACAGCTGCATTTAGAAACAAAGATTATCTCAACTTGGAAAGAAACCATAACGATCATCAGGTCAAACTCCCTGCTCCTCACAGGACTACCTAAAAATAAACTTAATGACCAAGAATGTCATCCAGACACTCCTGGACTCTGTCGGGCTTGTTGCTGTGACTGCTTTTCTGAGGAGGCCATTCAGTGACCAAGCACCCACTCAGCAAAGAGCCCACGTCACAAACAGAAAGATTCAGAATCCTGCCTGGCTGGGGCCCCCTGAAAGGAATGAAAAGCAGCAGTGACTGGTCACAGGACTCACACTGTCCTGTAGAAGAGGACATCCATATGGGAAGGAAGGGGAGAATCATCCCAGGCTGCTAAGAAAGGACTGGTATTAGTAAGGAAGAGCAGATAATCAGGGTTTCACAAAATGCTGCTGAGAAAAGAGGTCACATTGAAAGATTGAAAGAGGCACTGTAGGAAACATCATTCCAATGCTTAAATGCTGCTATCTGCAATGTGGACCTGTGCAGGCTGCTGCTATTAGGCAGCTTTGAAAGCTCTTGTTTCCCAATGGCTTATACCTTGACCTCTTCTGCCCCAGTTATAGTTTAGCACATAAATGAATGCTGCCCTACTTCCTACCTATGGAGGTTTGAATCCTCTTTTGCCAAACTATTCCAAATTCCTTCCTAATGACATTTGCCCTCAGCAGTAGCCATTGCCCTCTTTCCACAAACACTCCTGGTATTAATATCAATTCTATGCATGTGCATGTTCTTACACATTTTCCTCCAAAACAGAGAAAGCAACATATCCTCAGTTCTCCTCTCTTAAATAAATAATAATAATAGCATGATCACCAAGTTAGTTTTCCCCATCTCAGCTTTCATCTTGAGTAGAACACTCCTATCATAGATCATCTCGTATCAAGAGACTGCATTCCTACCTCATTTATGTGCTGATTCCCTACTCTTTACTGATCTCTCCAGCACCTTTCAAATCAATAATCCCCAATCACTTATAATTCAACCACACACTTGGCTCCACTGCTGTTTTTTCATCACCTAAACCATAGAGATTATAGCAGAAGATAATTAAACCATCATTTATTAATCTTTTGAAATGGTCATTGAAGGATGAGAGTAAATGCCTTTCGGGGATAACACAAAGGCAGTTTCTACTGCCTTTCAGTGTCCTGCAGGTCAAAGACTCCAGAAAAATGGCGGTGCACATCATGCTCCTGTAACAAGTTACTGCATCTATAAGTATGGCTATAAAAAATACCCAACAAAAGCCAACCCTCAAAAACCTCTTTGCTTAAAATGAACACCTTATTATTTTATTAAATAAGGATTAAAAGCTCTTCTTCAAAATATCTTTAGTTTACAAGAATTTAATTTTGCTAAATAGAAATATACTACAAGGAATACAGGAACCTGCAAGTTTAAAGTATATCTACCAAAAAAGCCAGCTGTTTCAAACCAGACTATTTCAAGGTGCTGTGATCAAGAAGAAAACTGTTTTACATTATCAGCTTGTCTCCCCAACATAGTAAAGAAAAAGCTTTTTAGGATAAGATCTTCTACGCTGTAACAGCAAGTGAAGTTACCACTGTTAATATTGCTACCAAGTTCCCATGTTCTCTTACACTGAGTGTCATAACTTGTGCAATTGTCTTCTACCTACAGAAAAATAATTAAAACCAACAATACTGGCACAGTATTACAGAACATATGATCTGAAGCGATCAGCTCACTGAATCTGTTCAGAACCACTAACAAATCTGTGACCTGAAATTTCTTTTTTAATAACAAAATTACTTCCAAGTAAGCAGGTACAGTGTTCAGTACCACTGCTTTGATTTGCAAAATACTGCATTTCTTTGTGTCTACATACGTGAGGTAGGATACAAGTATGGGAAACACAGCTAACCAAATCAAACCCCTTTTGTTATCCATCCTTCAAAGAACCTGTAATTCCAACATACTGCATCATTACTGATATACTTATTTGCAGGGGTAGAAATCTGTATTTAGAGGCTTGCTTTCTTTCTTCTTACGTTGATATGATGCTGCTGTTTCAAAAAGAATATACAATATACATCTTCATTACAGAAATGAAAGTGCTACTAAAAACCATATCATGACTGTACTGAGGTACTAAAAAATGCAAGCATGAAATGTTTTCCTACTGTACACACTGTACAAGACTATGTTTATTCTGCCCACACAAACAGAGACCACTATGAAGAGACTGGGTCTTTTAGACAGCAGAATCTGATGAATTTTACAGCAAACTGGGTGAAAGTTTCTTGTCTATTTCTTTACCAATTGCCAACATTCAGCTTCTTACTTTTCCATGATCAAAAAAATGGCAGAAGCTGTATTGTACGCACTGAGGTAATCCTGAGGATGTGGGGCAAACCTACTGACACCTCAGGAAGTTTGCTTGTCTGTGGAAAAGAAATCACTTCAGCCAGTGTTAGGATATTGCACCTAAATTAGTAAACATCTTTTGTAAAGGTAACATCCAACAAAGATGCAAAGACTGGAATGGCAATCTGTGAGCACAACAGGAAAAGAGAATGCATGCAGATTCTTCTGCTCCTCCTGATGGATGACTGGTCTTGGTCAAGTGAATTTTATCATTTTGGTCATTACATAACCATCAGAGTAGCAGGATGGCCACCTAGAACTTATCTTAGTCATGTGTGTTTGCAGACATGAGGCCTTGATCAAACACAGTGGCATACCTGAATGTATCTCTTTAAAAATGTATTTGTAAAATACGTACTGCACCTGCTTGGATGAGGCAGAGATGTATCCATCTCTACATAGTGTACATGTCTCTACATATATTTAAACACAGGCAAGCCTGTAAAATTATTCCATCCACAAACTCAGAATTTTGCTTATTGCTGGTGTCCTGTTTTAAGATCCTCATATCCTCTGTGTGCACAACTGTGAGAATATTCAAACAACGTTCTTGGATTTGTACTTGTATTTGCACAGGATGACTGCATTTAAGAATTAACCCCACAGCGTGACAGGGGTAAGGATGATTGATAAGTAAACTTGCAGGATCCAAAACCTACTGTGTGCATTCACAAAAGCAGACTTGGATAATCTGTCAAAATCTACACACGCAAAAAAAAGCAGCAGGAGAACTGCACACACTCTTCGCATGTTTGGTGGTGCCTGTTCTAGAGTATTGGATGACAAATGCTATGCCAGAATAATGTATTTAGGATTCAAGACTTACGTTTTTTGCAAGTTACTCACAAACTGAGCATATTCATTTTTGGTGAAAATGTCTTTAATATTAGTATCTTTTTGTAAACTAATATTTTTGTTCACAGAGATCCAAATGTCAAAACAGCAAGTGTCAAAATATTTGAAAAGGGGTTCAATTTTGCTAGAAAATAAAGTCAATTGGCAGAGCCAAGTATAGTTAATACAGGATTCTGATTATCTGAGGTGAAACAGGTATAGTCACGTTAGAACCTTCAAGCATTTTCATGTTTCCTTCCTATTAGTGGGTTAGCTAGCCCTAAATATTCATTATCTCAGTCTGTGACAGGTAAAAAACCACCATGCTTCTGGACTCAGTGAATTATTTTTAAACACTAAAATCCCTGTTTGGATTTTGCACATGAACTACAGATCACTGAAAGTTTCCTGTTGCACTGCAGCAAAAAAAGGAAATTTAACAAAATATTTATTTGCTGCAAAGTACAGCAAGATACTTTGGTAATCTCACAAAAATGTCATACTGGAACTTGTTACAGTGAGTTCAATTTGATCTTTTAATGTAATACAGTACATTTTTATAAACTTAACATTATCATTGCAGAAGAGCATGCTAACTGAATGTTAGCAATTTATCTTTTATACATAATTATAATCTACTGTAGCTATGTACGCAGATCTCAAAACGTTAGTACATAAAATATTCATTTTCTTTATATGAGATGAGAATGAACTTAGAAGAGGTTTGAATACAAGAATGACATATTTGCTGTGCCTATTTCTCAAGAAATAATGATTTACACATTATTACCCAAGAAATCAACATTTAAATTGCAAAACTATAGTTTAAATTTACAATAAACATTATGATCAGTAATGGTGCATCAATATTCCATGAAGTTTAACCTAACCATGTTTATGCACATAAAGCCTCAAGAGTCTGCAGCGGTTTCAGCATTACTTTTTCATATTTTTGTATAAAATTGACTTAAAGGTACATCTTCCATAAATGTTTTCAGTGCAATTCTGTCAAAGAGGAAAATACAAAGCTAGCTTTCAATCATTTTATACCATAAAAAACCCTCAACAACTTGCATTTGCACTGCTGAAGCATAAGTAAGCCAGTTCCGTTGTGCCAACTATTTCAAAGTCAATTCACATCGACCATAACTGCCTTTCTAGTCAGCATTTCCCCCGGATCTATAGGTATAAATGTTGAAAAGCTGAACACTGGAAGAGGGGGAAAGTTAAGATGAGGCAGAATAATCTAATTGTTTATAATACTTTTTCCTAGTGGTACCAAAAAATGAATAATGAAAAAATTCTAAGGGTTGCTTGTTTTATTAGTGATCTTAGAGTTTGGAAATCAGTGAATTTGTGGTTTAGTATTATCCTTTCCTATAATCTTTACCTTTACAGGCAACCTTGAAACAATAACTTATTTATTGATGGATTATGTGAAAATGCTCCATTATTCAATGAAATAAAATTTTCTTAGGTTAGAAATTTATTTTTCATGTGTTGTCAACTGTAGGGAACCAGAGGGGGAACAGCACCTGAAATTATGATGTGTGCTTGGCTAAGCAGAGTATAGTAACTGATATATTTTGGTTCAAAGACAGTTTGTAAACTGCTAAACTGTATACAGGATACTGCTCTATGTATTTTGTTTCTTTTGTTGTTTTGTTGTTTTTTTTTCTTTTTACAGATTATAACTAAAAAAACCCAAACAAGCAAAAAAACCCCAAACAAAACAAAACAAAAAAACAATCAAAAAACCAAACACAAAAAAAAAACCAGCAACACAAACTAACCTCTCTCTATTGTAGCAAAATAAAAATGGAGCTTCATTCAAATCTTGAATACCTTGACCATAATAATTGACAGCTGGTTATTCAACAAAAAACTTAGCTCTTCATACCAAAAAAATTTGGCTCAAAAAACAAAAACAAAACAGAAAAGTACAATAAACTCTCAATAAAAAGATCTCTCATGAGGCAACCTACCATATACTACTGCTAGATACGAGTTTCAAAAAAAACATTACATTCCATTTTTAGCACATTTTTCATAAACATGCAACTTCACTATAAAATACAAAACACTTGGCTCTCAAGAACAGCTTTATAAAGACACACTGCATCAATAAAATTTCTCTTTGTGATTAACTTTACATTGTAATAAGAACTGTATTTTCACTAATGTTTATATATCAGATTTCATATTATAATGTAGTAATAATTTGCTCTTTGTGAACATCATGTTCAGAAGGAAATATCTATACACATTAACATACTAGACTATTAAAAACTCAGTTACAGAATTTTATTGATACAGTAGATTAATAAAAACTGATAGGGGAAGATAAAATGGGTAGGGTATTCAGTACATTATTTAATAACACACTTTTAAAATTAAAGTATTTTAAATCCTTTTTTGAATTTTCAATGCCACTACAAGTCCAGAAAAGTCTGGCATCAATACTGAGGTGTAAAACAAAACTTCTTTCAAAATTTGCATCTCTTGTATTATTCTATCCAATATTGTTCAACTGTAAAAGAAAGTAATTTAGCACCTCTGGTGATAGGTAGGTGCCTGAAGATAAACACTAGGTTATATTCATGAAGGAAACAAAAACTGTTTTTTCTTCTTCTTCTTCTCCTCAACAAATAGTGGCAAAAGAATGTGGCACTATTTGTTCAACTGAATTGTTTTTCACAGTTAAATGTCAACAAGAGTACAAATACGAACACTGACAGATATTGCTTGAGATCAATTTTCAACAAACTCTGTTCTTTTTTTAAATCAATCGATCCAATAAACAGTGGGGTACTGTCAGTTTAAAGCCGCAGATAAAAGCTATACAAGCACTTTATAAGTCAGAAACATTAAAAAAAGAACTATTTACAGTTTTCTTCTTTAGTTCATATGTCTACAAAGCCAGCGCACATTACACTTCACAAAAATCCACAGTTAATGATATCAACATGTGTGTGGCTAAAGCTTGTGACCTAGGGACTGCAAATGCAGGGGCAGTAAAATAGGTTTTGTCTTCTCTTCAGCAACCCCATTTGTGCACTAACAGCTTCATTCAGTCTCAAGCTTTATATTA
This sequence comes from Calcarius lapponicus, assembly GCA_039654755.1. Taxonomy (NCBI): domain Eukaryota; kingdom Metazoa; phylum Chordata; class Aves; order Passeriformes; family Fringillidae; genus Calcarius; species Calcarius lapponicus. The sequence continues at coordinate 48,786,146 of CM077462.1, read as the reverse complement.
AAAGCATTCTTCAAAGCTTTCACCTGGAAGGCTGGTAACTACATGCTCACTCATCGTCTTTCCCTTTTGGAAGTTCTGCGACGGACCTATTTGGAGAAAAGTTATTTTAAACATTTTTTACAGAAAAATTTTGAAAAATTCAAAACCAAATACATTTTATAATGGAAAAAATGCTCAGGCTCACTCAATAATGTTTGAGTATCCATACGCAGTGTCATTCGTTACTCATTTTGTCACAAGTACAAGTCTCAGTCAATGACCAACTTCATTTACTAAGCCCACATCCTTAATGGAATTCACAACAATGCAGTTTCCTTTCTCAGGGTTTTCATACCCTCAGATCAATTTATCCAGAAGTGTGAAGGCATTCTCAGTTTTAGTGTGACTACTAACATTGCCAATGTATTTGTATGAAATAAATATAAAATTGAACTCATTTTAACATATGCTGGTAAGAGGAAGAGATCAGTTTAGGATTCTGTTCCAAGACTCCATGCTTATTTTCCAGTACTATTGATTTTGTGTGTCTGTTTTGTATAAAGAAGCTTTATTCATTATTAAAATCTAGACGAGAAGAATGCCAGGAGTTACCTGGAAAATAATTCCCATTAGATGCTACACAATTCTGGCATACAGATAAGAAAAGCTACATGGGACAGAAACTTCAAGATACTTGATAAAAAATTATATTTTCTAGGAAATGCAGCTTCTCTAGGAAACTACGGTGCAGCTCAACTACACAACAGCGGCAGCTGACAACCACCCCATTCATTTTAAAGGAGGAAGGTTAAGTTCTAAAAACGAGAAGTCATTCTAAGAAGAGAGGCCATTGTCTGATCATCAATACACAGAGAACACCCCAAAGACTCTCAAAGAAAAGCTCAGGCATTTCTCTTACATTGATTGGGGAAACTTCCTCTTCTTCCATTACTTCTTCCTGGGGAATATCATCACTGACAGGTGAACCACTCTGAAACACGTCCATCTCTTCACTGGATTCATTCTCTTTACTGGCTGCTTGTTTGGAACGCCCTGCACGGCTACAGTGAGAAGAAAAATAAAGATTAGTTCACATCACCTGTACATCTGCAATATGTATGTATAAACTGTATAACAGAGCAAACATTCCAGTTCACAAAAACAGCAGCCTTACCATTTCATGTTATATAATGCTGCTGTCGTCTACACCTGTCTAGGTCATCCAGGCACACAACTGAAGTTAAACTAGGAGGCTGGACAACACCATTTGAAAATAAAATTGTTCCACAATAGAGGCCCAGGAGCACAAAGTTGAACAATTTTGCCTCTACGAACGTGGCAATTTTTCTCTTCAGTGCCACAATACAGGCCAAAATAGGTTGACCAGTGAACAGGAAAAGCCAAACAGCCAGAGACTGAATATTGTTTGTTAGTTTTCTCTCTATTCAATTTTATGAACAGATGTACTCTACTTCTCCAAGACTTCTTACACAACAGATCTGAATAACTGCATCTATGTTTCTTCAGACCTAGAAGAACATATATTGCTACCCATGAAATTAACACCTAAAATGCAAATCTTCCAAGCTATCTTAGGGATAACCAGTGTAACAATACCTTAATCAGGATAATCAAGATCAATCAGTCAACAATATCTTTAATTGTCTGTGGTGGTTTTGGGATTTGTGCCACATGCAGAAAGCACTCATTTGCTTAAAATGAGAATTAGCCAACACTCCTTGCCTTAAAAAAAAACCCAACTACAAATGTACCCAAAATTCCACAGCTGCACCCACATTACAGTAGCGCAATTCAGAATCAAATCACTGAATCATCCCATTTGCTGCAGGTGCTGTTGCAGACATCTTTTCATGTAAAATCCTTCCCTTAGGATTTTTTCTTTCTGAGAAGCTGAGGCCTCAGAAACAAAATGTAAACAATGATTATCTGCTGCTGTGGAATGCAACAGGTGGATCCATGATTGGTCTCATGTGGATGTTTGGAATTAATGGCCAATCACGGCACAGCTGGCTCTCTCTCTCTGTCCAAGCCACAGACCTTTGTTGATTCATTCTTTTCTATTCTTAGCCTAGCCTTCTGATGAGAACTTTTTCTTCTTCTATTCTTTTAGTGTAGTTTTAATGTAATATATATCATAATATAATAAATCAAGCCTTCTGAAATATGGAGTCTGATCTACATCTCTTCCCTCATCCTAAGACCCCTGTGACCACCGTCACAAGGTGCGGTCTTGGTGCACCCAAAGTTGGTGACATTTTGGCTGAAATGAGACCAGAAACTCAGTTCCAGGCACACAACAGACACACTTCAATCTCCAGTGGGGGCACAGATCCAAAACAACCATATTCTGATGCCATCACATCGTGAAAGTGGTAGGAATTTTCAATCCTGAGAACCACTAAAGTTCAGACAAAATAAAAACTCTCAATTACAGTATTTCCAAACCAACCAACTTGCCATCCCCTTAACACAAATTAGCCCAACCGAAGTCCTCCAAGACTGGTAGAAGCAACAGAATTGAAAAGGAAGCAGGAGAATTATTCACAAGCTAGGTTGGTAGCTAGCCAATTGGTAACCCAATCTGCTACCAGAAATAGGTTATACACTACCACCCACAGGATACATTATCACTTCATACACAAAATCCCAAATTCTTATGCCAAATCCACTCCCAAGGAGCACAGAAAGCTTTAAGCATTTGGTAGAAATATATTTATCTTGCAGTACACAATGCTGGCTCAGTCTATCAACTTCCTTCCGTGAAAACTGATGTAGATGAGGGAGAAAGGCCTGACTACAACGCACTTGGAAGACTGAGAAATGGCTACTGTCTCACCTTTTTCTTGCAGATTTGGAAAAAGAACGGTCAAAATATGGGTGGTCTGATAAAACAAACAAATACAACCCATTTTTTATTTTTAAGTGAAATCTAGAATAGATCCAACAACTTGGAACCCTGACAGCTGACAGGAACAACGTACATACACATGAACAAGAGCTATGCTTGTTACTGATTGTGGGTAGTGATATAGCTTACTGTCAGCTTAAAATGGAGTAGAGAAACATACCAACTTCACAGAGAAAAGTTATTTCAATATTTAGTAAAAGGTATGTTTGACAAACACCACATAGCACATCACCCAACAAAAACTTGTTGGTTTGTGTGCCCTGCACGGCAGTAGCAGTTTCCACTTCTTGTTCTACCGCATGTGTGGTAGTGACTTCTGGAGTAAGCAGTCAGTGTTGGTCCTGTGTTTCTGGTTACAGAGTAAAGGAGAAGCACAGGTTTGGCCTGAGGCAGGGAAACTGGAAAGGTCAGGATGTACTGCATGCAATATGCCAGGTCATGTGATCCAGAGTGAGCCCAGAATTTGAAATGAGGGTACAAGCTTGTTCAGGCAAGGTTCTCCTGTAGGGAATATCCCTGGTTTAAGGCAAGTCAGTACACTACACTGCCAGAGGAAGAGCAATGTGATGCTAAGCCCAGAAGCCAGAAAGAACAACAGAGATATACAACAGTGTCAGACAGTAGATGTCCCCAAGCAGTGTCCCAAGGAATTTATATCAGGTTTTAGAAAAGTAAATATTCTCCATGAGCTGCAGTTTGATACAAGTGGTCAAATAACCCCTTGTGCACCTTTGCTTACATATATTATCTATACATGTACAGAAAAGTACAGATACCTGTATTTTCCTACAGCAGGCACAAAAAATATGAAGCTAGCCGACGACTAGTTTACCTTCATTTGGAAACTTAATGCACTTCAGAATTTTCAGAAGCTACTACCCTTCACTGATCACAACACCTCTTTTCCACATGAGAATTATTTAAGTGGATAGTAAGAAGGCCACAAATTAGAAAGTGAACATTAATTTAAGGAGAATCAGCATAAACTTAATTCTCCACAATTCTGTTTCACCATAGTAACAATTTCATTCTTCCCTGCTATCCAAAACAAACAAGGCCACTTTCCTCTCCCTTAAGTCCTAATAACGCCCTATCTTCAAGGCCTCTGTATGCTTTATTGACTTTTCTCCCGGAAAAGCAAAGCTACACACATGCTACCTGAGCACATTAAAATTACTTACAGCCTCCTGCTCTGTTGTGAGATGCCCTAGGAGAAGCAGCTAAGGAAAACATTTCAGAAATAACAATAGCAATTTATTTTCTTAACTGTCAACTACAGCATTCCAAAGTATTTTCAGTAAAGGTTTGCTTGGGGGCACAGAGGCATTATTTAATTTTCACTAAACACAGATTTAGAGGACTTACACTTTTTTTTGCTGTGCTGGTGGTGTTTGTGATGACCTTCCTCGTCTTTTCTGTGGCGTAGACTGTGCTGATTCAACTGTACTAGTTTCAGATGGTTCTGCTCTGTTTTGAGGAAGACCCAAATTGCAAAGCATCAAATTATAACTAATGTCCAAAGATAAAAAACACACAGCTTACAAGAAGATGGACTTACCTCTGCTGTGTTCTTTTTGATGTCCTGTTTTGCCTGCCTTTTGGTTTTTGTTCAATATTTTCAGTTTGCCTTTCTTCCTCCTCCTCCTCCTCTTCCACTGCAGCTGCTGGTGGTTGTTTTTTTTTGCTCCTTTTTGATGACTTTGCCACTGGTTCTTCCTTTGGTGTTGCCCCATTATTTGTTCTGGTAGGGCGTCCTCTTCTCCCTTTCTTTGGTGGACTGTTCTGTTCATCCTCACTTTCGATCACATCTTCTTTTAGCCTTTTTTCCTCTTGCCATTGTGTTTCATCAGCTTCTGATACAACTGCAGGTCTCTTCCTTCCCCGTTGACTACCTCTAAGCTTCTGCTCTTGACCCACTTTATTCAGGTCATCTATGCTTAGCTTTTCTTCTGAATCTGTGATAGTAGCTTTCTTCCTTCCTCTAGGCTTCTCCATCTCTGACTGAAAAGGCAAGATTGCACCATTAAATTAAAAAATTAAACTGCCATATTAAACAGTCACATGTAGAAGCTTCCTCCAACAAGACAGTCTTCAAAATACACAAGTTGTCTCAGATTGTTTACCATATCCATTTCAAAAACATTTGCAAAAATATAAACACACACCTACATATAAAATACCAGACAATGGGGAAAGATTATTTTAAAGGTGAGTAGTTAAAACCCTGAAGTGTGTAAGACCTTCCTCATTTGTATCCTCTGCTGTGTCCAACACAGAAGGACAAAACATCCATAACTGCATTTCTATCTAACAGGAAAACAAAGACAGATAAGATGGGAATTGCCAACTTGTGCCTTCAGCTCTTTTTGTGAGCTGCAGAGTGCTTATGCCTGACTCCTGTGCTAGCACTGGCAAGGCACTAATACAGAAGACAGTGGGCAACCTGACTTTACAACCACAGAAGGAAGCACAGGAATTAATGGTAGCTGCCAAGTCACTATTGTCAGAGCTGTACCAACATTTGCTCTAAGCAGCAAAACAACCCTTAAACACTCAAGCCTTAAAACAAACAGTTCGGGTCAGAAGGGACCTCTGAAGATCATCTCATTCCAACCACCCTGCCATGGGCAGGGATGCCTTTCATAGACCAGGTTGTTCAAAGCCCCATCCAACCTGGCCCTCAACATCTCCAATGATGGGGCATCCACAACTCATCTGGGCAACTTGTTCCAGTGTCCCACCACCCTCACCGAAAACAATCCCTTTCTTATGTCCAATCTAAACCTCATCTCTTTCGGTTCAAGACTCCTCCCCGTGTCCCATTACTACAGGACAAGTCAAAAGTCTCTCTCCATCTTTTTTACATGCTCCTGTCATATTGGAAGGTCACAATAAGGTCTTCCCAGAGTCTTCTCTGCTTCAAGCTAAACAATCCCAAGTCTCCCAGTCTTTCCTCTTCGCAGAGGTGTTCCAGCCCTCTGATCATTCTTGTGGCATTTCTCTGGGTCTGCTCTAACAGCTCCATGTCTGTCTTCTAATGGGGACCTAGAGCTGGACACAGCACTCCAGACGAGTGTCCCAAGAGACATCAAGAATCCCCTCCTTGCCCCCACTGGCCAATCTCCTTTTGATCAGCCCAGGACACAGTTGGCTTTTTGGGCTGTGAGCACATGTGGCTTGCTCATGTCTCGTTCCTCATACATGAGTGACCGTGAGAGTCCTCCTCTGCAGGCCTGCTCTCAATCCCTTCATCCCTCTGCCTGTATGGATATTGAGGATTGCCTGGAGCCAGGTGCAGGACGTTGTACTTGGAGCTCTTGAACCTCCTGATGTTCCCCTGGGCCCAATCCTCAAACCCGTCAAGGTTCCACTGGATGGCAGCCCTTTCCTCTAACATATCAACAAAGGTAGAACCCCTTCTGAACCATAAGGTTTGAAAACATATTCATAGAAACTATTCCTTTTTCTCTCCATGCTCTAGTTCTCTAAAGAGCACAGTAAAGAGCCATAGACAGTGCAAAGATTTCAGTAAGCAGCTGCTAGGGCAATGTTGCCCCAGCCAACTCTCAGAAAAATAAAAGCAGAAAATATTACAATCCACCATTTCATGGGTGACTCTTTCATTTCACATCAAGAAATTATCCAAAAGTCCAAATATTTACACTATTTCTGTTTCATACCAATGTTTGTTTCATAATAACACTAGTGTATTTCAGTGGATTTATTAGTATTTACCGCATTGAAATTTCATCTACATAATCAGCGATACATCATTTAAAACCTGAATGAAGATTTTTTTCCCTGTACATCTGCCTTGTGACATAAGATACAGGTCAGCCTACATATTCATTCATGTTTCCATTTTAACCAAAAACTTTTTTCAAGAAAAGCAGAAAGAAAATCTAGGAAGGATATGAGGGTAAAAAGGAAAAGAAATTGAAGAACAAAAAACTACCTTAGAAGAAAATAAGAAAAATGTTTGAATAATGATGACATCTCCTGTCAGTTCATTTCTTCAGTGACATTCTCATTATTCCCCACTTTATTTGCTTTTGCAGAGGCTCATCTGTCACTGCAACTCCTTTTAGCCAGTAAGTAACTGCTGCCAATTTTCAAAGTTTCTCCCTGGGGCTAAACAGTGTCCCACAACCTTAGAACTAAGGTGTTAGTCTGTTAATCTAAGGTGTTAATCTAGACAAATAGCCTGAAGAGCGATACCTTTAGAACATGGACCTTCCACTACCCAATGAAAATCCTGCTTCTCAGGTAATCCTTGCTGTAATCTGCTCCCCATCTCCAAAAAACCAAAAATGAGTTCTGAATCCACCATCTTGAGCAACTTGCTTACAGATTTGAAGTGGAATGCTGCTCTCAAAAGTATTCAAGACACTGACCTGTATTTGCTTTATCACCGAGCTTTCTCAGTAGTTACCAGATCAAACTAAGGCTTCTAAACATGAACTGCATACCAGGAGCTGTCTGGACTCTCAGACTTCAGGGTTTACAGAAGTGTTTTGTGGGGTTTTTTTTGACAAGAGATTCCAGATTTTTCTTATTTAGTTATAAACTGGTTTGTTTTTCCCATAGTATAATATAGTTATTTATACTTCAAGACAAGCAAAAGTTCAGGAATTTTTACTAGTCAGTAGCTTATGTCCCAACCAATCTAGAAAAATGCACCAGAATGACATAATGAGAGAAAAGAGAAATGTCAGAGACAGTAAAAAGAAATAAAGCAGCGGTGACATCAGATAGAGGACATCTTTAATGCAGCCTAGAAAATCCAATTCTAGCAAATCTGATCTTATTACTTTCTCATGCATATCCCCAATACTACAAAATTTACAGACTGTCAATTGCCATTAAGGCACAAAGAAGTGAAACTTACTAGTGGTAAGGGAAATTCTTATTATTTTGTCTGACCTGCTTTTAGAATTACAATGCAATTGTAATTTTCTTCTGTGGTTTATTTTTCTGTATTCTGACACAGGTATAAATACTGCTTAAGGTAATATTTAGCCAGCTTGCAACTTCTTTTACATATTAAATTACTACATCTGAGTGAGATGTTTTACATCCTCATTAGGAACCTTTCTTATTACTAAACTACAAATATATATATATATATATATATATATATATATATATATATGTATGTGTACATATATATATATATATATATGTATGTGTACATATATATATATATATATATATGTATGTGTACATATATATATATATATATATATATATCTCCATTGGTAAGAATCAGTAAGGATACTACCACTCTCCAAAGCCTCTGTAATCTCAGGGACATGATTTCATGGTGGACTTCACTGTTCCGAGTTAACGACTGGACTTGATGACCTGTAAAGGTCTTTTGCAACCTATGTGACTCTATGAGAAACAGAACCTTTTTTTTCATTGTATTTTCATGTCCAACTCTAAGCACATTTTCCAGTAGTTTAAAATATCAGCTCAGTTTCATGTTTCAACATATTTTTTAATTATCTCAAATATCATCACATTAATCTTAACAGCTCACCCTTACAAGATCAGAGTCGTCCCTTTTGTCAGTTTTCTTTCCTGGTAATGGTGAAGCCAGTGTGAATTCTTCATTTTCACTGTGGTCCATTTCAGTACTGTCAAGCCTAGGATGAATAAATATATATTTCCCTCTTTGTTATAATACATTGGGCAATCATTAAAAAAATACTAAGGACAACAATTTTCATTTTAAAAAATCTATTAATAAACCGAGAACAATTTGGCAGAAGGAATCTTTCACTGCGGGTACTATAGATATCAAGTATCACAAGCCACATCCATTAAGTCTCAAGACAAATGTTTGGATCAAAACCACATTCAATTTTCTTTTTTCCCTGAGAAAGATAAGCAGTCTTTTTAAACAGAAGAATGTGAGTTGCAAGAGATTTGTTTGCATACAATTGCCTACACTTTCCTGTAGCCATCAAAGATTCCCACAGACAGACCAGCGAAAGAACACACATCTTCCTATGGTGCGGTTTAGGCAATAAAACAGGAATTCAAATTTCCCTCTGCTTTTTGCAGCAGCAATTTTATTTTTATTTCAGTTCCTACAAATGTGAGCATGGACAATAATACCTCCTGCATATGTAAAACGCCAAGACCCACAGATAAAAGGTAATACACAAAAGCCAATGCACAAGGCAGTTAATTTCATCTGCAGTAACAAGATTTTTAAATACCAGTGCACGTTTCTTAATGAAAAGAAATATGCTATATGTGGAAATGAAAAGTTATATTCAAACACACAAACTCAACTCCCCTGGCCTGGGCACTGCATAGTGAGTGAAAGATGTTCTGTTACTCCTACAGATGTACAATCTGTATTAACTGGGATGTAATGGGAAGCTTAGGTTCTATACATCCTCTCAAAAGATGCAAATCTGCCTGTACATATTCAGACAGACTAAACTGGAAATATGCTTCCTGAATCCTTCCCATCTCTTCTCTTTGTCTTTGGCATCTCCACCCTAAACACTAATCCCTTAAACTTAAGTGAACTGGAGAGATCGTGAAGATGACAGAACATGTTAGGCTGTAAGTGCAGCATTATTTAAAATTTGACCTCAGATTCGTTTTCCTGGACATAGACAAGAATCTAGAGTCCTAGAACCTGTCATTAGCCAGTAATACAGCGCAGCATGGGAACCTGCATGACTTGTATGAAATAAGCCTTTCTGCAGACTTTCTAGTGGAGAAATATTTCTTGTAAAACACTGCACTACATTTAAAATTAATATTAGATGTTAAATAGTCATAGAAGTACCAAATGAGAAGTCTTAAATTCAAACATAATATTTCCTAAGTCTTGAAAGAATGTGAAAGAGTAGAAAGAATACAAATAGTGGAGGCTATACAATCTCTGACTGTCCATGAAAAAAAATCTAGTGACAATGACTTTCAGTTAAAAGAAAAAAATGAATATAAGATAAATAAACTGATGAATAACCTACAGAACTGATAAAATAAGCTATAATTTTAAAGATAGATAACTAGAAGATTACTTATGTAGCATTACAGTGCACTCACCTCTCCATCACAAAACTAACCTAAAATCCAAAAATATTTGTCTGCCAAGTGCAGCAAAGTGCAGGACTCTAGGAGGAAGTCATGCAGGACCACTACAATGGTCTACCAGTTCTCCCTGGGTGGGATGTGTTTGTAGCATTACAGCCAGGTTCCCAGGGCCTGCAGCTGCGTGTACACACACACACATACCTGTGTACATATATACGTGTGGGGGGATATAGCTATCTACCTAAAACACACCACAAAAAACCCCAACCCTGCCTCAAAAAAATTAAAACATATGAAGCTTTCCTTTTCTCCTTCAGCCAGTTCTGGATGTAATTTGATTCTGGGGTTTGGGTTTTTTGTTTTTTTTTTTTTGGTTTGGTTTTTTTTTCTTTTTTTCTTTTTTTTTTTTTTTTTTGTTATTTTTTGTTCTTGTTTGTTTTTTGATGGGTTTTTGTTTGGTTGGGTTTTGTTGGTTTGGGTTTTTTTAAGACCATTTATTTCTGGAGTTAGAAAGCCATATTCATGGTTTCAGTTATACCAATGTGGTATGTAACTTTACTTCAATGTAAGATAAAAGAATTCTGTCTTTTACTTAGAAAACATTATAGAAGTATTCAAAGTTTCCATTACAAATATTTGAAATATCAAAGATCCTTTGTTGTCTACCAACCTCCCTTTGATCCTTCCTGGAGAGCTTGGATTTGAACTGCTGCTGGCATTGCTTACAGTTTCCATTCGTGAAGATTTGGATTGAGACTGCTTGCCTGCTGACGAAAGAGGCTTATTAACTGCTCCAAGAACATTGGCTGCTTTGGGCTGAAACCAAAAATATATTTCCTTTATTTTAAGCTACACGTTCAGATATTGTTAACATGTACTATGCTTAAAATAGTCACAGATTTCAATTTCTGCAATCATTATGTTAATTTTAACACAAAGTGATAAACATTTTCGTATGAAGGCTACCACAGACACCAGAAGGAAGCTGAGGGAGCTGCAATCAAAGAACCAGCTGCCACCAAAGCTTGTATTCTTCTCTCTAGCCTTAGATTCTGTCCTCTTCTCATTGGTAGTGCTGTGTGCTCACTGGACCATGCAGTCAGGCACTACATCACTCTGTGTGCCATTTGCTTTCTGCTGATTTATCTACCTGAACCAGCTTCCCCATCCTCATCAGAAAAGCACCTGGCCCAGCAAAGCAGAAATAGCAGCACAAGGGCCCTTTCAGCAAAGGAGACATTACTGGCAACCACATTAGTTTCAACTGGGAATAAATGAGAATCTCAAAAGCCAAATACTGTGGAGAAAATTCTGATACTTCTTGCACAGATTTAAAAATGTTAGGCTTTTATTAGGTACCACAACTTCCAGACACTGGTGAGCTTCAGGTTATTAATTTAACTGGATTATCTTTCAGACCTGCCAAACGCCTCCAGCTCATACTAACTTTTGAGAGAGCTGAAAGAGTTCAGTTATTCCTAAAGAGAACGCCAAACACGTTCACATGTACAAAAATTTTGAGTTAAAGACCATTCCCTGCATCTCTCATTATCCATCTTCTCCTTCAATATTAGATTCTAACTACATCTGTAGTTAGTGACAGCTACAAAAAGTTCAATATGCATATCATATCAGCCTTGGGTGTTTCTTTTTTCAGAGCTACAGACCATGGAAGTTCTGGTTATACTTTTATAGCCAGAGGGAATTTTACACTTAGAAAGATTCATTCTGCACTGAGCACAAAAAAAAAAAAATAGCATATGCTTTCCAAAAATAAACCTTGGAGAACTAAATCCAGCTTAACAATTTACTTCTATTAGTTTAGAACAAAATGTTAATCAGTATATGCTGAAAGAGCTCAAAAGCAAAGAGATTTTCAAATTCACACTGAACTGGACTTCCTGCTGAGGAGGGACTAAGAGGGCCTGCACAAAGAGCTCCGCCCTTCCACAGAATCTACACTCAAAGCCTTCCTGCCCTCAGTGTTATCTGCTTATATCCACTCCACTAACATTCACCCAAGCCAGCCTTCCATTCGCAAAAATAAGATTCCCCAGATCAACTTTCATATCATGCTCCTCTCGTGATAGTGAAGAAACTGAAAATTTTTGTGGTCAGATACACCTCTACTGTTACAAAGTTTCAAAACAACACAAGAAGAGCTAGAGTACTCAGCACTAGAAATTGCAAATAATATAAAAGTTAACTTAGGATTCAAAAGAATTTCAATGATGATCTATTCCAATTCATAGATGTTGACTTTCAATTTCTCAAAGAGAAATCTGCTTCTTTTCCTAGCTTGCACTGCTCCTTTTTTATTAAGTTACTATCTGACAGCTAATGCTTCATTAGCAAAGTTAAGGATAATGAAGATTTCTTTCTTTCACAAGGTAACAAATTAATGTTGTCATCTAGAACAGGATGCATTAATCCAGATGAAAACCACAGTTTGTCACTTCCTTTACCAGATATTAATTTTATCCTAAAGAGTATACCTGGGTTTAGTTTTAGTGAAGAAAGAACACTGCCATTCAATAGAATGCAGAGATAAACAGCTGCCACTTGGTGTGCAACATTGTAGTCTTCTGCAGTCTAAAAAGGTTAACCATTTTGTCCACTTGACAAGTATTATGGATTATATTGGGGTGGTTTTGGATCCTCTCCTTCTAAAGGTAACAGGCTTTGCCTATTGTGGCCACCACCTAGTATAAACAGCAGCAGTTTTCCTTTTACCCATCTCTTTCTCTATACCTAGAAACAATTGGTTCTCTTAAACATAGCAATTAATTAATTACATGCTAGTTTTCTTCAAAAAACAAAACAGCCAAAAAAACCCACAAAGAAAGCAAACAAAACTGTCACTCCAAAAACAAAGACAAACCATAACACAAACACAGCACTAAACCTCAACCCCCATACCATACCTACCTTTCCAGGGGTGAAAAAAGACTTCATTTCCGGAGGAAGGTAATTTTTGGTGTTACTGAAATTCTGTAAGAAAAGGGGGTGGGGGCAATTACAGCAATAATCAGCGAACAAGAGATAAACATTCTGGAGCTTGTACTGAAAGATTTAATTTACATCATTTATGCTTCTGATTTTTTAAACTAGAACAGTAATATGGGAGTAGGGGGGAAGAGAAACTGATGTGTGTACATATATATAATATATTTATGAAAACATATACGTACATACATTTTCAAGTACAATGTAAGAGGGAGAAGTCTGAGGTTACAGGAAATATTTAAGAAAAACAACTGTGAATTACAACTAGCAAATATTTAAACAGACTTATCTCAAGAAAAATTAAATGCCAAAGTATACCTTGTCAGGTTGAGTAAAATATCTGGCTGGAAGTACAGGGTCTTTAGGGGATTCCAAACTGTATGTTGTACTCTTTGACATAATGATATTCATTGCTACATCACAGACTGTATATAGTTTCTGTAAATAATAAAATTTAAAAACCAGTTCATTGAAAATCTTGAAAAAATACTGTATCTTTCATGCACAGGACCACAAGAAATCACAGTTCAAAAGCAATCATCTTAAATATTTAACACTAGCCTGCATCTTAAACAGTGTCTCTCATGATACAGAAATACAGATGGTAAAAGCAAAAGCATTGCAAGTCTAACAGTTGAAGACTGATGGTTTTCATGGTCTTCCTGCACTCAAGAGTAATGCTTGCCATAGTTTCTAAGACAAAATTAATCAAACGAGCACACGCATCCCACCCACCCACTCCCCAAAACACATTTCTGTGGGAAAAGCAGAAAAGCGACAAATCTGGACATGTGATGCTAAAACCAACAAAAAAAAAAAAAAAGGTATGATACATGCACTACACAATACCAGAGATTTCTAATGTATTTTTCTTCCACTATTAAATTTACTCTTGCACTTTAGAAATGAAATACTAAAAAGCACTTTAGTGGATGATTCAAATAGTAAATTTTATAGTTTGTATCTATTTAAAGTTGGTGTTTAGTAATCTTACTGAGACAGAAACAGAATAACCGAAAACTATTACAACTCCCTTGCAAATGTGCAAGAATTACTGAAGCGCAGGAAAATAACTGCTATCTAAACTAAAATAGATATAATCATTACAGTAAATATCTTTTCCTACATACAATTCTATTGAAAGACATTTTCAAGTTGGTGTATAAACAAAAAGCAAGTCCTTCACATTAGCAGGCCAGAATTAAATGCAATTTTCAATCAAAAAGTATCACCTACTTCATTCATTTTTTGATCATCTGGTCCTTGAGCATCCTTAGTCTGTTTGATATTTTCTACCATTTTTCTGATAAAGGCATGACTGTTGTTTTCATTTTTAGCCATTAATATTTCCAGTATGAACCACAGGCACCTAGAGGAGAAATACAGTATCCCACATGAACGAAAGTACAAAAGAAATTCCTTTAAAAAGCACATCTGAGAACATGATTAAGTCCAGCTTTTACTAGTATTATGAATTTGAACTAGTCTAACTCTGAGAAAACAGTTCTTTTGGAAAAATGAAATGAGGATGAGCAGAAGGTGAAAGGTTCCTCTATAAAATATCACAGAGTGCTAAAAAACCTGTACTATTTCTCTCAATATTTTACAGAAGTTACTGGCATCATTATGCACACTGGACTGTGTAACAGAGTACAGCAATTAATTAAAATTCCACTTAGAATAAAGTTAGAAATAACACTATTAAAAGTGGTCTTACTCTTTAATGTCCTTGAGTTGTTCAATGTCCTGGACTTTGACATAATCTGGGTCATGAGCTAGAAGATGGATAGTATAAGGAACAACATACTCTGGTAGAAGCGACAACAGTTTCTCTGAAAAGCAGAAGAAAGATGCATAAAAAAACTACATACCAAGAAGTATGCTTTTCTACCAAGGAGGAGAGGGCAAATCTTGAGATCAGCATGCATTAAGGTATAAACACATGTGGGCCTATCATTTCTCTATGATGTTTCATTTCATGGCTGCTGTGCACGTTTCATGCATGCAACAATTAAGATTTTAAGTATCTCTCACTCAGGGCTGCTTGTTTTCTAGCTACCTTGTGATACAGCTCCAGTTACCTCCTACTCCCAATCCTTTCCTCAGCTCAAAGCCTGTACTCTGAAGGACTTTGAAAAGCAGATGTGAGGATGGATCACAAAATCCATGTTGACTGCAAGAAGTGAGACCAGCACAACTACAGGGTAAGTCACTAGTATTTCTTTGGACATTGCACTGTGCAGCCTTGCTGTCAAGAGAAAAAAGGCTTTCTGCAGGGATTTCACAGTCAAATTGCCACAATATCTGTTTCCAGAGGAGTGGGAGGTCACATGAAAGCTGTAACAAAGTAGTAGTGCACTGAGTTTGAAAGGCTCAATCCCACCTAAACAGAGCAGCACAACTCTACTGTGACATTCAAATAATTTAAAATATTTTCTAGCATTCTCTGAGACTTTTGGAATCCTAAGCAGGACTGCAAGAAAGTCTTTCCTCCATCATGACATTCCGAAGGCCTATCTCCCTTGGGGATTCAAAAAGGAAGGGTTGTTGCCAACGGCCTTCTCAGAGTTATGATCACAAAATACACTTTCTGTAGGGTAACAAAGTCCCTGACCCAACCAACACCATGCAGTGTGAACTGCAGCACCTCAGAGATCACCTCCCAGGGGGTATGGACAAGTTGTACACCAAATGTAAAATAACATTTTTCAGCAAAAATCCACACTGCTTTCTTTAGCCTGATGCCTGAGTGAAGCAGGAGGACACACAGCACACCTAAGTTACTAAACCTGCACCGTGGGCATCAGGCAAGACAATGGTCAAAAGAAGACATCCTGGTATTCCATGTATATTGCTATGGCACAAGCATCTGATCTTTAGTGCTTGTGGCAAATGCAATATCGTTGTATTGGCATAGCTTGCATGTACATGTGAACGGAAGAGGAAAACTCCCAGCTCTGCTTTTGAAAAGTCATATTTTGTGATAGTAAGTGCATGACCAAGTCTGGAAAATCTTTCAGTAAACTTTTACCTATACAATATTCAGTTATGAATAAGTCTAAACATCTGTAAATCATTATATACACTAATATAATTTGAAAACTATTTAAAAATACATTAGAAGACTAACAGTTTTACCTCCAATATATGCATTCATATGAGTAATTTGCTTGACATATAAGCATGTGCTTGAGAAATATTGTGTGCATCAAACAAAATACACCATTATTGCAGATTTTACAAAACTAACAAAGTAATTGCCATGCATACATCAAGTCTTAACCTATACCCTTCTTAGAGATCTGTATAAATAGGGGTAATGCACAGTCTACATAAAATATATATAATTTATAAAATCACCCAATGTAGAGTAATTTTCAAGCCACATTTATGCAATTGAAATCCAGTACACTTTACAAAGCAGTTTTTAGTGTGTTTCAATTGACACTGCACTATTAACTTTAAAAACATCCTTTTTCTTTTCAAGCACTGTCCTGCATTTTAGCCAGAAGCTGTTCACATTACTAAACAAAAAATAAAGATAGCAGGGAAGGAAAATAATATAATTAAAACTTCAGAACACTAGCAAAATTGGCTTGTCTTAGATATGCCCCAGACAAACCAAACCACTATTATTAGTACTAATTAGCAACTTCAATAGAATGCTAATCAAGAGCTCATAAACTCAGTTTTTCAGTAACTTCCTGCCTTGGACCATTTCTCATATAACTATAACAATAATTCCAACTGGGTCTGGAAAATAAAATGAACTAGTTCCAGACAAAACAGGGAAACAAAAATTATTGATACATATAATATTTAACCCTGTCATGACAAAAATCATTAGGGAAAAAAAAATAGAACTTTTATCTCTAATGAAAGAAGACTCTACCTGAAAGGTAGGGTGGCTTTCCTACCAGCACATAAAACTACAATGTGCCAAAACCCTTCATAAGAGTCCTTTATGAGCTTTTAGGAAGAACACTTGTTTAAAAAAAATTAATCTTTACTCTTGTAATTTCTCTGCTTACTGTTCTTTTCAAGTGAAAGCCCATCATGAGAACATAAAAATTCCTATGCAAGGCACGTCTCTACCCAGATGAAACTAGTAAAAGATACACAATCAAAATAAATCTCTTCTTGAGTGGCTTCCACTCTGAATAGAATTTGGAGAATTTAAGAGGGCTGAGAATAATTCCTGCCAGCCTATAAAAGGCCAGTGTGGAAGAAAGAGGTGTTGGGTACTAGTCCTTAGAAAGTTTTCCTCAGGCAGGGTAAACAGAAATTTACCATATTTGCAACAAAAACTGAAATACCCCCAAAATATCCAACAGATATATTCCTCACCTGTATAAAGTTTTCAAGACAAAACATATCACAAAATCACACATTTATAGATTCAGACAAATAGGTGGAATAAGCAAAGATGCAGATTTCCAAAGGAGGTACTGCCATCATTACCACCCTGAATTACTGCATGGTCAGCATGGAGAGTGGCAGAGACAGACACACATTTAAATATTGTGTTATTTCCAGAAATGAGCTTTGGCTGAACTGCTGCAATATGGATATTTTAGGATACCAACAGTTCAAGACATTCTATTTGCTGAAAGCTCAGACTGGTAAATCTGAATGGCACAAAGTTAAGATTGTAATCCTCAAAAAATCCTGCAATCTCTATTTAATCCAGACTCCCCATGCATTATAGCATATGTCAAATCAAAGGCATCACACAATTATTTCAGCAAGAAAATAATTTATCAGGTGCACTTTGAGGTCCTACTGGATAAAGAAAAGCACACACACCTAGGTTCCTCTTAATTTCTTCCACACATTTTTGACAGTAACTTAGCAGCATCTACTTCAAACACATGATAATTCTTATGCTTTCTGTTTACACAATTAAAAAAAGATTTCAACCTTCAAGAGTAATAGTCTTAAAATTACTTAGAGGTGTTCAACTTATTTTTTCTTTTTTACATGTTACTGAGTGGGAGAAAAGTAACACTTTAACTCTAATGATACATTAAAGATTTGTCTGTAGACTTGTTCTCTGATCAGAGTCTAAGGGGACTGAGAAAGACTGACTAACTAATATAAAGTAATTCATAAACACAGAACGAAGTCAGTTATCTAACAGCATCTCTGAGATCAGATTCACAAAACAGGTCTGGTTTAGGCTAAAAGGATGAAAAAAATCCCCTTCATTTCACAAAAGTCAAATCATCAGTAATCTTTCAAGTAAATAAAACTTTCAAAACCTCCCATTCAAAAATGCTATAGCTCTTTGTAAAGGCCTACTTTTTCCTATGACCCTCTACCAGCATTGTAATAGTGTATGTTTGTAGCTTTAAGTCAAAAGGACTGACTTAATAAAAGAAAAATAGCTGACATGAGTCCATAATAACTTCCAAAGCATTCTCACGATCAACCACTGGCACTGAGAAAAAAGAATTGCATCAACTCATCCTGAAGTGCCAACAAATATAGCTCTTTGCAGGAATAATACAAGATCCTACTCAATACAGCAGTGCAAGGACAGTCTATTTAGTACAGCATTTATGTAATAAAGTTACTTATTAGTAATTGCTGAAGTAAAATTAATCATTGTCACTTCACTTAGAACATTGTTAACATTATTACATTCAAATAGTACACATAATTGCCTTGGAAAATTACTTCACTTCCAATATATTTAGGCATAAGCATTTGCACAGTTTTTAACAGAACTCAAAGACCTCAGCAGTGCCTGTTAAAAAAAAAATCAAAATAAAATCTGGACAAAAGAAGACCTGAAAATTTTCAGTTTTCATTAGATACCTCCAAATCAAATTTACAGTGGTTCTGTGTATAAAAACAGACAACTATCAATGTTCTCAGTCAACTCACATTTATATTTGAACTACACCACTTGTAGCAAAAAGTGACTTCTATTCTCTTACCACTAACTGCTGCATGTTGCTTCAGATATTCCCTTCTGACATTTATGTTCTTCACAAGGCACTGCCTAGCATGAGCTCTTCTCTCTTTCACAGGATCTTTTGCACACAGTGCACAAATAGCCATATATTCTAGTGGCAGCCGTAGTCTAGAAAGGCCTTTGTGAAGTTTCTGAGCAAATATTTGTCTCACTTGGTAACATTCATCCTATTAAAAAAAAAAGCAAAACCAAAAAAGATAACTGTACACTTTTCTTAAAGCAATATAAATTGTAAAATAAAGCATGGAAGCTCAAGTAAATATGCTAAAACCAATTAGACCTTGAAGCCACCGAAACATAGGAATTGCAAGAATGTTTTTTTAATGCCAAGTCAAAGCAATTTAATTGAATTAATCAGCTGAAGCTTGCTTTAAGCTCAGAAGAAGAGCTAAGGTTCAAAAATTGTGCAGGAAGGTATCACACTCAGGACTCAAGGCTGAATTTAGCACAGTAGTAAGGCATGGAGTTACTGAAATTGTTCACAGTTGGGTCACTTGCTTTGTAAAGCCAATGTCAAAGATCTGCACAAAAACATTTTATCCACCAGTAACCACCACCAAGTCAATTCTGCTGGTATGATTTCACACATTTTCATCAAGACGTTAATATTAAAAACTGAATAAAATTCAACAGAATTACCAGATAAAGTGAAACACCAAAGAGAGTACCAAGCATTTCCATTATACTGTGGAAACCTATGTACTACAATTGACCATGGAAGATAACTATCTGTGTTTAACAGCTGCCAAACAACACGAAGTAAAACAATATGAAGGCAGCAAATGTAGTTCTACAGCTTATTAAGCAATGTGTTCCCAGAAAAGGCATGAAGTTTAATTTTTTTGGTATGAAAATAACCTACATATACCATTTAAGACATGACAAACCATTTCCCAACACAGGACAAGGAAGCTTAACAGAAACACGTGTAGAAAAGACTTTGAAGAAAACATACAGAAAAGCTTAAGGTAAACAAGGTCACCAAAATAGCTTAGCACATTTAACATGCTAAAAAAAGGACAAGAGGAAATATTTATCTCTAAATACATAGAAAAAATGTTAACAGGAGTAAGCAGCTATTTTAGTCAAATGGCAGCTTTGAAGTCAGAAAGGACTGAAGAGGGTTTCCAGTTATCAGTCAACTGGAAGTGTAGGGCCAAACCTAACCACTGGAAACACTGGCTCTGCAAAATTTGCAGATGGCATCTAAAGAGATCACATATTAAATAAAACAGTGTTCCCTCTGCCTCCACCAAAAATGAAATTGAGAAGAAGCATTTTTCAATCAAGCCCCATTTTCTCCTTTCCGTGCTTCAAGCAATATTCCCTCTCTGTGGACTGAAGCCCTGTAACACCTGCTGCAGCCAGAGTTGAAGTAACCCAAGCCCACAAACCCAAACTATGTGATCTTCTCATCATCTCTTATCTCCTTACAGCAAATCCACCCCCACAGGAGGCTAAGATAGAACCCTCCTTTCCCTCCCCAGTATCACCCAAGTCTAAAGCCTTTAGGAAGCTCAGAAAAGACAGATGCCTAGTGGCAGTTCCAGCAGGGAAACATCTTTGTCTCCAAGGACAAGGGAGGTACAGTTGGTTGCTACTGATGGTATTGTGTGGCCAATTGGAATGACTACAATTCCTTTATCTTTTAATATTGGGAATAACCTTAAATTCGACTCAGTTCTTACACTAAGAAGAAAGAGACAAAACTTAACCAAGGTATGCTATTTTAACAGCATACACAAACTCCATAAAGTAATCCAATTTTATATATCGACACCTCTGAATTTAATGCAAATTCATCCGAAGTTCACCATTTAAAATCATTAAAAAATACATATTTGCAAAACATCATGTACCACTCAGACACAGCTCTGATTCCTCAATTACACCACCTTGAGTTAACAAAGAAAACTGAAAAAACTTTTGGATTGTTTTAAACAAATGAAACTCATGCAATCCACAAAACTTATTCTAAATACAATTTAACTGTATTTTCAACAGCAAAGCTTATCAGATCTTAAATCTGATCTTAAACTTTGTTAAACACTGAAGTACTATCCTCAGTTACTTTTCACTGTCTCTCAATATGAAGCTCTGTTGACATCAAAACTTGTTCTGGAGATCACAGAAGTCAGCTGCTGCTAAGCTTATAAGATTGGCCAAACACATATGCAACTTATTTTACAATTACTAAAACCACATGCATTTCATCATAATAATGCCCCTGTTTACCAGCGCCACTTTCACACAGCAATTAGTGACAAAATTTAATTATGTGTTCTGCACTCCAGTCATTACACATTACAAAATGGCAGCATCAGACAGAAAAAAAAAAAAGTGCCAGCACAGAACCTCAGCAGAACCTGTGCAACTATCACAGGCCTTAAAAAGTAAGATCTTTCCTGTTGTTTAATCTGTTTTCTGATCGGCCCACTTAGAGAATCTTTGCTGTGAATTAAGTAACAGACAACTAGAGTTGGCCTTGATGTCACCTGGTTTGTGGCTAGACTTGAAAGTGTTAATAATAAAAAAACTTTCAGAGTATTCAGTATCTACCATCAAGAAATGGATTCTAATACTAACCACTCTAAGCATTAACATATATGTATGCATATCTGCACATGCCAAATCTCAAAAAAATAATCAGTACCCCTTTTAAGTGAAAAAACCATTAAAGCTATTACAGCTACTCTGCATCTGAGCATCTCCACTGAGAAAGCAAGAAAGGAAATTGGAGAAGGCCTGAAAAACACCTAGAAAGTTATTTGTAAGTATTCAAAATCCATTAAGAGCTGCAGTGAAAATGAAAGGCAGAATTCCTGACCTGACAGAGCTTACAATCTAAATTTTAGAAAACAACGTACAAAGTCACAAAAGGCAATGAACTATCAATAAAGTGACAGAAATGATACTACAAAGGAACAGATCCTCCTGGAAGCAATGACAAAGCATATGGATATCCACAGGGAGGGGATTACAGACACCCAACATGGCTTTACAAAGGACAAACCATGCCTGACTGGTCTAACCTTTTACAATGAAGTGAATGTGCAAATGGATAAGGGACAAGCAATTGATGTCACCCACCTGGATTTCTATAAGGGCTTTGACACAGTTATACACAACACTGCTGCCTCTAAATTGGAGCACTATGGCTTTCAGAGATGGACTACTCAACTGATAAGAAAATGGCTGGATGGCCATGTCCAAATGATTGCAGTAAAAAAAAAAAAAAATCAATGTCCAAATGGAGATCAGTAACAACTGGTGTGCTCAGGGGGGAATACTGGGACAGGGATTGCTCATCTTTGTTAATTACACAGATAGGAGGGTTGAGAACATCCCTCAGCAAGCCTGTGGGTAACACCAAGCCAGGTGGTGCAGCTGATACACTGGAGGGAAGGGCTGCCATCCAGAGGAACCCTATTAGGCTTAAGGATGGGCCCAGGGGAACATCGGGAGGTTCAAGAGTTCCAAGTGCAAGGTCCTGCACCTGGCTCCAGGCCAATTCTCAGTATCCATACAGGCTGAGGGATGAAGGGATTGAGAGCAGGCCTGCAGAGGACTGGGGTCACATGTGGATGAAAAACTGGAGATGAGCTCACAGCCCAGAAAGCCAACCGTGATCTGGGCTGCATCAGAAGGAGAGGGGCCAGCAGGGTCAGAAAGGGAATTCTCAACATCTACTCTGCTCTCCCTTTTGAAAATTCAGCGAAGGTAAGCATTAGACACAAAAAAGGTGACAACACATCTGTTAGAATATCCACAAACAGTTAAGACTGCTATAGCCCAAAAATAAGTGATAGAAGTGAGAGATGGAGGAGGGCAAAGGGCCTGCACTTTAACATACTGAAAAGAATATCAAAACAATGAAGCAAAATTCTGATAGGAGCCAAACGGTTAACATTTGCAATAAAGATTTGCCACAGGAGGGAAATGACTGAAGGAATGAACAGATTTTGATCACTGAGTTCACAAGAAAACAGAACATGCAAACACTACATTGGCAAGTCTAGTCTGGCATGACTTTATCCAGCTTGAGTATCCTTTCCGGAGCAGAGACAGAACTTATTTGTCATTACACCAAGTGCCTATTTTTGTCTCAACTAATTTTGTTCTGAACTGTAAAAATCTTTATAACTCATTTTGAGACAAGACTAACATTTCTGTTCAGTTTTGGAATAGGAAAGCTGAAAAGTATCAGACTTTGCTTTGGGTGTAAAGACCTTCAGTTATTACCACTGAATTCCTGCTGTAGTTTTGCTAGATTTCATCTGCTTAAGTAGTTTAAAGCTTTGTTCCATTTCCCTTGTTTTTCATAGCATTTGGGAACTCACTAAGAGCTCCTTTTCATAGGAACAGAGAAGCTTAAAATTCACATAAACATAATTAAAACAATATACAAGCCTAATAGAGACTGTCTTACTCTGGTAAAGGAATGATTTTTCTAGCCTAACAGTAACCAACTCCAAGCAACTTTAGAAACTAAAAAAGATACTCTGTATGAAAGTAAACAATATCCACACAGGAGCGACACTCTCTATTTTCTAACATTACATGCCAATTTAAAGTCTTCCAACATTTAAAATGGTTTGCAGGAATTAAAATCTAAAATGGCATATCATTATTGCTGCAGACATCTTTTGGACAGGATTCCTTGCAGAGGATTTCTTGACTTCTGGAAAGCCAGGAGAATACCAGCAGCTACACAAATAACACCAACAAAAGTCCCTTCATGACCGCCTTACTCTTGGGGTATTAATCAATTTCTGTACAATTTACTATGCCTACAACCCAGAAATAGAGAGGGTCCCTATACCTCTACTTACCATTTGAAAGTTATTTCCTTACTATGGGCTCACAGGCAGAAGCTAAGGACGAAAATTCTAGCATCTGCTAAGGAATATATCCCTATTTCTTCTAATATTTGAAGGATGCTAATTATTTTTGCAGACCTCTGCATTCCAAATATATTCTACCCAGGTATTGAGAAACCAAGATCACTGTTTTCACTACAGTTCAATATACTTTATATAATCTCATTTTAACTTCTAGTAATGTTATAATGCAGCTGGGGTATTACTTAAATACATACTGCATATCTTAGTTTATCAGTATTCTAACATTTGACTACTCTAAGTCAGTATTTCCCCAATGGACAGCCCAGTACTGCAGATCTAATTTTCATCCACAATGAGTTTTCAGGATTATGAAATGGAGAAATAATTTCATGCCAAGGTTGAATATTTTGCACAAAACCAGATTTGCAGAAATATACATAACATACAGAACAAACAACTATATACTCATACATCTGCTGATAACCCACAGCTCCAACAAATTTCCTTACATTTATGGCTAGTGCACACAGCTGGTATTGTTCTAAGGTGATGATTTCGTGGTAACAAGGTTCTTGTGCCAACTTCACAATAGCATTCCCTGCAGCCAGCCTCAAGCGAGACATGTCAGGTTTACTGAAAAACAAGCACATGGATTGTGAAGGTTAATTAGTAAAAAAAATTTATGTAATTATTTGACTTAGGGAAATCTAATAAGTTTGAATCAGTGAAAAACAAGTACTTCAAAGCAAAGAAGTTTCTGTGAACTTAGCCACCCCTATGCTAGCAGAAGCAATTTCAAACCCAAAGTAATTTTCATGGCAGCACATTTTACAGCCTATTCCAGCTTACCATTACCTGGTCCCACCCAACCTGGCAATAAAAATTTCCCATCAAACTTCCCAAAAGTTCCACACAGGTGTGAAACAATTCTAGCTTTGCATTGAGTGAGGACAGTCCATACTGCCCCTCAGAGACCACATCTAGCAATAAGAGACTTCTGTTCAGCTTGCTGGTCCCCCTTCAGCAGGACAGTCCTGCCAAAGAAGTAGCCAGCCCATTTCTAGTCCCCAGAGTTGCCAAACTTTTCTAGCTCAAAATCCATGCTTCAGGCCAACATCAATTTAGATTAATTAGACACTGTAATACATGACTAAGTGAATTCTATTTTAAGACAATTGCAAAATGTATTTTGAATGCAACCACTAAAAATGTGTATCAGCAAATTTTCTACAGCACAGAACTATGACATTCTAAACTCCAAAAGGTTTTTAATAATTTTTCTCTTGGTGAGCATTAGTTTAAGAAAAAATGCAGATGGTATTTCAAGAAAATCTCAATTCAACTTCCTATCTAATATCAGTCCTTTCAGCAACTACTAGCATCCTATGATACTGAAATAGTCTTATTTTATGCTTAGTATAGACTAAAATCAAAATCCTACTACAAAAACATGCAAGATTAAACCTAGCTGTTCTACCTAATTACAAACAGAAAATTTGTATAATCTTGAATTTTGTACGACTGTTTATGACTTATTAAATTAAAAAGAAAGACTTGGAAAGGACAGTTGAGATACTGCTTATTGATTAAATTCAATATTTTAAAAAATGCAAGACTGGTGAATGTTACACATGATAACATCTCAAAGAAATCAGTTGTTGATTTAAAAGCAATTTAAGAAAGTCATCAATCCTACAACTTCAAAGTGTGAAGGATGAACAAGAGAAGGGATTTGTTGTCCAAATGGGACCTTGCCTTCACCTGACACTCCAGGCTGAACAATGCTTTGAAGTAAAAAAAAGAATTAAAAATTCCCTTACAGGGTCACTGAAGGGTAGAGTTGTGTAGATTTCAAGAGGCACAGGGGCAGAGTCACTTTTAGGGCTGATGAGGGCAATAACCAAGAAGATTACAACGCGACTGATGGCCTCAACAGCATCAAAGGCTCCTGAGCCCTGCTACTTTCACTTAATTCAATTATATTTAGCAAATTATTAAACACTGTTTAAAAGACAAGTGCAAGCCATGAACACTAAAACTGACTGACATAAAATGAATGACCTCATATCAAGTACAGTCTAAGAGGTTATGTTCTGTACTGAATGGACAGTTTTACTCTCTTCAAAGCCTACTCCAAGTCAGAAGGAGCAGTATCAGGTTTGCACAGAAGGGACACAGTAAGCATTGCCAGAAAGAAGATATCCTTATTGCACTCAGTGGGTGAAGAACAAAGGTCAGGAAGTGTCAGCAAGTTCCATGCAGAACTAACAGGCCTGAAACATCATCTCCTCTGCTTCAGGTTTTGAGAGTAATTGTTAATGTAAGCAGTGTAGCTCACACAGAGACAATGGACTGGCCCTTCTACCAGTTTGGAGCTGTCTTGAAAAGCAATACTGAGGATCACAAAATAATTATTACATGCCCTGTTAACAGGGCTCTTGCCTCATTCAGCAGAGTATACACATTTTCCCTAGTCTTCCTTTTGTCACTTACTTAAGAGAAGCTCTTCTGGTTGCCTTTGTCACTTCTCACTAGATTTTATCCCAGTTGGGATTAGGCTTTCCTATCTGTATCTCAGATGGTGTTCCCTATATTCCTGCCAGATTACCTATCTCTACTTCCTCCTTCGGTATACCTCATACCATAGAATAGTTGGGGCCAGAAGGGACTGTTAAAGCTCATCTAGTTCAACCCCCTCCAACGAGCAGTACTTGGAGGCCTGTCCAACTTGACCTTGAATGTTTCTAGGGATGGGGCAGCTATTACCACCCTGAGCAATCTGTTTCAGTGTTTCATCACCCTTACCACAAAAAAAAATTCTTCCCTCTATCTACAGACTCCCTTTAAGTACTGACAGGTCACAATAAGGTCTCCTCAGACCCTTCTCTTCTCCAGGCTGAACAACTCCAAATCACTCAGCCTTTCCTCATAAAAGTGCTCCAGCCCTCTGATTGTTTTTGAGACCCTTCTCTGAACATGCTCCAGCAGGTCCATGTGTTTCCTGTGCTGAGACCCCCAGAGCTGGATGCAGTACTTTGCATAGGGTCTCACCCTCAGAGTGAGCTAGAGAGGCAGAATCAAATCCCTTGACCTGCAAGCCACGCTTCTTTTGATGCAGCCCAGGACACAGCCAGCTTTCTGGGATGTAAGCACACATTGTTGGCTCATGTCCACCCTTTCATCCACCAGTGTCCCCAAGTACTACTCTGCAGGGCTGCTCTCAATCCCTCCTTTTGTGTTTGAATTTTGCCAGGAGCACCTTGTTCATACAGGTAGAGTTTGCCTAGTATCCATCTGCTTTTTTGCTGTGATCACTCTTGAGTCCTGAGGGGGGATTTTTGAATACTAGGTAATTAGATTTCTTAGGCCCCTCTTCCCTCCAGGCCTTATCCAATGGGATCCTACAAGCACATTCTTGTAGAGACCCAAGACTGTTCTCCGGAAATCCAGTCCAATCTTGCCTTCTGGCCCCCTCCTTGCCCTCAGGATTTTGAACTTCACTATCTTAGGGTCATTCTAGCCAAGGTTGCCTTCAACCTTCACATTCCCAGTAAGCCCCCCCTTTTTGGCATGTATGAGGTCCAGCAGAAAGCCTCTCCTCATTAGGTCCTCTACCAGTTGTGTCAAAAAGTTATCATTGATGCTGCCCTGGACTGTTATGCACTGCTGTGTTGCCCTTGCAGCAGATATCAGAGAGGCTGAATTTCCCCACGAGGGCCAAAGACTGCACACATTCAGTTGTTTTCAGCTGTTTAAAATCCACTTCTTCCTGGTCAGCGGTCCCACAGCAGACACTCACCATGATGCTACCCAGAGCAATCTGCTCTTCAGTCTTAGCCCATAAGCTCTCCATTGGCTCACCATCCATCCCCAGGCAGAGCTCCAAGCTCTGGGGTTGATGGGTTACCTCCATAGCAACATCACACATCCCTGCACTTTTCTCCCTACCCTGAAAGGATCCCTCCCTGGCCCTCCATTAACTTGATTTAAAAATGGAGAATTGATCACATCATTACATAAAGTTTCTACTTTATATAATTACTTTTTGAGTAGAAAAGGAGTGGGAAAATGAATTTCTGAAACATGCACAGTACGGAATCATCATTCCAAGCATGAAAACACACAGGGTCTACAGAACTGATCTATTCACTAACTACTGCATAAGCCAACCACATGCTCCAAGTAGTCGTGCTGAAAAGCTAAATTACTCTGCCACTCAACTCCCTGGCAGCTGCCATGAACAGTCACATTACAGAACTTAAAACTACAAAACAATTGTTTACAAAGAACTTTAGGACAGACTACACAGCTGCTACAAATATAATCTACTAGACAGCTCTCAGGTTTGCAATTTTGCACACACAATATGGCTCTATCTGCATAACTACTGTATAACATTAGCTCTACCTGAAAATCAGAACGTTGTTAAACATACTGGCACAATCTACCCATGCCCTTAATGGCTTTTGTAGACAGAAATTTTCCATGTTTGGCAAGCAATAGCAGCTGACAACTTGTCACTTTTCCTACCACAGAGGATTGAGAAGATACCCAGAACAGTCACCTAAAAGGTAAATTATTTATTGAGATTCAATCCTGTTTACACATTTCCTTCTTGCTTTCACTTTTAGAGACGTCAAGATAGATTAGCCTGCCTCCAAGCAGAAGTGTCTTGTGTACTAAGTATTTCCACCTAGTTTATACAACATACTATTATTCTTTGTTAGAAAGCCCACCTATTGACATTTGGCATACACAGCAATTGGTACATCAGGATCAGCAAGCTGCACAAAAAAAATTAAAACAGATTTTCAGTGGGAAGGAGGAAGTTGCACAGTTTATTCCTGCAATATGAGTAATGGCCTATTGAAGGGATAAATAAAAGCAAGAATATAAAACCTAAAATTCAGCTGTGTGTACAGTGTTACAAAACCTGAGACTCAGCAAACTTATGTAGGAACCAGCCCAGCTTACTATCACATCTTATGAAATAAAATGTATAAATTTTAAGCAGTCTAGCAGAGTAGTTTACACACTACTTCAATTAAAACTCTCCCCTCACTCCATCATCACAGACATGAAAACATGACCATCTGGTACATACCTTATTTTCCCCTGCTCTGTTAAGTCTCCATCACTGTGTAATATTGTTGTTAGCAGTCTCAGAGTAGAAGTACCTGACTTGCTGTGGTTGTTCTTCATTCCTAGCAACCATCGAACCATCATCTTGATGGCCTGAATCTGGAAAAAAAAATTGATACCAGAAAGTCAAAGCATATAATAAGCCTCATTTTTAAAATAATCTTTATCTTAATTGAATCACATAGTTTTTTTTCCCAAGTGCTTTTTGCTGGTACAAACATAAGTCTGTCAGGACTGCAAAACATCATTTAAATACTGAAAGATAACCAGACAGCAACTTTTCACTGAAAGTCTCAAGTATGTATTACAACAAATAAAAATTATACATTTAGGTAAAGTTTGAGCTGCTTCTTCTATAAGCAATCACATTTTTCGTCCTTTGAAAACACTTTCTTAATTGAGCTTACATCCATTAAATACTGTGAAACAGGCTAAACAATTAGTTTATACTTACTAAGAAAATGTTACTGGATCAAAAAGCAGAACACATTTTCATCTTTATATATTCCTGTAATTCACAGAATATTCTGCATTGGAAGGGACCCACAAGGATCAACAAGTCCAGTCAATGATCCATACGGCGACTGAACCCATGACCTTGGCGTTTCATTCCTGTGCCCCATATATTCTCTATTTATCTATGTCATATCTGAGCTTAAATTTAAAGACAAGTATTTGAAAAAACACTTAATAGACATCTTGACTGCTAGCAATCTGTACTAAAATAACTTACCCTGGTAAAGAATGGTTTTTCACAGCTATTTAAAGAAAAGCCTCAAAGTCAGGGAGGGATAACTTGATTTTGCCAATGGAAATATCAAGTGTTTTGAGGCAAGCTTCTGCCAGTGTGCAGAATCCAGCAACTATCATGAAACACTGAATAATTTCTTTAGTGAAAATAAAACATCAATTTGGAGATTAACTTTGTTTTAGTATTTGAATCCCTTTATCCTTTCATTTTCCTTGCATATGACAGTAGAGACAATAAAGAAAACAAAAAATACTATCTTCTTACAGCAAAATAAAAATGCTTGTCTAAATCACATAGATTTGCTTTAGGGGAAAAAAGGCGACCAAAAAAAAAAAAAAAACAAAAAAAAAAAAAAAAAAACAAACAAAACCAAATATTGAACTCTGAAGATCAAAACCCAAAAGCTTCAGAAAACTTAAAATTTTGTACATGGTAACTTCAAATATTCTCACTAGTGGGAAAAGCAACTCCAGTAACTTTTATATAAACATTCACAATATGAACAAATTAAATTTATCATCGTATAATTGATCTGCTCCTTGCAATGAACTGACCAAAATAGTCCCATCAGATCTCAGTTCTTCGACCAATTTTCATGCCCATCCTTCACAGGAATCCCATTAATTCTAATTGTAAGACTATCACTTCTACGTGAGTTTAGTTTTTAGGACTGTAGTCCACTTGCTCCACCTTATTGGGTAACACCAGTAAGCTGTAGGATGTCTGTCACTCCAGAACTCAAAATGCAAATGGAGTCTGAGGAGCAGAATTTGTCTTGCCCTCATTTTCAAAGAGTCTTCCACTGGAACAGCTGTAAGTATCCACCAGAAGATTTTAGTAGCATCAAACTCAATATAATAATTGTAACATAACAATAATGGTATCAATCTTTTCACAGTTCAGAAATTCAGTTTCTTCACGTCATAACCAGGATCTGTAACTGTTAGTGCCTCCCATTCGTTGCAAGGATGGAAATATGACAGATCTCCTTGGTCTTCAAATAAATGACACATTCAGCCAGAGAACAGACACAGCTACCTTGTCCCTTGACCAATTTCAATCTTTGTTTCTAGTAATTTCCTCCATAATGTCTTTTCCACAATTTTATTATCTGAACCTATTTTAGTTTTCCTTCCATGTAGTCAAGTCCGAGTCCCACCTCCTTCAGAATTTCTGTCTGACCCCACTAGCTTCCCTATTTCTTTGCTGATGTTAATGATGGTATGGTGACATTCCAGCAACCATTCAGAATTAAGCATTCCCATGAAATTAGTAAAGGGCATGAGAATTCCCCCAGTCACTACTACTGATTGCTCAAAGACTAAGTTAAACATGACATGAGTGTGGACTGCTGTCATGTTTTAAATTCTCCCTTTGCAACCAAATTGTTTAGCTATTAAAGGATAATTCCAGTTGGAAGGAGTGTTAGGAGGTCTCCAGTTCAATCCCCTGCTCAAAGGAAGATCAGCTATGAAATCACACCACATTGGTCTCAGTTTTAGGCACTGTGGTGTCAAAAGCCCTCCAAGAATGAAGATTGCACAGGCTCTCTTGGCAACCTGCAACCTCTTGCTACCTGTTGCATTGTCTGACTGTTCTCAGGCCTTTCCCTATATTCAGTCTGAGGTTCTTGTTTCAATTCGTGTTCCACGAGCCTAGAGCTCTCCTCTGAGATGAAAAATTATTTTACACAACATGAAAAGATAAGAAAGCAAAAATGAGACAGAGCCATATCAAACACAACACTGTCTTCCTACTACATCACCATTATGGCAGCAGCTGGCTAAATTTTTTTTTTTTTAATTAAAAACTTTATATTCCAGAGATATGGAAGGAAGCCAGAAATATCACTGCTACTACACAAGTCTCAATCCCCTGCATGGTGCACAGTACTCATTACAGGTCACTGCCAAGAGAGACAATTGCTTTAGAACTCAAGTGTCCAGCATAGAAATTCCAGTCTAACCCATATAATCATTAATCCAATTCATAGTTAATACTGTTTCAATTCACAGTTCTTGTTTCAATTTGTGTTCCATGAGCCTAGAATTTTCCTCCGAGATGAAAAATTATTTTACACGACATGAAAAGATAAGAAAGTGAAAATGAGACGGAGCCATGTCAAACACAACACTGTCTTCCTACTACATCACCATTATGGCAGCAGCTGGCTAAGGTTTCTACTGCCTGATGTTTCAGAGCCACAAAGGCTGCAAGTTTGTGCAGTAGCAAAAAATGAAACAAAGCCCACTTCAAGCATAGTTAGAGAAAGAGCATTAAAAACCTTATATTCCAGTGATATGGAAGGAAACCAGAAATATCACTGCTACTACACAAGTCTCAATCCCCTGCATGGTGCACAGTACTCATTACAGGTCACTGCCAAGAGAGACAATTGCTTTAGAACTCAAGTGCCTGGTGTAGGAATTCCAGTCTAACTCATACAATCATTAATCCAATTCACAGTTAATACTGCACTGAAACATTTCTCTGCAGAGAGCCTTTCACAGAAGGTTTAGCACCCAAAACTAAGGTTATCCTCTGTCAGTCTACATCTGCTAGGCTGGACAATACTAAAATTTAGTTTTCAGCACTCCTTCCCACTTTCATACTCTAACTTGCTAGTTTTAGAATTCCCACTAGATGTATAATAATGTTACAAAAGGAAAAAGAGGCTTGAGAAACCAGAGTGAAGAAAAGTACATGATCAGAGAGAAATCATTTGTAAACTAATGGCATTGTCTGGAGCATACATTAAGTTTAAACTCTGCAGTAGTAATAAAGGCTAATTAAATTTGCAAATCAATTTTCACAATAGCCTGTTTGCACCTGTAAATAAATTCTTACAGTTTTCAAGCATGGCTTCAACTGCAAATTGCCTTAAGAATTTCTGCAGGTTAATTCCCTTCCAAATAGCCAAATATATGAGAAGTTTCATCAATAAAGTACATTTTAGAGACTTATTACAGCTTCACAAATAATTTATAATAATTAAGAAAAACAATATTTACTCTACTTCAAGTTACATGTATAATCACTCAAGTGAAATAATCTCTATTTAAAATTAGCACTTCATTAAATTAAAACAAAGGTGCATTCTTTTAACAATTTTTGGAGTATTCTGTGTAACTATGGAGTTGCACAAACATGAAAAATATCCTCTGTGGAGTCAAAAAACTAAAAGCAACAAATCAACTTCAAAAAAGCCAAGCCTTTCCAGTAATGTGATCTGTACCAAACTACTACAAAGATAAAGTACTTACTAACCTAGCAGAAAAGAAGGTCTGCTAGGAACTGTTTAACAATTTTGAGAGAAGGCTTTTTAAAACCAGAGCCACTTTACTCAGAAGACATTAGAAACTAAACAACTGATATAACATAGAGCATACTATAAAAGACAAGCATCTCATTCTGAAAGAAGTGAAAGCAAAAATCTATCCCTGTTCTGAAGGGCATTTAAAAACCAAATACAGATATAGAATATATTTTCCACATTGTGAGTCTATTTCTAATTCACTGAAAAATTGACTGACAGTATCTCTTACAAAGTACAGAAAATGTAATACACTTACTCCAAAATAAGAAAAAGCTTGAGATGACGTCTTTAAGTAAAGTAGCAAAACAACCCCCCCCCCCCACACACACACTATTTTAAAGTGATGGTTTTTTCTTAAATCCAGGTTTTTCTCTAATACACATTGCAAACATAGAAAAATGAACAGTGTAACAGATTTATTCATTTAAAGAAACTGACAAACCCAAACCATTTTTCTTCTTCCAAAAAACACTGAAAGTTTCTTGGAATGGCATAAAAATTCAACAGAAAAAGGAAAGACTTTTAACAAAATTTCTATAGTATTTAACTCTTACATTGAAGAGGAGGGGAAAAAATAATTTTACTTTAAGTAATCCAGCTATCATCACAGTCAAGTGTCAGAAAACAAAACTACGCCTATAAAGAGCTTATATAAAAATTTAATTAAGTGTGTACGTAAATTTATGCATAAAATATTTAAAATTTTATACATAAATTTAAAATTTAAAAATATGTTCCCAAGAGCAAATCCTTATTAAGTATCATAAACATAAGAGACAGGAAAACATAGTACATGCTACTCACTTTAACAAGAGTTTCAGGAGACACTTCTTCATCCGGGACCCAAAGTTTTGTTGTCTTTTTTCCTGGAAGCTAAACAAAATGTTACATTTGTTACAATACAGTTACTCTTCAGTGAAAATTGTAACCTTCTCTTTCTGTTTGCTTCTGGAAACAATAAAGCAGCACTTTCTGGTCAGCTGTACGCCTCCTGTACCTTACAGAAGTAACCACTACAGAAGTGAGATACCTCACTATCCAAGGATCAGCAAATTTAAGATTAATAAAGGCATTGGTGGTTGTTGTTACACAAAAACTATTCCTTTAGGGCATAATAGCCATTGCTATGAAAATAACAGTTTTTCCATATCCAGTAGATTGGAACCTCACCCACATTTTACTGTTTTAGACAGTGTATTGTTCCCTAAGCAATTTCAAGCAATGCACGAGATCATTTTTTGACTTCATAACCACTTTAGAATCAATACAAAATTGCTCAAAAAACTGAAATTCAGTCTTCCATTTAAATAGTGTATTTTAATTTCAAACATAATATACTTCCTAAAAAATCACAAGTCACTCAAGATAAGAAACAGAATGAAATCATAACAATTTTCCCCCCTTTTAATGAAGGCCAAATGACAAATGATGAAATGCTGTGCTATGCAGGTCATTACTTTTGTAAGATTCCCAAATCAGTAGAACTCTCCTTTCCTGTACCATGGGTTTTGAATAGAGTCTATTTTTCTACATGAGGAAATCAAAAGACAACTATATACAAAAAGCAGAACCAGCATGCCAAATATTTTCCCAAGCACTTGCTGAGTATGACACTGCAGAAAAAGCATACTCTTAATATAAGGTTTTAAAAATACTCACCCTATCATTCATTAGCAAATCTTTAACAATAAAAGTAGCAACCAAAGATTTCAAAGGGGCAGCAAATTGGTCAGGTGCAAGCATGGCTATATGGCCAATAGTAACCAACGGCGTAATGAGGTGCTCAAAATTGCTCGGATCCAAACTTTTATGTAGTGGCTAAAAAAAAAAAAAAGAAGACAACAAATTCAACTATTATTGACAATCTGTGTCTTACTGAAGGGAACAACTTGTCCATGTCTATTTCAGAAATACAATTTCAAAATAACTATTGATTATTTAATTTTAAAGATACATTCACTAGCCCATCAAAGTCTTTCTCAAGTCAGAGGAAAGGTCAAGATGACAGACAAAATATTTATCACCTCTGGATAGTTCAAAGAGTTACAGCTCAAGCATGACCATTTAGGAAACAATTAGGATTAAAAAGCCTACTTTCTTGTGGGAGAACTAGATCTCAAGCTAGCAATTCCAGTAATGGACTATGATTCAGTCTTCAAGATAAGAGGCCGATGGCCACTAATTAAAAAGTACATTTGCAGTTACAGCTATAAAATTTATTTAGTCTGTACCACAATTCAGTTTTCCTTAATTTCTGCAACCGTTGAAATACTTTTGACCATTTACAACAGGGGTAAGGAGTATGGTTCCTTTTTCTATAAATAGTTCATGGTCCTAGTAAACAGCCTAACACTTGGTTTTACTCTACCAGCTCTTAAAATACACAACCTAAAACATGATGAATCATGAGATACAAGAACACCCTCTACTACCTTTCTTCAGGGCAAAGTCATGTAAGAACAAAAGGAAAGGGGAAAAACGCGTTTCCTAAATCTGCTACAACTTGCAACTAGATCCCTTAGTTTACATATGCAATATAAAAGATCAGTAAAAGTAACTTAAATATTTAATATTACCTCAAATATCTGTGCAAACTGCGTTTCTTTGCTGGAAAATATTGCATGGATGCAGTGAATAGCATACTTGGCTTGACGAGGGGGTCCCTTTTTAGCTTTATGGTGCAACACTGGAAGCAAAGCACTAAACAATTGTGTAACAAAACAAATAGACAAACAGACCAAGAGATAAGTAATTTCACAAATTGAAAATTTTCCAAAACATCAAACTAACAAAGAAGTACAGATTTACATACATAAATCACAACACTTCTGCAAAAGCACTAATTGCTTTTGTTTGGGTAATTTCTTCAAAAAAAAGAAGAAAAAAATATTTACATAACTAGCAAGCAAAAAAATCCTAGTTTTTGTTGATAAAATATTATGTGCTAAAATAGGCATTGATATCTGCACAGGTACTAAATGTTCTTTTGGAAATATTTTGGCCCACATATCACCATTAAATTGCAAGGAATGTTTTTACACTGCATATATATATATATAACTTAGGAAAGAATAAGTAATTCTGAAGGGCAACAACATAAATTATAGTGGTATCAGTGACATACCAGCTGACACTACTTTGGGTACATTCATTTCACTTCCATTCTTCAAAAAGCACTACAATTTAGTTTTTCAACATCTCTTTTTGGAAGTAATACTTTCTTCCAAAAGAATGCAGGATAATTGAAAGGAAGAGTGAGAACTTCAAAAATCCTATACAGTAAAGGTCACTGCTCAGAATAAGATACACAACTTACGATCGTATGTGAGGAAAGTCTTCTTCAATTTTACTTCCTGTATTTTTGAAAATTTGTAATGCAGCTTCTGCCACTTTTTCATCATCCATTTTCAAGCAAGCGAGGAGAGATTCAAAAGTTTCAGCTGAATGAAATGAGATAGGGTGCGTAAACGAAAGTACCTGCCAAAATATGATGAAAGCCATGTTAACATTTTTTAAAGGTCCACTTATACTAGGACACTTCATCAAGAGTCATTTTCCACTGCCATACTGGAACATTTATAATACTCTCCTTGGTTTTGATTCATGATCCACATTTCTCTTCTGGTTTTTTTAGTAGCTCCTAAAGTTCCGTCTTTATACATGACCTCATTAGATTTAATTTATTTCCCCAGTCTCAGTTTCTTCTCCTACTATTCTCACCATGTACTTCTCAGTGACTACATCTACATTAGCAAGTACTGGGTTACAGCAGGAGCAGGTCTTAAGAGAAACCCAACTGATGCTAAGGAAGCAATATTCATGTTTCAGGAGTTTTACTTCAGAGTATTTTTAGAATGACTAAATCCACTTTAGGCAATGCAACACAACATGTGCTTCTGAAGCCCATCTCAATTTTGTTCCTCTGAAAGGAATCGAGCTTGTGTGCCTCCAGATTTCATGTTTGTTTCCTCAGGGGAAGAACTGATTCTGCTCTGAAGTGAAATTCCTATCTATCTCTAAAATAGCAACACAGACATACTCAATAGGGCCTCTAGTCCCTCAAGTTTTTCACTTAACAGATTCTGTACCTCTCCTTCAGATTCTTGGATTTGGCTGTTTTCAGGTATGACAGTCCTCCCATGTTAAAAAAAAAATGAAATAAAGACACCCTCAAATGATCCTCCCTGAAATTTGGTCTTCTCTTCATTTTTACATGGCTGTTGATTATTAGCCTTGTTCCACATAATATTCTGACTCATGGCAGAGAAACAATGCTCAAAATCTGGAAACGTCTTTATATGCAGTTTTCTATTTTAACTAAGTTACCTTCCTTCCCACTACATTGCATGGCATTTCCAATGCTGGACTCCTATGTTTGTCCTCTCTGTATTATTCTGATGATGTATAGACCTCTTTGTTTAGGGCAGTCTTACTCCTCTTCCTTAAATGTGTCATGCCTGTTCATACAGATATGTAAATACTGACTTGGAAGCCTTCATTCAAGCATATACTCCTTCACAAAATGATTCATTCTTTCTTATTTAGATGCATTCTTGTGCTACTAGGTATCTGCACTTTTATCTAAAAGCTCACATCTGGATAAAGAGATTCACCCTTTCAGGTGAATCTACTCAGTCCTTAGTTCATCTAAAATACTCTGAAAACTTCAGTATGGGAGTACTTTAGATTTTTAGGCCTCTGAAGTCAACTCCCACCTGGACTACTTGACAGTCTTTGCTACGTTAGCTCAGTCTCAAGATTACTCACAGCTGAAATCGGTAAAATCCCAACTTAGGTGGAACACAGAGGAACCACAGTGCTGCACTGATGTACAACAGTACCATGTCTACAAATCGCTGAATTCATGCCCTAATAACCAAAACTCCACTGCTGGTGTCTCACATGCAACTACTTTTGGCTTACAGAAGTTTCTAAATCATTTAAAAAATAACCTTACTGATGTGCCACATAAGATGAGCATAAAGCACAAAAAACCAAACCAGTTTCTTCCAGGTAGGCACCGCATGCTTTTGACTAAAAGCAGTAAGTGCTAATTAAAAATTTATTTTAACAAAGATTTTGGCAAAGTTTCCCATGCTCACTGGCCACTAGGACTATACTTGCCTTCAGCAATTCAAGACCTGCTCTGATTGCCTGGTCAGTAGGCACACCCTCATCTTCATCATCAGCTGTTCCATCTATAGACTTGTTCACTTGCTTGATAAGGGCACTGAAGAGGAAAACAAAACACGGCCTTGTAGTTACTGCAATTCCACCATGTATGATTACATCTTAAACTTGTGAAAACAATCTTGTTAAAGCAACTTATTTAAAACATAAGCCTACTATAAACCAAATATGTCAACTACATATATAAACTGGCTGCCCTCATCTCCTATGCAAATCAAAGCTTCTGAAGCATTACACCAAAAAATATTTATCCATCATGAATTAAGAACTATATACAAATTACCCTGGAAGGATGACCAAAATAAGAAAACAATCTGAGCATTACGAGCAACAAACTCAGTAAGAATTATGCTGAGGTTACAACCCGCAGATTCTTAATAATTGATGGAAAATAAGTGTTTACAATACTTAGTCTCTAACCAAGAGTAAAAAAAATAACCATTTAGCAATTCTGCTAAAAGCCGATGACAAATTTACAAGACCTATCTTCTGCATATTTTCCTTGACAGTAAGTCTTATGTCAAATACTGCTGTTAGTCAAATAATCATTTCAGCAAAAATAATTTCACCAATTCCCCCCTCACCATAACTTCATTGGCTCACTCTTCCTTGAAGTCTTGCTGCCTCATCATCATAACCTTTACTTCCTCAGTTACATTACTGTTTATGTCACTATGAGCTAATATTCTGGGTGGAAAGTTTCATCTGAATAGTCTGGACAGAAACTTGTTTTAAAATAAGTCAGCTGGTCACAAACCACACTTCGTCTGTCAGCAACACATCCACTTTTACAGACAGGTCATCCCAGCTATGCTGAATGACAACGCAATTGTTTCTGTAACTACATTCTGGACAAGGACAGAAAACTCCCTACACAAAGTGAAACAGAAGAAAACGTTGCAGGTCACCAAGCCTTAAGCCACATCCACCCAGCCTATTACTGCTTGTGCTTAAAGACAAAGTAAGAAACCTCAGCTTCAAATTCTGATCTATGGCTGACAACACACACGAAAAAATACCTGATGGATTCAGTATCAATGTGCACAGGAGCAATTCTCTCAAGAAGAAACTTTATCATTTCCAGGAAAGGATTTGTTGGTTGCTTTGGATTGCCCAACTTCTTTGTTATTTCCCTCTGAAATATAAGTTGTGATTAAATTTCTAATCAATTCTATTCCAAAAATATTCAGACTTTAAGAGCAATTCTTACCACACATCCTTCAGCCTGTTTGCAAGAACACGTTGGGCTAACAAGCATTTCTAACTGACTTCTTATTTTTTCATCATCTTCTAGAACTTGTGTGAACTTTTTCATGAAATCTTGAGCTTTCCCTGGATCAGGAAGGTTTCCTTTAAATAACCAAAAAAAAAAAAATCACCATTTATGTATTGTAAATTGCACAAGTTTGACACATCATACAAAACACAAAACCCAAATCAAACAAACAAAAACTACAAAGAACCCAAACTACAAAACACCTCAAAATAAGCAGCCATATCTATGAGGACACAAATTTCTACAAATTTCCTCTGGCTAATTGCTTTCTCCACCCTTCACACTCATTTTTCAGCAAGTCTAGTTGCTCTTGCTAATAATATTACTAACAGCTGAAGCTGACCTCATACTGTAAAGCCTGAACTCCACAACAAAATGCACTCTCTATACAGATCACCCAATGCAACAAGTGTGAAAAACATAAAAAAGGTATTTTTGCTATATTACCCTTTAATTAAACATAAGCTTTACAACAAACATTCAAAAACAAAAAATGGCATTTAAAATGCATTAAGAAAACATAAGCTTTACAACAGCTTAAAACATCGAAAAGGCATTTAAAATGCATTTCTTCAACTACATCCTCATTTTATATTTATGTTTTATGTTATAGCAAGGCAATTTATTGGCAAAGGACTAGTCTACTATTTAAAATGCTTCGTATTTTTTGGTCCAGACAGTGTTAAGCAAAGTTGGTACAGAATGTGGTGTAGCACTACAGGATGGTTGGTTCAAAACAAGTTCTATTATGATTTCATTTTGCTGTATCAACTTGTTATCAAAACTAAACTGAGAACTAAAAGTATGAGAAAAAACACAAACTAATGAAAAATGGATTAGTATCATGGCAAGTGAAGCAGCACCGTTCATTTTTTTTCTTCTGTATTTTAAAAAAAAATGTGCAGTCTTATGTAGTTTATTTTTTTGCCAGAACAGATGGCATTTTTTTAAAAGGTGGATTTGAAAACAAATTTTCAGAATTGTAAAGCAAGTTTTTCTTCATACTAGTTTTAATGCTATTGGCATGGTGGGCCTGGGGAGCAAAAAGTGTTGCTTTTGGGTTGGTGGGTATTTCTTTGTCAACAGTTCAGTTTACACAGAAGTTCTTCATTTTTGAAGTGCTTTCCTTGCTAGTGAAATCCTAACTCTCTTGCATTCCAATGACATTTACAATACTAAAAGCTCAGAAGAGAGGTAAGTTAGTACATAGCTTAGTAGTTTAGTTAACATCTGTGAATATATACTCTATAATAAATGTTAAAATAGACATTAACACCCTAGATCATCTAGACCTTCAATTAGTCCACAATGCAGCCAAAATGCTATGTGATAGGCTTCATGACTGATGTCTTCTTACAGTAAGAGAGTAATTCTGCTTAGAGTTGCCTTCATTCTTAAAAGCATATTGTTGCATCACATTTATCATGATTTGCTTTAAATTTTATCTGCTGCAAAACGTTTTTTATAAACTTACCCCAAATGATTATTAAAGCAAGAAAGCAATATAGTTCTACTGTAATTTTTAGACACTGTAAATACTTTTACTGACTTACTTGTTATAACCATCACTTTTGAGAATATAGCTT
Source organism: Calcarius lapponicus (assembly GCA_039654755.1). NCBI lineage: Eukaryota > Metazoa > Chordata > Aves > Passeriformes > Fringillidae > Calcarius > Calcarius lapponicus. Next base: position 48,745,085 of record CM077462.1, on the reverse strand, counting down.
TACTGCTGGCATCTGTCTGCAAGTCACAAAAGAAAAATGGATTAAGTAAAAATTTTACATTATTTATTTCCATTTGAATATTGAGTAAGGAAGATTCCAGACTGCATTAACAACAAGTCAGCATCCATTCTGCTAACACATCAGTGTGTTAGAAATCAAAAACCACCACTGCAAATTCAATGTAGACACAGGAAGTAAAAGGTAGATCATCGCTACAGATCAATTACATAAAATAAGTTTATTACTTTTCAATCTACCATATAACTTAGGAACAGCATGAATGGGCTATTTCTGCAGTGCATAGTCTCAGAACGCCATCATTTTCAGGGCTCCTAGCTGTCACAGCTGAATTCACATGTTCAGACAAAAAAAATTATAAAAGACAGAAATCAGATATAATTTACAGGATTCAAGTAATGCTGTCAGCAGACAGATACTTCCCATATTCAAATCTCTTGGGACTCAGGGGAAAACAAAAACTGTACTGTGGAATTTGTTCCACCCTGACTGTTCTGGTCTCCTAATACTACCCAAGTCTTCAAGTACTGGCTAAAGCTCCCATCAAAAAACATTGAGCAAACTACTAATAATTCAGCCAAAAGTCAAATAACCTGAGGCAGAAGTATTAACTTGCTGGAGTATAACTCTATTGAATTAAGACAGATTAAAGAAGTTTAAGAAATATTTCTTTTTAGAAAATCTGCTGTGGCACTTGATCTACATCATCTTGCATTCATCTGCAGCACATGCAGATTACTCCAATAGACACAAACCAGTGTTCACCCATTTTTCTACATACAAACAGGGTTGGTTATGTATTTCATTTCACTGTACACCACTGCTGAAGGAGAAAACAAGAGGAGCTGTGATTTATGCTTTCACTCTTCAGAAAAGTAACTTGTCTTAAAAGTAAGTTTGATGTCCCTTCTCTCTTAAGTCAGGAGAAATTATGACCAACAGCACTAAGAATTTCCTTAACACATTTCCAGCCTCCTCAATAGTGCTTTGTCTGAGAAGGCCCTGAAGACAAAATAAGGATGATGCTCACAGAGTTTCAGTAAGTGGCAGAAATGTAGACTGGGAAGTTCAAAGACTTAGAGTTACAGAATAATGTAGGTTGGCAGTGACAACTTTAGGTCACACAGTTGAACTGCCTACTCAAAGCAGGATCAGGTTTTGCTTCAGGCAAACTCCTAGATGCATTTTAAATATTTACAAGGATGAAGATTCTGCAGTATCTCTGGGCTACCTGTTCCCATATTTGATCACCCTTACTGCAATTTTTTTTTTCTTACTACCTAATCAAAGTTTCTTTATGGTAACATCTGTAAACTAGAATAGGACAAGAAATAGTGTATCTCTAAGAGCTCTCACATTGCCTACACTTGGCACAGGGTTAACAACCACAGGAGAACAAATCGACAACTAAGCTATATATGATTACACGAAGAAATTAGACAGACGTGAAAAAGCACACAAAAATTCATTTTCTAAAAGGTTACTATTTAATCTCAGTTTTGTTTCCTGAAAGAAATAAATGTTTACATGGCTCCAAATTGGTAATGGATATTTGTCTCAAAATTATTACTTGGACTGTATGTGATAGTCTGAGGTGCCATTGCAGGCAGCAAAACAGTTTTGCATCAGGAGATTTCACTTAATTTAGTATGTCAATTTACACAAAGTTTTTACTTAATTATTCTGGTATTGAGAAATAAAAGCAAACAAACACTTCAAAGAACAGCGTTCAGCTGCCTCTCAGACACTTCTCTTTCCTACTCTGCTCTATCACAAGCCATCTAAATTCTCCCATGTAGTCTTGTTATTCAAGAGAATACCCAAGTGCAGAGAACTAGCATTTAAGAGCAAAAAAATAGGATAAAATCCAGATGGACAAACGCAAACATGTCAAAAGCATGCACTATGTCTTGTATGCAATGCTTATGCTGGCATCAAAACTTCCCTGGTAAATACCTATATTTGATATTTTACAACTGAGAAAGAACTTTTACAAGTTCTGAAAACAAAAGGAAAAGTTGAAATTTCACTTTCAACTGAAAAGCAGAAAATATCATGGAACTAACTCAGGTATTAAATGCATCAATGTGTTTAACCTGCTCCAAAGAACATTAAACAGTACATGAAAAGCATTTCAAAATAGTCACCAAAATACAAGGATGTATTGCTGTGCTAGCCTTTACTGCACTTAGAATTTAATACATTACAGCATGTTTTTAATGCACTAAGTCAAAATTATCAGTTTCACTGCAGTATCTCTCAATTAACTAGCATTTCTACTCAGATACTTTAGATATTCCAACCACACAGCTATCCACTCTTCCTGGTTCAGGCAATTCCAGCAAATGGATGATCATTAAATTTATCTCAGTCCAACTATATATTCACATACCGAAAATAACAATCACACACAGAGGCACACAGAAATTCGAGCATGGCAACATTTTTACTCTATATTATTTCTGTTAAAAAAGCATCAGATCAAGCTTCTAGCATTAAAGCCAAGTTTTAATTATATTTCAAAGCAAATCAAGAATTTAGTTTTATAATTTCCCAACCCAAACATGAGTATGAACATAGATGTAACTAAAATAAACTGAAATTCACTTAATGAGAATATCCTAAATGCTCAATAAATTCTCATTTTTCCCTTCTGAGCAAAATCTGTAAACAAGAAAATTAAATTGTGGTCTGGTATCTCCAATACAATATTTAAGAAATTTCTGAGAGGGAGTTAGGAAGCTGTTAGGACAAAATATTCCAATTTCTTCAAAGTTACTAATCACACATAAGATAACAATTTAAGAGGGTTTATATAGATACTTATTCTTAATTACTTGATTTGGCAGTCAAAAATAATATGCTGGTTTCACCCTGTTTCAAGAGCCAGAATAGTCCTAGCAAGATGGAACTCAAACACTAAGACAAAATATTTTAGTACTAAATGACTAGCAAAACATTTTAGAAATTTTTGTAATACCCTTTTCCTCTTCAATTTTACAAACACTTTGTATACACATTTCCTTCAGCAAATGTAGTCTAATGGAGTATCAGTTGACTTTCACAGTATTTTCTACCTGCTATTACAAATAAGCTTGAGATAGCCAAACAAAGGGAATTAAAAAACAGTACATTAATTAAAACTGCACATTCACTGGGGAATAAAGATAAGTTGAACTCACTTTGGGTTGTTTTATTAGATCAACTAAATCCTTTACTTGATGTCGTAGCAGATTTTGACATTTCCACATTTCATTCAATGCTCTAAAAACAGAAAAAAAATTTAAAAACTGTCAAAATTATCTTGTCAAGGAGTAACACAAATGTCCAAAATGAGTCTTTACAGTCTTTTCAATTTTAGACTCAGAAATGTACTTATCACCTGAACTTTCACTGCTGAGTGAGCAAAGGCTAAATATTTCCTAGTAGGAAAACAGGGAAAATGTACTTGGTCATATTAGACTAAAACAGAGTTTCATTTCAGATGCTTAAATACACTGCCTTGCAAAGAAGGAGGAAGTAACTAATCTCTGGTCCATTAAGAACTCATTTGTACAAGCCTGAAATGACTCTTCTAAAAACATACCAAGAAGTAGGTTAAAGCAGATGTTTAAGATTTTTATCACCAAAACAGTGTTTTCCTTGCAGACAGGAAGCAGCTACTGGATGAATAAATTGTGAAAAGTGGACATGATTAAGCTTATAAGAGACGCATGAAAGATACTCAGCAGAACAGAAAATTAACACACTTTCCAGGAATAGTAAGCCATATAAATAGAAGTCACAGCCACATTTACAAAACTTATAGAACCCACAAGTAAAAAAAGCATTTCTATAGAAATAACTGAACAAATTATGTCTTTAAAATGAGTACAAGAACTGTAAAATTCAGAAGTTACTTGTTACCTGAAATAACAAGTAACTTTAAAGAGTCCATTATGCATTTTCATTTAGCCTACACTAAAAATTACTAGAACAGTAAGTTTTTATTTTTAGTATACTATTAATAATTTTAGTTTGTTATAATTGCCATATCTTTGAACAGGCAATACAAGAAATTAAGGGGATTCAAACATCAATTTTTGTAGTATTGGAAGGCTTTGGGATCTTTTAAGGCATTCATTTATATACAAAGCCTTTTCTAGTCTCTTTCACAGGAAAGAAAGACCCTCTAGGTGATTTTCAAGTGACTGAGTACTACTACATGAAAAACAAAGTAAAACTATCCAAAATCAATCCAACTGTGAACATTACAGCAGTATAACTGCTATTAGTCAAATTCATGTGCATGTACCCATTTTAAGCTGGAGAAGGCATATAACACAATAATAATGAAGGAGGAAAGATAAACAAGTTAAGTTCTTCTCATGACAACCTGGCTGCTGCAACAAGTAGCTTATCAATTAAGAAGTTGTCAGGTAAGATTTAGGGCTGATCTACCCTATCTGTGTTATCTCTTTGCAGACATGAAAGGACTGACATGCCCTCAAGCTTCTTTCCAGATCTTTAACACTATGTTTTTTAGCTGTTTTTGGTTGAAATGTACTGCATCTTGTTAGAAAATATCCTGTAAGTTTAGTGTTTTTTCAAAATCTCACTTGAAAAATAGATGCTATTTCTACATCCTATTTTCTAATAGTTTATAAACTATTTCTGTCCACTGACTTAGGCTACTCATAACAATTCAGAGCTACTTTACAACACCATTTGTATTAAAAATTATTTTGCAAGCAGTAAAAAGCAGCACGTACTTCACAGCATTTGAATCCAGTGTTGCGTAAAGGTAATACAAGCACTTCATCCGTTCGTTTGTTTCCAAGTTATGAGGGACCATGTACTGAGCAAAAATGCGTTCAACAAGTAACCTGAAAGACAGCATTAAGACATTTAAGCTGTGCAGGAAGAACACAGCCTGGAATTGTTGAAACATCAATTCAAAAATTCTCAGCCCTATCTAGTCATCAGTTACAGCAAAAAAAAATTGAGATATTAAAAAACCTGAAGCTCACCTTATTTGACATAATTCAGCATAAATTAAACAGAAACTTTTCATCATAGAAAACACGATGTTAATGTTGGCATTAGGAGATTTAACAGATCTCCTAAAATTATCAAAATCATATGTATTAATCTAGAAGAAATCGAACAATTCAAGAAAGATACAAATTACCAACCCAGTAAGATGTTAAAATTTAATTTCATTACAAGTCAGTATTGGGATAAATTCATGAACTGACCCTAATTCATGAACTAACCCTAAAATAATACTGCTACTAGTACTAATAATGCTTAAAAAAAGGTAATATCTTGTTGATTATATCACACAAAATCATGGAAGCCCAGAAGGAAAATTCAGATATCAATTAGAAGGAGCTGACTTCCTTCCACCCTTATCTGGCCCCTTCCCCACAGGCTGAGTTTATCCCATGACTTTTGCTTCTGCAATATAAATGCAGGTATATTCCCAAGGGAATTATTAAAAGCTTCTGTGTAACATGAAGTTTCTTATTTGGAAAAAGGAGGAGAGAGGGGTTTGGGTCTGACAGTTACCTAAAAAAGACTGAGAAGAACATAAAAAAAGAGAAACCAAGCCCACATGCTACTCCTAAATACCAACAAGTCCAAGACTGAAGTCCAATACTGAGATCAGCATTAACAGAATGGAGCAAACCACTAAAAACAATCATGTATATTTATGCTGGAAAAGAAAACAAAACTCCTTATACACAGTTGGAGCCGGTGATCAAAACCCAAACCCAGCTAGTTAAAAAAGAGAAACATATCCAGAGGTAAGACTGGATTTAAGGATCCAGACAGCCCATTTCCACAGCACCATGAAATAACTACTTGTTTTGAAGGTAACTTTTTGAGGTTTTGCATTTTTGAAAAGACTTGTATGGGTTTGCAACACCATTAGTATCCAAACACACTGTGAAGGCTCATTTCCAAAGCCAACACAATGACCTTGATTAGTCAAGGCAGACTTGTTCCCAAACATGCTACCCATGTGCAACCATCTCTTGTTCAATACCAACAACGATATACAAGGCTACAGCTGGTGTGACAGAGGCACTGCTTTCACCACAAATCCAGGAGAAGGCCTAATTCACAGCTTCTCTGCTACAGAAACCTAAATTTCTGCAGAGTGACATAGCTTGCCCATTGTCACTACACGTGCTATCTTTAAAACATACAGGAACAACATGCAAATCTAAACCAAAATTATTCAAGCAGGTTTACTTCCTAAATTTTAACATAAAAATTAACACGTTACTGATATTTAAACAAAGATCCCCTCTACTGAAGCAGTGGCAAAGTACACCTAAGAATACTGAAATATCTCAACCTCTCAAAACCTTCAGAACTACTTTTGGCCTTAAAATAAGAAATAATAAAGTAGAAGAAAACAACATAGGTCAACATTTGGCTGCAGCTATAAAATCAAAATCAAAACATTCAGCATTATCAAGATTCCTCAGCACTGGAACACACCGGAAAAACAGATCTTCATAACAAGTTATAACACTTTGACACTAAATTGCCCAGCTTTTACAATTAACTTACCGGTCATCAATACTGTTTTGATAATATATATGCAGAAGTTTATCTTTGATCCATGATATCTGTTTTGCAGCTTCTTTTCCTGCTTCTGATTGCAATGAATATTTCTTGTATATCTGTGCAAGTCCCATCATAGCTTCCTTCCTCACTCTCCACTTGACAAAAAGAAATAGCAGCCAGTTTAGCAGTTCAAAACTCAAAACTGAAAAGACTGTAGAATTTTCTGTTAGGTATTTCCTAACCTACACCAAAATAATACAATTTAATTCACAAAAAAGTTGAACTGAGTTCTTAGTGAAACAGTTTCTCATTAGGACATATGTTGCATCATGCCTATTACACTAAACCTGTCAACACCAGTAACTACCATAGAAGTATGCCTCTTGAATTTAGAATTATTACTGATTTAAGCCAACACCCTTTCTCACACTCCATATTCACTATCTGCATTTCTATTATGGCTGAAAAAGCATGTCACCAAATGAAAAAAAAATTAGACCGATAATTTTAGAAGTTTGGCATCAACAAACCTGTTTACTATGCTTTAAATTAAGTAGCAAACCTCATAAATTTTACCAAATAATGCAATATATCTAAACTAAAATTCAAGACTATTCAAATTTGAAAGCTACCACCTGGATTTGCAGTCTTTCAATGATCTAATTAAAAGCAGGTAACTTACAATACATGCAACACATTCTGAGACCTGCTTGAAAAATTTCTTAAGAAAAATGCTAGAATGTTTTACAAGGGTTTTCTCTGACTCAAAATTTTAGTGGACCAGACAACCGGAACAACATTGTTGTGTTGCAGCCAATTTAATTACTTAAATCATATAATCTTAAATAAAATACATCTCAATGAAAAAAGCAGCATTCTAGTAATGGTAAGAAGGTACCTCACTAAATAGATTTCATCAAGGTTTTTTGCTTTATATTGGTTTTCATTTGTAATTCGAAATCAGTATAGCAATTTTTAGAAGTGCTGATTTTAAAGAAGGTGAATATTACAGTTTAGAAGTATAAAACAGCTATTATCAATGCTAATTATGTCTTACCCGCTTGTCCAGTGTCCTTTCTCTGACAAAATTTAACAGGTGATCATTGACAAGCAGAAGATCTTTTTTAGCAGCAGTAACTATGGATACTATAACATCATGCCGTATGGCCTCCTCAGGATCATGGGACCTTACTTTCAGATATTCTGGGGGAAAAACATGAGCAAATGTAAGTATACAACTTCAGCTACTTTCCCCACTAGACAGAAACAGAACAATTATTTTATTCTGTTTAAAGCATCAGCAGTAAGAAACCAGTAGTTTTTTCCAAGACCAACTGGAATGTCAGTAAAACTTCATATTTGCTTAAAATATTAAAGATGTATATTACTGGCATTATTGAAATAAGAATTATGTGGCTAGAATTTTTTTATTATTATTTCTTATAGTAGTTACACGATGTATACATTAGCAACTATCATAACTAAGCAGGACTGGAGCTGTAGAGTAGAATAGACAGTGCTTGAGAACTTGCTAACCACACCACATACATTTAAAGTCTTACATCAGCCTAGAAGCTACTCTCTTCTTGCAGACTCTGTCCCCTTTGGCTCCTAGAGCACCTTAGTTGCACACCTGCTCACAACTTCTGTATTATCCACAAGGAATCCAGTTCACCTACTCCAGGAACACCCAACAGTATGAGCCATGTAAGCCGGGACAAATCAAGAGATACTTCAAACTATAATGCTTATTTAGACACATCATAATTTATCCATCTTAAACAATTTTTGTATATTATTCTGGTACACTGCTACTCATTTGCTAACACCAATAATCTTACACTATCAACACCTAAAAACTTCTGCTTTTAGGTGTCAAATTTGTTAGCTACCTATTGTCAATTTAAAAAGCTGACAAATAAAATGGCAAAGTTCATTTTTCTTTTTAGCTGTATTTTAGGCTGTTTTAGAAGCACAAAAGGGTAGGAACAGCCTAACAGAAGTTAAGATCGCAGTTCACTGCATACATCAGTGCAATGCTGAGAATTTTAAGAAACTTTGCAAATTCAAACTTTACTCTGAATGAAAGAAGCAGAGGATACTATTCTGTCATGACTCTTCAATGACCAGTGAAAATTTTCAAGTCTCATCTGAAACACTGGCCATTAACATTAGACCAAGTGTCAAAAAATCACATTTCAAAATAATTCTTTGCAGTTATGAAGACTATGAAATTTTAAATCCAAATAAGCCTTTTTAAACCTATTGTTCCACAGGAACATAAACTAAAACAAATGAAAAACACTGCCATTACACAAAACAATTCTCATCTCCAATACCAGTGAGCCACAGAAATTTTTTAACTATTTTGCTTTGATAAGCACTGTGGGGAGAGAGAGGAGGGGCAAGCAAAATTATATTTCCCAGAGGATACCATTAGAGGGGGCACAAAGTCTTTCTGCAATGTAAAAATAAAATAAATTGAAAATACAATTCTGATAATTAAAATTGAAAATATTTTCACCATTCTATTAAGGAAAGACAAAGAACATTTTGGGTTTTTTAAGCTGGCTTAATTCAGAATCACAAAATATTCTGGGTTGGGAAGGGACCCACAAGGGTCATCAAGTCCAACCCTTATGGCCCATATGGGGATCAAACCTATGACTGTGGTGTTCCATACTCCAACCAACTGAGCTAATCTCTGGATAACGCTGTAACTACAGGGTGACTCCAGCCTGTCTCTATTTGTGTCCAATTTGACAAATACTCAGCAAGCAGGAGAGCAACCCCATGCACTTTATAGTCCTTTTAACTCCCTCCTTAGACCAACTAGGGAAAGATATCGACTCAAAAAAACTACAAGTAGGAGTTTGATGATCAGGGCAAGATACAGTCTACAAAGCAAACCAACCAATTTTCATTAATTACACGTTTTTATTAAGACATGGGAAGCAGTAAATACTAAAGGCTTCCACTGATGCCAGTTGCCTTCTTCCTACAGAGCTCCTGAATGTCAGGCTGTGTTTGATATGAAGAAGGTGGAACTGTGAAGCTATAGTCAGTTATAAGGACTGACTTATGTTCTAGACAGTGGCTGTATAAGACTTAAACATTTCAGCTTTGCGGAACTTAAGTCTCCCCTATGCACCCTATTTAATAAACAGCAGGACCATTAGGTTAGGCAGGCTGTCTTTACCTGATCCCATGGTGCTTAATTTCAGCAGCAGTTGGGAACGCAATGGGAGTGCTACAGTACGAGAGGGAGAGAGATCTCCCTAGAGGAAGCATTCTTTGCGTACAATACCCTCAGCCTGAGAAGCAATACTGAAGGCAAGGACTTGGACTTAGAATTCCACCATCAATTAGGTCCTCCACAACATGTGACACGTACTTAGGATCACAGCTGGCCTTTCTGACTTTTCCAGGAGACTTAAAATGGTATTTAATGTTATAATGAACTGATACCTGTTAAGTCCTTTGCCAGATCGGGGTGGTTCATAAGGCAGTGACTTGCAAATTTGACACACTCAAGGCGAATAGGTACGTGGATATCATTAAATCTAGTTAGAAACAAGACAATGCATTACAAGAAAAATTCCACTTCTACCAAAGCAATCTGTTAATTTCTACACAATATCAAATACTTCTGAAAATGTTTTTTATTCTTCCCATGCATGGTTACATGCACACAGCATCTCCAACTTCACAGTATTAAGTAGACTGTCATTAGCTTAAAAAAAAATTCTCATACTCCTTTGTTGATTCATGTTCTGAACATGAATCAGAAAATTGAATCAGATAATTCATGAAAAGAATTATCTTCTCCTGGTACACATTAAAAACTCCCAGGCAGACAAAAAATTATTGGAAAGATGTATGATATGTTTTAATTCCTTTTCTGTAATGCTACACCTAATTAACCATGAGAAATGTATCAGAAACTCAAAATTTTATAAGACTGTGACATACATCCCCTCCTTGTACTGCATGACAGACAACAAACAAATGTGCATTTAGTCTGCTACAAATTTCTTCTGAGATGGATCATTTAATTGGATTTCCTTTTGGAAGACTGAACTCAATTTGATGCTTGAAAACTAGTATTTCCACATTTTTAATTATTATATAAGTAATTTTATAATAGAACTGCTGATGCAATTAGTTAGATGCAATCAGAAGACAACTCTTCCAAAATTAAATGCATTTTCAAGCTATCCTCAAAATCCTTGGTATTAAACAACTTAAAAATGTAATTTTAGAACGCTGTTGCTGTTGAAATATTTATCAAAACAGATATCTTAAATAGATTTTAAGGAATACATGTTTTAGTAAAAGCTAGTTATGTTTTAAAAAAATCAAGAGATTTTTATGAATGCTTCCTTCAATAACACAGCTATTATAACTTTGTGAAAATCTTTAGAAGTAGTAAAGGCATATATGTGATCCATAACTAGCAGAAAACAGTTATTGTGAACAAACTGAACATAATCACACCGTAACACAATGAAGCATTTTCCTTTGGGCCCAATCAGATGTGGTATTTTTTGATGACATTTAATGTTTTAAATAGTTAAATATTTTCATGCAAAATACCTTGCTTCAATTAAGTTTCTTCTATTCTTAAAATTAGTTTCTTTTATTCTTAAAATTTCTTTGAGGACTCTGCTTTAGATGATTGAATGCTATATCATAAACTATGGCATTTGCAATAACTTTTAGAATGTATCCTCTGTAACTCAAATCAAAAATATTTTCTTTATAGTAGCCAAACTTGAGTTTCTCATAATTATAAGCTCCAGCTGTATTTTTTATCTCAAACTGGCAGAATATTTCAAAAAACAGGAAACTAAGTATGTTTGCAGCATCATAAATACTACATACTTTAAGGTACTCCTACCATTAAAAAAAATTGAAACTCATACACAAAAAGACTGTACATAAAAGCCTCAAAAGCAGTTTTAATATCACCTAATACTAAAAACATCCTTTGATGCTGTTTTAAAATTAATCCATCATTGAATAGTTTCACTTGTGAAGAAATTAAAGTATTCATTTTTCTTGACAATGGCAACAAAGCTAGTTGAAAAAAATGAGCATTTAAGGAGATGATTTGTAAACGTTCCCTCTGCAGAATGACAGATGTGGAAGATATGTGTAAAATTGCTTCAGCGTTATCTGCCAGATCTCAGATAAAGCAGCAGTAGGGAAATCAGGTTTAGCTGTGTCACTTAAAAAAAAAAAAAAACTAAATCAAAAGCATTTAACTTCAATGAATATACTTCCTCCCTAGACAGGAAACTAAACCAGAATATACCTCCCCAGGTAGCACTGCCAAAGTGGTTTGTTTTGAGATGCCAACTCGGAATCCTTTGCCCCAAACATTTTTGCTAGAAGTTTTACAACCTGCAGACGTTCTTCATTGTCATTGCTCTGGAAAATAAACAGATTTTTCTTAAAGTTAAAAGAAAAACTAAGTCATTAACCAGAGTTCTGTTTTGTACAGTTTTTACACCAATGCACTTCCATATTTCCAGAAATATCACAATACAGATTAATAGACTTCCCTTATATACAAATGTCTCTCTCAAGCCAAAGACCCTTCATTTTTTTTTTTGAGAAGACAAAATAATAAAGATTGTGAAAATGAAGAACAATGTTGAGGCAAAAAGTGTTGTGAACGAAGCCTGGCGAAAAATACATCTTCTTAAAACTTATTTACAGTTTACTGATTGTTAGGAAATCTGATATGTGCCTGTACAAGTTCAGACACAACATAAAACTTACAGAAGTTAGTCTATGCTTGTCTGCTTTACAGTTCTATAGAACAGTGATTAATTTAATTGTTTAATTAAAAATATTAGTCAAAAATAGCAGTTTCCAGAGTACAAGTTTCTAGAGAACATCAGATTAAGTACCCAAGATCTGAGATCCACAGGATGTGGTCCTGTACTTCAGCCTATATTCAAAACTGCTGAGGTACAACAGATAGTTTTCCCTTTATATTGAAAATGAGCACTAACAGTGATAGTGGAAGCATACTGGAGAAGGCTTTGTTTTATCATTATTTTGTACTACATTCTTTAATTCAACACACAGAACGTGAACCTTAATACATACTTCAGAAATGTATGTTAACATTTGTGCAATTAGCCCGTACTTACTGATTATTATATTTTTTTCCTTTGCTTATTAAAGAAAAGGGAGAAAACTCAATTGGCTGCAACAATTCCTTGAAAACGGGCAGCTAAAATGAATTTATATTAATTAGGCCAGACTATTGCTTAGGTGATATTACTAATCCCTTATTATTCCCAGGTTTTTTTCTGGTAAAAGTTAAGAACTGTGTAAAATACTGGGGTTTTTTTCTAGCGTCTCTGAATTCTTATTAGTTCAGCACCGCCTTTTGAACATGAACAAGAAATAAGAGCACAATATAGCTGTTGGAATTCTTTTATACGACACCACAGTTTTAGAGACAAACTATTTCTCCTGACTCAATACCATAAAAGGGCTGAAACATTTGCCAGCATGTCTTTAATTCAAAACCCTAAGAACAGTAAAAGCATTTGTAAAATCCTTAAAGTAACAGAGCAAGAGAAGTGAAAGACGCACTAACAGTGATATATTACTACATTACAAAAGACTAATTCTTTTGAATACACTTTAGTATAAAGTATTCAAAGCACCAACAGCAAATCCATTAATATGGTGTTTTGCATTTGACTAATTTTTTTCCAATTAACATTCACACTGACATTACTGAAAGCATTCTACAACCACCTCCTCTTAATCTGCAGTAAATAATACTTTTTTCTTAAATGAGTTTCAGCCCATTATACTACAAATTCTTATTCTGGGGGGCATGGTTAAGAACTTCTAATTTTATTTTTTTGGCCTACATTAGTCCAGCCTTCATGACTTACATCCCATCCACTCCTGCTTAAACAAACAAAATGTTAAAATATTAAGCATCTCTAATTTTTTTTAGGAAACCAACACAGACTCGGAGCAAGACACTCCAGAATGTGGAAGAAGGAGCCAGGTGGAAGAGCTGGGAGCACACTAAACATTCAACTACTTAATTATACAGCCAGAAATATAGAGGAAAAAAGCTACAACCTAAGAGAACAAAACACACCCACAAAACAACAAAACCCTAAAATATCCTTAATTAATACTTGCAGAAGAAGCTTTTGCTGTATCAGCTACTAATCCAATTATAAGACAACCCACTTGTGTTTCTAGTCCTGTTGTAGGAACAACAAATACTTATGATTATGGACCTTGGTACATAATTATTTGGTCCTTTCTAAATTTTTTTACCCTGATGTTGGCTTCCCTGAAACATGGTTATATACACTCCAAGGGGTAACAAAAATAAACCTGTACTTCCTATTGAATGAATACATTACTGCTGTAGTCTCTCTCCTTTATTCTACTTTAATCTCCACTCTTTTTCTGAGGGTGAAAAAAAGGGCATCAAACACTGAAAAAAATCTTAATCTTTCTCCATTCTGTGAGACACTCTGAAGAGTCACACACTTCACCTCTTAAGTAAATCCAGCACTCTAATAGTGTTCCATCATGACTTGTCAATACAAATTGACACCAAACATGGATATTTTCAGTTCCCCATACATGGTCCCAGCACACAGGCAGCTGCTCTTTGGCCCAGACATTTGAGTCTGTCAGTAAGAGCAGCTGAAGCCAGTCAGATTGTTACCACCACCGAGTCAAAAAGAACAGGCAGCATTCAGGACCTGGAGAGATTTGGGAATAAGAAGTGGACAACCTGAAACTTTTGAAAATTTTAATTACCATATCCAGGAAGAAAGGTAGCTGTAAAATAAGAAGTCAACCTTTTATTGATTTTATTCATTACATCATATTGATTTAGTAAAACAGTAAGATAAAAGCCTAAACACCACGACAATTATTTCCAAAACAGTCTTTTCATGAGCCTTCCATTCTCCTGACATTTAAATGTTATTTGCTTTCTGTAAGAGAAATTTCTAAAATTCAAGTATGAAATTTGAAAAAGTTCCTTTCCTTCAGTTTCTTCTACAAGCTGACCTATACAATAACACATTCTTAGCTCTTTCCCAAACCCATAGTGCTTCTGTGTCAGCACTAGATCTCTAAACATATCACCTTAAAATGCCAAGATCAGGCACAAATGACTGACCCTCACAGAAGAGGTGAAATTAAATTAATATAGTGCTCATTCTCTTGCTAATTGCCCAGACTCCTTTCCATAATCAGGCAAAAACTAAATTACTAGTAAGATGCAACCATGACTTCACACAGTTCTCACAGAGCTTAACAACAGAGTTCTGCCACCTGAGAATACAGGAGCTTTTTCTTCACATAAATTTATAGAGCTAGGGCAGGTTGACCCCAGCCAAAAGCCAAACACTCACTCAAGTCTCTTCTCTCCAACAGAGAGAGGAAGGGAAGAGATGGCAGGTTAAAAGGCCCATCCATCAAAAGAACAAGAGTTCAGTAGGTAAAGAAAAAGCTATGTGTACAAGCAGAGCAAAAGGAGGAATTCATTCACTACCTGCCACTGGCAGGGAGATGTCCGGGCAGTTTCTGGAAAGCAGGCTCTCTCACATAGGGCTCATTTGGGAAGACAAACAGCATGAACACAAATTAATCCTTTCCTCCTCCTTCCCCTGGCCTTTTATTGCTGAGCACATGTCCCCTTTCAACCTTCTGCTCTACTCAGCCTACCTGGGGGAGGAGGAATGGCACAGGGAGAAAGCCTGTGCCTTCACTGTTGAACCAAAGTGGCAAGGTGCTTGAACACTAGGTGGCCACATCGTTTACATCCCAAACAGTGGGTAGGTTCAACAGTATCAGAGACACCTAAACTTTCTCACAAGTTTCATACTAAGAGTTTTTAACCCCTCTACACATGGTGAAAAATTTATTTGGTCTCTGATGAAAAAGTCCCTGGATTTTACCCCCACTTACAGAGAGAGTCTACAACCCTAAACCTATGAAGTTAAACCAGAAGGCTTCCTGATAGAAAGAGTGCAAAAAATTTCATGGAGATGAAGAGCAAGAGATTTGGATCCTGTCAGGTAATGAGTCACAAACTCAAAGATTTTTGTTTACATCCTCAAACTCCCATCAAGCCACAAATCAACTGGAAGGCAGAGGAGATGGCTCAGTGAAGCTCACGTGGTGATTAGGGGAAAACCATCATCACCTCATTTTCAAAGCATGCCGCAAAACCATAGGATCATAGAGTCGTAACGGTTGGAAAAATAAAATCTTGAAGATCCTTGAGCCCAACAGTTAATCAAGCACCACCATGTTTACGAACAAACTATTACAGCCACTTCCCTTCTTAATACTTCCAGAGATAGTGATTCCACCACTTCCCAAGAAGCTTATTCCAATTCTTGACAAGTCTTTAAGTGAAGAAATTTTTCCTCATACCAAATCTAAGCTTCCTATGGTGCAGCCTGAGGCCATTTTCTCTGGTTCTGTCACTTATTACCTGGGAGAAGAGATCAACTCCCCCACTTTGCTACCTCCTCCTTTCAGGTTGTTGTAAGTGAGAGTGAGAGGATCTCCCTTGAACCTCCTTTTTTCAAGGCTAAATGTTTAGAAGCAAAGAAATAAGATATTAGACAGAAAGTCTGTTTCGTGTACAGAATATGCAACTAGAGGTAACATTGCTGATACCAGGAGGAATCCATTCAAATTCATGCAGGACTAGCCAATTTTACACCTGAAACCAAGCTTGCACTTCAGCTTGCAAGTGAGCCAGAATACTTGATGTCTTTCTCAGGTAAGTCTACCATGAATGTACTTCATCTGGCCAAAATTTGTTTTCACTTACTGCTTTTGAAGCCAACTAAAAAGAAATGCATATTTTCAAAAATATAGAGAAAATTATTCAATTTGTCTTTGTAAAGATAATATGTCCCCTTCCGTGTGTTCAGTGCAAGATGAGATCATTCTGGCACATCTCCACAATGCACTTGTTCAGACAATCACAGCTTTCCTTCAACACTGGACACAGGAGGAAAGTTTTTCACCATGAGATCAATCAGCCATTGGAATAATCTCCTCAGGGAAATGGTAGATTCCCTGATATAGGACATTTTAAGATCCAGCTAGACAGAGTGCTGGGCCATTTTGTCTAGACTGTGCTTTTGCCAAGAAAATTTTATCCACATTATCCTTGAGGTCCCTTTCAACCTGGTATTCTGTGATTCTATGATCATCTGCTAAGGAATAATACAAATCTCCTAAGCAGCAGAGCAGCAATATTGGAAAACACTAACTGTCCCACTATTTGCCTTCTGCTACCACAGCTCTGTATTCAAGAGCCCTATCAGACAATTTCATAGAACAAAAACTGGATGTTCCAGTGAAACGACGTATTTAATCTAAATATACTGTACAAACCTTAACTTAAATACCTAGTAGCCCATGGTAAGCAAGCTCAGAAGGAGGCTCCTTAACTGGGCATACAGAGACACAGTGCTATGTGCCAAGTCCAGAAAAGACAGAATCACTGAGTCCAGCTCTGAATGACATGCAGGACACACTGAAGCTCTTGGCTATTGTATCAATAATTTTAATTGACCTTTATTGAAAAAGACAAGTCCCCTCTCTCAGTTTTCAGTACGGACTGTCATGCACGTTTTTCCTTTATGAGCCACCTAAACTAAATCAAGGCTTCATCAAGCTTAACAGGTTACTGCTGTCTAGCTTCTTTTCATTCAAAGCAATAAAAAATTAGCTGTCTTCAACCATAATCACTCTGAGTTTCATTGAAATCACACTTTATTCTCAACACACTAATGAGCTATTTACCTGGAAATGAATTTTAAAAAATGTTGACACTAGCTACTGCTTTTCAGAATAAAGCTAAATCTATTGTTGGAGTGGAAAGTATTTAATCATCACTGGCAGGTCTGCATGTAGAATGAACTTGTGCTGATCTCAGAAAAAACACAGGCTGACCATATTTTAGAACACTTCAAAATACTCTTCTCACCACAGAAAAATCTTAAAGATGCCTCAACTCATTTAGAGCCATAAAATTATTTGGGTTGGAAGGGACTTTTAAGGACATCCTTCAACCCCCTGCCATAAGCAGGAACACCTTTCACTAGACCAGGTCACTCAAAGGCCCATCCAACACTGCCTTAAACACTTCCAGAACTTCACAAGTTCTCTGGGAAACCAGTTCCAGCATCTCAAAATTTAAACCAGGTGTATCCTATTCCAAATAGAGATGCTTTTTTCCTTCTTTAAAAGATGGGTCATTTGACAGCCAATGGGGAAAAATAGGCATATATTATTTTTCTTATAACCCAAAGTATCAAAATACACACATGGAGTAACAAATTATTACAGTGCTTTTGGAATAGCTACAAACTATATTAAGTTCAAGAAGACAACAAGGAATAAAAGTGGTAAGAATGTAGCTATCAAAGCCTACATATCTCCTGGAAACATTGTTAAACTTGATCTTGTAGACATCAAACATAAACCACTTGCCCTTTAAGGGTTCAGACCGCAGTGAGAAAACTACACTAAGGATGAAGGAGACAGAAAGCAACAAAATACATGTACATCATCTGGAAAGAGCACACTAAACAAAGAACAGAAATGCAAACATGAAAAAAATGTGTTGTAAATTAAGAAGTACAAAGAAAACATGGAAATGCTTAGGGCTGAAATCAGCTAGATGAAGAAAGAGACCAGAATTTTTTCCAGCCTGGGTAAAGAGGGAACAAAACAAAACAAACAAACAAAAAGTTGACATTGGCTACTAGACTGATTCCAATAAAATAAGATTCAAAAATTACATCAGTATTGAAAATCATGAAACATGAGTCAATGAAGGAGTAGGATGACAATTGCAGAACCTGCAGATTTTAGTGGAATTACGGATGGGAAAGGTACTGCAATTATATACCTGCATTATGGCAGCAGGTAAGATCAAATATCCTGAATAACACCTTCAGCTGCAGAAGCACTATTTTTATTGGAGTGAGAATGATAATTGCTTGCCATCTGTAGGAACAGGAATTAAAGGCTGAAAAAAGGTCCACTTCAAAGACACAGACAGCAAGCAGTAAATTGAACCTTACTTCTCTCAGAAATGTGAACAGAATGATAAAGGCATTAAAAAACCCCCTCACCCAGCAAGTGTAGTGTGCCTGCCTAGCAACATTAGGGAAAAGTAATTGGCACGAACAAGCCACTGTGATAATATATATTACCATAAGAAGAGGCCAAAGGTGCTAGAAAACTAAAATCTGTCCTCTGTAATAAAAATGCATTCAAACTTACAAGAGGCCCATTGCACATCAGCTCCTCAAGCTTAGTAACAGATCACATACAAACAGAGTAATACTAATCTAATCACAGTCCTCACAGAAACCCTGTGGAATGACAGAGAGAATAGAAGTAGTGCAAAATGAAGGGAGAACCAACTGTTATATCGCATTTGTCCAAGTGATGGAGACACTTTGAAAAGGAAGTCAAAAAGAAAAATACCCATTAAAATAGAGAGCTAGCACCAGCTATTCTCCAGACTTCCGAAACAAGCCTGAAAAATCATAAGACATTGTAGCAATTGCTACAAGACATATTGATGCATTCCAGTTGTCTGCTTACATCTGTCACAGAACTACAATCTGGACAAAATTATTAGTATATATATTCAAAATATGAAGCATTCACAATAAATAATAAGTAAACCCAGAAATAAAACAGGTCAAGCCTCAAGTCATCAAAAAAATGGAGTTATTGCCTGAAATATACAAGGCAAAACCATCTACCAACCAAATCCCAAATACACACGCACACACACTCTGTAGGGTAATACACTTGAACTTACATTACATTGTTAAAGAGGTTTATGGGTTTTCCTTTAAACAATGGAGAGAAGATAATTTTTAAACATAGTTATTAGTTTTATTTGCCAAATAATTTGAAGAACTTGTCAGTTAAGGAAAAAACCAAAACAATAATGGTCAAAGCATACATGTTTCAAATATATAGAAAGGGTAGAAGTGTTTACCTTAAGTTTGAATTCGAGCTGTGGTAGTACAGAAAGCAAGAGGTGACTGTCAATATTGTATAACTCCAGAATCAAATCAAATACATGCTCTGACAGGTCACTAATTGATGTTTTACCAAGCATGAGGACTTGATTGAAGAACTGTGAAACAAAAGAGATTACACATAAAGAATGAGAGCATAGACACACTCTTCTAAATCCTATGCTAAATCCTAAAACATCAAGTCACTTTTAATCTTACAATATTAATTTCACTCCTAAAAGAAAAAGGATGGAATGTGGCACACACAGATCAGAATTCCATAGCAGAAGTCTTAAAATATCTTGTCTTCTATCAAGTATTATACATAAAGGAAAACACATTAAACACAATGTTTGCCCCAGCCAGCCTAAAAATAATTTAGGAAACACAACTTTAAAGGAATTTCAGTGCATCATATCTCTTTATAGTGGGACTATATTCAGAGTTATTCCACTATTGAAAACTGTCATTTCAAAAGTATTCTAACACTTAAAGCAAGGGTGAAACAACTGGCTAATTACTACACTACACAGCTGTCAGGTTAAGGAGTTGAAAGCAAAAGCATAGGAGTTGATAATTGATTGTTCCAGAATTTGTATTTACAAGCAGCATAATGCAACTGTAAAGCAAACATTCCTTTTTGGTAAATTTGACATACTTGAGGGAAACTTCATACTTCCATAAATATTTCCACACTATTTTCAACTACATCCTCCCTGATGGGTAAGAGGCAACTAAAGAGGAATATATATATATATTTATATATATATAATAGTGCATTTTACTCTAAGTTAAAGACTGTCTTGAAGAAATGTTTTGCTTTTCAGGATACAGAGTTGCCTGAATGTATTTAACCCTGGTAGGAAACTAACTGATAGTTAGTTAGTTTTTAATGCATCTCAAGAAAGAAAATTTTCAAAACTGCAAAACACCTCTCTTGTGAGAAACAAAGAAAAGAAGATTCCATGTAGGTTCTTCCAATGAAGGAAGATTCTTATTGTATAGACTTCCTGAAAGCTCAGAAAACTGCACTCAGTTTGTAATCTAACCTTACAGGTGAACAAAATTAAAAACACATTCCCATGCACCAACACCTTCCCAAACACTAGGTTTGAAGTAAGAGTTTTTATTGAGGATTTTAAAATATCTTAGGAAGCACCCACTTTCTAAATGTTACAAGTCTGAAAGTAACAGAAAGCAGTGAAGGTTTTCCAGTGTTTTCAAGCTCCTGAGGTTTTGGATAGATGCAGTAAGACCTGCTAAATCCTCAACTGCTTAAAAAATAAGAGTTACTCGTTTTCCTGTTGTGCAGCTCAAGTTAGAGCATACTCCTCTCTGATCTTTACTTCCCCTCATCCATCTTCCATTAGTGTCTGTGATGTCTACATTCAACTCTGCTACAATCCTCAATTCACTCAGTTTTCTTCTTTACTATCTATTCTTAGACTGCTTCCTCTTCTACTGCTGTGATAACAGCACTAAAATTCTGCTCTATCTTCAATTCTCTTGACTCTAAATTGTCTTATCTCCTTATTAAAAGACAAATTTTGCTTACAAAGTGCTTATGTATTTTTATCAGAACAATATATATAAATACACTTGGTATTCCAGTCACTCTAAGGACTGAATTACAAGGTCTTCCAAGACAATAGGAAGTAAATTATCCATTGCATTTCCAAAATCTGAAGTTTTAAGTACTTAATAGTTTCTATATGTTAAAGAATTAGACCCAAAAGGACAGGTTATGCAGTGCTTCATTAATACAATCATTCTCTCAAAGAAAAATGACAACCTGTAAAAAGTTCTTGTTCAGCCCTTTTCATTTTTTCATGCAATCCATTCTTTTTATAACACTGCTCAGCTACAGAAAATATTGATTTCCATGTTTGTTTGCAGTCCTCACTTACATTAGTAATGTATGGTTCAATTGCTTGCGCCGTCCTCTTTAGTAAAGCCTTTGCCAAATCATAGGCTTGCTTGTTTAAATTCTGGGGGAAAAACAAACAAACAAAAAGCCAGAAGAGTTATAAGCACATGCATTTATCTAAAAACAAACCCAAGAATTTAAAGCCATCATGTACTGGTAAATGCATTAAAGACATAGCCTATTCTTTTTATATTTTCAGTAATAAAAATAATATTGTAAAAGCAAAGCTATTCCAAACAAAGATTTGTAGTGTTCACTGATATTACTGAGAAAAATAAAAAAAACTCCAGGCAGATGAGGACTTGCTTTACAGTTGTACATCTAAAACTGATGCTCAATGAACTCAATGTCTGCATTTTACTGCTCCTCCTTATCAGTTTCCCCGAAAACCAGTAAAGTGATACAAAGCAACACAAAACCATTTAGAGTCACCACAGAAGTGAGACTGAACAGGAGTACAGAAAATGCAATTCTGCCCTTGCATCAAGCAGCCACCTGTGAATCACCACCACAGCCTCTCCATCACACCATGCAAAGATACTCAGTCTGTTGTCTGAGACAGTAAAGACAAAGAACCCTAGAATTTCAGTTTATGGGAAAATAAAAACTAAGCTAGTACAAAAAAATTAAAAAACATAACCTCCCTTCAACATTCCTATCCTTCCATTTGTCTAAATGGGTTATTGCTCTATCATTGTTTTCTCCCTTTCTCTGCACATTCTCCATGCTCTAGTTGTTACATCCTTTCTCCAATTTCTATATCCCAATTATTTTTCAAAAATTTTCAGGAGAAAATGCAACTCAGCCCTTATGACACCCACTGCAGTTGATTAACACACAGAAGATTGAAGAAAAAAGTCTTCAATACGCAAGACTTTTGGAGGTGTTACCAAGAATATGTAGTATTTTAATAGCTAAAAAAACTCTACAAAAATAGGGTTGCTGCAATTTTTATTAGTCTTTGCAATTTAAAAAAACTCAGTATATTCAGTTTATAATTCAACAGTAAAAAAGGCGCAGTTTGTGGTTCTTTTTTAAAATATTTCTCACCATAAAAGGAAGAAAACTTCTTGTAGCACAATGAAAAACAAACACAAGGTGTCATGCTACAACCCAAGGTATTTCTTTCCTTGGATATGCTGAATGAAAGAGAGGATTTGAAAGGATATGGAGAGATCTGTCTGAAATTTAAAAACCCCTATAGAACTGTAGGCTTCTAAACAGCAGTGTGAACAGATTACCATTTTCTGATAATATAAAACAAAAAAGTCTTTGACTTGCCTGCTGATAGAATTAAGTCAGGTGAACTTGAAACAGTACAAAGCCTCATGCCTGAAGTGTCTGTTTTACTCAAAACCAACAGAGAAGCTGACTAAAAATTCCAATTCCACAAAAATACTTTAATATATAAAATACTTTCATCTTATTACAAAACTGTACAGTTGTTCCATGTCCCAGGAAAGAGAAAACACTGCATGCTGGATTGTTCTTTATGGTCACGATAATTTTTTTTTTAAAAATAGGTATTTCCACTGGAATAATTTGTTTTCTGTTATTCAAAATTGTAATGGTTCAGGAAAGAAAAGCCACAGATGACTATAACAAGCAATGTATGCCACTTGTAATTCTTGTTCTGATCCTTCTTGACTTCACAGTTCACCTCCAGCAACATAAAGAAAACCACTTCCACCTGGGTAAGAGGGAACTCTGGATCATGAGCAAGATCTGGTTTAGGATAAAACAAGTCTAAACAGCAGACCTAGCACAGGAGAGTTCTAACAGGCAGAACTGTTCTGATTCACAATTATTACAGTTTCAGCTTGTATCTTTTGCACAGCAGCTCACTCCAAAGCTTAATGCTTCCCAAGAAAAATGCTAGAAGTGGCTATTTGCAACCCTGAGTAAGAAGGAAGTGTAATGCAAATATCTATCTTTAAAAAGCTCTGAAGAGGAAAAATAGTCTAGAGCACAAGTGGCTAAAGAAATGTAGCTATTTTTTCACGCCTCATGTACTTGATTTAATAGTGCCAATAATCATGACTCTTAAACATCCAGAGACCCCAGTTTCTGAAAATAACAATATCAAAGAAGTCTTAAAAGCACATGAGTCTTCCCTTCATTTTCCAGTTTCAGGAAAAAAGCAGAAATGAGCAAAAGTGAAATGAAGGTGAAATGAAAACAAGAGCAGCCCAGCCTTTAGCAAGTAGGTCCAAAGATCTTTTACAGAACTAAACCTTCTGACAAATGCAAGTCACAAAAATATCCTAAACTTCCTTCTCTTGAAGGAGAAATTTTACAAGGATAACATCTAATTTGACAAATTTCTTCTCTGTTTTTAGATAAGCTCTTCTACCATTATTATCTGTACAATATTTTCATATGTTTGGAAAGAAAATTCACGTGTATTTCAAGACCTTTTAAGGATTTAAGAAAGCCCTCATGATGGGGACAATTATCTTAATCAGGATGCCTTTAGGAGCATGTAAGCATCCAGCATGCCTAAGGTTTTTAGAGTCATGAACAGGGTAGGAACAAAGGCATCAGTTGGCAACATTGTTTAAAATAATCATTAGCAATTACTGCATCTTGAAGGAAAAAAATCAAAATAAATATTGATTGATAAGCAGAAACAAAAGAACCACCCCTGAGAAAGCAGAACACAAATCTTCTGCAAGAAAACTGAGGTTACATTTAACACCTGAACCAGAAATTTTCCCCCCAAACTTCCAGTTTTGTTTCAGAAAAGAATGTTAATAAACTGTGGAGAACATTAACATTTTTTAAAACTTTGGGAGATTTCCAGCAATAATATCTGAAGAGAGGCTATCTTGGTCAACCGCAAGTTCTCTCCTTTGTCTCAATTTCTACCATGACTTTTAGGCATTTCTTGCTGGTATTTCAAGGTTTTTATACTTTGGGAAAACATTAACAGTTTTGTCAACTCATTTTTCATACCTGCTTTTCTCTAGAATTACAAACTTCTCTTTTTTGACAGAAGAAGAAGTGGCAACCTCTCTGACAGTATGGCACATGCACTTTTGTGCTTATACAGACAACATTCTCCAGCAGAGTATGCCACAGAGCCAAAACTATTTGTTCTTGCACAAGGGGGTCGGAAGTGATGGAAATTCATACAAACTTGACTTTTTCTCAATTATTTTTTCCAGTTACCTCTCAATAACCAATTTAACAGAGATCAAAAAAATATAAGAGTGAAATAATTGTTATCCTCCCCTTGAAAGAAAAAGGCAAGTACTTTATATTTTATTTACAGGAGATGACTAAGCAAGCATCAATAAAGCCCTTATTTTGTAGCTTTGGGAGGAAAATCAAATGTTAAGTCTGTATCTAGTGTAAATATTTCTGAAAAGCATATTTTTCACATATTATTTTCTTGGAATTTGAAAAGCACCTTCAGTTTTATTGTTATTATCAATGGTACAGCAGCTGAATTAGTATCCAAGAGCACCTGATAGAAAAGTTTCAAGAGATTCTCTTGTTCTCAGGAAGGTAAAGAGATTAAGGACAGCTGACAAAGAAAAGGCTCAGCTGAGGTGTTGCCAAGATAGATAACACTAAATATTAAGCAAATTCCTAGTATGGACAGTTAAGAATTTAATTGTCAATATCATTTTTTCTAAAACATAGGCATTTAAAGCACGTGGGATGTGCAATGTGGGATTCCCTGTTGCAGTCCTGAGGCTGAAAATGGAACACTGGCAAACACCCAAGGAAATCAAGTACAGTTTGCGTTCTAACACACTTCACAAACACAAAATTGTTTTCAGGTCTGCCATAAAAGCATTATAATACAAAAAGATCATTAAAGGGTAAAGGAAAACTATTAATTTTTCTTGCCTTTTCATACTAACTACCTCTTCCCTCGCTTCTAGGTCATATGTGGGTTTAGGTAACTTAAATTCATTCCTAATATAATCCTATCAAAATCCTAATATAATCCTATCAGTTGAGTTGATAGAAAAGAACTTACAAAAGGAAAAAAATAATTCAGCATCAAAATTAGGAGTAAAGCACACGGTCAGACAAGCTGAGCTTGCCATTTTATTGGCTTATCTGACAGCTGTACTAGTCAAGCAAGCCTGTGCACACTCCAGCATGCCTCTTTTCTGACATTGGTGTCACCTGC
Source organism: Calcarius lapponicus (assembly GCA_039654755.1). Classification (NCBI taxonomy): domain Eukaryota; kingdom Metazoa; phylum Chordata; class Aves; order Passeriformes; family Fringillidae; genus Calcarius; species Calcarius lapponicus. Next base: position 48,719,350 of record CM077462.1, on the reverse strand, counting down.
TTTCATTCAGGTTTACATGAGTATGGCTTTTATCCTGACCAAGTGAAATGGATGACAAACTCAAGGGAGATAGAGTAGTTTAGAGGAGTTGTCACTACTAATTATGGTATACAGACATTTGATAATATATCATGTGCCCAGTATATGCTCTTTATACCTGAGTTTTTGCAGCCATCCTGTGAACACCATTGTTTTTTTACACTTCCCACTCAGGACTATGGACCGTAAGTCTTTTTCATATTTGGAAAAATACTGTCTTGGTTTAAGGGGTAACAGCATTGAATTAACCTTTTGTAAACTACTCAACTAATTCCTACATCTCTTAAAAATATTCATGTAATTTTTGCCTTAAGGTGTCCAGTGCTGAATTTTTCAGCCACATACTTAGAGACCACAGGTTAGATAAATTATACAGACTGAGATTTGAGGAGCTCAGTCTTGTTTTACCAACACAACTCTTCTCTACAAGGCAGCCATTCAGTTCAAAAGGCCACTACACATTCCCTCTCATACACAACCTTCCTTTTGGGCATATTAAAAATATACCACTGCGTCACTTTCTATAGACATAACTGTCTCATCTTCAACAATCTCTTGATCTGATCATCTTCAAACTGAGCTAGTAGCACATCTATGTTGCTTCCACTCTATCAAAGATATTTTTTGGTCCCTAGGAAATCTTGGGATTCCCTAGAGACCATTACACCAACGTCTGCCTTTATGCCATTTTTGATGACCAGTCCGATCATCCAATTTCCCTTTTCCACAGCCCACACAGCTGAACAGGGAGGTCAGCCAAGACACAGTTCTTTCTCATGGTGGACCTTATCCTTTGTCTCCTTCTAGTTTTGTGCTCAATGGAAGAGTGGAAAAATGCTCAACTATGAATTTATTACACTTTTCCAACTCGACATTGGTAGCCACAGAAAGTAGTTAGAGGACCCAAATTTTAAATAATTTTAAATAAAAATTCACCATGTGAAGACTTTGAGATGCAACAGAAAAATATGAGAAGCTCCTTTCCATTAGTATGGAAAAAAATAAAGGCAAAGATACTCAGAATACAATGTGACATTATGTATCTATTTGTTAGAAGGCAGGCTATAAACAAGCATCCTATCCGCAGAGAGACTTTGATTAAAAGAAAAGCAGCAGAAAATGCAAACCTCCAAACATATTTCCCTCATTAAAATATTCAGTCAGTAATTTTGAATCCACTATGAAACAAAATTGTTTTAGTGCTACAGACATCCTAACAGTATACAAATTCTTCAACTCAAAGACAGTGTATTAAACATGAAACATAAAAATAGTACAGTCAAATCAATTTGAACACAGATGACACAATGAAACAATAGATTCTTAATAACTGAGAACACAAACTGAAGTATTTTGCATATTCTTGCCTTTGTATTTTGTATTCCGAAGCTTTACTTTATAAATCTGGACTTTAGCCACACAAATTTCAGCCCAGTCCTGGCACAAAAGTATTAGACTTCTTGAAGAACACAGCTAAAACATATCCAGTGGTGCAAAAAACATTACTGACCTATATCAAGCATTTAGTCTTTCACTGTGAATAGAAAATAATTTATGTGCTACGTACTTATTGAAATCAATGGCTAGTGGTAAACGCACACTAGTAGGCATTCCAAAGCATACCTGTTAATTACCACTTAACCTTACATTTTTTAGAAACTACAGCAGTTGGTACCTTCCTGAACATATTTTAAGAAAAAAAAAAGCTATTAGAAGTGTCCAAAATACAGCTAAAGGATACATTTCCTAGATAATTCCCCAGAGTCTTTTTTTTGTCATGCACAACTTACAAGTGAGATTTCAGTAGGACACAGTTAAATTCCTGAACTAAGGAGTCAGACTTCCATGCTTTTTAAACATTTAAGTATCACAACACGAGGACAGTTCTGAAGTTTTTCCTTTAGTTCATCTACAGAAGACTTTTTTTTTAAACATTACATGATTTGTTAAGGTAAGATAGCCATTCCTGGGGTTCTTCCTGAACCACCATTCCTATAGAGAGTTTTGCTGCATCAGAAACATAACAATAACACCAAGCCAACATTTCTGAAATACAACAGAGCCAATTACAAATCAGCAGTCATAACAACTTTTTCCCTCCCACTAGAGCAGCACCTTAGTTTGAACTGTTGAAACACCATTACATGAATTAAAGACTTTCCAAAGGATGTATGTAACTTCTCTATTTCATTCTACCAGCATTGACGGGACATAAAAAAACCTTTGTTTAAATTCATATGATATTCAACCTTTTAGATTACTAATACTTTGCTTATGGAAAGTACATCACAGCAATGAAACTTGACTGAATTTTCTGTCTATTAAAATTACTTGTTTGTGAAAAAAAATCCAGATAATATCAAGACATTTGCTACAGCCATTCTTTCAATTAGATCTACATATCTGAACACATACATCCAAGAAATCATGATTACAAAAAAAAGTAAACAAAACAAAAAACATAAGCCACTAAGTCTTACCTTATGTGCTGGCACTAGATTAACTAACACTGTATCCAAAAGTTCCTGTGACACAGTATCTCCCTCACAAATGATAGAGCTCATTAGATCAACCATGTGCATGTGAACTTTTTGGTTATGACCATTGCTGAAATTAAAAACAAGAATTCTTAGTGTAATATCTATGTAAAGTAAAACTTCTGTTCAGAATATTCCCTGTGGTAATGGCAAACAACAAGGAATAAAATCAGCAAATCACAAGTTTTCTTAGAAATCAAAATACTTTGATTCCTTGATTGCACATACCATCATTCTTCAATTTCATGCTCTCCTCATTCCCTACTGCAGTAAGAATCTATCTGTCCCTACCATGAAAAGACAGTGTATTAGAGCATCCCTCTGCTCTGCCCAGCACTGGGGAGACTTCCTCTGGAGTGCTGTGTCCAGTTCTGGGCTTCCCAGTACAAAAGGGACACAGCATGGACTCAAGTCTAGCAAAGGTTCACAAAGATGATGAACATCTGCTCTCGCTGAAGGAGGGGCTGACAGAGTTGACATCTTTTTTTAGCCTTGAGAAGAGATGGCTTAGGAAAGAACTTATCATTAAGTTTAAATACCTGATGCTGGGAATTGAGAAGACAGGGCAAGACTGTCTTAACACCACATTCTCAGTGGTGTCCAGTCATAGAACAAGAGGCAGTGGGCACAGGGTGAAATACAAGACATACCATTCAGACATTTCAAAGGGTGACTGAGCACTAGAAGGTTGCCCAAAGATGGCACAGCCTTTCCATCTTTGGGGATGCCCAAAACCTAACTGGCTACAGTTCTGGGCAACCTGCTCAAGCTGACCTGGTTTGAGCAAAGGGAGAAGACTGGACTACCTCTAGCAGTACCTTCTAGAGTCTGCTACTTTTTGAATCATGTTTTCACAGCAATAATCCTCCAAATTCCTTAGAATTGCATATTACAGCATTCAATTGCAATAACAGAATAAAATAAATGCAGTAAATGACAACTAAAGCTAAGTTTCTTAGGAAAAAAAAGATGATGTACAGTGTGTCTTGCCTCATTAAAACAGAAAAAACTGACAGTTCTGCTACCTTTAGTAAAATTAAATTACAAAACTCATTAATGCTAAAAGCTAGAACTCGCTGACCACAATCATGCAATAATATACTGTGAAATCTGAGGTGAAAATACTCACTTTATTACTGAAAACAGCGTTCTATACAGCTGTGTAAAAATCTCATTGCTGTCCTCTAATTCAAAGCAGATGTTATAAGACTTGACCCAAGCAATGTTCTGTGTTGGAACAGGAAAAAATAAAAGGAGTAGTTAACACAAGATTAAATTGAAAGATTATGTTTAACAATTATTATAAAATAAGTTATGAAGCTTACCTCAAGCAAATAAAAGTATCGATTAAACTGGGGGCTTTTTGTATCTTCTAAACCTTTAAGTTGCCTTGTTATGAACATAAATATATCCTGAAAAGAAAGAAGTGCCTGTTGTTCAATAAACTGCAATTAAACCTTCAATGTAAAATAATTACCTTTTAAAATTACTTGTATTATTTAGTCACTACAAAATATGCATCAATGACACATTATTTCACTATCAAAAAGAAGATCATCTACAAAAATATCATGGAAAATGTCAAGGAGTAATTTAAAAATACTTCATTTTTCTTTAAAGGGTTGAGAAAGTAACCTTTTCCTAAGGAAACAAATGTTTTTCATTTCCAAAAAAAAAAGCACTCAACTTGACAAACACAGCTGCAACAGTCTGGCTGCAGAAATCAAGAGATTATTATTCAGCAGGACAATGAATCTAATATTTTACTTCATATTACAATCAGTTTCAAAAGAAGGAGAAAATAGCAGTAGGCAACTACATCTTTCCTAAGAGATATTATCTGTTCACTCTGTATTGTTTGTGCATTTCTCAGTCATCAAGATACTGACACAGATAACATCTCTTGCAAAAACTAATAAATCAAATTCCTCCTGCTTCCTCTATCAACTTTCACCCCCAGAAGACTCCTTCAGAAAACGTCTCACACAGTAAATTGAAGCAGGTTACAAGGAAAAAACAGTCAATTATGAACTAAATAGAAACATACAGGAAGGTATCTTCTTAATTTTTTTTTCACATTCAGATAATTAACAGCTGGAAATTCACAACTACAACTACATTAATCTAATACAACTATATTAAATCAAAATATTTAGAAATAAGTATCACCAGAAACACTCTTCACAGCCTCAACTATATCTATGTTTCATCTAACAACCTAGGTGTAAATCAAATACATTCCAAAAGTTGCCATAATAAATAGAATAGAGCCTTACTGTTAATCCTGAAAATCTATCCTAGAAATAGTCTATAAGGCATTTCTGTAACACTTTCAAAATGACCATTTCTCCTAAACCCCCAAGAATAATACACAGACAAACGACAAGAATATGGTTTCTTTTTTCCCAACACTATAACCACAAAATCCAGCCTTAATCATTAAGCTGAACACTTACTCTGGATGTAGCTAAAAAATCAAGAACTAGATTACATGTGACACCAACTCTTGGAAAACCAGCACAGCAAAACACTGCTCAGAGCTACAGCTACATTCATGTTTTAATTTGGTTTGAAACTATTTTGAAGAGTTAAGGATGATAAGGAGGATCATTGTCTGGTTCACACTTCAGATCCCTTACAGAGCATACAATCTAGACTCTTCAGCTAAAATTAAACCAAAACACACAAAGGACACATCTAATGGTCTCCAACCACTCAGAAGCATTCAGTTCCCATGCAAAAACTCATCTGAAGAATCCCTCCTTTAAAAATTAGTGCCTGAACACTAGCAGGCCATCAGTCCCCACCCAAAAGGAATGCTGTCTTATGGAAAACACTGGAAGGTTCTGTAAAATTTAGAAGACATACAAACTGAGTCTCAGGGGAGATTAAGAATGAACTGAAGCAGTAAGGGGGCACATGGCAGACTGACCAATGCCAAACAGAAAAACTACTTAATCTTAGAACCCATGTTCTGTGTTAATTATTTCTGTTAAACTTTACTTGTAAAGAGGTAAATCTCAGTTCATTTAACCAAGTATCTCAGTTTTTATCCTACAACTCAGTATTCAATACTTATCTACTGAATGTGATTCCAAGATCCTACTAACTTTCCAAAAGCAAGTTCTCATCATTGTGCTGTATATAACTACAGCCATTAATGAATAGGATATATGCACAGTAAGTCCAACACCTGAATGCTTCAAATAACAGCATGGTTTGAAAAAGTAAGCATTTACTCCTAAACTATTTTTTCCTATTCATATTTAAAGACAGCAACACAGACTAAACTCAGAAGTACTCACTAATTTTTAATATCTCATGTACTATGACCAAACATTTTTCCCTTACTTTAAGCATATTGTTCCCTTTTTAAAGCACACACAACATACTACTTGAACATGTATTTGCAAATTCAAAACACAGGCTAAAAGAAACTTCAGCTGCAGCCAAAAAAAATTACAATAATTTCACAACTGGACAACAGGTTTTCAATGAGACTGCATAAAGCAAGTCTACATTAGCATCCAGACTTCAAAAAGGAAAGTGCTCACACTTCAACTTTAGGGATATTTTTTGTTTGTTTGTTTTGCTTTTTTGTTGTTGCTTTTTAGTTTTTTGGTTTCTCGTTTTGTTTTGGGGCTTTTTGTTTTGGTTTGGCTTTTTTGTTTGTTTTGTGGATTGCTGTTGTGATGCCAATTAAGTACATAATGGCTCCAGTAATCATCAGAGTCATGGCTCTCACCAGAGAACACCTTCAGATAACTGAAGTTCTGCTACCATTTTACCCTTTTTAAAATCTACATTTCAAGAGAGACAGGTGGACAGTCCTTCTGTTTAAGTCATTTTCAATTGACACATATAAATAATTAGATTATCTTCCCACCAGAAAATTAGATTTGGGCTCTAGGCTTTACACAGACTGAGGAGAGCTCAAAGTTAGAAGTTTTGAACAAACCGACAGAGCAGCAGAACAAACCTACTCCAGCTCTGTTTTTATTCTACTCATGGCATTTTCCATCCCTGTTATCAACTCATTCAATGATTAGCAAGCAATGTCAGATTTACACTAATGATACACATAAAAGAGGAAAACCTGAGATTCTTATCCCTTTCCTCAGCATCCCACTAGCACAATATCTAAGTTACAAAGAGATCCACTGAGTCTGAAGCAAGGGCAAAAACTTAAGTCTTTTCCTCTCAAGAAATTAGGCCTTTTCAATACTCCCTTTTGCCATTTTTAACTTTGGTGTTACACATACAAGAATAGACTCAGCTGCAGTATGGATTTGATGTTAAATAGTGGGTAAAAATAGTGCCAAGATATAACCCAAGAGGAAGCATTCTTCCTCTTACCTCTGTCATAAAGTGGAGGGAACTCTTCGACATTTCTATCAGAGCTTGTCCTGCAACCACAAAAGCTGAGTTCAGAAGCAATGGGTTTGCAAGAAACCTACCCCAGCAGCCCTAGGCCAAGGTCCTTTTAATTTGTCTTATTTCTCAAACTATGTTTGAAAAATTGCATCAAGAAACTGAATTCTGAAATCCACACAGATTACAGAACTCAATGGCAATGGAAGTCTTCATCCATTCCAAGTTCTGTCCCAGCAGTGGTTGCAGTATTCTGATACTTCAGGTATGAGATCAGTACTGTAAACCTTCCAATATTGTACACTACGAAATCTGAAGCTTAGTAGCATTTGGTAGATCAACAGTTCTAAGGAGGAACTTAGTTAGCCCAATTCAGAAAGATAAATTAAAGCTCTAAGCCGAACAAGCAAATGAAAACATATACTAAAAACTGAAATAGGAATCAGAACACCCAAAAACCAGACTTAAATACAGCACAGTAGAGAAAGCTAATATTCATCTCCAGTTGAAGATGGTGCAATCAATAAGTTCAGGAAGTAGGTGCTGTACCTCTGATTACACACTAATTCAGAATTAAGAAAACAGAAGAAAAGTCCCTAGATATCTCTCCAGTATGTCTGTTAACAAAAGATGTACTTCAGCAGCTGGAACTGCACTGTTTCCCTAATTAGGAAGCACTGCTGGCAAAACCACTAGATGAGAAATTGAGTGATTTCCTCTTAAGTGATAATAGATAGACCATCCACCACAACCATCTTTTTATCCTACTGTGGAACAAACAAAGACCAAACCAAACTAAACAAAAAAAGACCACACACATTTCTAAATCAGGGAGAAAAAAAAAGAACACATTTTTCAGTGTTACTTTCACCTGTTTTTTCATAGATTTCCCCCAAAACTGAGTTCATCACTCAAGATTCTGACTGTGCAAGGGAATCAGTTTGATTTGAGAGTTGGGAGCTAAGTTAGATTTCTACTTTAAAAAGTAAAAGAACTCACAAAATAATATAAAATTTATTTCTTTCTGGAACAAATTAGTCAGATCTGTACTTGCTTTTCAAACCTGACATTTCTCTATCAACCATCTCCATCTAGTGGGATCACTGATGTTTGTAATTGCAGAATTTCCCAAGCCACATCAAATATCATTTAACTCTGTACAAAATTACTTTATCTTTGTTTCAATAGAGCCTTTAACTATAAATATACAAGTACCTGCCTCTTGTTAGTTTAACTGGAGATGCAGGGGTATTTTCCCAAGTGAAGCTACTAGCTACCTTGCAAGAGATTGTGATAAAAGCTATACATATAATCAATATTTCTAAAGTAACCTACAAATCCCAAAAACAGTTCAATAAAATAATTATTTTCAATACAAATCCAAAACTCTGCAAGTTATTGGAATATGTACTATATAGCCCTTTATGTCATGGACAGCTGACTTGACGAATCCCATCCCAAAATCAAGGGAAAACCTTGAACTGTTTAGGCTGAACCAGAAATAAAAGGAGGCAAAAAGCAGTCATGATCAATTATATTAATCACTGAGTGTAAAAACCTGGTGTGGAAAAAGAGATTGATTTTATTTACCTTCAGTTTATCCGGTGAAGTGTATGGAGCTTCTGGGGCATAAATTCTGAAAATATCAGCAAGACAACATGCTACCAACAAACGTACATCCTTATCAGGATGTTTGAGGAAAAAATCTGAAGCAAGATGTAAAGCAAGATTTAGGTAGAGCTCCTTTTCTTCTTCAGAGTCCTGGTCCATATCCATGAAAGTTTTCACAACCATCTAAATAGACAGACACACATTAGTACATAAAATTATATACTTTGTGTAACAGAATCCTGACTAAAAGTTACTTTTCTGGTTTTGTGCAACTTCTGTCAGAAGCATTATTAGCTATGTGGTAGTACTTACTTGAGCAACCAGTGTTTTCATTTTTCAGGGCACAGGAAATACCTGGCCAAGTCCTCTATCAACTGAACCATCACACAGCCTCAGCAGAAATACTGAAAGCCTAGCTGTAGACTTCCCAAATCTTTCTGAGAAACCATATAATCAAGTTTGGCAATTGAAGAAGTGCAACAGCATTCACTGTTACAGTTTGTTACTGTTACTTAAAAATAGACCGTTACTTAAAAAGTCAGACAATGGCAAAACTTTATCAAAAATATTTGTCTCTCAACTATTCAGTGACGATTTTTTCTTCCTATTCTCTTTCAGGTTCAGGTTTTTACCTATTATGGCTCTGAGAAAAATTCTATTCCCTGTGCCGTCCAGAAACAGAGCCCACACTTTCAGCAAATGGATATGTAAATCCAGGCAGCTGAGCGGCAAGGATGTTGTCCAACAAGACTAAAATGACCACTAGGATTATGAGGATCCAGTTACTGCAGTCATGGAACAAAAAAAAGAATCTGGGACACCAAATATTTAACATGCTGAATAAAACAAAAGCAGGAAAAGCTATATTTAGTGACTGTTAGTTGGTGAGAATTCTTATATTTGAAAAACTTTCTGAAGGAGAGAAATTTATTGACGAAACAAAATAATTCCTTATCTGACTCACAGAGGCAGAGTTATTTTAAGGAGTTCAGCTCTTGTAAAATTAACAAAATTATACTAAAGCCTTAATTACACAATCCTGAGAATTAAAGCCAAAACTCCCATCTACTTCTTCAGTGCAAGAAGAGATGTTATTCAAAGAATAATAATGTAAAGTCCCAGAATCCTGTAACACTGCAAAATACTTTACTTTGCTATAGTTTGTTGTTTGGTTGGGTTTTTTTCCCCTTCCAAAAAAGTTACTATAACTGGTCAGGGAGGAAGAAGCCCAATTCAAAAAAATTCCAAACTTCTGCATAATTAGGATCACAGAAGCTGTGAAGTTTTCAAACATATGAGAATCCTTTACAAAAAGACATAGAAGATCAGCAGCTTAGGCAGACACAACTTCCAGTGCAAGAAAAAAAATGTCCTCCCCAGTCAGGCACAAGACCTGAAGTGCACTGGTGCCCTTATACACTAATTAATTTACAAGTCAGAACTGTTTTCATTTCCAAGAAAAGTAGTCTTTTCATACTTCTTGCAACAAGTATGGGTTTTTTCTACTCTGGAAATGAACCTTTCATGTTTTTTCCCTGATAACATGAACATCTGTACAAGTCAGGATAACAAAGATCAGTCATCCTGTCTGCAGAGCAATCCATCACAGTGTTTAAGGAAAACAAAGCACAACAAGCTAGTTGTCCTAGCATGGTTTTCCAGGTTCCTGCAAAGCTATAAGTTAGAGGACTCCAGAGCCTGAAATCACACCCAGACCACCACAATTTATACTCCTGGAGCTTCATCTTCCAGATGTGGCACATATTTCTTAACCCATTCAATTTTTACTACATCATTCCACAGAAACAAGCTTTGGAATTTACTGGTATGAAACTGATAGAAAAGTGCATTATTAGACTGCTGGTCTAAAATTAATATTTCATTACATGATGACTTGGTTCTTGTGTATTAAAAAAAACTCTGGAAAAATGCTTTTCTCACACTATTCATCATTTCCAAGAGTTTATCACCTTCTTTCTGTCTTCAGTGCTAGTTCACAACTGTCATCATTTAGTTTCTATCTCATTTTGAAATCTATTATAAACTTCAAGAGGGCATCAATCCAAAATGCATAAAATGTCCAATGTAAGTTATGCTAATACAGAAATTCACTCTGCATATTTTCAATTTTATTCTCAGATTTCTCAACATTTTGCATTTATATTAATATATCATTATCAACAAACAGCAGAATGTCTGCTTGTGCACAGAAGAGTGCTTTTTCCCTAATAATTGTATGAATTTGGCAGTCAGAGAAATCAAGAGGCTAATAGTTCACTTATTTATCAACTACTGTTCTTTAGCACCTGCAGCTGTGTTTATACTGAAGTTTTGTACACTTGTAGTGTAGCATGGAACATCCAACCTCTTATAAAAGAAATACTTCAGTTTTTTTCCCTGCCTGAGCACCACTGAATTCACAGCCAGAATAAACAACTAACAAGAAACACAAGACATCTTACAAGGTCCTCTTATTCTGCAAGACAGATCAAGATGACAGAAGGGACTAGACATTCAAGGCCAGAAATGAAATTAAGCTACAGGAGAAAAAGGATTAGTAAGAACTGTGGTGCTGCATTTCCACAAGCTGAAAAAAATATGCAAGTGTTAACAAGGAATCATTCATATCTAAAGTTATAAATGTCTTTTATTCAGTATCATAGAATGCAATATACTCACTGAAGTCCATCAACCAAAATTCCAAAGCCCAGACAAGTTACTGGGGGGAAGACAAGAAGTAACCCTCGTGTTTTGGGATTTTATTGGTTTTTGTTCATTTACCCATAGTTCCAACTGACTTAAAACTACTTCTTTAGAAAACTCCAAATTAAGCTCTTTCATCTGTTAGAATACTTAAGGTTCCCATTCCACATCCGTTCCCTCCTGTTTCACAGGGCAAGCCCAAGCTGCAGGCACTCCTTCTGCACAATACAGGCCTCCCTTTTTGTGAGAGTACAAAGGTAGATGCAGAACTGTAGTAACAAAATTAGCCTCCAAATCTGCCCAACTTTCCTGTACGCTTAGGCCAAATAAAATGGTCAAGAAATTCAAGACAGAAATACATCAAAGACTTTAAATATAGTCAAAGTTTATACACTAAAGTATAACAAAAATTACCTTCATCACGATACAGGCTAACACAATGAGAGAAAAGGTTTTCACAAACAAACCAAAGAGCATGAAGGCATAAAAAGAATGTACTGAGAGTTATCCAAATTATTTCCAAAATTATTACTCTCTTTTAGAGAGGAAAATACTGGAAAACAATTAAAGTACTGACTTAGCATAGTAGCTGAAATAAAATTTAAGTAGCATTTTAAATTAAGACAGCTCATTTCTATTTGTGATTTTTAAATGCATTTAAACCTTGTTTGAACAAGCCATTTCAAGAAAGTGGTAGAAGAGAAGGCACAAGAGCAAACAATTTTCTCATTTTATGCATAGAAAAGGTAAAGCCCAAAGGGGAAAAAAACCCCTTCCAGATATAAAATATAGGAATAGGATTATTGAAAATCTTTTACAAGAAACTTTAATCTTCAAGCAATTAGTTGCTTACTAACCTTTAGCCTTCTCACCATCTCTTCTTTAGATATTTTATCAGAGATTTCTTTGACTCCTGGAGGATATGTGATTTTTCCATCATTGGCTCTTGTCTTTGAATGAGCCATGATTTCACGGTTTTAAAACTGTGGAAAGAAATTAACAAGACAATGCTGTTTAACTGGGTCATGCTAAACCATATCTGTCCCACTTTGACAAGCAAAATCCAACTAGAAATATACCAACAAACCCATACAAACACAAAAAAAGGACAAAATATTTTGATTGGTTTCAGTAATCTATACTGTGGGAAACAGCAACAGTTTTGATATCCAGGTAAATTGTCCTATGACACAACAATGCTTTCAAGTACACATCAGAGAAAAGCTAGAACTCCTCATTTCAGAATGTCATTGATCTTCACACTACAAGACGCAACCAAGAATCTTAATGTACTGTATGATCTGTTTCCACCTCTTGGTAATAATAGATCCTAGCTAGCTTGGGTGTTCAGACATCTGAAGTGGACTTTGTGTTCATTTTTACTCTTTTGAAAAACTCAATTTTCCAAAATGCCTAAACACCAGTGCTGTTAATTGTTACACATCACCAGTTCTAACTCCCCAAGGCCAGGCAAGCAGCAAATAGAGAATGAAAAATACAAGTCTTTCCTCTATGCCATTAAAGCCAAGTTTTAAAGTGAAAGACTGCAGATAAGAAATAGTATCTTCTTCCTAAATTCTAACTAGGAACACAACTCATTTACTTGGTTTCTCAGTCCCTTTAAACTGATGCAAATGAAAACTACCATGTAATCCACTCTAAGTTATGCAGAGTTTCATTGCTTTAGAGAACGAAGCTGAACCGAAATCTTTACTTACATAAAAGCAATCAATACAAAAGATGGTGAAAAAAATCTAGGCGGCATATGTGGGAACACTCAGGATCACAGAAAAAGACTGTACCGGGGCAGTTACAAATGAAGAATGTAACAAAAGAAACAAATTTCTTTGCCATAGTCTTGATATTTTTATTTATTTAGCTAAAAGTATCATCCACTTCTAGCGGTCATGACTGTTCTGAACTGTGAATCCCAAGTATCAGGATTTGTATTCTTCAGTTCATATTTCATGAAAACAACCAAAGTTACAGATTTTGCTTCATCTTCACCTATCTTTTACCAAACAAAAAGTTAACATTGGCTTTTATTTTTTTTTTTTTGGCAAAGAACACATACAGCACAACAAATTTTATTTTTCTAAATAGGGAAAACATGAATAGAACGAGCATAATCAGATTTCATTCAACAGGCATGACATGCAATGTACTTCAACAGATACACAAAAGTCAACTCGGTTTCTGTCATCTTCTCTGCACCTACATGCACCCAGCAGTGGAACAGTGCCACGTGCTTGCAGTTGTAATAAAAATTGACAATGACAAAGCTGTGAGGAAACAAAGCTCATTGAAGTAACTTTTCTAATACTAAAATATGATGCCACTTTTATCCCCATTGTATTTCTTTAACACACTGCCATGACAAGCCCATGTCAAGTCTAGGACTCCTCAAAAGCACACAGAAATTGTAATGAAGTTCACTCTTCTTGCCAAATGACACAGATATTACACTCTACCTTTCAGATGGGATGACATTATATATTGCACCTAAATTCATTTTAACAGCTCATCACAGCAGAAGGGAGCCTTGCTTGCCTGAATATGAGAATGTATAAAAGCATCAGATGCTTTGTTGGACCAATCAAACACACCAAGTCAAAAAACAAGCCCAATTGTTTTTGAAAAGCGTGTGACAAGCATCAAAGCTAACTCAAGGGAAAGAACAGGAACTAAGGGAACTGGGGAACAAAACTCCATTTTCCAGTGGTGGATAGTTGTCAGATCAGATCAAATGCAGTGGAAACTTGATTAGAACATGATGATGTAGTCCCATTCGGAACACGTTTTGAAATAATTCAAAGACTGAAACTCACACATTACAGTCAAGTTCAACTGTGCAACCAACAGGTCCAACAGCCATGCAACCAAGCTTTTAAGCTTCAGTGGCATCCAAGGTCTGCATGAAACTGAACATCTGTAGTGTCTTTATGTGGCAAAGTTTAGGTAGTGGGGGAGGCTGAAGGCAGAGCCCCTGTGGGAAGAGACGTGGGGCTGCTCCCATAACAGAGCCAGCTCCAGACAGCTCCAAAATGGACTCATCCCTTGCCAAAGCTGAGCCATCAGTGATGCTGGCAGTGCCTCTGGGATAACGCATTTAAGAACTGACAAAAAAATGCTGCATAGCAGTTACTAGGAAGAAAAGTGTGAAAAACCTGCAGCCACCAAGGTTAGTGAAGAATGAAAACAATCTCCCTGCATTTACCTTGACCCATGAGCATTTTTCTTATTTCCTTCCCTGTTCCATTAAGCAAGAAAAGTGAGAGAGCAGCAGTTTTAGAACCTAACAGCCAGCCAAGGTTACAGACAGGGATGTACAGAGCTTATCCCTCTCATAAGTACAGAAAAAAATTAACAGGACTTCATTTTCTAGAGAATTAATACACCTAGTCTTACAGGGTAAAAAATAATTCTAAACAGGTTCTAAGAAATAGAAATAAAGGATAAAGAATTATAAAGCTTCTAATACTGAGAGAAACAAAAACCATTCAAAAGAAACAGCAGAAAACCTATCATTCAAAAAAAAAAAAAAAAAAAGAAAATTCAATGCTAAGCAAACTTGTACAACAGTTATAACTTCAATTACCTAAGTAAAATTTCGTTACATTCCACTGCTAGAAGTTCCCGTTCTTCTGGACTGCCAATGAAACTGTGCATACCTAGCTTTATCAAAATAATCTGTGTTGAACACTTAGTAGAATCTAGGATTTTATTTGGGAGTGGAGAAGAAGGTGTTTTGGTGATTCTAACCAAATGCAAGTCTCTGTGATTTCACATCAGATACATCAGCTGTTTCAGTGAACTTCTGTCATGGAAGAAGACGACAGCAACAGCTAAGAACAACAGCCTCAAGGCTAGCTCTATGTAGAACATGTTGAAAATGAAAATCCATAAGCCAGTGATGTGATACTCAATGACTGAATTTCAAAAAGCTTTTAAAATTCATTTTTATAGATTCAGTGTATTGCAAAAGAAAACAGTCTAAGAAGACAAGCATTTTGAAAGAAGGAAATTCTTTCAAAGCATCTCTGAGATTCAACAGACTCAGCTGACAGTTTCTATTCCTTTTTTTAACAAAAGATATTTTAGAAGTTCCCCACTACGTTTTCAAAAATCCAGTATTATTCCATATACACCATCAGAAGGGAAAGAGCACAAGTCTTAAAAGAAAAGGCTGAGGGAGCTGTGGTTTTTTAGCATGAAGAGGAGACTTAGGTGGGACCTTACTGCTCTCAAAAACTACCTGAAAAAAGATGTGATCATGTGGGGATTGGTCTTTTCTTCCAGGTAATCTATCACAACACAAGAGGAAAAAACCTCAAATGGCACTAGGGAAGGTTTAGATTTGACATTAGGAAAAATTTCTTCACCAGAAGAGTGGCCAGGCATTGAAACAGGCATCCCAGGGAAGTTGTAGAATCACTATCCCTGGCAGCATTCAAAAGGTACGTGGATATAGCACTTGGGGACATGGTTTAGTGGAGAACAAAGTGGTTCTGGGTTAACAGTTGGACTCAATGATCTTAGAGGTCTTCTCCAACCTTAATGATCCTATGAAAAAGGAAAATGTTCACATGGATGCCTTTTTTAAGGCAAGAAAACAATTCAGACCATGAAATGCTTTGCACCGTGCAGAATCCCAGCACATAAACTAAACTTTAACATGTGCCCTGTTTCTGCTGTTATATGAGGATAAAGAAGGGAGATAGATGTCACAAGAAACTTGACCAAATATATAACAAATTCCAGTCCTAACAAACAGGAATAAAAATCATGATTCAATCAGACTTTGGTTTTTTCAGTTATGTTAAACAGTACTGTAAGCTAAATCTTCAAAAACTATGAAGAAAACAAATATATTTTAAGCTAATAGAGCTTTTAAGATACAAACCCTACTCTTTGTACACATGGAGATGATACAGTAGTACTTAAGATGTCCAGGAACTGCTTGTTTCAACACAGAAGCCCCACTGCAATTGTAATTTCTCAAAGACCTAAAGTCAGGAACCAAGAGCCAGTCTTTAGAAGTATATTGAAAAACAGTATGTATAAAATAGCATGACAAATTAAAAACTAAGTTATAAGGGAGGTGGGGTGGAAGAAACTACTACAGACAAAAGAAAGAAAGATGACAAAACACACACCCTTTGTACAGTGACAACAGGAAAACTAAAGCATAGGAAAAAAAACAAAAGCAGAAGTTACATTTATTGGGCATTAGATTAGGATGGATTAAAAAGTCATTCACCCATTGTGACAAAAATCACAAGATCATATTTAATGTAAAATTATGACTATCAGCCAGACCACAAATGGGAACAATCAATTAATCTGAACAGAGTTAATTAGTAGTAAGTACCACTGCCAAAATTGGTCAAGCTCAAATAAATAAACTACACATGAGTTCTGTACATAATCAGTAGCATCCAACAGCTACTCAGTTCCAGCTAAGTCTACTGGCCATTATATTACTAAAACATTCAAAGATGTTTCCTATATAGTAGATAACTTCATGAATAGCTTAACTTCACATATACTACTTGCTCAATACGTTAAAATACTGACTGTGATTATGCAAATAAAACATGGATTGATATCTTGCATATTCAGTATCTATGCAAATATACTTCATAGGTCAATAAATATCATTAGAGGATGTTAAGTCAATGATCTACTGGAGGACTTAAACCACACTCCATTTAATTGTATTTTGTTTGGTTGACAGTTTACATTGCCTATGGTGATTTAATTAACTGTGCTAATCATTAAACAAACTGTGCCTTAACACACATGAAGACATCATGTGTCAACAGTGACTTTCCAGAGATTTATACATGTGTTTAAACCCTCATCCTCCAGATAGTTTTGTACAAGTCTTACCTAAGTGATGAAGCAAACTTTACCAAATCAAGCCTTGGTTCCTCGCGAGTCTGGCTCCTGCCTTACCATCACTTCCTCTTAAAAATCCAGAATCCAAACATAAGGACATAGAAGATCTCCAGAAACAGTGACCAACTTAGCAAACTATCATCATTATTATTTTTCAGAACTTTCACTGAATATATAATTATCTATATAGTTATTCTTAAGATAATTTTAAAATAATGTATATAAAACCTAAGAAAGTATACATCAAATTTATGTAGGCTAATATATATACTTTTAGATCTATGTTTGCAAGACATTTTTAATATGCCAGTGAGAATAACACTTTCTTCACGTTCACAAAGGCATTAGAAGCTCAAGTGAATTTAGTAAGTGGTTCACATGGAAAAAAATTTGAATGTATAAAGGACTATATAAACATTTCCACAGTTCATACCATCCCAACAAGAAAGTGTAGCCAAAAAAAAAAGATTGGCAAGTATTAATCAACACTTTCTCCACAACCAAGCAGGATGACCAGTGGCCTCTCACTGTCACAGGCCATTCCATCAACAATCCAAAAACAGTTTAGAACGCCCAAAAACATTTTCCTAAATTGTCTCATGGGATATTGCAAGGAAACAAAATCTTTTCCATCTAATACATTACACTACAAATTTCACTCCAAAGCTCTATTCCTTTTTCAAATTACAGTTTGTAATTTCTTGTTATTATTTTTATGCATTTTTTATTTCTGCACCCTCAGTGGGTAGCATCCCTGTATGAATTAATATAAACCATGACAAATGCTTGAAGATCACTTTGTTTCAACAACACTGGACCTATGAAAAAATTTGTCAAGATGTAATTTCCACAAAAGATGCAACAAGATATCATTAAGAGATTACCTAACAACTTATGGAAGTGGAAGAGGCAGGTATCTTTCTACTTCATTAGTATTATTAATAAAACACAAATAACATAACAATTTAAGTAATTTACAGAAATTCTTCACATCCTGGTAAATTCCTGCTGGCATACAGCTGATTGACAACAATTGATCAAGGTGAAAAGTGACTTTGGTGTTAGAGACTTGCATTATCCAACTGCTACTAAACTAAACCTATTTCCATAATGTATTTACTGCTAGGGATTTATAACTTAGCTATAAAAAGCCACTCCAAGCTGAAATTTGGCAAGCTGAAATTATTTTTTTTTTTGCTGTTGAATAAAAAAGAAAACTTTATTGTGTTGGACAAAAGGTGCTTATGTAAACCCAGGTTATTCTTCATACTGATTCAGGTATATTGCCTAGACTAATACATTCCATTCTCTTTTAGAAATGTATCATGTTAAACTGTTTACTTAACTATCATTAAATCAAGATACTAGTATTATCCCTATCAATAAAATGCTAGCTTCCCATTTCTGTAAGGCAGCATAGTAAGGACTGTTACAGGAAGAATTTACAGAAGCCACTAATTAAATGTCTTCTGGAATGAAGACCCAAATTACAAGGTACAAGTAACTCTCAGTCCAACAAATGACATAAAAAGAACTGGGTTTCACTACAGAATGCCATTAATGGCAGTCCTCTGACAGTCATATATAAGTAATAATAAATTAGGAAATACTTTTTTCAAACTTACAACAGAAAATGCAGCAAAGCGCATTACATTTCTTTATTAACATATTAACTTTGGAAAATTAAAAGATGTGCAGGTGGTAACTGTGCAAGAAGAAACATCATCATCAATGTACAGTGGATTTAGAGGATTCAGAAAAGAACAAGTAAGAAAAGATTAACACATGATACCAAAATCAGCACATGTGCACTAAAGGACCTCAAGCAACTTAAACAAAGTTGCAATCAGTCAGTGAATGATGCCAGGCAAGTCCTCACTTCCACCAACAAGTTTTTTTTCAAACTTCATTAAAAAAGCCTCCCAAAGATTCAGCAAGTAGAAAGTATTCAGTACCAACTTATCTCAGCACACAGCTCTCTCCAGTGGTGTTGCAGACACTTGCAGCTTCCACAAAATATCAGTGACCCAACTTTAAGTTTCAGCATTTTTCCAGATGTTACTGTTGTCATTTGTCTTTTAATAAAACTTCCCCTTTTTTATGCCATTTATGAAATAGCATTTTCAATGAAACACACTCAAATTAAAAAAAAAAAAGAGTAGAGGAACTATATAAAACAATTCGCCATTAAACCATTCAACAACCTAAGGAAAATAAAACTGACTTATTATTGTGAGATCTCTGCTTTCACACTTCTGCTCAAGACTAAGTAAAAGGGACTATAAGAATTAAAATGGTTTCTTTCTGTGTATGACTCCAGGAAAAGAAATTACAAAGAGATAAAAACTGGAAGGCAATAGTAAAAGAATCTGACAGAGAAAGAAGAGTATGTAGGCTGACTAAATAAGATTTTAATAAAATAGACATCTGCAATATATTTGTCAGTTAGCCAAGTACTAGGGAAAACATTCCTTAGGTGGTCACATTATTCAAGCATACTATACAAAAACTTAAGAGAAGACAAACTATGAGCAGTCCTCTGAGCGTTCTAACAGAAGTGATTTGGTGATGTACATAATTTAAACAGGAGGGGTCACAGGCAATGGCCATGCCAAAGGAACAAAACTGAGCTTTAAGCTTTTGTACCCATGACTGGGGTGCAAGAAACGTTTTTATACTACTAAGTGAACTCCAACAACCACTTAGTGAACTTGTAAATGGCAATTAGAGCCCTCAAAAGAGGACACTTCTACCACAGAGACCAGGAAATACAAAAAATAAAGATAAAATTGAAGCCAAACGGAGATATCCACTGTAAATAAGCTTAACCAAAAAAAAAATTCACTTCAGCAGCTAGAATCAAAAAGGAAGTACTGCTGTATAGTAAAGACTGTAAAGAAAGAAGTTACTGAAGCATCCTATATAGGATACTGAAGTATCCTGTAAAATCAGCTGAATACCCATTTTCAGAGAAATGACAGGTAAAACTTTCCTGTGACAACTGGTAACAGGTATCTTTAATCAGATGCTACTGTGTCTACACTTACAAACTCCACATTTTCAAATCAAAGCAATCGCATGGGCACCATCCAAGAATTCATGAACCACAAAGCTTTTTAAACATATTTAAAATTAAGGTGCAGTACCCTTCAATTTAAAAAATGTAAATTAACTTTAAAAATTAAGGTACACTGCAAGAAAATAAAACAAGTACTCCCATTACTAATGCAGAGCAAAAAAAAAAAGGTAATAAAACTACCACTAGAGGTGCACTAGTTTGATATCAGTAATATTTTGAGAGTTTAAGAAAAAATCTGCACACTGAAGTCAGAATTTCAAAAACAGGGATAAATGTAACTTCCAGGTTTATCATATTTCCCTGGGATAATTTATGTTTGGTTCATCTGTGATAAAACAATTCACATTTTCCTTGCACCAGGTATCATTTATTATGGAAGCATTAAATTGGAAATCATAGGCAGATGGATGCAGAGACGGATGATATTGTCATTCAGTAAAGCATTGAAAGTTCAGAGCAACAGAAATGTTTGCAAATATAGACTGCATATGAACATCTAAACAAGAATATACACACTAACTGAGAAAAAAGTCAGCTGTAAGGGAAAAACAACAGGAGTCTGAAGAGGGGCCAATGCCTAGGTTATAGTCTCATGGTGATTTTCTACCCAGCACCAATTCTAGGACAAGGTACTTCAAGAACTTCCTCTCCTCAGTGAGGATACTCAAGCACTATCTGGACACAATCCTGTGCAATGTGATCTAGGGCAACCCTGCTTCAGATCAGAGAGGTTGGACCAGGTCCCTTCCAATGTGATCCATTCTATGAAACAGACAAACAAACAAACCAATGCCCACAAACCCAAAATTCCATCAGCCAACACCCATCTTAAGGTACTGGCAAGAACTAGCTTGGAATACTATGTGCAGCCACCAGCACCTATCATCCAGACAGTATAAACTAGGAGAGGCGCCCATGAAGCCTGTTATTCGAGGACAACACGTGCACAGAGGTGACAAGAAGAGACTGCCAGGAGGGTGAGTAGAAAAGAGGCAGAAATCACCATAAATCACACAAATACCAGGAGATCCCACCCAAAGAAAATGAATTACATAAGACAAAATGTTGAAGATAAATAGCTCAATGAAGAAAAACTGATCACAAGAGGCAGACTTCTGGTTTTTAAATTTAAATTTAAGAATTACTTTCTTGTCAATATCTGAAACAAAATATTCAAATAGAATACCATACAGCTTGATCAATATGCAGAGACTAGCCCCTTGCTTTCATATGGTACGTTTGAAAAGCAGACCATGAGCTCCACAAAACATTCTTTGTCCAGAATCACCAGAAACACTGCAAGTTCTTAGGCTGATACTCTAAAAGAAGAGAAGAACTGACAACCAGTCTAGGTATCAAAATTCCAGAATATTATGGATGTAATGGTTTATGGTTGTAATATTGACACAGCTGTCTTTTACCAGGGAAGTTACTTGAAGATTTAGTAAGGCAGGAATTATTTGTTTCCTTCCTCCAGCTGCTAGAAAAGAATGGGGGAAAAGAGGCAGGAATTACTATTTTTCTTTACATTAACTATTTTCAAAAAACAGTCATAGAAATCTCAAATAGTTTGCAATACATAATTTCAAATTATTAACAGCTGTAGTACTCAAACAAGCAGAGAAAAAAAACCATGCAAGAATGGCATGGAAGCCATGAGGAAAATAAGGAGAATGTAACAGGAAGCAGGAGACAACTACAACACACAAACATCAGGCACAAATCAAGTTTAACCTCTGTGTTGCCCCTTGGGACGAAACAAGACTTGGTATTATTTTAGTGTACCATTTATTTGGCTAACTAAAAGTGCCTTATTGAGTCTTACCATGAAACTTTGTTGGTTTTTTGTTTTGGGATTTTTTGGTAAAAATTAAAATTAAACAAATGTCACCCCCAAGGAAAAAAACCCCAATACTAAGAATATTAAAAAACCAAAACAAAATACCAAAAATAAATAAAATAAGCAACTAAAATGAAATTTTAAAAAATACTAGCATGCTGTCACAGAAGCAAAATGACATTATGCAAAACTTCACAATGGTCAACCAAGACAAAGTTGCTTTTGTAACAAGTCAGTATTTCTATACCTAAACAAGATGCACTTCCATTCCTAACTTTGCATATAATGTTAAAAAAATACAAAATTATATGCTTTACATCCCACTGCAAATTATTTGATACAGAATTACTACAGATCAAACAAAGAATGCTAGTGGGATGGATTGAACTGTAAGACCTAAAAAAAGCATGGGTATTCAACTGCAAAGTCGGATGTTGTTCTACACAACAGTGCATCCACTCCTAATCAACATGTATTATAAACAGACATTTATATTATAACTGCATATAGCAATCTTAGTACCAAAAACATATTCATCTGGGTGTTTTGCAAATAGAAGTTGTCTACCCAGATGGCTTCTATCAGTTCAGCTTTTCTTCCCAGCTAAAACATTTTATTTTGATTTTTGCAAAACTGTGACAGAAAAGCAAACTGAAACAAAAAAACTGTGTCCCCAAAGACAGAGAAAGAACCCATAACTGATCACAAAGTACAAATTAGATGAAGACATATTACAACCAGATGAACTAAGTGCATTGTAAGACCACAAGGACCAGAAACAATTTTGCAATCTAGTCACCTACTGTCATATATGGATCTATCAGTAAGAGCACATAAAAAAAAGCTGAAGATTCTTTTAATACTTAAGTCTTAACTTACCTTTGACACCTACCTCAAAACTCAACCAACATGTAACTTCTCTGCCAAAAATACACTGACTCCTGTAACTTTTTCTAATACAATTATTCATCCCTTACAATTATTTAGCCCTATGGGGTTGAATAGGGTTGAATTTTCACAGAATGGCAGAGGCTGGAACTCCGGAGATCACCTGGTTGAATCTCCCTGCTGAAAAAGGGTCACCTAAAACCAGTTTGCCAAGGAGTGCATCCAGACAGCTTCTGTGGATCTCCCAGGATGGTGACCTTGCAAACATCCAGAGCAACCTGTGCTGGTTCTTGACCACTGTCATGGTGAAAACATTTAGAATGAACCTCTTGTGTTCCAGTGTGTGCACATTGCCTCTGGATCTATTACTGGGCACCACTGAGTGGAGTCTCTATCTTCTTTGTATCCCACTTTCAGAAATTTAAATACATTCGTACATTTTAGTCCTGTTTTTTGCATAAACAGGAACATATGTACAGCTATGCCAACTTTCTTGATAGTAAATTTACAAACTCTGGTCTGTTTTCTGTTTAATATTTAGTTATCCTTCAGTTGCAGCTCATCACTCACAGTAGGACACACGGAGATGGAATGAAGCTGCATCAGAGGAAGTTCAGATTGGACTTTAGGAAAAGGTTCTTCACTGAGAGGTGTTCGGTCACCCCATCAGAGTTCAAGAAGTGTCTGGACAACACTCTTAATTGCATGATTTAGTTTTAGGGAGTCCTGTGTGGAGCAGGGAGTTGGACTTAATGACTCTTATGAGTTCCTTCCAGCTTGAGAATTTCTACAGTTCTACATCTGCTGCACAATGACAGCCAAACTCGTGGCATGCATCACTGTGTGAGCCGTGCTTCCATCAGGCTCAGATCTGTGCTGATGTGCAGTAAGGACACAGACCTCATTTTACTAGATTGGATCACTGCCTCACAGTACCTGTAATCCACTCCCCAAGACGACCTCTCCTCCTACCCAGGAGAGCATTACAAAAAATCAAATCAAAAACGATGAAAAATTGTATACACTCCCCACTGGATTGTGTTCCATAAATAGCAACCACTAGGACACAAGTTAACACCTATAGGAAACAAATGCTTAGTCATTTAAAAGAACAAGGTTTTCAAGTAAAAGGAGGAAGTTTTAAATTATTAATAAAGAAATATAGCTGCTTGCACTATGACTGTAAGCATACAATCATGATACAACAGTTCAGAGAGTTTCTACATATTACTTAAAGGTACAAGAACTTTTCATGCACACACAAGAACTGCTCATTGCTCTCTCCTTATTCCCCTGAAGTTACAAGGTTCACATAGCCGAACCAGACTAACAAACACATCTGGAAAATCCTGCTGACAGCTGAATCCATCTCTAATCCACCTGTCTGCTTACAGCCAGATGTTGATGTTTCTTTAGCACAAAAAGCTGGATTTGTTCACACCTCAGCCAGATTCTCAGTTCAAGAGCAGTCTGTCTTAATTAAGACAAAAAGCTCAGCTTACCAGAGAAACAGCTGAGGTTTGGACACACTTCTACTAAGAGAGACCAACAGACTCTCTCAGATAAAGGGACTAGAAAGTTTAGGGGTTACAGGAAAGGCATTCAACCAAGAAGCAAAGTTAATGAGAAAGGGAAGGGGGAAAAAGGGGGAAAAAATAGAAACAAAACACACAAAAATTCCCAAACAAACAAAACTCCATCACCATACATCACAGCTGACATACCCTATTAGCCTTGAGGTTCCTGAAATGCACAATGTACATAAGCATCTGAAGGGAGGGCATCAAGAGGATGGAGCCAGGCTCTTCGTTGCGGTGCTGAGCAATAGGACAAGAGGCAATGGGCAGAAACTGATGCACAAAGTTCCATTGGAAGATGAAGAAGAACTCCTTTTCCATAGGGATGATTGAGCACTAAAACAGGCTGCCTAGACAAGTAGTGAAGTCTCCTTTCCCCAGAGACATACAAAAGCCATCAGGACACAGTCCCAAGTAATGTGCTCTCAGGGACACTGCTGGAGCCAGGGGGCTGGACTAGGTGACCTCCAGTGGTCCCTCCCAACCTTTTCTATTCTATGATCCTGTAAAGCCTAAGACAGGTTGAAGAAGGTGAGAGAGGAAGTATATTGAACAGTGCAGGATTGGAAGCCCAAGAGGTCTGAGGACAAATTAGGCAGAGAAGTCACTAAAGAGAGATCAGAGTAGAAAGATCAGCTGCAGCTGGCAGGAGGGGAATGCAGCCCCAGCAGATCTCAGTCCTTTCCAGAGAATACAGCATGCAAACACCAGGTTACATTGCCCTTCTACCAATAACAAATACTTGCAAGAATCCACTGAAAAGCTCTCATATCTCACCCCACATAAAGCTGCTAAAAGAGAAAAACGCATTGCTACTAATAGCATTCCATCAATTAGTCACAGATACAAAGCTAAAGGTTACAACCTAAAGACTGACAGAAGCACATCCATACAGTAAATTTATTTACTATGTTCAATTAAACAAGAATGAAAATACAGAAATAGTTGTAAAATCATTTATAAAGAGTTAAGAAACAGAATTAAAGTTTCTTATACAACATTAAAGAAGATACACACAAAGGAGCTGCTATACCTGATTCTTCACTACTTTTTTCCACACCACAGGATTTCTTTTTCATTCAAAGCAAAGAAGCTATTCAACTTTTCTCCTTATAATGTTATGTGTGTCCCTTATTACATTCTATTTAAGCCACACTCTGAAGAGACTTAATTTTTTTCTCGGCTTTTGTAAGAGTTCACGGATGTACTATGTTAGCGTGCCATAAAAATTAACTGGTTTTTGGAACACTTACACTGATTTTTCATAAAAATAAGTATTTGTCTCATTTCATAGATTACTAACCCAAGATACAGACTGAAGCTTAAGAACTAGCAACCAATTTTGCCTATCCAGAAATTTAGGAGAAGGAATTTAGGACACAACTTTTAAAAGTATGCCAACTTATCCAGTGCTGCATCTAAAACTAAAGCATCTGTTGAGCCAAGCAGAAGTAGTCCAGGCCTAGAGCCTGTCTCCCAGGAAATCAATGCACTACTAATAAGCTCTTGTGGGAAGTTTGGTTTAAACAGACTTGCCTGGGATCACAAGAAATTGACAGAAGGAATGAATTCCAGTATCCCAAAGTGACATTCAATCATTCAAATTACTAGATATGCTTCTCCCTTCCCACAGTCCCCTGTCAATTCATTTTACATTTTCGAGTTTTTAGAAAATATGTGCTCTGACTTTGATATGTAGTTCTAATTCCTAAATACAGTGGTTTGAAAATACCCCCATTATAACTGAACATAACATATACTTACTTAGAAGGACAAAAATTAATTTAAACTGTTTACCATTAAAAAAAAGAATTTGCAATTTTAATATTGTTTTAAAGCTTTTTTGTATGTAATACAGAAGCTTCGGGGGGCAATGGCTCATTACAAAATAAAAAGTTACTTTAAACGTGCTTTTATATGAATATACAAAGTACAGTATGGACAAACTAATGGAGAGCTTACTACAGGCAACATTTGTAACTTTGTGGAAAACTTCTGAAATGTTTCACAGTCTCAAAGTACAGATCAGCCAGTCATTTTTAAAAAGTGCAGAATATTTATTCCCCAAAATTGTACGTGCATCAAAATCTTTTTTCTTAGTTCTTGGAAGCATTTCTGTAACTGAAGGAATTACAAACTGCATGATGCAAGCTGGGCAAATGGAAGACAAAATGCATCTCCTGTTTTTTGTCCCTCTGAAAAACTTCCTCACAACTCTTTTGAAGAGTTTATCATTGGCTTATTTATTCTTTCTTTCATTTTGAAAACCCAGGAAAGCAAAAGTTACAGCCTTATTCTGATTAGCTCATACTCAAAGGAAGAATAGCAAATGTAGATTTTATTTTGTACCATGAATTAAGTGAATTTGCCTCACTTAGACTTTTGAAAAGCACTGGGTGGCACTTGGACTGTCCGTCCACACACATAGTCCCTCACAAAAGTTTTCACAAAGTGATGACACAAAAAGCTACAGTTACTTCCATACACTTTGTTTCTGTGTTCAGAAACTACACATAATGCTACATCCTGAGCTGCCAAGTAACAAAATCAAGAAAATTATTGGAGAAAATATCGCACCTAATGGCAAGCTGCCTAGCATTTCTGAACATTTCCCCCAAGAAAAGTCCTTGAAATTTTACATAGGCAGATGCAGAAAAACTTAAAAAAAACCCAAAAAACAAACAAACAAACTAAATGTAATTACAAGTTTCCATGAAGTGTCTTCTGCAACAATTCAATTATTTTTTGTTAAAAACAAAACCTAACATATGTAGTGACAAAGATTTTGTAGAAATTTGATTGCCTTCATTGGAATGTACATCTAAATAACAAAGCAGTAATAACAGAAGTGAACAGTCAAACTCAAGGTGGCCCAAAGATTACACATACACAAAGTTTTGATTTTCATTTTTTTCAGGACTTCCTCACAAGCAGTATGTTTCTACTTACTGTGAGTAACTTAGGGTTTTGGTTGGTTGTTTTTTTCCTTTCAGTAGTTTTTTATTGGTTCCCTTTCTTTCTAAGACTTTCAGGATGAAGGGTTTTGCCACTGAAGCGAGCTACAGTGTGGATACATTGGGATGTCTCAGAGACAACCAAAGACTGCTTTGGCAGAAGTTGTGGACAACCACCTTCTCAAGAGTCACTTCCTAAGTTATCACATTTTATAGCTGAATCAAATACTCTTTAAAAGAGCTACAGACTCCTGTCCCCAGCACAGGAAGGACATCAGGCAGCAAATCCAGAGGGCCACAAAGTTGATTAGAGGTATGGACCGCTTCTCCTACGAGGAAAGGTTGAGAGAATTGAGATTGTTCAACCTGAAGAAGAGAAGACTTCAGGCTGACCTGTGACCTTCCAGTACATGAAGGGAGCCTACAAGAAAGATGGATGGGCTTTTCACAAGAGCATGTAGTGACAGGACAGGAGGGATTGGCTCCAAACTAAGAGTAGGTTTAGGTTAGATATTGAGGAAAAGTCTACTCTGAGGGTAGAGAGACAGTGGAAAAGGCTTCCTACAGAGTGTGCGGATGCTCATCCCTGGAAGAGTTTAAGGACAGGGCCCTGAGCAACCTGGTCTAGTGGAAGGTTCCCTGTCCATGGCAGGGCAGTTGAAACTATATCATCTTCAAGGTCCCTTTCAAGCCAGGCCATTCTATGTTCTATGAATTTGTAGTTTAGGTGACTACAGTGGAAGCAATTAAGACAATAACATTTTTGACTACTAACTTCATGTCTTTTTTTGTCCATTAAAAAGCATGAAAGCAAAGCATCTCATTTCAACAGCAGAAACATTTACCAGGATTCCTAATTAAGTCAGAGAAAAGTACACACAGTTAGTATTGTCTGGAACTGATCTTTAAAGAACAGGGTCTGAATTAGAAAACCCCAGATGGGGTCCTGATCCCTGGTTACGGTACTCCCATATAAATGGTGACAGACACAAGATGATTAGCACAAACATCCCCATCTGCTCCCAATGAGGTATGGCACTATTTTTTATTATTATTTCTTGAAGCATATTAATACCTAAGTTGTTGTGAGCTGAAAAAATAGAACCAAAGATCAGGCAGTATTAAACAAGCAGAATGTTTCTCCAGTGCATGGGGTTGGATGCAAAAGAATAAATTCCACAGACAGGGACAAAGTAATAGAGGTCTTAATCCTCAGAACCTACTTCAGGGACTTCTTCACACTTTAGAAAAGGCTGAAAAGCAGTATACACTGAGACAGACAGTAACAACCTTTAAAAAGAATGAAGGCGTTAACATCTTGATTCTTAGAAATGAATATATTACTTGTATTTCATTGAATTCTTTCAAGTTGGGTTTGTTACAGCAAATATTCACATAAACAGCTTTTTTTATTGTAGAATCCTTAATGTTCCAAAGAGGTTTTGAAACAAACCACTAACTTCCTAAAACAACAAAGTTAATTTTCATTCATACACTTCACTTTTCATGATTTTTTCTTATTTTTACTTTACAGAATTATATTAAGTTTTGTTCTTAGTAACAGAGCAAAGCAGATTAAAAAACACCTCAGCTTTTCTACAGGACTACATTCAACTGAAGAGGCTACCAATGGAAAAGCAAGAAGTATGTAAATAATATACATGCACAGCCATGACTTTTAGATGTTCAATCTCTGAGGGAAATATTCTCTTTTTTAAAGCATATATTTTACAATTCTTTAAAAGCCTTGACTCCTTCCCAGATCTGTCAGTGCTGTTCAGACCATCCAGAGGGTCTACAGAACTGGAAAATTAACACACTTCACCAACAAGCACTATCACACTAAGACACCTTTTAGAAGTTTCCTCAGTTTTCCCTTACCACCTAGTTTCAGAATTGACTGAAAGCCTCCAATAGTCTCTCAGTCTGCCCAAAGATTATTTCAGGTTGCAGTATTGACATTTTGTGCTACGAGTAAAAACACCATTACTTTAGGTATCTGTTAAAAGAAGAATGATACTGACAAGTGTTAAAATAATATTCCACATATCAGAACTACTTTTTGATTCTAAAAAGGAACTTCTTAAAGGCAGTAGGAAAGACATACCTTCCTCTTTCTTGGCATAATATTTGGGGCAAGCAATATAAAGGGATAGAGATATTACAGTGAAACTGATAGGGGAAAATAATGAGTTGCAGTATCACATTTTCCCTCCATCTCCAATTTTGCATGCTTTTACTGTTCAGCTTCACATTTTCTTATTTGTTGCTCCCATGAAAATTCTCCTTTGTGCAACAAGTAGTCCTTATCACCTCTCCCAATTCAGGTTTAAAGAAATAAAAACCATTAACACCAAACACTTTTAAATGAAAATCCTTTGCTTAACCAGAAGACTCATACCCATACATACACATACACCCTCTAACTCTTCTCTAAGGCTATAAATTGTGTGACTGAAGGAAGAAAGGAAAAGGCATAACCTGAAAGCCTGGTAGAGAGCAACATATCCCAAAAGAAAATGCATCTCTCCCAATTTACAGGAGGTAACAGAACCTCCTGTTCTACAGATAAAAATGGATAATGCCTGATGTTATGCCCATACTTCACTACTATGCTTTTCCAAATGCTAGCAATGACTGTTGGCTTTTATATGGTTAATTACAGCTTAATGACGACTTAGGTGACTTACTCTTCAGTCCATAGGTAAGCATGTTAGATAAAGTCTAAATTCATTATTTACAAGAGAAAAAAGAAGCTGCATACAAGTGCTAAACACATGATTTTTCCACTTTGATTTATCTAGTTGTTTCATCAAAAACTGAACCATAGTTTATCCAGTCTGTATACTAACTAGTAAAGAGGATGTAAGAAATGCATAGGCAAATACTCCAGTATACTATCTATATAAAAAAACCCAAACAAAACACCACACCCCACCCAGACACATCATACCCCCCCAACCCTACAATAATTAAGTTCAACCTTGCTTCAGACACAGACACAAGATGTCATGCAAGTGCTAAAGTACTAAACTACTTTCTCCAGCAGCGCACCGTTTCAAAGGCTGTGATGAACACGATACACACACCTCTGCTAAACCACCTTACCTGATGGCCTGTCACTGTCAGTCTTCTTTCAGGTGCTCTGAGCATGGCATACATTCAGCTCTTTCACTTCTTTTTGAGGAGTTACTTTACACGGTATAATATCTAGCATATCTGTACTACATACAAAACACACCAGGCAAAATTTCTACCACCCGAAAACTGAACAACTCCACTAGTGTGAAAGGTTAAAACCTGAAAGAATGCACGTCATCTTACTCCCTTCTCAAAACGTGATTTGACACTCATTTTCAACTATAAAGCCACTCAAATTTTCAACGCTCCTTCTACTTCATCCCCAGCGAAGAGAAATCAATTACAGCCAAAGCACCTACCCGGCAAGCACAAAACAAAGACCAACACGAGAACGCTTCAGCAGTTGTGTTAAATGGGAAAACACAACGCCTAACTAAATAATCACAGCTCTCAGAAAGCAACCGCGCAGCAAGCAAGCATAAAAGTCGGAATAAGGCTTACAAGACAAAATACAGCTCTGTAGGAACTAGTCTGCTGCAGTTTAATTTTCCAGGACTGTTCACCGTCATTAATTGTTGATTTGTTTTAAAGAACAGATAGTGATTTATTTGCAGCAGGATGAAGTTACGGACCTAAATTCCTGACCGGAGGCTCTCAACGTAAACAACACATAACCTATAAATTAACCATTCTCCATCTGGCAATTCAGATGTAAAATTCATAGTTTTCCATCTACCAGGCGGCGGCAACCGCCCCCCCACCGCTCCCCCCCGCCCCGTCCTCCCTTCTCGAGCGCTTTCTAACAGAGCCTGATGCAAAGTAGGAGAGGAAAAGAAAGAGGAGGAAAGGAAGGGGGCAAAAAAAAAAGCTAAGCCAGCATGAAAGAACCGGGCTCGCACACAAGTAGGGACCCAGCACACCGCGGTCCCCGGCAGCTCTCCCCGCTGAGGAGCGCTGCGAAGTGCGGCGCGGAGAGAGCGAAGCGGGCGGGGAGGGGACGGAGATGTCCCCGCGCTCAGCCCGGGCAGCAGGCGCGGGGCGGCGGGAGCCCCGTGCTGCCCTGCGGAGCGGGGACCGGGCCGGCTGCCCGGGGCAGGCAGCGAGGGAGGGGACGCCCGGGGCAGGGAGGAAAGGGACACCCGGGAAGCCGCGATCACTCACTCACTCACTCATAGCCACGGGCGAGCAGCCTCCCCGCCCCCCCTCCCCGCCACTTCGCGCCGCGAGGAGCCACCAGCGCCGGGCGCGACACCGCCCGCCGGGCCACCGGGGCGAGGGGGTGACTGCCGGGCCCCCGCGCACCCCAGCCAAGGTCACCCCATCGCCCGGGGTGCCGGGCAGGAGGGGGGGGAAATTTAGTATTTGACGGCGGCCACGGAAAAGGGGGGAGGGGAGCAGCCCCGCGGAGGGGCGAGGGGGATGGGAAGGGGGAGCTCCACCGCGGGCCGGGGGGAGCTCTGCCCTGCCGCTCCCCCTCTACTCCCCGTCCTCCTGCAGCGCTGGCCGTGGAGCTCGGTCCGGGCGGGCGCCCCTCACGCCCCCGGGAAGGGAAAATGGAGCGGGGACGGGGTTGGGGTACCCGCGGCCGAGGTGCCGCGCTCCTTACCCCGCTGCAGCCGCCTCGCCTCGCTGGTCGCAGGCGGGTCCGCTCCGCGCTGCCGCCGCTCCGGGCTCGGAGAGGCGCTGCCGCCGCCGCCGCCGCAGCCAATCGCCGCCAGCCCCCTCCCCTTCCGCAGCTCGCCCCGGTCCCCCTGCCGGCTTCAAAATGGCGCCAACTCGTCTCCGGCTGCTCCAATGGAAGCGCCGAGGGGAGCGAGCGCGGCCAGCGCGGGGCAGCAGCGCCCCCTGCCGGCCCGCGCGGGCAGCACCCGCGGCGCGGCGCGGCCCGGCCGGGGCTGAGGGTGGGCCCGGTCCGGGCTGAGGGTGGGCCGGCCCCCGCTGATGAGCGCTCTGTGGGCGGCTGGGGCAAGCGTTTCCCCAAAACGACGAATTACTAAAGGATTGTTGTGAAAAAAGAAGGAATAAAGTCGCTTAAGTGCGGAGAAAGAGCAGAAAAAGTAGCGTAAGTCACTCATCTAGCCCTTTGCTCTTGCTTCAGCAAGTGTAAGAGTTTCAGGGGTGTCCTTACAGGAAAACGCAAACAGAAAAGCAGTGTGGCTTCTTCTCGCCGCTACAGATAAAAGGCTTCATTTATTGTAGAACCATAGACTAAGTTTAAAAGAACCCATGAGGATGATCGAGTCCAACACCTGGCCCCGCACAGCACCATCCCCAAGAGTCACACCATGTGCCAGAGGGCACTGTCCAAACTCTTCTTGAACTCTGTCAGGCTTGGTGCCATGACCACTTCCCTGGGGAGCCTGTTCCATGGCCTGACCACCCTCTGGAAGAAGAACTTTCTCAAGATGCATCAGGACAGCATCTAAGTGTTCAGAAGACTATGATTCAAAAACACAAATCACACTTAACAGATCTGCTGAAATATACCCACAGCTTTGTCCAGTGTGAGAAACACCCTTTGACAGACTGTTAGCCAATACATTGTAACTAGTGGCTTAAATCTTTCAGAAGGTCCCCTCAGGCTTCCTGAACTTGCTAGTACATTGTACCGAGCATGCCTTATCTTCATTCAGTGCTAAACTACCTCATTGTCTAATGCAGACTACCTCAGCCCAACCAGAACTATTACATACAAATCACTTTTCAGCCCCCAAAACTCCCCTTGCTTGTATTTTTCCCAGTGACTTATATTGGTCCACTCCTTCTGGGAAAAAAAGGGAAAAAAATAAAATAGAGACATAAAAGAGAGGAAGGTTTGTATGACAATTTTATATTGGGAAGGATCCTGGACTTGGAGTCAAGATACAACTTTTTGATGCAGGTTGAACAATTTCCCCTCAATTCCCCCATTGCTGTCTATCTGAGTATAAAGCCTTAGGTTGGGGAACACATCCTTTCCCAGTGGCGTACTTGCAGATGTGTGCAGGGATACTTACAAAGCAGCAGAAAACTGAAACACTTTTTGAACTCTCTTAACACTGCTACTGAAATTGCAAAACCCAGCGTATGACTGTGAAAGTACCAGGGCGCTGAGATGCTCCGTTTTTCTGATGGAGCAGGTCACAGCAGCACCACTTCCAGCGCCTGATCAGGACGCCAGGAGCAGCGGACGCCCCTCGGAGCGGGACAGGGCGCTGAATAACGGGACCTCCCCCAGGCACGCTCCTCTCGTGTTTCCCGCCTGCACCGAGACCCTTCGCGACTTTGGAATCGGCTTTTCAGAGGCG
Organism: Calcarius lapponicus; assembly: GCA_039654755.1. Taxonomy (NCBI): domain Eukaryota; kingdom Metazoa; phylum Chordata; class Aves; order Passeriformes; family Fringillidae; genus Calcarius; species Calcarius lapponicus. The sequence continues at coordinate 48,685,482 of CM077462.1, read as the reverse complement.
GCTCCTCACTCGCGCTTTTCCCCGCCGGCTCGGTTCCGCAGTGGCGCGCACGGCCCTGCGGAGGGAGCCCGTCTGCCGCCGCCGCCCGCTCACCCGCGCTCACCGCCCGGGAAAGCGCCGGGAACCTGCGCTCTGCCTACGGGAGAGGGCAACACGCACCCGCTCCCTTCTCCGTGCGGTCCCACGGTTGCACAGTTCCAGCGGTGCCAGCCCTGGCTGTGTCCCGGGAGCAGGCTCAGATTTCCCCACGAGAAATGTTGCATTTCTCATGGAGCTGGTGACTCTAAGCAGCTAAATTTTAGGGGATTCGCCACCTCCTGGAAGTGTAGGCAAATTCTGTTACTTACAGAAAGAGTATACTTGAGAAAGATTTAAAATATTTGTGCAAAATAAGTATTTTGCTTGTAGTGGGACATATAAGGAATGTCAGTGCCACAGAACTTCCAAGACCAGATCTTCTACACGGAATCATAGAATCATTTAAGGTTGAAGAACATCTTCAAGATCTCTGTGCCCACCCATTGACTCAGCATTGAGTCCACCACTAAACCACGCCCCTAAGCGCCACATTTACATGTCTTTAAATACCTCTAGGGACGCTGACACCACCACTTCCCTGGACAGCCTGTTCCAGTGCTTGACCACTCTTTCAGTGAAGAAATTTTTCCTAATATTCTAAACCTCCACTGGCACAACTTGAAGCCACTTGCACTTTTCCTGATGCTTGTTACTTGGAAGAAGAGAATGATCCCCTCCTTACTACAATCTCCTTTCAGGCAGTTATAGAGAGCAATAAGACCCCCGCAGCCTCCTTTTGCCCAGACTAAACAGCCCCAGCTCCTCCAGTTGCTCCCCAGAAGACTTGTGCTCCAGATTGTGTGTGCTGAAGACACTTTCCACATCTCAGTGTTCGAGTGACAATGATGAACATAGTCAAAGAACACCCTTACACAGCAGTATTCTTCTCACAGCCTTCTGTCTATAAAAACATTGTGTGAAAACAGAAGACTGCAGTGACAAGGGCCTTTTAGTCCCTACTTTATCAAATTGACAATCTCTCCCCTTGAATCATTTTAGTTATCTTTCTCAATTCAGTCTTTAAATTGTTGTGTCCTTGCAGATCAGAACTGTGCGCTGCACTCAAGATAGGAGTACATTGAGATTTCCCTCAGAGCAGCAAACTGTCTTCTGTCTTCCTCTCAGTACTATTCCTGGTGACACCTTACATCTCTGTTGTTTAGGGTTTGGGGTTTTTTTTTGGTTTTTTGTGGGGTTTTTTTTGTTTGGTTTTTTTTTTTTTGTTTTTTGGTTTTTTTTGTTTGTTTGGTTTTTTTTTTTTTTTTTGTTGCTGTTTCAGTTTCAGTCAAAGATTTCAGAGAGCTAACATCAGCAACTTCAAGATTTCATGAACTTAGACTCCAGGTCTGACAGGTAATTCTATGTTTTACTTTACACTGATCTACTTCTCAAAGCCTATCTTTTTACCCACCCCATTTTGTGAGGCCTTCTGGAGTTCTTTACACCAGCACAGCATCTGATTACCTGAAAGAGTTTAACATCCTGCAAATATCATTCTGCATGCATTCCCTTTTCTGGGTCATTAATGAAAATCAAAGACTGTTGCATAAAACAATATAAGTAAGCACAAACATTTCTGGGAGAGAGATTTGCTGACTTTGCTCCACCTGAAAAAGTAACCAAAAGTACTCTGTGCTTCCATCCACCAAACATATTTCCAACTCAGCATAGGACATTTACTTCAATTCCATGAAAATTTGGTTTGACAACTTTTAGTAAGAAAGCTGCAGAAATGCTCTTTAAAAATACAAGTATGTTCCCTGGTTTTTCCTTGTCCATGCACTTCCTGACTCACAAATCTGCTGGAAGTCTGTGATTGTGTCACTATCTCCCTTCACAGAAACTACACTGGCCCTTTCCCAACACATTGTCTTTATCCATTGGCCCTGTGATCATACTCTTATATGGTATTGGCCTTTCAGTGTATGTACAAACAACTGCCAAGGTAATATCAGGTTTGTGAAAATGATACTTTTGTTTCCAGCATAGATACTTCCCTCTGTTTCTCTTTTAATTGTGACTCTAAAACAATTGCATCAAAAGTATTTTACTATCAAAACAATTCAGAATAAATATATGCAATTTATATACTGAGCCCTTCACACTGGAGGGGGCCTTTGACATGTAGGAGGGAGGCTTTCTACTTGCAGGTGTAGTGATTTGTCTCAGAGAAAGAAACATTTATTCATGTATTGGTGTTCCTCTTCAACTAAATAGCTGATAGTATTAAGAACATGAGTTAACTTTACAACTAATTTTAGTATCTCATATGTCTCTTAAGTAATTTGCAAGGAAGCCACATGGAAACAGTGACTTTAGATGACTGGAATTTTTAGACTCTTACTGTCTGTGTGTGTGCTGTTTCCAACACCGTCTCCTTGTAAACAAAAATCAAACAGCTGAATAGGACAGTGATGCTCAGAATCTATTAGCTTCAATAAATGTGCAATATAAATTTTGAAGTTTGAAAATACTACTTTCATCTTAGTGCTAACGAGTCTGACTCCACCAGAAATATCTATTTGTGTCTGTCTTATGGCTGTTTTCTAACAGGAAGACAAGAGTCATTAAGCACTATATGAAATGTCACAAAAACAGGCAAACCAAACCAAACAAAAACCAACAAGAACAAAACTAGAGAGGATATGAAGATGTGCGAGGACTGCAGAAAGCCTTTAACTCCACCTACTCATCTGCTTTCTTCATTAAATAGTTAATAGCTATACTGGGACACCATTAAGATTAAATGACCTACTAAAGTAAGTCAGTCTATTAAAGCAAGAAGCATTACCCCCTCACAAAACATGTCCTCACCAATCAGCTGTAGACATATCTTTATCTCTGACTTCTTCCTAAAGGGGCCATTGCCCAGTTGGAGATATGCATGGGAAGAGAACAATAAAATACTTCATGTTACAGTAGCCACAGAAGTAAAAACATGATTTAGATTTTTAATGTCCTAAAACAGAATCTGTCTCTTCACTGCCGTCAGGAAGTGATGGTGCATATTTTGCTTCCAACCAGGGCATCCTTTATGCCTTAACTCAACAAATCAAACTATCTTGCCATCTGATAGGAATAGGTTAGAGAGCATTAATACACAAACCTTTCATCTCCTAAAACAAGTTTACTACTGGGTTTTTAAATTTTTTTTTAATTCTAGTATGACTTATCAGCTGTTTTGCTGCTAAATGTCGTGGAATCTTTTTGCTGACCATATTTGCACAATGTATTCCTACAATCTAGCACAAATATAACCTATGGAAGCCAGCATCTAAAAAATCACAGTAGAAAGGGGAAAAAAATTATTCTTCCCTTGGTGCCTTGCAGATAGGTACGACAGTAGTGAATACAGTAGTGAATTAGTATTTTGGGAGCCTGTACCAGTCTTTCTTTCCCTGGTGATTAGCTCAGTTTGTCAGTGAATTCAATTAGTTTCTCCTCTGAGTTACCTAGAATTGATTTAAGTGCTCTCCATCCTTAATTGAGATGTAGGATAGGAGGTGGAAGAGGATAGTACATAACTTGCACATTCTTAAGCAATGGCATTAGCATAACAAAATGGGAAAAAATGAAGAACTTTCTACTGTAAGTCGTATCTGTAAAGTGAGCATCTCAGTAGTTCAGCTTTAAGAAATCAAATAAAAGTAATTTCAGGTAAAAGCTGAGTAACTAAAATGAACAAGAATTTGACCAAACAGAGAGGATGTCAATATGGACATAACTAAGCATGTAGCACTAAACTTTCATAGTGTTTGATAACTTCTTTCCTCTTGCTTAAAAATTAGTATATTAAATATTAAATACTTGTACATATTGTCCTCCATAAAATGCTGAGTATTTTTTAGTTGCTGTATCTGGTGCTTGCTTTCTTCTACTCACACTTTTTGCTTTTACCATTCCACTGTCTGCCCTTTGTTTAAAGCTACTTACTTTAATGTCCCATTGAATTTCCACTCAGTCTCCTTCATTTTCATGTAAATGGGAGATGCTATTTAAAGAGTCCCACAGACTAAGCAGTGACTGGACCTTCACCTTGAGTGTCAGCTTCCTAGAAACTCCTCATGCTCTACTTTGAAAGACATGAATTGTTCTGAATCCTGTTTCCTTGGCTGCCTTTCACAACCCAAAATCTCAGCTTTGTTGTGGGCCAGCAGTTGTTATATTGTCTAGAGCACTCTGTCTTAAAAGTTAAATTTTTTCCACTCTTTTAGTTCTGTTTTGCTGTAGCACTTGAGACTTAAATCACAGAACATGTATTATGTATTATATATTATGCCTTACTATCAAGAAAAAGTCAATGTATCATGCAGATGTCAGATAAAAATCATTAAATGAAAGGTTTCAAGAACCTCCAAAATAAACTAACTAGGTGTTACTTTTATTCTTGCCCCATTATTTTTTTATCTCCAAAAGGATTCATCCAGTACCAGAAAGGAATCAAATAACAATATTTAAAATACAAAATAGTTATATTGTAGTTAAAAGGAATACTAATCTAGCCATGACTTATATATCACTTGCTACAATCTGTTGAATAAATAAAATAATACTCCTATCTCACATAATCAGCAGGCTACCTGGAATATTTTTTTATTTGTAAAAAATTATAACTTTATCAAAACTCTAATTCTTAAGTTAATTTTCAAGTTGAAGTTTGAAAATAAAAACCTCCATATTATCTGTGGAAATTAATAAGGAGAAAGCTCTTACTGCATTTATACCACTGATGTGACATTTACATATCAGAATTCCTCTATGTCATATAAAAGCTTCAGAAAAACAATTTGGCAAGCAACGTTCCTGGTTTGTGGAGTAAACCAGTTCTCTTAAAATTCACCAGAATTTCTCCCTAGAGATAGTTTGATTTAAAGTCAAAGAATTATGCAACAGTAGTTCTTAAATCATCTTGAAGCCTCACTTTTTCAAACAAGATTTAGTAAAGTGACAAGACAATCTATGACCCAAGGCCCTTTAGAAAGAGGTACGATTAAGTCTAAGTCTGTAACTAGTCCACTCGAACTCAAATAGATGCTATATTTAAGTGTTATTAGGGGAAGAAAGAGCACTCTGCTATGTCAAGTCTGATAACAAGATCACAAGATCTAAATCATTGAGCTATCATTCCATATTAACCCTTAAACACAAAAGTCAATCTCAAGTAGTGCCTGTTGGATAATTTTTTTTTCCCTTTTAATAACATAAGGAGTCTCATCATTCTGTCTATCTTAAATTTGCCTGATCTTTTCTATTAAAAGGCATAACACAGGCATTTATTGTTTCACGAACAAATATTGAATTTTCTGTGTTAATATTTTTTATGCCAGCTATCTTCTTTATGCTGAGTTATTTTGGAAAGCTTTATCGAAAATGTTTCTGGAAACAAATTTAATGGAAACTTTTCCATACACAACAGAATAGTATGATGTTTTTATCAAAAATACCCAGTTCTCAAACAAGAACAAAAGCCACCAGTTTAAAGGAGGCAGGACAGCAATTAGGCAACATCATGGGCAGGAAAGAGTAGCAGAAGCACTTTCTCTGCCAGTAATTTCATTTTGGTGTGGTTTACCTGAAATTTGAAATTGCACCTGAAAGTTTTTTTCCTACTGAACCTGAAACCAGGCCCATGCAGAAGAAAGCAGTGCAACAACTTAGTTTGGTACAAGTATCAGAGATGTCTGCGTTGCATTTAAGGCATCAACTGTACCAGTGAACCATAAAGGAATCAGGATGATCCTCCAAATTGGTCAGTTGCCATCTTCCCTTTTTAATGTAGGAAATCAAATGCAAAAACTACTCTGAGAAAAGGCTCCATTTGCAAGTTCAAACACTCAAGTTCCATAACATCAAAACTCTTTCCTCACTTCCCATATGCATATAAATTGATGTGATGTGTAAGGTTCAAATCAACTTAAACCTACAAGTCACTTGGAAAACTGAATCAAAATCTGATTACGTAAGGTGGAAAAATTTCCTTTCGCTCTTCTCTTAGATCAGTTAAAGCCTACAATTCATTGACTAATATGAAAGTGATGTAATAAGTGTCTAGGAACACAGGAACAGATAATTTTTCATATCTTGTCTACCTCTAAGATTTTTTACCTCTGTGAGACACTTCCACCACAATCATAGATGCATGTTACAGGAAGAGTGGTTTGGGTGACACATAGTAGTGGTACATGGTAGCATTGAGTAACTTTATAAACATATGTAAAACTGAAATTTTAAAATTCAGACTTCTCTGAAAACAAAGAAGAAACATCATCTCTTAATGCTTCTTTGTAAATATTTTCACTGTTACAGTGTTCAACCTCTTGGACACTGCTTTTTCCTACCCTGTCAGCTTCTCCTAACAATGTTTCCAATGGAACTTTTTTTATGATCTAGACCAGGACAAGGAATAGAGGGGTATTATTTGCAGCTTTGTCTCAAGCAAGAGACTTCACACGTAGGAGCTGAAGCAGCTGTAACAGGATCGTCAGGGAAAGTCTATTTCATTATACTCAATGAGGCTGAAAAAATGACATTAAGGTACTGCCAGTTGTAACATGTGGCTTGTTTAATTAGATACAAGTAATGGGAGAAGTCCCCAAATTAACTACATCTGAGACAATTACTACATACACAACATGAATGCTTGAGAGCTCTGATCTCCAGATATTACCTTCAAAATGTCCATGTGCAGCACTCTTGCTCTCTCTTAATGGTTAGCTTGGGTGTTGCATGACTTAGCCTGTGTAGGGAAGCACGTAATTACTACTACAGATAAAAAATAGTGGCAAACTGGGAGATTCACTTCAACAGTTCACTTCTGATCTAGATTAAAATGCTACCAAAGACACATCTATACTTTCCAAAAAAACCAAGGCCATCAGCTGGCACAAGAAAGGAGACTATGATTCGGTTGCAGGGTTAACTGGAAGGAATGCCTGGCCAGTGGATTTGACCACTTCCCTTTCTACTATTTATAGCAAATAAAGTAATTTCAGTGACTTTATTAATCACATACTTTAAAATCTTCATAATCCATTTGGGTGATGTGAAAGAATAAACATTGCAGGGATTTAGAATGGGTGCATTGCTTACTGAAGGTCTTACGTGCACTAATGAAATTTGGGAAATTACTGTTACAAGACTGAGGGGTTTTTCAGGAAAAATGTGTTTTGCCTTGCATAGTGTCACAGGATTTGGAGGGGGGGGAAGTAGTTAGGTCTATTAAAATTTTATTTTATACATGCAGGAGGGAAAGTTGCAAATCCACGTTAAGTACAACACACGTCTAAGAAACTTGGGCGGCTTTCACACTAGAGACAATCCTCAGCGGAACGCTGCTCACGTTCCGTGACAGAGCAGAATGCCACCTAGACCAAACGTCCCGAGCGGCAGAGCAGCCAGCCCCGCAGGCCGGTACAGCGGGGCACATCCCACCCCCGCCGGGGCACCGCGCTCTTCCCGCCGGGCAGAGCGGGAAGGCTCCGCCCCTCGCGGCGCCACGCGCGGGGGGAGGGGGCAGCGGGAGGTGGCGCCATTTTGGGCGTGGGGGGTCGGAGGCGCTGCCTCTGCCGCCGCCGGGAGCCGCGGCCTTGAGGTTGGTGTCCTCCCCTGTGTGTGGCTGCTGCTCGGCCGAGCCGCTTTTCCTCCGCCGCCAGCGCCGCTACCACCGACCTGTGCCACCAGCGGGCGGGGAAGGGGCGGCGTGGGGATGGCGGTGTCAGCGCGCAGGAGCCGGCGGCTGCTGAGGTTGCGTGACGTGGGCGCCGCGCTGAGGGAAGTGTTTGTGTGTGGGGGAGAGGAGTGGGCTTTGCACCGTGGGGAAAGGAGGGACGGGGCGGCTGATAGAGCTCCCCGAGCCGTGAGGCCGGTGGCCGTGCCTTCGCCTCGGACACGCTGCTGCCAGCCCGGTGTGGGAGCAGCGCCTGCTGCCCCCGGCTGCTGTGCCGTGTGCGGGGCGCTGGGCTGCGCGCCCCGTGACCGCCGTACCGTCGTGCAAGGAAAGCCAGCCAGTTCACCTGTCTGTAGGTTCTGCCAAATAGGCCTTTAGGTTTCCTTCTGGGAAAGGTATTATGCGGGTGGAGTTCAAGGCCTTGAGTTAGTTAGTTGATTGAATCTTCTGGGTGTTTCACAGGTCAGTTAAAGTGGTAAATAAGTCTGGCATCCCCGTGTGCCAGCTCAGGTTCAGTGTTTACAACCAGTTCTTTACAGAGATGGTACAGACCCGGACTTGGTCCATTCAGGAGGTGAGAGTGTCAGAGAGACTGCATTTTCCTTGAGCATACTTGCTCTGTCCTCACCGAGGACGCAGGCAGATATGCTTTTGAGTGCAGCTTCACTCTCTCCAAGGTTAGTGTCTCTCCAAGGCACAGTCTGTTAGAGATTAGCAAGAAAGGATATTCCTATGTGGGACAGTCACAGAGCAGCATTTTCTGTTAGTGGAGATCTTGTCATGGAGCAAATGTTCACAGGTTTGCTGTTTTAATTCCACATCATGAAATGGGCTCTGTTTTAACACCGTCCCAGAAGATGAGGACATAGAAGCTAATAAAGTAACTTTTTTACCCCAGTACTGTGGAGGAAGCAGGACATTTTCTTTATAGATGAGGACCGACTCACTGAATAGTAGTGATGAAATACTTGCTTTCTGGTAGACAGAAATGAAGAGCGAAGAAGCTATGCACAGAAGGTATGCACACAACACATAAATCTTGATAGGAGGAGAGAACATGGTACCAATTCTGAGGAAGAGAGACAGTTGCATGGCTGTGTTTCTTCCCCTTCTAACAGTAATACTTTCTTCCAGGTACTGAAGTCAAGTGCGGACAGTAACATCTTGGTTTAGCCAGTTTGAGATTGAGAATGGCAGGTTTCTCTTCCTTTGGATGGTAGGTGATGAAGTGCCTAGAGTAACACCTTTTCTTGTGAGTTTTGTAAGTGAACATGTTGGGATAATGGTTACTTACAAATCTTCCCATAATACTACCTACAGATCCTTTTCAGATAAAGAAGAAAATTATTTTCCTATCCAGGATGAATGGCATGTGGCACTTTGTTAATATTTAGTCGTGGAAAGTTGAAATGTTTCAGAAAACACTGGAATAAACCTTCCAGTAGGAGAAATGTGTTCTTTTGTGTTTGAAACTGCATTTGTTTGGTGGGGAAGAGTTTACTCTTTATTGCATACTGTGTAGTCTTCAAAATCCAAGAAATTCAGACTAATAGATGGATAATGACATGGCATAGTGGTTAGTGCCATCTTGCTTTGTAACAGCTTGTCTCTGAACCTGTCTAGAACTTAGTGGTTTAGTTCTTAGAATGCAATCTATTTGGGACAGATTTTTTTTTTTTTTGTGCGTGTGTGTTTAATTTTAGAAGACATGCAAGCTAATGATCTTGGTCGCTAACAAAAATCCTTAGTAGTTCCAAAACCAGAACCATAACAACAGATTGCAGCCTTGATTTTAAGTCTTACTTGACTTGTTCTAAATTTCAGATGCCACCCGGAACCTGTTTGATTGGTTAACTAAATGAGTTAGTGGGCTTTGGTTCGCGTCACAGAAAACGATCCTCACGATTGAAGTATTTGCATGTTGTTGGTGCATTAGTAGTGATCTCAGGCATCAGTTTGTGTGGTGGAAATTGGCATATCCTTATCTTTAAAAGAGATTTCAAACACTTGGCGAAATAACAGCTAGTAGAGAATAGTAGTAACATAGGTCAGAGATTGCTGATGTAATTATTTTTTCAAACAGTCACATTTTAAAAGCATGATATGTAAGTTATTTAAGGCATATCATCAGCTGTGGCTGCTCGACTGATAGAGCACTAACATTTTTTACTAGAGGTGAGCAATAAATAATGTAACAGTCTGGTGTAAACCATACTTTGTAGTAGATGATGTGTGTTTTTCTTCTGGGTGAGTACATTCTAGTTGAGACTATTGACAGTGTGATGTCATAGGCCTGAGTAACTTCGGCTTTTTTATACTTTACTTTAAAAATGTGCATACTGATAACATACTCATTCTTTTTTCTAAGATGCTTCATGCTGAAAATACAGTAAGTCTCTTGGAGCATCAGGACGAAATCGGAATTGAGCCGTATTCTAAAAGAATGAAGTCAACAGAAGGGGCTTGTGAGAAACTCCCTGATGATGATAACAAAGGTACTCAGAAGAAAGTGGATGCTGAGAGAAAATCAAATGGTTGGATACCTATGTGTGCCTTAGATAACCAAGGGCAACATGAAATGCAGAAGCAAGAGAAAATACCTTCTGGTGCCTTGGGATCCTTGAATGACGTTCTCCCTGAAAATAATCCAGTGCTTAGTCAGCCATTTGATTTAGAAACTGGGCAGAATATAAATCCTCCTTTTACATCAATGAATTACTCTAAAGTTGAAGAAGAGAAGGACCCTTTTATTACGGATAATGCTGGTGAAGATAATACTGAAAAAAGCAGTGCATCATTCTCAATAAATAGAAATCAATCAGATGAAGACTTTTTTACAAGCAAAGATTTTATAGGACCTATTTACAAGCCGGACAAATCTGGCAATTGCAATGAATGTAGGAATGCTGGAGGAGATGAGAATGAATTATGTGAAAACAGATGTAAAAGAAAGGAGGCAAAGAAGATGCAGGCTGTTTCTGCCACTGTACCAGAAATAGATTATCAGCTGGATCAGTTCTATAAAGAAATTCACCAGCTGGAAAATGAAAATTTAGATACTAACGTTCAGGAAAAAGAAACTGAAATTTCTGAGGAACAGCACTCTCCACTTAACTCTAGTCAGAGCTCACAAGAAAATTATCAACCTGTACTTTTGGGCAGTCCACAGCCATTTTATGAGAATGGACAGTGTTCTTTGGGGGAACAGAACAGTCAGAAAACAAACAATGAGCAGCAGTTAGTTGTGGAAACAGGTGGCTGGAAAACTGAAAATACCTTTAATGGCCAAGTAGATACTTGGAACTGCTCAGTGCCTGAATTCAGACCTGCATGGCAGACTAGAGCATCTTTCAACAAACCTCAGGGACCTTTTCCTCCTAGATTCAGCCATCAATCCCATTTTCAGATATTTGATCCCCCACCTCGAATCCCAAATGTTCCCCCTTCTCAGAATGGGGGATTTCCTTATGAAAGTTACCATGGAAATACTGATATCAGCAGTCATGGTCCATTACTTGATCAAAATACCAACTATTCTGGTCGTACTGACATCCATAATACTCAGGTCTTCAGGAATGGGAATAATGATCAGAATGGACTCCAAAGTAATGGTTTCTGTGAAACCAGAGAGGAGCGTTGGAATGATCTAAAAGCTGACAGTACAGAAGGAATGCACAACTTTTCTTCATTGCAGTTATCTGAAGAAGAATTCAGTTCACAGAAATTGCTTCTAATCTTAAGAGGCCTACCAGGTTCAGGGAAATCCACACTTTCTCGGTAAGTGAAGACTTAAAGCTTGGGAAGTTCATTCAAGTAAAATTTTTTAAGAATTTTAAATATATCTGTAAGCACTAAGGAAACATTTTAGTTTGTAAATTAGACTCTTAAAATGCAGTAATTTAAAGCTGTCATTTGTACTTAAAGAGTGCAGGTGACCATAAATATTAAAAAGATTTACTTGGGGGTTTTGTCTCCCTCAGAGTTTTGATGACCAGGAGCTCCTCTGTGTTAAATTTAAAATGTTGAGCATCCATTAAATTGCATAGTCTTTTATTCTGAAATTTTCATACTAGTATGTGGTAGTCTGCTGCTTTTTTTTTAATTCTTAAATTCCCTAATTTTAAAAAACACCTCCCATCAAGTCTAACAATGTCAATTCAACTCAACCAGAAGTCCTCTTTCATGTAAAAATTTTCAAAGGCCATTAGAAGAATGCTGCTACCCTGAAAATACTGGGTTTTGGTGAATTGAAGAAACTGAGCATTATCTCATTCCATTTTTTCAAAGTATGGTCTGTCAATTACTCTTTCTTGTTTGTGAACAATGCACAATAAAAGCATTATTTTTTTCTTCCAAAATACTTGTTGAAGTCTGGCAAGGTTAAAAACAGGTAATACCTCCAACTTGGATTTTCCCTTTGTGTTTTTTTTGGCCTATTTTAAAAAGCACAAAAAGTGGACAGAGCACAGATGGTACCTGTATTAAGTGAAAGTAAGTTTGTCTTGTGTATATAAAAAAAGTTGCTGAATCAGTACTTACTGATTGAGTTTCATCCAGAAACTACATCACAGGATGTCTTCTGTAGTTGTCATCTGTTGTATGTCAGGAGTCTGTGGAATAGACACATTCATCATGTTCTAATTTGGTTTTTTTAATATAAAGGAGTAACATTCTATTTAACATTCTATTAGTGGATTTTTTTCCTGGTATTTAGGAGACATATTACAACTAGAAATCTCCAATAGGTATTTTTTTACATCTTTCAGTTGTTTTTGTGATAATTTTTTTATAGTTACTGATTGCTGTATTTTGCAAGCCTGCATTTTTGGAGCTGCATGTCGCCATTTGGCATTACTGCAATAATTCCTTTAATATGTGAAGGCAACATAAAACATTTTAAAAATAACCCTGTGGAAAAAATGCTGCCTCATTCAGTTTAGAGATTAGATAAAACTTATTATGAAGATGCGAAATATACTTGTTTTCCATGTTTGGTGTGCTAAATTGTCTCTAAATCTTTCTCCAAATATATGACTCATATAATCTGAAAAATTCTAAATATCTTCAGGTTTTTAAGAACATGTATTTGTGCTTTTTTTCATCTCTCATTAGTGAGATCAGTTACTAATTTTATTTAGCAGATGGGAAAATGGGCACTATGAGATCAAGGTTAAGAATAGTTACCAAAAGTGAGTGCAGAATTTGAACAGCATGGGTGTGTTTTTCAGTGTATTCAATTACATGCAGTTTCATATGTTTAGTGCTTGGTTGCAGTTGTTAATTCCCATGAAATCATGGGTCTTGGATATCCTTGGGAAAGAAACATCCCAGAATTAATGGGTGCCAATGGGGAAAATACCCTTATTATTAGTTAAGTCTTAATAAACATGTTTTGAACATGTTTTCCTGTGTAACATCATAGAATTCTGCAGCCTAGCTTAGGACAGCAATGATGTTATACCTGATGTTAATACTAATGCCATATTAGTACCCACAGGTATCTTTGCAGATGTTTGCATTTTTGGCAGCTGCAGACAAACCTTTACCATTTGTGCCGGTAAAATAACTGTGAAGGAAAAGCAGAAGACTGGCATTGTCTGTGTGGATCAGCACTAGAGGGGAATGAGGTGTATCTTGTGAGTGGGTTTCCCAAGCGGGATATGACAGCAGAGCTAATGGTGAGACCTTGGAATCTCAAGTTTCTATTTGTGTTTTGCACTGAGTAAGGGTTTTTAAGTACAGACACTTTTCTTCCTGCTCACAAACTTGACTTGTGTCTGTCTTGAATCTTCCACTGAAGTTTATTTTTGGTTTTGACTCTCCATTCCTACTAAACAGTTGGAATTATGGGCATGTTTTTTGGAAGAGAGTAGAGGGTGTGAACTAGTTCATTGTTCTGCTTGGAGGAAGTCTGTCACCATCACTGGATCAGGTCAGGTATGTCTTTGTCAGGCCTGAGCTTAAAAACACCACAGAGATTTCTATGGTCTCACCAAACTTCTCTAGTGCAGTTCAAACCACCTAAATGAGGAAGTTGTTCCTAATCTCCAAAATGAAGTTCTGAAGACATAATTTGCATGTCCTGTGTAATAACATGTGTTGTTACGTGGTAGAATGTAGCTCATGTTCTTTGCAGTTTCCCTTCTGATAAGGGAGAGGTTTATTCACTGTGATAGGTTGTCATCAGACCTTTTACTGTCTCCACTGCCAGACTAAACAAGCCCAGCTGCTATTAGCCTCTCCGTGGAGGTTGTATGCCTGTAGCCTTCTTGGTAGCCGTCTGTTCAGCCCTCCCATGTTTCTCAGCATGTCTTTTGAATTGGGAAGTCCCACACTGGATACAGTATTTCAGAATTGACCACACAAGAACCAGGTAAAGTGTGGGTGATGCCTTCTCAGGTGATCTACTGGCCACGCTTCCTCTACTAAAGCCCAGGTTGTGATTTGCCCCACCTTTGATGAGGGTACACCATGCACTAATCTCATTTGATGTCCACTGTAATCCTCAGACTCTTTTCAACAGAGCTGCTCAACCACTCACTTTCCTGCCTGTGCTGAGGCTTAGGTTTCATCATTTGTAGAACTTTATTCTTTCTCTGTTGAGCTTCCTGATGTTTTGCTTAGCTCAGTTCTCAGGTTTTTCTGTGGCTTTCTGAATAGACGCCTCATTACTCAGCTCAATGTTGAGCATGACTGCTAATCTGCTGTCATCTGTAAGTTTCCTGCCTCATCATCCAGGTTTATGATGAAGATACTGAAAAAGTGATGTTACTATATATCCTTTGTTGTTCTCTGCTTGTTACTGGCTGGGAGATGATGTTGGAAGCTTTGATAATTCCTGAGTATGCTGCATTCATCACTCAGTCCTCATTGACAAATGCACTTATTTCATCAGAGTGCATTCTGGTCAGTAAAGAATGGTTTGTCTGTTGCAAAGCCCACACTGGCTCTTCTTGATTATCCTAATTTTCTTAACATGTTTGGAAATAGATTCTGAGGATGCACTCCATTATTTTGAGGACAGAGCTTAGGTGAGGTTGAGCAGCCATTAGTTCTTTGGGTCCTTGTCTTTACTTGCCTTAAATATGAGCATAACATCAGCCATTTCTGGCTCTTTGGGGAGCTCCCCTCATCTCCTGGATTTATTTCCTGTGTCCACCTGACTTAGACAATCCTAGCCACTGAGGCTCATACGAAATCTGTTTCTTAACCATCCATTTCCATTTTTGTATTCCTGTTCATATCCAGTCATGGCTTTTGGTCTGTGCTCACTTCAGTCTTCATCCCAGATGTTTATTCCCAGATTCATTTTCTCCCTGTTTCAGTCAGTGGTATTATCTCCCTCCCAACTTCTTTATGTCAATGTCTTCCCTCTGTTTCACTCTGCCTTGGCCCTGTTTCCTAGCTCTACTGCCAGTACCAAGTTGCTTGTTCCAGTGTTTATACTACTGTGCTTCCCATGTCCTCCTATTTTAGGCCAATTTTGTTCCTTTTGTTGCCATTTGTGTGATGGGAGAAATGTGTTCTTATAATGCAGTATTGGTCCTGAATCAGCTTCCTGCCACTGCCAGATTGCTCTGTTCAGGATTGGGTTTGCCGTGAGAATCATGAGTTCTTTTCACTGCTATTTCCTGTGCACATGACATTTTAAAGTTGTATACCTTGGGCAGATTTACAAAAAGTTTTTGCAGGGCAAACAAATGCATGTACTTTGTCAGATTTCATTTCTTCAATCCAAAGCTTCTCAGAGAAAAGCTTGGAATAACAAAATACTTTCGTTTAAAAAATAAATGCTTTTTTTTTTCCTTGGTTTTGGAAGAGATTGAGCCTTTAGTTAAAAATGTTAGAAAGCAGTTTGGCCGGACAGATAGCCAGCAGTGATAGCTTTAGCCCAAGTAACCAAAGTCTGCCACAATTAGAAGTAGATGATAATGTGATCTTACAGTCCTGGTAAAAGTTACAGGAAAAGAGACTTGTATTTTTAAAATATTTTGCTACTGAAGTTGGCAGCAGTTGCAGTTTGTCTTTTGTCTATAAATACTTAAGCATTAACTTGAATGAAAGAGAGCTTAATGAAATTGAAAGAGCACATATTGGTGTCATTTAAGAAGTCTGGTTTTAGTTAAATCCAGTAACATATAAAGACAGTTGTCTTTCTCTGGAGCCGGTTTTTCTCAGATGAAAATCTTCTGGAGGGAAGAGTTAGAGTAAATCTTTATAGCTGGATGTAGAAGCAGTGGTGTGCTGTTGTTTCTAATTATATATTTATTTATATAACTATGTTATAAACAGCGCTTTTAGAGGAGCTCAGTAATGCTGCATGTTTTGAAACTATATTTAGTTATTGCCTACTTTTTTTCCTCATCCACAATATTGTAGCTATTTTAAATAGGTGAATTATTTATCTTTTTATTATAAAATCATTTATCAAAGTAGGCTAACCAGGATTTTTGGGGACTGTTTTATTTGGGGACTGTTTTAAAAGGATTTGTGTATGTGCATGCATGCACACATGCATTGGAAAAAAATGTGTATTGGTTTGCTGAGTACTTAATATTTTGGTTTCAATATGAGGTTTTTGTATGTCAGGATAATAGCTTCTATTAGATCAGGTAGCATTTCTGGAAAAAGTAGGTGAGCTGCTTTAATTTCAGTGTCCTACTGTGTTCAAAGGTGGTGTTTGCTTTGAGGGAAGGTTTAGGGTGAAAAAGATGTATTCCAGCAGTTGGACAGTACGTTACTCATTTCAAGCATGTGTGCATACTGACTAGCCTGGAATTTGACTCTCAGTAGAAATAAATACATTTCTCATTTTTCCTTTTTTCATCTCTTAAGAGTGGAATATTATCTCTGTGGGTTTAGATAGTAGCGATGCTTTCTTTCTCTAGATATGAATTTTGTGCTTTCTGTTCTCTAGTTCATGGGCTGGGAAAAATGTTACTTCCAAATGTTAGAGGTAAATTAATTATTCCATATGATGTCAACCAATAGTTTTCTGCCTTGAATTTTAGAATTTTAAATACTGCAAATACAGTTTACTATATTAAATCTGTTATTTCATTTATATTGGTCCATTAATAGTTGTGGTGTGTTCTGAACATCAAGGAATGCTAACAAACAATTTCAAGAATACACTTTGTTGATGGGTTTGCAAGATTTCTGAACCCTTGTCACTATATTTCTTTATTGCTACTAATGATGTTTGGAAGATACAACAGAAGAATTCAATTAAGTGAGTTATTCTCCAGAATATGAGCAAATAGAGTCAGTTCTTAGAAATAAAAATGAAAATCAATGTCTCATTAATGCTGATTTGTCAGTTTATATATTCCTATAGATACCTGATGCTCAGGCCCCTAGGAACTGTAGAGGTGTGTCCATCTAGTCTTCTAATAGAAGAATGCCAGATATTATTTGCTATCTTTTTTATTAAGGCAGATGGTTCTTTAGGATATGTGTATATACATTCAGCATGCAAGGAGTGGGTGTGGAAGATGTATCCATTTTTTCTTGCATTATTAATTGGCAAATGTAGCATACTGTAAATAAGAGAATTGAGCCATGTGTGAAATCACAGCCAAGTAACTTAATGAATATAAATTTGTTAAATATTTTATACAAGAGAGGAAGAGGGATAAAAAAATGCTGCTGTGTGTGGTGTATGATTTACTGGTGCCATTTGATCTATTTAGAACAAAAATAGATGATTAATCCTTCTGCACTCTTCTAAACCAGTGTTAATACATACCCTGTTGAAAGATCTAGGCTCTAACAAAACCTATAATTTATATAGATATAAATTTATAATATTTATAACAAAACCAATGAAGTGTTCAAATAAAGTGGCTGAACTTTAAGTGTATCATGCTTTGCTTTCTCAAATAACTTTTTATTTGTCCTGAAGCAACCATAACGGGCCTGTTGTTGGTGGCAGGTGGCAAAACACAGCAAATTCCTTGTGAAGGAATTACATTCAAGCAGCTCTTCCTGCAGATACATATGGGAAGGCTTGGTAACTTAGAGCTAGCATATCTTTGTTCCCCTAAGTTATTTGGGATCTGGCCAATTCTTTTTTGTTCCTACCACCTCAGCATTAGTGCAGTCCCACATACTGCTAGTGCAGTTTGGTTTTTGTAGCCTGTGGGTTTGTTGCCTGTTTCTGAGCTGGAATAGTTGCCTAAATTTCCCTAGATATCTGAGTGTTGCAGTGGGCTCTATGTGCTCTGTAGCACTAATGGGCTTCTTCTGTTTTTAGATTTAAATATACCGTATAATTAAAAAGGGACAAGGAAGTCCAATCTACACCTCTTCTGTAGGCTGGACTTCAAACAGAATTGTACTGTTGTCTCAGTTATATAAGGTTTTCCTTTAAACACCAATTGCCAAGGACTTTCTGAAGCTAGGTTTACATTTGGCAGAACGGGGAGTTGTCATGATCAGATTGCTTTCTAGACATATTTCCAAGTGAGGACTGAGATGGAAAATGTTAGCAAATACATTGAATTATTATGAGGTACTTACTGCAGTATAGCCATAAAATTAGATGAATACAAACATCTCTTGGGAGTGGAGAAGAAACAATACATACAGAAATAGTAGAGAGAGGAAATACTGCTTTGATTTGGATTAGAATTATTGGTAATATATATGGGTGTGCCTTTTATAAATCTGTCTGAAGTTTGCAAGAAGTTCAGAAATAGGTCGCAGTTCAATATATTTTTTAATGTGTTTATCTAAAAATTAAAAGTGAATATGTTTTTGTGTTTTCCTTTAACAGTGTTCTGCTTGGTCAGAGTTGTGATGGCGTTGTGCTCAGCACCGATGATTATTTTCGTCAGCAGTATGGATACACCTATAATGCTGCTCAGCTTGGTGATGCCCATGAGTGGAACCGGAAGAGAGGTTGGAATGAATAAAAGGCATCCTATTAAGCTGTGTTACATAGAGGAAATAGAAGTGTAGCATAACATGTATGAGTATTAAGAGTCTATATGAAAAGGAGTGTATATATTTTAGCAAAGTGTATATAGAAGTATTTCAAGTGGTTTTTATACTTTAATTAATGTGTGTATATATATATATGCATTAAATTTTGAACTTCTGCAAGGTTCAGAGCTAAAAATAGATGACCTTGTTTCTTTAGGGATCAGGTTGTTGTTTCTACTACTTTTCATTCCTGCCTGTACCTTTTATTCTTTCTCTCAGAACAGAGTGTTTCAGTCAGAGTAGATTAGTGAAAGAAAATCTGGGGCAGGGTTTTTTTTTTGTTTGAGTTACATGTGGTTTATTAACTTGCACAATTTTTCATTTCAGCAAAGCAAGCAATGGAGCAGGGAAAATCTCCAGTTATAATAGACAACACTAATACTCAAGCCTGGGAAATGAAACCTTATGTGGAAGTGGTATGTTTTGTTGCATGATTGTCACCAACTTAGACTCATACTTCCCCTCGCTGCATGGAATAAGTTGATAGGTTTTGTCCAGAAACATTTTTACTCAAGTTTTTAAAGAGAGAGACTGCTTATGGATAATTATTAGTAATAGGTGTGGCAATGGTTTCGATCAATTCAAGAATTGACTTGATTTGCTTAGCCTGAAATGAAAGTTAAGACAGGCTGGATGTAAGTGAAATTCAGCATAATACCACAGAAGAGTATGCTGCTGCATCTGTTTATTATATTTGTATTTTATTTTTTCCTTATGTTTTATGTGATCATGATACATATCACACATATTTCTTTGCTTGCTGCAGGCTCTAGAAAAAGGCTACAGAGTGGAATTCCATGAGCCAGATACTTGGTGGAAGTTTGATCCTGACGAACTAGAAAAGTAAGATTTCTCTTACACCAATCATGGTACTTTATATATATAGATAGATAGGCAGATATATATGAATGCATAAATATATATGTAGTAAGTTATATTTTATTCAAAATATTTTCTCAAGTTCTTTATCAGTAATATGAAATGCCTTTTATTTAAATAGGCATTTTGAGGTATACATTTACATGGAAGTTTTGTGAAAAAATAAGTAGACAGCTCCATCTTATTGGCCCAAAATATCAATATTAATTTTTATTGGACGTGTGTAGATGTGACTTAGAGTACTGCTGAACATGGGTCGTTGAACTTGTGGGTTCTGAGAGTGCTTGGGAAGCTGCTTATTCTTCTTGGTTAATGTCCTTTTTGTCTCAGCTATATCTGCTTTAGGAATCTATGATATATCAAACTAGCTCAAGGATATTTCCTTATTTGAAAAGTAGTGTAATATTTTCACAGTTGATGACAGAGTTCTCTCACTGATTTTTGTTTTATATACATCCAGTTGACTTTGCCTCTAATTGTTTCAGCTTTGTAACGTAGCCCCTACAGTGCATGAAATATGCATATTTATATATATGTATAATGCTTGCTTTACTGACTTGGACTCTGTTGGGTTTATAAATGTTCTAAAGTTTTCATCTTTTGCTCGTAAGCTACCACTCACTTGTTTCTAGAGATGGAGTTCTCTCTCTGTACATTGATAGTAAGTTTTTCTAGTTTGGCATGCAGCACAGCCAAGTTAGGAATCTTAATAATCAGGCACTTAAGATTTCCATTACACAAAACAGACGAATTTTCCAGGAAAATTCATGTTTCCAGATGATGTTAACAAGCAGCAGTATAAATGGTTGTGTTGTTACTGTTGAATTTTATTGTTCAATTATTAATTGTAGGAGTAAAGTTGATCTCTTTCCCAGAGCAAAACCCTTGAACTGTGCAGTGCTGTTACCAGTTTTTAGAAGATTCCTAGAAATATTTTAGCAGTTCTGGTTGCTTTAAATATTTAATCAGAGGCCCATTGCCTGGAAACTTTATTTTTAGTGAATTTAATAAAGGTGGTGATGTAAGTTTTCATTTTGTTCGTTAGTTACTTTGGGAGAGAGCTCCTCAGTTTGGTTTCATCAGCAAGCTTGCTGAGGGTGCAGTGGTGAAGGGTAGTATGGAAGCATTTCATAGTGGCAGAACTTTTATCAATAGGTTTTTTAGCTTTTATAAATAGGTTCTATGTTCTTCCATGCAAAACAGTCTTCCTCCCCTGTCTGTTAGGAGCTTTTGCTGGTATGTCTGCTTTGGTTCAGATAGATAGATGAATTTATGCTCCCTCAGCATAACGAAGCTGCCAAAGAATGAGTGAAGACATGCCTGAACAGGAGATACCAGTATTAAATGACACTATACAGCTAAATTTATTTCCTTTTTTAAATCAGTTTCTAGGCTTGATACGATTTTGCTGCTGGTGATTTTATTATCCTGCCTTATTCTGCAAGGAAAAGTACTTCGTCTTTTATGAAGTGATTATACACAAGTCCATTCAATTGTGGATGTGTGTGCACTTTATGTCCAGTGCACTTGAGCTGTAATTTTTTCCAGGAGTACTAAGATAGTGAAATATTAAATATTGATAGGAAAATATTGAATAACTTTCTGTTTCCACCATTTGGCATTAAAAGACTTAGACTTGCTCTTCTCATTTTTTGTCTGTCAAGTGCTTTATAAAATCCACATATTTCTAGAGGGTTGACTTTTTTTCTCTGTCATTACCCTTGTTCATATTTGTGAATAAAATCAAAACTGCTAAGACTCACCAAGTGATTAGTTCAACATGCAGCTGCTCCTGGGCTGCTTTAGCACAATGTAGAAATTAAAAGCATTTAAACAATGAGCCACATGTGATGATCACTCCAGCTTCTGGTGTTGTCTCAGGGAAGAGTGTGAGGGAAATGCTCTGCTTAAGCATTTTCTTCACAGAAAGCAAGCTGATAAAATACACCTTTAAGGAGCCAATGTAATTTTGAATAGTTCTGCAATCACCAGTTCTGCTTCCATTCTGAATGTGAAATTAGTGTGCTACCTGCAGTGTGCTTTGAGCCCTTTTCAACTTGATACTTACTTCTTTGTTATAATAATACTCATCAAGTCCTGAGGGGACTAGTGGTGAGGAATCAGTCTTCTAAAATATTTTTGTATGGAATATTGTCTTTCCAGTGTAGCCTGTTTGTTCCCACTGCTGATTTCTCCTCTGTAGAACTGATCAAGTTCTTAAGGCCCATACCTCTTCTGTCCCTGGGAGAAAGTACAAAGATGCAGAAATATATTCCCTGTTGGTTTGTTGGGGACATAATTTAGCTTGGACATTATTTCTTGGCAATAAGAAGTACTGGGTTATGATAAATGCTTGTTTATGCTATCACAACCTTTTGTTTCTGTTTTATGTCTCTTCTTTTAGATTCATTTCCATTACAATTCTGTCAATTCTCTGACGTTCAGTTTGTGCACAAGGCTTGTGGTTTTCTTCTGGCAGAGACTGAAATTCTCTGCTAATATGGATTTTAAGGTCCTATTCCATAAATACCGAGGAGATTTTATACATACATACATACATATATATATAATATTATATTAGTATATATAATATTTATATATATATATATGCTCTCATATAATGTGCTCAGGTTCTTAATAGACCAAGTTCTCCCTGAAAGTAGCTGGTTACTGAGCACTGCAAGAATAGGACAGCACCTTTGATACCTTTTCCCTTACATGTGTTTCACTACATTCTGAATTTACAGCAAGTGCGAGTTACAACTAGTAGATTAAAGTGTTCTGAGTGTGTTGTTCTGGTTCAGAACTAAAGTCGCTTCTTATTCTGTGGAGGTTTCTTGATGAGAAAATATTCTGTCATTAAGTCTTGAAACAGTGTAGTTGCATATTTTATGCTAGTTTGCACATTTCTTTCATAAGGAGTAATCTGTGCTATTATTAATCTCTACTCATTAGCTTGTATACCATGTAAAATCTGATGAATAAATAGTAAAATCCTTCTAGGGTAATTCAGGTGCATAGTTATAGTGAGTAACATCACATTTGTGTATGGAGAAGAACAATTGTATTGTTTACTGTTACTCAATATATGCAGCTGTGAATTGTTAAAATAAACCTTAATGCAAGTTGAATACCTTGAGAATGAGGATATAGTATAATGAAAGCAAGAAGAAAAATTGAGAATTTAGAGGGTTTTTTCTTAGAGACTGTAACATACAATTTTGCACATATATATATATATATATATATATATATTTACTTAGATATAACTATATATAGCTATAAACATACCAGATAATTTATTGAAATTTTTGTTTTTGTAGGAGGAATAAGCATGGAGTCACTCGTGAGAAGATTGCTCAGATGTTGGAACGATATGAATATCAAATATCCATCCCTATTGTCATGAATTCAGTGGTACCTCCCCACAAAAACACTCAGAGACCACCTCTGCAGAGAAGACATAGGTGGGGAGACAATACAGACTCATGGAGTTCTTTCAGTATTTCCAGTAGCCAGTAACACAGTTGCAGTCAATTAATAAGAATCTGTTATTTGCCCTTTTAAAACACATCATCACTTCCAATAAAGTAGTGATTTTCTGTGTTTTAAATAGGCCTATTTCAAGACCCTTTTTCTTCTGGAGGTTGTTATTTTTAATGGACTTGCATGTAAATAAAATTGTACATTTGATGTTTTTTAAAACTATTAAAGTTGTAAGACCTTGGATTTTAGTAAAATCTTTAAAGTATATGTCATACTATATTAAATCAGTCTTTATTTGGAAATCTAAGACAGTGATGTCATATATTAGATAACTGTTGATCAGTTTTTTTTAAAGAAGTGGTCATATTAAGGATCTTTTAAAAGAGAAGTAAAGCTCAAAAAGAAGAATTTATTTATGTAATAATCAATTTTAATTATAGTTATTTAGTCTTCTTGCCTTTTGGAGGCTTTTTTGAAAGCAGTTATGTTCTGGATTGTCCTTTAGTTCTATTTGGCATGTATTGCCAATTGGCAAAATTTTGGCATGTGTTTTTTGACTTCAGTTAAGAGGTTTAACTTTTTTGTTGTTGTTTTCTTGGGGTTTTGGGGTTCTTTCCTTTCTTTTTTGGTCTCAGAAGTTCATGTGGCAGCTGAAGCAACATTCTGCCAGTACAGTATTCACCAGTCATAAACTGTGCAACCTGAATTATTTTTTTATTTATTCTCATCAGTAGTATATAAACTGTGATGATGTTGGCACACCACCAACTTTTGTGCTGACTTAAAAAAACCCTAAATTTTATCACTAAACCACTGAAGTTTCACAGCTGTGTCTTTCTAAGTCAGTTTCTTTCATTTGTGATAAAAATAAAGTTTTAAAGAATTAGGCTGTCAATTCCCAGTCCACAGTTAGGATAAATCAATTCAATATAAATAGTGGATATAATTCTGTAAAACCATCTTGCATTCCTAATTTTGGCATAGCCAACATAATCTGTTTAGCACATAACAAAGAATGAGCCAGCATGGAGACTGACTGCTCTTTTTCTCTTAAAGAAATCATGAATTTGTAAGTGTTCACTTTGCCTTTTTTCTAACAGCTTGCTGTATTAATAAAATACATTTGTGTTTGGTATTGTTGAAGTAGTTCAATGGAACAGTTTATATTTTCAGGCTTGTAGGATTTTATACAGATGAGCATTATTGCTACCCTGCTAGCTCAAATAACCTAACTACTGTTGACTCCCTTATACACTGAATGACCAAATGTCGACTAGGAGATTTTGTCAAGAACATGAGTATGTAATGAAAAGAATTTAGATGGTTATCTACTACTCATTTTGTGTCACAGTATCAGAATTTTGAAAATTGCAAAGCCAGCATAATTTTTTAATTGTAGACAATTTTTTAATAGGCCCTAAAAATTACTTCGTCAATAAAGTCTGAATACCATGAGAGCTGAAAATCCAGGTATATGATGAAGTATCTTTCTGTGGTTTTCTACGCCTATTGTGCAAATTTATATTTTAATTATTTGAAACAGAATTTAAAATGTCTCACTAGCACATGCATTGTTAATATATTGAATTATGTGTATGTGTAGAAAAGAGGATTCCCCAGCTATATTAATTATCTTCCTTTATTGTCTGTTATTTGTATCAAGTATTTACTGTATTTTAGTTTTCATTGTTTCATTTTTCCATGTCTCAAAAGAATCATGGATATCATTGTAAATGCTCAGTAATACTTGAATTATGCTGAAGTTTTTATATTTAAACATAAAAGCACATTTCAAGTGTGGGGAAGATAAAAAGGTTTTAGACTTACTTACTCTATTTTACTGTAAGCTATAACACGATAAAATTTGAGGTTTATGTAATTACCACACAGTGCTAGGACATGGCAAAAAAAAGAGCTGATTATTGAAGATTTAAATGGGGTTGTTTAGCAGTATTTATTTGAATAGGTACTAATTTGTACTGTTCTAAGATGCTGCAGCTTTTCTTGTGATACCTTTTTAATTATTGGTGCATGGGAGTGTTTTTGCTGTGCAAAGCATGCTGATCAATTGGCCTGCAGTTTGAAAAGGACACTTAATGAAGTGAACGTTTGCAATTTGTACATGAAACCTTTGTAAATTGCTTCATCTGTACAGCTGTATTCTAAGGTAAGTACAGTGACATGGTAGGTGAAAACCCACTGGAATTACTGTCAGTGTAACACTTCTGTTTCATGGTATAATCATATTTTATGAGGATATGACAGTCACGGATCATAGACATGTATCTCAGAAGTTGATTTTACACTATACTTTTTATAGGAAAAAAAATGTGAAATACATGTTACAGGTACTGAATTTCTCACGCCCTCAAAACCGAGGAAAATTAGTTATTTGGTCAAAATGTGCAAGAAATGTGAGAACTTGCTGCTTAGCTAGACAGGGGATCTGAAAATTCTAACTGTCTGTACTTTCTGTACAGTACTTCTGTTGATGATGATATTGTAACTAGAATGAAGGTTTCCCATTGTTCACTTTTAAAATAAATTGCTAGTTCATCATATTTCATGAAATAATAATGTCAGATTGTTTTTTTTAATTTAACTAATGCATAGAGTCATAATATTATAAGTAAAAATCCTAAGTTTTTCCTGCATACTTGAAACTAGTGGGATGTTTGGTAAGTAAATTTAAGAGTTAACTTTTCTAAGCATGAAATTTAAATGAAAATTAATTTGTAGAACATACATAAATTGGTTCATTCTCAAGGCATCAATATAGCAGACCACTTAGCATCAGCTGTATAGGAAAAAGTGCTTCTAGTTTTACTGCTTCATCTAAGCTGCTGTTTCCTGGTTTATTGGTTTATATCCTGAATTACCAAAAGTTTTCATCAGCATTCTTTGGGCGATTTGGTTTTCTTATTTTAATTTCATATAGATAAAAAAATTACCACACCAAGTCCAAACCTTAGAAAACCTGTGTGCTGGTTTTGGGTGGGATAAAGTTAGTTGTTTTCAGAATAGCTGGTCTGGGACTGTGTTTTAGATTTGCCCTGGAAACAGTATTGATAACAGGGGTGTTTTTGTTACTGCCGAGCAATGCTTACGCAGGATCAAGGCCTTTCTGCTCCTCACAGAGAGTTGGGAGGGAACAAAGCTGGGACAGCTGACCCCGGCTGACCAAAGGGAGATCCCAGGCCTTCTGGCATCACACCTGGTACATAAAGCTGGAGGAAGAAGGAGTGAGGGGGTTTGGAATGGTGGCAGTTGTCTTCTGAAGTAGCAGTTCCATGTGATGGAGCCTGGCTTTCCTGGGAGATGGCTGAACACCTGCCTGCCTGTGGAAAGTGGTGAATGAATTCCTTGTTTTGTTTTGCTTGCATGTGCAGCTCTTGCTTTACCTGTTAAACTGTCTTTATCTCAAACCATGAGTTTTCTCACTTTTACCCTTCTCATCCTCTTCATTCCATCAGGAGAGAGTTGAGTGAGGGGCTGTGTGGGGCTGAGGTGACAGCTGGGGATAAACCGTGACAACCTGGTGTAACACTGCTAATTTTTTGAGATGTGATGTTAAATTATCTCCTGTGTGGAATCCTGTCTTCTGTTCTTGTAGCCATACCCTCTTGAGGTTCAGTTTAGTTTCCCATGATGCATAATTTTTTAAGCTTTTTGTGTTTAAGAAGAAGGCCAAGATTTCATCTGACATCTGTCTCTTGAAACCTTTTACAGAGATGGTTGTTTCTCTGCTAATAGATCACTGAAAACAAGGCTTTCTCTAGCTAAGACCCATAACATTTATATTTATTGTTTGTGTGTCTTTCCTGTTGTAATTTAGACTGCTGGTATTTTCTTCTTTTAGTTGAACAGTAAGTTTCATTCTCTGTGAATTAGAAGAATTCTCACATTCATGTGTGGCATGTAGTTTTAACTGCTGCTTTCTCCTAGCAGTCATGTTCTCTGGAAGAAATGTTTTTGCTCAGTGCTGGTACATCATGGAGATGAGGTGACTAGGCATATGTTGAGACTTGAAAAGAGCAGACACATGTATTACAATTCCCTGTAAAAAGCATTAAAAAGACAGTGCTAAAATGAAATTGAAAGTAAGCCCTCATTTTAAGTGATCAGATGTTTCATGTGGATCAGATGTAGAAATATTTCCCTTTGGGGTTTCTAGATTGATGCTTGTCTCATTTTGATGTTTATGTTCTTGTCCTTTTGAAATAAAAGCAAGAGAAGAGAATAAAGCTCTCTATTAATGTCCTAGGTGAAAATCTTATACATCAATAAATTTGTTGTGGTTTTTTTTCCTTTTTATAGGCTAATTGGTTGAAATTAGCTTCAAAACTGCTTATTTTGAGATCACAGGAAAAAAAGTGTGAAAACATAATTGGCCTTATTTTGAAAAAAATAAGTAACAGTTTATCAAGGTCTGATCATCTCAAATTTGTCTTAATTTATTACTGTAGTAATGGAGAAGCTTCATTATTGTAGTAATGAAGAAGTAATGGTGGGTTTTGGTTGAGGTATACTGTCAGTGTAATTCTAGCTCAAGGATAATAAAAGCATTGAAGTATTTTGTCTGGAACTGGTCTTTGCAGTTTCCTTTTAGCTGATAGTGCTGCCGCTTCATTTCTCTGATAGGCAGGCAGTCCTTGACTGTGTCATGTGTACCTTACTGATTTGTAGTGTTCTTGTAACAATATCGTGTTGTGCCAAGCCAGAATATATCCATGAAAACAAAACAAAACAAAAAAATCAGTTGTACTTGCAGTCTTTTTCATAAAGTTAAATTTTTTGTTTTGTTATTTTAGTCTAAACTACTGATTTTTAAAAAGGCTGAGTTCTGTTGGTCATATTGTTTAACCTCTTTCTAAATTGCTTACAGATTAAGAAGTGCTGCTTTAGCTTCCTGAGTAAACATTTGCTTATTTCTAAGGGATGTATTGTATCATGTACAAATCAGTCCTAGTCATAGGCCCATAATCCTGTGTGGCTTTAAATTATTCACTATACTTTAATTTTTTTTTTCCTTTATTCATTAGGTCTGGGTAGGCTGTATTATAGGTTATAATAGTCTATGAGAAATTACTGAACAGCTTATCCCACATCTTGCTCTTAACCATTAATAGTTTCTGAAGGCTCATGAACCTGGCTTAGGAGTGGATGGGACTGTATTACTTTCCCCCATTTAGCGTTTTTCCTGATAGCCTGTAAGAAGGATACAGTGCTTTACAGAGACTTTGACAAAAAAGTATAGACATGGAATGGTCTGCCCAAAGCAGGTCAGGTCTCTATGTCTGAGCTGCATTTGTGGCTCCTTGCAGGCATTTGCTACATGTGTTAAATACTCAATGACTATTTAGCTTTTTCCTCACTTTATGGAGACTGTGCTGATGGCAGTGCAGCAAAAATTCATTATATAGGATTAGAAATTGAATTCTTTGTATGTAATATGTAGATGGCAGAGCATTGTGTTTCATTCTCTTTCTCCTTTGTTCCTGCAGTGTAAACTGAGTTCTTGATTCTAATAATTAATACTTAGATGCCTTTCTTGGTCCTAGGTCTAGGTCCTCTTAGATGAGAAGCAACAGGTGGAGGTTGCAACATGGGAAATTTGTATTGGATAGTGGCTTGTGTAATCTCATCCTTGGAAAATTCAAAACTCTTATGGGCAAGGCACTGAGCAATGAGATCATGATAGTGCTTTGAGCAGAGGTTGGACCATATGATCTCCAGAGGCCCTTTCTGACAGAAGTTATTTGGTTATAAGTGATGGAGTGAGAGCAGTGTCCAGAATATCAGAAGAGTTAGCTCTTACCTATTAAAGCAGAGTTTTAAGTCACTAATGGAAGTGCTGCCTGGTCTCAAGGTGTTGGATGCTGGCTGTGATGCTGTTGTTATTCTCAGGTGGACACGAAGTTTCTGCCTTTAACTAGCAGCAAAACTGGCTGTACTCTTTATTCTGGTTATGTTGTTTCATAGCCATGTTGGCAGAGTTGCTCCCATTCCTAACAACACTTTTAGCTGCTCCCCTTTTCTCTCCCTCAGTGTCCATTTGTTAGCTGTATTGTCTTTCCAGAACTAGAAGATAATAGTATATATCAGTGCTTCTTTAAAGTAATTTTTTATTTTCTGTCCAAAGACAAATTTCTGTTGAGGCTCACTAAATTTCAGATTTGAAAGACAGTTTTCTGCACCTATTCATCCCCAACACTCTAGGAATAGTACAGGGCTGTTTTTTAAAAATAATCATCTTTAAGGGAGTAATTCATCATGTCCTTTGTATATCTCTAGCCTTTTGGTAGAGATATCAAAAGATATTTGAAAAGGAAAATGAATGTATACCAAAGTGTGGTGTGTGGAAATAGTAAAATTTGGATGCTAGCATGATGAAGTATGGAGATTTGTTGGAAAAGGTGTAATAATGTCCACGGAATTATGCATTTTAACTGACTTTTCTGTGGTTCTCCGTGTTTCATAGAGCATTTGAGATGCACAGAATGAGTGCAACAAGTGGAACAGATGTTCTGAATAGCAACGTTGTCTGCAGTTACCAGTATTTGAATTCTGATGTTGCTATAATCTAGGTTAGAGGCTGGTTACTTAATATTTGCTGATACTGTTTTCTTTTACTGTTTTCCTGTTGTAACTTCCCCTGCCTCCCTCCGCCCCCCCCCACCCCCCCGCCTTTCTTTCTTCTTTAAATGGTTTTTTCTCACCTGAGTCCTGTGTGTTTCTTAGTGCAGTTGCCTTCATACCTCTGGATCAATCTCCTCCTTCCATTTTCTTCCCTTCATTATAAACTTGTGTGGAGAGCTACACCTTATTTTCTAACTTTTTAAATCAGCAAGTCCCTTGCTGATTTAAAAGCTGAGGATATAGTACCCTACCCCCTAAGCTATTTGAATTTTTTCCTTGTTCTGTTAAAAGTAGTATTTTGTGTTGTACAGCATGTTTATCTTCATATTTTTTTTTCCTCATTAAGTTTGCAGTATTGTCTTGTGTTTGTAAAACTAAAGCTTTTGTTCCAGAATTACAGTCTGTGCTTTGGTGGATAGTTAGGTCTTTGCTATAATTTTGCTAATTAAAAAGTTACTTTAAATACAGCTAAAGTCTGTCATCTTTCTTTGAAAGTTCCTAACGGGGAATAGTTTATTACTTGTCTCCAAATATTTAAATCTGCTCTCATTATGCCACTATTGCTTCCTTAGTCTCCCACCCATATTTTTCTTCAACTTGATTCTGCTTGTCTCATCTCAAATTTCATTTTACATTTGTTTTTGGTGTGAATGTGCATTGGTAAGAAAGGTCAATACTTCCCCCTGTAAATCTCATTTTTACTTTTAAAACCCTTTTGTTGTACTTGCTTATCTTTACATCCTGTTACAATGTCTGTCATCTGTGTTCAGATGCTAGGATGATGTATCACAGGGTGTGGGTCTTTTTATTTTCTGGTTAAAATATTTATTTATTTATTGGCACAGTAACTTTAGAGTGCATGACAAGATGATTGGTACTGTATTTGCAGTGCATAACATTGTCATTGATGCCCATCATGTTCCCTTCAAAGGACTAAATGTGGCCATTTAGAACTTGAAACTGATCCTCTGAGCCTTCATGGGGGAAAGGCTGATGGTGAAACTGCAGGGTTCTTTCTCTGATATAAGGGCTCTTTCTAAGATATAATTAGATCACTTGGAGTGTTTCTTGTTGTCCTTTTTTTTTTTCCTTAACCTGCTTTTTAACACCAAGTCATACTTAATAGTGCAGAAAAATTCAGTCAAAGAAAAAAATTGCATCTCTTCTCCATGTGTTGGCATCCATCAGTCCATGTATTTCTGGGGGAGTTGTTTTGTTTCTCTTCTCAGTTTCGAATTGTGTCAGGTGAGATATTTATGGCATCTAGAAGAGGTTGAAACAGCTTGTTTTTCACTTGTTCAAAAAGTAGGTGTTTCATAGTAGGCACAAGTATATTCAGTACATAAACATGTTTTAAACAGTATATTCAGGATTGATTTCTTTAATCTTGATCAACATAGACTATGACTAAGGAGCCAAATTAGGACATTTAAATCATAAGACATTCATGGCTTTCATGAACCAGGCAGGACAAAAATCAGTAAAGTCATCTCACCTGAAATTTCTATGGAGTGAACAGACTGTCATTTGAAACTAAATTGCTGTTATCTCAGGAACGCGGGGGTTTTGGTGGGTGGGTTGTTTGGGTTTTTAACCTTAGAAAGCAAAGTGCTTGCCCTTTGCCATGTATTTGATTAAATGAACAGCTTCTAAAGGCATGCTTTAATCAGACCAATTGCATGCTATTCTCTGTGTACTCTCTAGATCAAGGTCTTTTGTGTCTGAACTATAATAGGGCAGCAGTCTGACTGATTATACGTTGCACAGAACTGTATATACATTATTCCTGTATAAAGATTGGACCAGCTCTTTGAGCATTGTGATTAGTTTATTTTATAAAGGTACTTAAATCTCACCACCAGTGGCAAAGCTGTTGAGACACAAAGGAATAATAAATACTGAGTTACTGATTTAATTCAGTTAGTAGGATCTTTACTAATTTGGGGCAGAGAGGATTAATTTGCAACACTAATGTGTAAACATTTCTTAAAAATAATTTGTAGTGGATTTCCTTGCTGTGAGGCAACCTGACATGTTGCTGCTGGAGGTACTCACATGTTCCCACCAACCACTTCTTTGTCTTAGCCAGACACTTTTTTTTTCTTTTTGCTTTGGAGAGTTAAATGAACATAACAACAAAGTATGTACAACTTTTCTTTTGACGCAGGGTCAAGGCAGGTGAATCCACCTGCAAGGAGAGTGGTAGAGCCAGCAAAAGATCATAGTGGAAGTACAAGGGCATCATCTGGAGCAAAGCAGGCAAGGGTGGAAAAGACTGTTTCTTCAGCAGCAAAGTGCTAAGTTGAATACTCAGATGTCTAATGGAATTTCAGCTTTCAGGAAACCCAGTAATGCTGGCAAGTTTTGTGTTTTTTTCCAGGTGCTTGATCACCTGATAATATAACCCAATTTTCCATTTGGTTTTGCAGAACTAGATCTTTATCACTCATTTCAGTGCTAAAGGCAAGATACGTAACAAAAAGGCTGGTACCTTGGCTTTTTATTTTTTCATTCCAAAATTATAACTTCAATTTTTCGTTGTTTCTGAAGCAAAATTAGGTCACAAGGAGTTTAAGAATGTACTTGGACTTGCCAGATGGGGAAAGTGAAGCGTATCCCAGTAAATGCCATCTAAGGCAAGTTGCTCTGCTGTAATTTTTATGTTAAAAACACAGTCCAGAGACTTTGGAGATAAATGATGGCATACATTTCTGAAAGACCCTGTACCTCATTGCTAAATGTCATTCAGAATCGGATTTTAAATTTATCTCCATCTTGCCTGATGATTAGGAAACCTTTCTTTACTGGTTGTCAAGCACTGAACTGGCTGCCCAGGGAAATGGTGGTGTCACCATCCCTAGGGGTATTTAATAGACATGTAAACATGACACCTGGGGACATGGTTTAGTGATGGGCTTGGCAGTGCTGAGTTAATGGTTGGACTCAATGATCTCACAGACTTTTTCCAGCCTAAAAGACTCTATGATTCATTACAGCAGCGACTGCAGGCATTTTTCTATATCAAGCAGACATCAGCTTAGATGCATGCTGGAGGTGAAGTCTGTACAATTGCAAATAAGTAATTCTTTTGGTTTTGCCATTTTTCAGCAAAATGTGACTAATTGCTTTAATTAGTTAGTATGTTCTACTTCAGTGAAAGTGCATTTGTTTCTTCAGTTGTCTGAGCACTGGCTCTCAATCACCTGGTCAGTGCTACTTTGAGCAGTAGGATGCAACGTTAAAGTCACATGTAACAGACTTATGGCAAAAAGCATTTAGTGTTGACTAAAGAGTAAGCTGAGAAATTTAAAAGTGTTACAGAAGGAGAATTCCTATTTCAACAAAGATACCATTATAATTTTTCAGGTCTTTTCATTAAAAACCAGGTTTCTAAATACATAATATGTAGCAAAATTTAAATTCCAGTTGAAATTGCACCTTTTTTCTTTTCCTTTTGCATGTGTTGTATGCCTTTAATAGTAACCCACTAGCAAATGTCTCTGTAAAAAAAAAAAAGAAGTCTGTCTCCATGCTGGTTCTTGCATTTTCTCAGTAGTTGTGTGCCATATGGTTTTACAGTAAAAGAAACTCTCAGAAGGCATGTAGGAGGACTAAAAGAGGAGGAACAAAATTTAATCTTATGAAAACTAGTAGACAATTAGCTTAATTGAATGCAAAAACTTTAACATGATATGGAGTTATACCCCAAGCACGAAATTTTAGCTATGCCATCACAGAGCATTAGAATATTTCCTTGGAGTAGTATTTTGTTAGAATCAATTGAAAAACAAAAGTTATCTGGAACCATTAAGTATTTTATTATTCTACATTTTATTATTCTACACTTAGTAGTTCATCACTTTCCTTGTTGCTTTAGTCCTTTCTTTAGGAAATTCATATATTTATAAAACTAATTTCCTTGAACTGTTATAAAACCTCCATATTTCCAAAGCACAGAAATTACATAGTTGTATTTATGATGAACTGTTGAATGTCACTATTCATGGTTATATCCAGGTGTGCTAAATCACCATCCTGAATCAACATTTGTATTTGTTATTATTTTGATATGCAACAATTTCAATGCAGTAATAGCTGTTAGTTTTTCTGGATCATCCAGGGGATTCTTTTCCCATTATTTGGCAGATGTGGATTTTTTCTGTTCTTGTATTCTAAAGTGAATCCCATTCAGTGTGATTTCCCATCCTGATTCAGAATTAATAGTAAGGAGACTAAGAAAATGTGCAGACCTTTAAGATTTCTTTCTTTCATTTCTGCAATTCTGATGCAACATCCCAGCCTAAGAAAGTTTCTGTCAGCATTGTCCTGAAAGTGTTGTCAGATGTGTCAGGAGATAAACATCAGAAACATGCTTGCACAAATATTAGGGAAGTTCATTTCCAGCAGCAGCAGTGCAAATTCACATCTGGAAGAAGTAAGTGATAAGCAAAGTTTATCTACAATAATATCAAGGCTGGAGAAGTTCATTCCTTACCTGTGTCAGTGCTGACATGGATAATTTAGTTGTCATTTCTGCAGTTGTTCTAGCAGCACAAGGGCTTTTAGGTACAACAATAAATCCTTCTTGGAATTGGTGCACAGGTCTGATATTTTATTCCTCACTACATTAAAAACAGTTAAAATTGGGACATTATTTTCTATTTCACTGGTAAGGGGGTTTATGAATCTGAAAACTCCAGAGAATTTCCTTGTCTAAAACCGGTTTCAAGTTATGAATTTTCTTCACTAAAGAAGAAAATTAATGTCAAGATTTAAGATATAATCTTGATTAGTATATGATTTCTGCATATGTGGGCTATATGTAAGAAAGTAATCTCTCCAGCTACTATTGCAGGTACTTCACTTTAATATCATTTATTTCAATAGACAAATAAGATCTATTCAATCCTAAAGCATAAATCCTATGTCTCTCTTTCTGGAGAGATAGGAGGCATGTTGCTGACTATGGAGTGTATTGTGAACAGAATTCAGCATGGTGTGGACATTCCCATGTAAACCATAGGACACTGTATTGAAAATACACAGATCTGGAAAAGGAGAAGTCAATTTTCATTACTTGGAGAAAAGCACCATTTGGACTTAAATGGCAACAGTTGAAGAAAATCTATTTCTTAGTAGGATTTCTTATCTGGATGCTATTATAAGGAAATAAATTTCATGTGCTTTCCAACAAGACTATGGAGATCTGTAGTGCCCCTTGCAGCAATATCAAGGCACCAAGACTTTTGAATCCTGTTGCAGTCAACAAATTTCTTTGCTATGCTGAGAAGGCTGCTGCTGTCCTTTGCATTCAGAGAATTACGAGGGTTTGCTTTGTAGAGTTCAAATTAAGGAAGAACTTAAAGAGACTAACAGTGAATAAATTTAAGAATGAATAAAGGGTAAGGATAGATTCCCATAGGATTCCCATTAATTCCTAGGCTCCCTCCTAGTGATCAGCTTTCCCTCTACATTGACAGTTACCCTTTTATGTTTTGTTTTGTATTGTTTCTCTCAAGAATTTCAGAATACAGCACTTAATAAAGCAGGTAATTTTACATACACATTCCCAAAAATCAACTAATTTTGCCCTATAGTTCTAGCTGCTGCTTTGCTTTAGTGTATTCTGTGAAGACTTTCAGAAAAGTGAAGAATTACAGAAAAGGAACATGTATTTGGTACAAAGATTTATCAATCAAACTTAGCTCTAAAAACTTAATCTCTCTGAACAATTGAAAAGGGAGATGTTAGGTTCCTGGATGGAATCCTAGACTGGGTTTTTCTTAGGAGTTTTCATTTTAGGGTTAGCTGGCTGATGGGCCAAAGTCAAGATTTCAGAGAAGTCAGGGCTGCTTTCTGTTACATTTGTGAGAAATGCAGACAGAATAAATAAGACTTCTGAAAAGAGCTACAAAATTAACTGTAAACATGCCATTTTTCCTACATCTTAATTTTTCTATAGTGTATTATTTTGTTGGTAATAAAGTATGAAATATTTCTTCCCAATATTTATGATTCAAGACTTAATATACTGAACAGTAAGAGTTGCTGTAGTCACTGTAACTTTACATTATTTGGATTTTGGTTAGTATGTTTTGAATTTGAGTATTTGATCTTAGTGGATGACATTATCCTCTATTTTGTACCTTTCAGCTCCACACAGCATTTACTGAAATTTCAGAATAGCACCGGCTTTTCAGGATCTATTATTCAAACATCATGCTAGAAAGGCATCTAGAAACACAATGATTCGTCTAATGATGATTTGTGATACTTTTTGTAAAGCAAAGTTATTGAGATGGCAGCTGGGTTTACTTAAATGGATTTAAATGTTCAGGATTGCCCTGAATTGTATTGATTAAGCATTTGTTTAACCAATAGACGGTGTTACCTGAGATATTATCAACTGAAAAATGCAGATAGTCTGTGTTTGATCATCATAGTAACATAAAGTACCTATTCTTCAGATTGATCACCATGAATACATTATTGCTCTAACTTAGTGGGGGCTTGATTTTTAATTTGTTTGGGGTTTTACATTTGGTCTTCTTTGTTTTCAAATAGGGAGAAAATTTTAAGCAAGAACCCTAGATTCCTGTTAATAAAAGCAAAGCAGAAGAAAAAGAGAAAAAGAAACAAAACAATGAAAAGTTTTCACACAGAAATTACAAAGAAAATGTTATGTGGAGTAGCTCATCATCCACTTCTAGATGACCATGATGGATCAGAGAGTGAAGAGGATGACTTGGGAGAAGAAAACAAGAAATCAATGTGTACATTCAGCAAAGGCCCAGAGGATGCAGTAACAGTTTGTGAAGAGCAGCCTAAAAGTAGTGATGAAAGCCTAAAAGAAGCTGCAGGGGTTTCAAGAGAAAGTTTTCTGGTTGCTGTGCCTGAGGTTGCAGTGATGTCAAATACTGCATGGAAAAATGAATTGCCTGTGGAAGGTGACAGTTTGCCTTTAAGAGATGTAAAACCTTTTTGTACTGAAAACCTAACCAAAAATGCATTAGATGACAAGGAAGCAAAGCAAAGGCACAAAGACAACCTCTGCAGTTTCCTAACAATAAGCAATGATAAAAATTCCGTCCAGGAAACAGAAGGCATTTCTGAAGACTATGATATGTCATTGTTAAGCACAGAAAACAAACTGGGATCATGCCAAATTACATGTGAACCTGACTTGGAAGCCAAGGGGGTAAGTTTAAACAGCGAAGAAAAAGAAATCTCTCAGAATTGCAGTTCAAATATACTTAATAATGTGCCTGATAACACAGAAGGCAAATGTCCATTAAAAGCAGAAGAAACTACCTCCAGTGCCTGGGCTTTTTTTTCAATTAATTTATCTACTGAGGAGTTGCAGATGGACTTCAATACTCAAGTTTCTCTCTCTCCTTGCTCTGAGGATAAATGTGTAAGTGGACAAAAATCTCAAAAAGTGAGGAAACCTGAACAGACTCACATGAACAGTTCAGCAGAGTTAAACTGCTATCAGTCAAATGAGGGATTGGTAAAGGAAAACCATCATGAAACAGAAATTGAGGAAGCTGGCAATGTAATAAGCAATGGTCTGTCTGCATCTCCAACTGGTGAAGTGCACTTTGATTCCCCAGTGGAAGCCAAGGCTGCCTTCGTGCAGGGTTCAAGTGAAATAAATGTGCCAATAAATGATGCTACACCAATTACACTGAAGAGGAAGAGATACAGGAGAATTGTCAACTTAGCTCCAAAGTTTAACCTACCAAGACAGATCTTTGCTCATACAGAGGAAGGGGAGGACATCCCGGTAGGAGAAGATATTCCTCAAAACAATGTTTTAGAAGTGAGGCAAAAATACTTTCTAAGCAAGAGCTGTGGAGAAACACATGAACAGGACCATGCATTGCAGGAATATTCCTCACCCACTCCGGATGCAGATGCTCTGTTACACAATATTTCTTACATTCATTCAGGACCATGTTCTCCTATACCAAAATATGCCTGCAGGGTTTGTGTAGATTCCAAAACAAAGGAGGAACAAGCTACAACTCTTCAGCCACAACAGGTAGTTAATAAAAAAGAGGACGAGAGTGAACATGTTTCTTCAGAGGTTACAAATGGCCAACCAGATAATTTGTCTTCTGTTAAAGTTGTTTCTGAGTATCTAGAAGATTGTACTACAATAGCAAGCTGCAGTGAAAATGCAAATGGAGCAGATGACTCTGAGTCAGCAAAGGCATCACAGCTTGAAGATTATCAAGATGCAGATGTGAAATGCAGTTTTCTGGGACTTCCTTTATCATTAGGATTTGCTTTTCAACTTGTGCAGCTCTTTGGTTCTCCAGGTCTTCCACTGGGTATAATGCTTTTCTTACTACTTCTATGTAAAACAAAAAAAACCCAAAATCAGCTCAAAACCACAAACAAAAAACAAAGCACTCCCTTCAAACCAAAAAACAAATGAAAAGACTATGGTTAGAAACTAATTTTTATTGCAGTTTTTAGTTAAATATTTATGCTGTTAAAAGAAATCACTGCTATTTTGGTGACAGTTTTTAGTTTGAACCTAAAATCCTTAGTCTCTGTCAAAGGAGCTTTTGGTTTGGCCTTGTGTTTGCAGTCTTTTTAGTAACAAAAATTGACTAACTTTAAATCCAAACATGAGATGCTTGCTGAATTTTTAATATATCCTAGTAAGACTTTTCTGTATTGATTACAGAACTAAATGATGTTTGAATACATCCTACTGAGTAAGACTATGCTGTGATGATTATGGAACTAAATGAAAATGTGGTACAAAATGTGTGCACTTATATAAAGGCTGCATGTTTGGTTTTATATTCCAGATAGTGACATTCTTTTTTTATTTGAGTAGAATTTTCATATGCTCTTGCGTGGCTTAGATGCTGTTGAAAAACTTTCCCAAAATCTAATTTGGTTTGAAATTCAATATCAGGCTTTCAAGATGTCTTCTGAAAGTGAATGTCTTCTATTTAAGTGTGCCTTATTAATAAGTGTCCTGGTGTTGTGTACTTGCCTTCCAGAGCTCCAGATATCTTATTTTTGTACTTTCAGCTTAATACTTTTAACTTAGCAGGTAAAAGACGAGCAATCTTCAAAGGAAGTGAGTGTTCCAGCTACCATTTCCCAGTATACTGCAGGCTAATGTAATCCCACAGAGCTGTAACCAGTGAAAACACCAGAGTTTTGTTTGGAAGTCACCCTAGAACACCTGCTGAAAGAGACATATTCCCTGTGCATAATGTTTTTCAGCTTCTTCAGTCCAAATTTAGTGGAGAAACTGTAACTTTCATTTAGCAAACAAATTGGATTTAAAAACACAGGGCAGCTTTTCAGTATACCTTTACATTTGTTTGTTTCAGTAGAATTTAAAGTTAAGCATGAATTTTCATATGAAAATTTTAATCTGACAGCTGAGGAGTAGCTTATGTCATTTTATCTGTTCAAACTGACCTCAGTTTGATTCTTTGTTGTTTTTTTAAAAGTCCATGGCAATGCCATCTGCCAGAACAGTGATGGAAATCATAGGAAGCATTACTTGGCTTTAGGTCCCTAAAGGGGGACCTAAAGGACTGCTTTACCTAAATCTGACACCACACACCAAAGAATTTGCCATATAGAGCTGAAATTAGGCAAAGAAGTACTGTTGATGTCCTCAACTGTTGCATATAAAACATTTTTCTTCTCCAAACTTGATGAATCTTCGTGTTTGTGATCTTAAATTTTATAAT
Organism: Calcarius lapponicus; assembly: GCA_039654755.1. Taxonomy (NCBI): domain Eukaryota; kingdom Metazoa; phylum Chordata; class Aves; order Passeriformes; family Fringillidae; genus Calcarius; species Calcarius lapponicus. The sequence continues at coordinate 48,646,017 of CM077462.1, read as the reverse complement.
GTTAGAGGAAGTTGGCCATGACTTGAAATCAAGCATCTTCCAAGAAAGAAAAAGAATAACCAGGCATTCAGAAACACTCAGTAGCTTAGTAAACCAAATGTTCTTCTCCTCTGAGTCAGTAACAGGTGACATTCTCTGGAATTTAGGTGAGTTTCCTTTGGAAATAACCTTCAAGAAATATAAATCCACCCCGATATCTCTCTGAAGCTCTGCCAGCTTGTGATTGCTGACTGCTGGGGTTTTCCCACCAGAATTGTGCCTGGTTAGCCACGTTCTCCTTTGTTATTTTTATCCTACAATTCCAAAAATTATCCTGTTTTTGTTTTTTTTTTTTTTTTTTGGTGGCATACAGCACATTGACAGGCAACTATTGATGCACACATTTGAGTGGTATTATTTTATAACACTTGGAATTGCAATCTTTATTGAAATTATTTTGGAAGGAAAGTTTTTGGTAAATAAATGTCTTCAGTCATTTATAAATGGAAGATTTAATTGCATGTCTTGCTTGTATGATTCTTATATAAGTGTAGAATATATTTCAGACAGTTTTCCTATAAAGAACCTCTTTTCAGCTTCTTAAACAGTGTTAGAGTTAAAACATTTTAGGAAGCAGCTTCTCTACTGATAGTTCACAAATTCTAGTAATCAAGCATTTTAAATTTTAATGGTTGTTATTTAAGTTCTATTTCTTTAAATTTATTGGCTGAAAACTTTTTTTTTCTTGTGTGTGCCTATTTTTAGGGGAGTATGTGGGGGAAATGAAAGTATGGTAGGAAAGTCTTTGTGTAAATAAAGAAACGAAACCCAAATCTCCTTCCCTCTCTTTCCCCTCATGTGCACTGGCCTTAGATTCCAGAAATTCTATGTTCTGATTTTGCTGCTGGCTCATTTAAATATCTGTTTTTTTTTTAAAAAAATATATATAAATAACATGTGCAAAAATCTTAATTCAGTGATATATTTTGGCTGTGGAGAGATCTGAACACTCAACTGCAAAAAATATTTTCTTCTGCAGAATCCTTGTTGCCAGATGATTATATAGTTCCCCTTGACTGGAAAGTTTCAAAGATGATCTATTTACTGTGGAAGACCTCTGTGGAGGTATGAATTTTAGGGGATTTTGGAAGGCTTTCCAATATTTCAGATGCAAAGGGGAATTCTTCAGTTCTTTGTTAGTAAATTTGCTTTAATATCCACAATGAGGAGACAGATGGTTTTTGTCCTCCTCTGAGTATTTCTAAAGCCAGCTCATTGGCATGGTAGGATTCAGGTTTTAAAAGATCAACTTCAGAAGCGTGTGCAACTACTAGTTAAAAAAGGGTGAAAAACCTTTGATATCTGTGTCTTGACCTAACCTATGTTCATTAAGTACAAGCTACCATCATTCAGATGTTTTTTGTCTTATAGTTTTCTCTCATCATCTGAGCAGATCTCATCCTCCATCACCTCTGCTAGAGCTGCAGCTGTGTGACTGTGGGCAAATTAATTCTCTTTGTCTATCTGGAAAGTGTTAACTTATAAATTACTTTTTTTCCTTGTCCAGTAGTGGAAATCAGGAAAATCCTGATTACAACAAACTAGTTATTATAAAATAGAGCATGGACTTTGTTCTTGCCCAAAATAACATCTCTTATCACATCCTTTCTTTTTGCTGGACTAATGTTATCTATTTTAGGAAAAACAGAAACCAAACGGATTGCAGAATGAAGATGGCTTGACTGGTAAGTCTATTCTGTCATACAAAAACTGTATAAAAATCTTCTTATCAAAGGGTTTTTGTTACCAATTAGTGATAACACTCCTCTTTGTGCAGAAGCACAATGATGTGATAAATGAATTTATGCTGCCTGTGATCATGTCCATGGTCCACAGAGCTATGGTTGCTGTCATAACTTCATTTTTCCTCATCTAAGTGCTAAAATTGCCTTATAAAGTTTCCTACACTGAAATATTCCAGTAATTAGCTCAAGTTTATCCATTCTAGATCAAAGTGGTGTTTAGCATCATATAGTCTTTCTTGAGACTTTACTTCCCTGAAAGGTTGAGTATCTTCAAGTTAATTAAACTTCATTATCACTAAACGTTGGCAGCATAATAATAGAACCATGGAATTATTTAGGTTGGAAAAGACCTATGAGATCATTGACCCAACCATTAACCCAGCACTGCCCAAGTCTGTCCCTCAGTGCCACATCTACCCGCTTTTTCTACACTTTGAGAAATGATGATTTCCTTACTTCCTGGTCACCCTGTTCCAATGCCCAGCCACTCTTTCAGTGAAGAAATTTTTCCTAATATCCAATCTAAACCTCCCCAGTGCAACTTGAGACCATTTCCTCTTGTCCTGGCATTTGTTATCTGGGAAAAGAAACCAACCTCCACCTGGCTACACCCTTCTTTCAGGCAGATGTAGGGAGCAATGAGGTCCCCCCTAAGTCTTCTTTTCTCCAAGCTAAACAACACCCCCAGCTCCCTCAGCTGCTCCTCATCAGACTTGTGCTCTAGATCCTTCCCTATCTCCACTGCCTTTCTCTGGACATGCTCCACCACCCCAGAGTCTTTTGATAGTGAGGGGTCCAAAACTGAACCCAGAACTTGAGGTGTGGCCTCACCAGTGCCGACTACAGGGGGACAATCACTGCCCTGGTCCTGCTGGCCACACCAGTGCTGATACAGGCCAGGATGCCACTGGCCTTCTTGGCCACCTGGGCACAGCTGGCTCTTGTTCAGCTGCTGTCGAACAGCACCTGGAGTCACACACCTGGGCAGTAAGAGATACCAGGGTTCATGTGAAGCTCTGGACTTCTGCATGCATTAATTCCTGCAGTGTGGAAGTTATGAGATAAAGTTGCTCATTGTCTTTTTCTGTGATTTCCATATTAAGGCACTACAATTTCACAGGTTCTCTAACAGGTTTAAAAATACACAACAGTAGTTCCCTGAAAGCTGGTAGAATTTGCTGTCTAAAATAGGAGAGAAGTGTCTCTATTTTAGAAGAAAGGCTGCTTTTGGAGAGGCAGTGTGAGAGTGGGGATAGACACACACATGCATGGGTGTTGTCTCTCACTCCCCACCCCCTATGAGAGACAAACCAGAAAGATTTCATTTATTTTATAAGGCATTTAGGAGGCAAGAATCATGAGGATTCTGGTAAAATAAAAGCTTGTTCTAGAAATACTCTATCCTGACACAACAGAAATGACAGAATATATAAGGTAATTTCAGGTGGTTTTGGCTGCAGTTTGTAATTTATTTATTTTTAGATGATACTATTGATCTTGAAGATCTAAATAAAAATCCCCAAGAGAATAAAGACTCTTCTGAAACACTATCAGACATGGAGCTGTGTCAAGATGTGATAGAGGAGAACATCATAGCCTGCACTGGCTGCCTGGATGCTGCATTTCATCAGTCATGAGTGACTGTCTTAAATTCTGCATGAACAAACAGGTAATCAGTCACTGTGTGAATATTTTACTCTTTTATTATATTTAACCAAATATCTTTTTATTATATTTGACCAAACATCTAAAGAATATTGTTTGTTATAATTTTTAAGGTGCATTTAGTATTCAATTTACTTGGGTTTTAACTAAGTTAGGATTGAGGGTTGTTCAGATTTTGTTTCTTTCAAGCCTGGATGGGGAAAAGAGAAGGCATTATTTTGTTATTAAAGCCATATGATTTTTATTTTTTCCTCTGAAATCCAAAACATGTGTGGTGAAGTGAAAGCAGCAGGGTAGAATGCCTAAGAGGTGGAATTTATTCCCATTTTGGTTGCTGTGGCAATCTGTTGTGAGTCATCACAGTCCTACTTTCCTTGTCTTTTCAGCATGGAGAGTAATGCTGGCTCCATTAAGTGTCTTATTATGAAAAGAACTCTATGAATAATAAAACAGTATTTCACCTAATTATGAAGAAGTGGCAGTTCTGCTTTTCAGTGGAGAAACAGTAGCAAGAGGTCACAGTAAGACTTGGTATATTGAAGTGTTAAATTTTCATTAATGTTTTCATTTGGTGTGACAAAGTGTGCTATCATGTTCTTGCTTGTCTCGTGAATTTTTGAACCCTTTGGTAACTTGGCAATGTTTCTTTGGTTTGTTTATGAGAGATATTCTGGGAAGATTGAGATAAAAAGGAAGGATTATGGGTTCCAGCGAGAAAATGCTAGCTTAACTTCTCTATCATTTGCCGTCAGTTGTTCTTTCCAAAATGGAAAATGGATTAATCTGTCGTTTTTAAACAAATAAACTGAGGTACATGGGAATAGAATAACCTGCACCATGAGCAAACTGAGCCATTAAAAGATTCCATATCCTGAGGCTTAAATTGTTCCCATCTAGACATCTCAGGACTGCTGGAATATCATCCACATGGGGTGTGGTCAGGGGGTTTTTGTCAGCTGGTGCCCTGTGCCTGACCCGACCATGCCTACAGCTGATGGCTGGAACAGGAGTCAAGGAGGTGGGTGTGCACTGTGTTGGAGCTGTTATAAACACAGAAGTTTTCACAGTGGATGTTCATGTCACAGGAGAAGAGTTGAACAGTTTGGGTTGGAATTGAAACCTCTTGGATGGGGTTTGATTTGATTATATGTCATTGATGACAAAAATGACATTGCAGGCTGATTAGCTGGTACCAGCTACCAGTGTAGGAAGATGAGGGAGATTTCTGTGAACCACGTGGCCCAGAGAGAACCGGGCTCACAGGGTGCTCTCAGCACAGATAATTAATAATACCAAGAACATCTGGTAGCAGTATTTTCCTCTTAAATAATCAGATGCTACAATATTGGGTGAACAAATAAAAATATTTTCACAAAATACTTAGGCCTACGCCTGCTAACAATTTTTAGAAGATACCTATTTATAATATTACAATACAAACACTCTAGAAGCAGGATTTTGGCTTACAGTCCTGACTGTCTGTCTGTATGGGTTCGTGTCCTAAGCTATTATCCAGAAATGTCCAGGTTATTGATTAAATATTTATATGCTAAAGAAACAGATGTGAAGAGCTATGTTCACTTCCTGGGAGAAAATGGTGAAATATGAACTTTCTTCCTTTTGTGCTTCAAGAAAGGAAAGACACATGCTAGCAGATTATCCTGCCTTATTGTCTGGATCTTTATCTGGTTGCTGAATCTAACAAACTGGTTTTTTCCCCATCAGATTTACTCCCTTTTTCTGTTCGCTCTGCTACTCCCAAAATTTTTTCAGTCTTCCTCTCCTGCTTGTCATGAGCACAGCAGAAATGACCCAGAGCCCTGGGTGTTTGTCACCCAGCCACTGTGTGCTGCCAGGAAACCCCAGTTTGTTATGCTGTCTTACAGTCTAACATTCTACTGTGTCAGCTTGTATTAGTTCTCTGGAATATAGAATGAGAGCAATGCAGACTTTGCCACAGAAGAAGACTCCCCATCAGTGTTTGGTTTATAAAAAGGCCTTGCACTGTCTCTGCAGGGCTTGGCCATTGAGATCTATGCTGGAATGGAGAGATACATCTGGAGTTTTATGTTGGGGGTTTTTGTTTTGCTTTGTTTTAGTTCAGCATCTGAGATGAGTTAGGGGAAGTCCTGAAAGCTGTTGGAGGGAGAGGATGAGACACCAGAGGTCAGATGGGTTTAGGCAGCTCTGGAGTTGGGATCTGCCATCTCGGAGCAGGCTGATGCAATGGGTAACTGCTGCCCAAAGTGTGAAGTGCCCTTCCTCCCAGCCCTGCTCCAGATAGCAGCTCCAGAACTTGCTGGCTGACACGAAGGCTATCATTAATTCACTAACCCCCACAGCAAACAAATCAATACTTTCCTGCTGGACTGAGGCATTTAGATAAGCTGCTGTAAGGTCCAGCTCAGTGCCAAGGCTGGGGCAAGGGAGCAGATGAGGTCGTGCTGCTGCAGATATGAGGAGGGGACATGCAGGGTGTCCTGTCTGGGCAGCAGTCAGCTCTGATATCAGGGGCCATGTATTCTGCAACCAAACCTTCAGGTGGAGGACTCTTTAAGCTTTTACAAAAGTAGGATGTTAAAAGAATTACAACCAAGAAAAATATGTGGAAAGGATGTCTTAGCATTTTCAGTCAGCTCACGCTCACTGTTAGGCACAGGATATGGGATAACACAGACCCCATGTGAGTATTCCAGTGCTTCCACAATGTCTGCATGCAAGCATCGTAAAAGACAGGTGAGTTTTCCTGATCAATGGTGCCTTGGGCTTTGAAGGATAAGGTTGTCTTGCCTCACCACAAAATTATTCCCCTCTGGTCCCTGATTAAAGCAGACTTGCCAAGAGTGATGTCCCAGAGTGGTTGTGAAATTGCTCAAGTGAACAACTGTAAATGTTGAAATGGATTTCATTCCTTCAAGTGTCAGGGGGGGGAATAAAAAACTAGGAAAATTGAGACATTCCTAACAAAAAGATTTTAAAATCATAGGAAATCAAGGGAGAGCTAATATGATCATTTTGGTCCCTTTAGATTGGAAAGCAAACTGAGCATTACTGGCCAAGTGCAACTTAATCTGCTAGCCAGATGAACATGCTTCTGTATTCATGTTGTGTAAGGATGTTTGTATTCCAATGGGAGGGTGAACAGTGTTCCTCTGTGAAAACACAGGGTTAATCTCAAGCTTTTGTGAGAGCTCCTTATTGCAGCATTGGCAGCACATCAGTATTTGTTCTGGAGATTAGGCAAGAGTTCCCAGTTTGAGAAATGTTGAGATCAGTGAAAACAGCCTTATTTTGGTGCCTGGAAGTTCTCCTTAGACCAGGACTCAGAGATGCCAGTGCAATACAAATGTGGCTGTTCAAGCATTTATCTGCAGGACTACTGCAAGGCAGAAGCTGACATGTTTCTCTTTGAAGTACGGCAGTCAGTAACTCCCTGCAGGAATACTTCTTCCACAAGAGCCCTGAAGGGTGTGGTTTTGGTGGGACAAATCTCTTGATACCCCGTGTTATCCTCCTGTCCCTGGCTGTGCTGTTCCAAGCACTTCCCTTTCATGGCTGTGATGCTTCTGAGTGAGGCAGTTCACCTCTAACATCTAATGCATGAAGACGTCCAAAATGTTTTTGGTTTGAAACAAATTGCCCTAGAGCCCGTGAGATCAGCAGGACATAGGCAAAAAAGCAGGAGTGTATAGCTGGGACAGGCAGGACTATTTTTTGGCTAAAATAAAACAAATTAATCTGAAGGATACAAAGCAGACTAAAGCAGTCTTCCAGTATTGCCACAGAAAATATCATCCCATGGTGAAACCTCTTCCACTTGCTACTTTGATACACAGATAATAGTGAAAAAACATACCTGTCCTTTGACATTTAACCACTAATATTAAACAGAATGAAGCATGAAAAAGTGCACAGAATTATGACCAGAAAACCTTTCCCGCCTTTTACAGTGCTTACCAGGAAAACCTGGCTCAAAAAATCATTCAAACATAGAGTCTAATTACCTGGGGGAATAAGTGCTGCCCACAGCTGTGGTTTTGGAGCTCTCAAGAAAGAGCAACAATTGGGTTGTGCGAGTGCCTCACACTAACTCTATAACATGAAAGCCTGTGAGGTCCTGAGTGCATGTAACAGGGAAAACAATGCACATTGTAATAAAAAAATTGAGATGTAGCTGTACTATGGTGGTAGCTGTTCATTATATAGTGTTTGTGATGTGTAGAGAAAAAAAAATACACTCTGTTACTCTTCTTCTTATTTTTCAGCTTTGAAGTGGTAAGGTCCTTATTGCCTCTGGTTTTGACATCCAAGTTCTTATCTTCTTCCTTTTCCACTCTCCTTGCATTCTTTTATTTTTCCTTTGCTTTCCATTGTCTGCTTCCTCTCCATACTTTTTTTAAAAGCTAAAAAGAAACCAACAGCTGAGTATTAGAAACTTTAAAAAACATTGGACAGACTCTTCTCAGTCTGAGGCCTGGGTTATCTGTTAAGTCTTTTTACTGCCTGTGCTGTTGTGGAACTTCAGCAGACCCTCTTATTTTTTTTTTATTTCAGAAACTTCTCGCTTTAATTCCACCATGGAAGGACTTCAGTTGGCCACCGAGGATTTTAAATGCGAGGGATAACCTGGAAGAGAAAAACCACTCTAGATTTTTGGTATACATCTTTGGCCACCTCCTCCCAACACTGCCCCCCAGTATCAACCTCTCTGACCACGTAATAATGATCAAAATTGAGATAACTTTGAAGTTATACTGAAGCCATATGGGATTTACATTTTGTCAGTTCATCCTCAAGTGTGGTATGAAGAGATTGAGAGTGGAGACCAGAGGCATCTGTCACAATGGGGTGTGAGCTTCAGGCTGTGGTATTTCATTCACTCGTATCAGGATCCCAGATACTGGCACAGAAGCAGGAAGTGATGCTCACCTGCAAGGAATGGTGCTTGTTATGTGTCTTAGCTGCCTCCTTCTGCTTTCACCCTCAGTCATAATTGCACCCAGTGCCTTTACAACCTCAGATGCTAAACATCTTCATCTGTCATTCACTCAAACAGGGGTGCACAACTTCCAGTCTTTTCTCCTGAGACCAGGCTTCATGCTTCCCCTCAGCTAGACTCATTTGGGAATTTGGGACTATAGAAACGAGAATATTTCACTATGGAACTGATTCAAACATGCTGAAGGAAGGGTGTGTATGGTTTGTGGTAGACTGAGAAGATGTATAACTACCACTGGTAACTAATGATTTGATGTTTCTGTTAGTGGTGTTGGAAATATTTATGTATATAGAGATAAATCATAATTAATTATAAAGAGCAACCTCTGTCAAATATGAGGCATGCATAAGGCTGGACACTTCCTTGTAGGGAGAGGGAGTGACAGCTGTCACCTCCTCATTTAATACCAAAAGTGTGAGAAAAGATTAAGGACAAGCAGGAAACTTGGTTGTGTCTACTTGTCAGAAATAATATTTCCCACTTGTGCAGCTTGCAGATCCAGAATATTTCTCCATTTATTCTTTGATCTCCTCTTCCTCACCTTTCCCTGCATTTCTTTATACATCAGCTGAAGAGCCAGGACTTGACTGAACTCAGGCTGAAGCTCCACCATGGTCAAATTTGCCAATGTGTCTCCACTTTCTACTTAAATACTGCATCTACATGAAAGCAGTTAACAATGTATGTATTTCTAAATTAATGTGGTACCACTAGCAAAATTTTCTGGCTGCAGTGTCTGAATGCATCTCCCATGGGCATGTATGTGTCTTCCCTCGCTGGAAATGCCCTGCTCTCCTACCAGCAGAACATTATATGAAATGTAAAAGGGAGGAGGAAGGGAGTTCATACTCCCCATAACCACAGCTTCAGACTTCTGTGTTGTACTAGTGGCAGCAGACAAGTTAGTTTGATTTCAGGAAAATGTCACTCAAGGATTTACACTGTCTTCCTACTTCTATTTATTGAGTGAGAAATCTGAATGCCTCTATTTTCTGTTACTGAATCCTGGCCTTCCAGAATGCTTGAAATAAAAATAGTTTTCAAAATCTCACAGTACTCTTGTATGGGCAAGTCATATTTCATCTCTTAGTAGAATGTTGCCAGTTTAAGTTTACTTTAATCCCCTATGAATTTCAAATTTTCTGTCTCTTCTTTCCTGTCACATTTTCCCCACTTGCTTCAGTTAGCATTGGTGTGCCATGTCCCTGGGGAGCTAAGCTTCCTCCCTGTGTGTGAACACTCTCTTTAGCACTATTTGGAACCTCAGAACCTAAAGCTCCAGCATTGAGGTTTGGTGGTGGTGTGAGCTTGGGGCATACCTGGAGCTGGCTCCTAACCAAGCTGGTCATGATGCTGTGTGTAGCTGAGAAGGGAGCTATTTGTGGTTTTATTGCAAACTGTAATTTCTTTGGCTTCTTTGGTGAGCAAGTTAATGGAAACCAAGTTTTCTTTAGAGGAGAGAAATCTTTAAAACTTCCTTTACTTTCTCATACGATAATATGTTTGAAAAAGGAAATAATTAGGGCAGTGTAGCAAGCGTGATGCACGGGATCATTTGTTCAGCGCTGGGCAGCTCTTTAGCTCCATTCCCTTGGCATCCTTGTTGCTCCTGCGGTTGAAGAGGACTCCGGGAGCTCGTTGCTAGGAAAGGGACGGGCGGCGAAGAAGCGTCCGCGCATACCCGGCGTCCTGTAACCAGCCCCACTTCTCTTTGGGGCTCGGATGATTCCTTCCCTTTCGGCCCTGCCCTGTAGTTCGCAATACAGAGAGGCAGCACCTGGGACCGGAGCCCTGTCAGCGCTGCCTTGTGTTTTCCTGCCTTTGAGAATTTGGGGAATAACACTAACTTTAAATAACTGGAGATGGTATCTCGGGCCAAAGTTCCGAGTCTGCAGCGAGTGCCGTAGCTGAGCGCTTTGGCTGTGCGGCCGCACACGCCCGTCCTTGCCCGAGCCTCCGCTCCCGGCAGCTTTCGGTTTCGCGGGACAAAGTCCGGGCCGCCGGGACATGGAGGGACGCGGGATCCCGCCCGGCCCCGCCCGCGGGGGCCGAGGGCGGCGGGGCCGGGGTCGCGGCGGGGCCCGGGGCCGGGGCCGGGCTGCGGAGGGGCTGCCCCGGGCCCCCGATCCCGCTCCGGCGCCCCGGCCCGGCGGGCCCGGCCCCGCGGAGGAGCGGCTGCTGCGGGCCCTGGGGGCGCTGAGCCTGCGGCCCCCGCGGCACGGAGGGAGGCTGGTGCTGCTGCGGGGGCTGCCGGGCGCCGGCAAGAGCACCCTGGCCAGGTAAGCGGGACCCGCTCCCGGCCCGGGAACAGCGGGCAGCGCTCCGGGAGCGGCTGTGCCCGCCCGGCACTCGCGGCAGACCCGGGGGGCACGGCTGGGCCGGGGGCAGGGCAGCCCCGAGGGAGCCCCGGCTGATCGCAGCCGCCCGGAGCCCCCCGGCTCCAGGCCCGCTCCAGGCTGCCCCGGCACCTGCGGCCGTGTCTGGGCGTCCTGCCCGTGGGACTGTGCGAGCTCCTGGTCCGAGCCAGCCGTACCTACAAGGATGCTTCTGGTGAGATGGACTGGTCACCCCGACCTGGGCGGTACTTGCTCCTTTTCTCAAAAATGTCAGATTGGTGATGGCTTTCCCTTTTCTTTTTTAAATTTTATTTTTGGTTGATTGGTTTTGTTTGGTTTTGTTGCGTTGGGAGGTGTTTTTTTTTGTTTTGGTTTGTTTTGGTTTGGTTTTTTTTTTTTTTTTTTTTTTTTTTTTGTGATTTGGGTTTTTTTTTGTGTTTAATCATGAACACGGTAAAAATCTTCCTCTCTCTGGATGAAAATTGGCAGCTCTGGCTTCTGTTTTTGTAATGTCCTGCACTCCTGGTCAGAGCCTTAGCAAAGTATAAAATGTGTAGAGGAGACCACTCCACGCCCCAACATCTCAAAGGCTGGTTGTAAATACGTGGAAAAACACAGTGGGCAGTGCTGGGAAGCAGCCCTGCAGTCACCTGCAGTCAGTGTGACCATGGCAGCTGTAGTTTGGTATCACAAAATGTCACAGTCTGGTATCACACAACTCCCAGTGCCACCCACTCCCTATCAAAAGAGGAACGTTCCCAGTCTTACTCTGCTGGACTGAGGAGCCTGTGCTGGGATCATGGGCTGCCATGGAAGGGCTCTGCTGAGAGAGGTGTGTGATACACTGGGCTCACCTACAGTTTCCTCTTCTCAGTGGAGCACTTCCCTGTCCCACTTGGCCTTCTGTCTCGCTGCACTTTGGCAAACAAAGTTCCTTTATGAATTGCCAAATGCTGTGTTTTGCTCACACCCAAAAACCACACCTCTCCCTTAAGAGGCTGTGTAAAGTGTGGGCCTGCTCCTTCAGGGGGATTTGGGTCTTCTCATAGCACAGTAAGAACATGAAGGTTTGGGGGCATATTCTGAGGCAGTGCAAGTAACTGTACTTACCTGTACTTTTTAGGTCAAAACACGAGGTTAATTGTTAATGACACACTTACAAAATCAATTGTGTTGTTGTAGTAGTCCTCTGTGAGATGGAGGTTTGAGTATCTTAGTGTTTCTAGCCCCTCTTAATTGCATAATTATGTTTAGCTGTTCAGCACCACACAGATCAAAAAGCAGCATTTAGTACCTCTCCTTAACCCTGTCCAGCTTGTGAAGGACTGTACCAAGAGAATTCCTTTGCTGTTCTCACACTGCATCACTTTTGGTATTGGTAAATGCTATGTGCTGTACAAGGGAAAGCTTGCTAAAAATGACTGCAACAGATCTCAGTGCAAGATCCCACTGGAGGAGGAAGGTGGTTGTTTATTTGCAAAAGTACTCTGTAAACTCATTTTATAAATTCAAGTTTATTTTCTCAGATTTTATTTGCTCACAATATCACAACTTCATACTTGCAAGCATCAAGATGAATGTGCTCAGGTGGTCTGCCCAAAGTCAGAGCAGACAAGGACCATAAGCTGTCCCATCCTTGCTTTCTCTGCTGGGTTGCTCTCAGTTGGTGGTGGCAGGGTAGGTTTTGGCCAGGTCTGCTGTGACATCTCCAGTCAACAGCTCCTATAATGCCTTTTTTTTTTGCCTGTGAATTCTGCTTACTTGGTGCTTTATGAGTCTTAGGTGAGTTTTTTTTCCCCCATTATATTCATTTCCTCATGTTTTCATCATCTGCCCCTCTTGGAACAAGGGGAAGGAAGCAGGTGTGGAGAGGCTGGTGTGACCTACTGGCCATCCTCCTGCTCTCAGAGCATGGGTTTTCCTGTGGCAGGTCACCAGTGCTGGGCTTCAGCTGCTTGCTGGCCTTGAGGGGCTGTAAACAGGACCTATCCCAGTTTTATTGCTGTTAATGATCTTGGTTGTCAGTGGGTACCATTGTTTTAGCCTTTGCTGTTCTTTCTTCTGGGGCTTTCACACATATCTACATAAATTCTTTCTGCAGATCAGCCTATTTCTCTGTTTATCACAAACTCTGCATCTTTAGAGTGCCCATGAATCACAAACCATGAATGTTATCACTGGTGATACATCAACCCAGTGATAACTCCAGTCAAAAGGCCCCTTTTCTATTCATCACACAGTCCCAGGAACAACCTTGGATCCATGGCTTGTTTCCCTGACCTTTCAATGTCACTCAGCAGAGTTTGGATACAGCTTTATAGGCTTTAGTTATGGCACTTTTGTTAAAACTATTTCCTTATTCTGGTTGCTCCCAGCTCAGAGCAGCCCTACACTGGCACGGATCAGTTCAGGTCTGGTTTTCGGTTTCTGGTAAGGACAGCTGAGGACCCACGTGTGATATACTGAGTAGCCAAGCCAGGATGAGGAGTTGGTCTGCTCACCACTAAGCTCCAACCCTTTCCAGCAGCTTCACTGTTAAGGATGAGCTTCCCTGAACCACATATTCTAGGTGGCCCCAGCTACCTGCCTTTAACCTTCCACTGAATGTCACAGAACTGCGAAGGAGAGTCACAGCTGGGAGTCACGTCTCCATCAGCCTCCTTCAGGTGTGCTGGGCATGCTCCTGCTGAACACATTGTTCTTGACTTCACAGTGCAGGTGTGTGATCACACTGAGGCAGCTGCCAAGAAAAAGGTTATCTGAGGTGCAGTGGCAGCTATACTTCCGAAAATGCCTCCAGAATTTAAGTGAGCCACGTACAAGCTCATACCTGCTTCCCAGTAGCTGCATTTCCAGCTCTTTGGCAGCACATTGCTGTGCTGCACAGCTCAGCTTACACCTGACCCTTTAACCAGCAGTTTAACTCAAGCTCCATAGGCTGGGCATGATCAAACTTGTAACTTCTCAGCCACAGCTGGTTGATTTATTTCTTGAAATGAGCTTGTTCTTGTACTACCTTGAGAAGCACAGAAGGAGTATCCTTTCAGAACAGGAGGGGAAAAGATGCACTGGCACTGAGGCATCACTGCTTGGCACAGTCTGTGTCTTCTCCAGTTCTCTCTGCTGCTGTTGCCTGGTTTATCCCAGCACCTCCAGTCCTGGGCCAGCTGTTCCCAGCGTTCCCAGCACCTGACCCCACTGCAGCTCTTGCAGCTCTTCCTTCATGCACTGTAAACATTTACCTTTGCCTGAAAGCACTTCAAGTGAGTCTCCTCCAAGTGAGTGCCTTGATCAAATAGGACTCGGGCCTGGTGCTTTAGGAAGCAGAGCTGTGGTTTGACCCCCCCGGGGTGAGACACAAGGCACGGCTGTGCTCTGCCTGCAGCTCCTGGCAGCTCCGCCAGGCAAAGCCCTCGGGGCACCTGGAGTTGCTCAAACGCAATAGACAGTGGCAAGTCCTGGGCATTGCCACTCCAGACCTCACAGTCCTGCTTTCCTGCTGGAACAAAAGGCTTTTAGACACCTCTGAAATGCCACAGGACAATTAACGTTGGGAAGAGTGGCCAGAGGAAGTGGTTGCATATTGTGCCGGTACATACATGTTCTGGTCTCTGATATTCCATTCTGTGGCCTTCTGAGCACTGAAAATATTTATTCCAATCTGCTATCAGAAATCAATTTATTTTCAAGTTTTCTGATGGAGAAGTATGATAACCTATGGATAGAAAATGCATTATGCTCTATCATTTGCTAAAGAAAGGTTTGCTGCTGTTTCAGAAACTACAGAGGATAAGAAGTAAGAAGAGAATGGGGAATGTTTCCTCTGCTAAAAATAAACCTCCTTAAACCCTTTTCTCCTCACCCCTTTACAAGGTGAGGGAGGTACCATATCCACTGCGAGATGAAGGCATGTAGTACTGTGCAATTATCTGTCCAAAGCAAATTAATACTGAACTTTTCACAGATGCTGCCTGTCACAATGCAGTGCTTCCAATTCAGTGGCTTCTTTAAAAAATGCAAAGACAGCTCCTATGTGTCCTTTGACCTTGCAAAGAGACTGCATTTTTCTTTTCCTCCTTTGTAAGCTTTATACTTACTGCGTAAGTGTGCTTATCTATCAGCAGTAATTTTCTTTTTACAGGGCAGTTCAAGATTTATTCATAAATTATCACGGTCACAAGGCCTCCCATTTTGCATAGCTGGTTTGTATTTTTCCAAAATATATGCTTCCAGTGATTAAGAGCATGATGTGATTATGCAGGACCTTTCTACTAAACTAACCTGAGGTCCTGTGAAGATTGTGGAAGGCTCATTTAGTAAGGACCACATGAAAGGGTTCTTGGTGCCCTCTGGAATGATAGGGGAGAGAAGAAATAGGACTTTTGTCAGCTTTGTGGGGAACACAGAAAACAGCTGTCAACTTCAGCAACAGTTTGGTTGTTTTGGAAAGCTAGAAGTTAAAACCAGCAAAATAAACAGAAGGTAAACCATCTTTTTCACACCTCATGTTTTCTTATGTTGCTGGTAGCAGGAGCTCATTTGGTATGAATATAGCAAATATTACAGTAATTCATAGCTCTCAGCCCATTCTGTCCCATGTTTTTCCTCCTTTGAAACACAAGTTTTATCTACTTTAATTGTTGATGTGAGGACCATAGACTGAGCTTACAGATATTCACCTACAGTTTGGATTGCTTAGGAGTTAATATCAAAGCTCTCAGGGCTGAAAATTCAGTAAGGTATGTGCCAAAAAAATGGATTTTAAAATTTGCACTGGTTAAGAACATTTTAAAAAGAAATACTGAGCAAGAAAAAAAAAATTAGTCTTGAGATCTTTTATTAATGTGCACATTTTATGTGCCTATTAGTAGCTAAAGGGAAAACACATATTTTAGCAGTCAGTTTTTTAGAGAAGAAATTGCAATGAGTAAAGCAGTGGGAAAGGTGAGGTGCTGAATCATAGGGAGACCTGAATATATCAGGTTATCCACAGCAGTAACCGGATAAGCATTAGATGTTGCTTTGCTTTTCATAATAAGAATTTTTTGCCCGAGGCCAAAATTAAAGCAACAAAATTTTACTGTTTAAAACATGATTTTTCTTAAATGAGTTTTCCCAGCAGTAATTTTGTGAATAAAACATCCCTTTGGGGCTAGAAGACAAGGACAGGTGGGTGCTGGAATGATGAATTACAGGGGGTACAGCCCAATCCCGGCTCCATCAGCACTGAGTCACTGGTGGCTGGGATGGACCCCACCACAAAATAACATTAATTAATCAGCAGATGGTAGAAGTTACAGTGGAGCCAGAGCAAAGTCAGAAGCTGACCTTTGTTCAGCTAAGTGCACCCTGCAGTCCTAGTGGAGAGCTGCTGCTTGCAGGCAGATTAGGGTACAGCTGGTAAGTAAATGGTTGGAGCAGAGCTGGGTGACAGAACTAAGGTTTTTCTGTCTGTGTGCCTTGTTCTGCTGCTGATAACCTGGAGACACCTTTTCCCTTGCTCTTGCCCATGCAGATAAGACACAGAGAAATGGTTATTTTGCAGCTTGTGTGGATGGAGGGAGAAGCATTTATTAGGAAAGCTGAAATGAGTCACAGGGGCTGGAGACCACATGTGGTGTGAGACAGCAGGGCAGCAGCATTCATGTCTGAGAGATACAGGGTTTCTTGATTGACCTTTCTTTCTTTTCCCAAGACATTCCAGGCCTTGGGGAGGCAGGAAACAGAGGGATGATACCATGGGCTCTCCCTGACTTCTTGCAGTGACTCTCTCCTCCCCCAGCTCTTCTCTGATTGATAAAAAAGGACAATTCTATATCTATAGACGCAAAAAATTCTGGATTAGACACAAACTGGAACACACTCATACATTAAGAGTTGGTCTGTTTTTTGGGGTTTTTTGTTTGTTTGTTTGTTTTTGGGGTTTTTTTTGGTGGTCTCTAAGGACTGGCAGAGGGATACTTCATATTCAAACCTCCACACAAGGCAGCACTTCCTTCCACCTCCAAGAGCCAGTGGGGTCAGTGTCCAGCAGGACACACATTTGCTCCCCATGGCACCCCCAGCCTGCAGGAGCACTGCTGGGGGACACACACCCGTGTGAAGGGAAGTGGGATTGCCCAATGCCACTCACCACAGCAGTCTGCTATATGGATGTGCATATTTGTCTATAAAATCTTTTTTATAAACTCAGATTTTTTTATAAAATTAGTTTAAAAGCTGAAGATATAAAAATTACTCAACTCTGCAAGAGGAGGTTTAAGTGGAACAGGGACAAGTGATAAGAACCATAAAATTACATAAAATAACACAAAATATTGACTTACCATTCAGATATTTGTTTGCAAATTAAAATTCTAAATAAGTGCTACCTGCTTTACAGCCAAAAAAAAACCCCTCAAACCAAACTCATGGTTCTCAGGACCATCTTTACTAAATAGCAAATCCTTCCTCCTTGTTATCTTCAGAAATCTCTGTAGCAAAATTCCCATTGTCAAATTGTCTTTGGACACCAACTTCCATGCCTGGATAATTAGGTTTGGGCTACTGTTTTTTGGTTTGTTTTTTTTCCTTCTCTTTACAGTCCTGCTTTCTCAGGTAACTCAGAAGGAGAGCTGAATATATGAATAAGATTAACGACTGAGATGTTGGTAGTCCAGTGTAGATTTCTCTGCTGAATTAAAGAAATCAAGACCACGCCTTCAAGCTCCATTCCTTTCTTCCTACGTGTCCATCTACTGATTGTAGTACTTCCAGATCCTTTAAATTGGGATTTTTCAAATGAAGCACTGTGTGTATTTGCAGAGCACTCAAATAGCTCATGATTTAATGGTCTCTGTTAAAAGGTGTTACCAGGTACTAATCCTGCTTTCATCTTTTCCTTGCAGACAGCTGAAACGTGACAACCCCAGTGCTGTAGTCCTTAGTACTGATGACTTCTTTATTGAAAATGGTGTCTACATCTTTGAGCCTGACTTCCTAGAGGATGCACACAAGTGGAACCAGAAAAGAGGTGACTGAACTTTATCCAGGGGCTGTGCAAAATAGTTTTGCATTCTGGGCTGTCTTTAAACTTAGCCCCCAGAATAAAATACCTCAAGGTGGTGTCATACACTGTAGTTCATGGGGCATTGGCCAAAAAATACATTTACTACTTCTGATTTGATTTCTTCTGACTTATAAAAGGAAAATTTGTAAATGGAAACATTTTGGAGGTTGGTTAATGTTATTTTAGAGGAGGCACTGCTGAATCTTGATACCCTTCAGGCACCAGCCGCTCCCTGCAGTATAGGCACTGCAGCCTTCTCCTCTAACTTCTTAGGTGTCTGTCCTGACCTGGAAGGGGGTGGGAATGTAATGACAGACAGGAAGAAAACTTGCAGGCTGAGTTTAAGTTTGAGAATTAAACAACCCAGGTCTTTACTCAATGTACCATGTTTTGTGGCTGTGCTCTGAAGGAATTTGTAGGGATGGTGATGCGATCTCATACTTTGAGGTGATGTAACAAGGATCTCCTGCAAATGACAGTAATTTTTGGCTGTTTTAAGTATGTTCTGTAAGAGCTTCAGATCAGCCAGAGGCTGCACCACCTCTTCAGCAGAGCTGCTGGGCACTGGCCTCAGCTCCCATTTGGGTGGTAGCTGCAAACCCAGGTCTGGTGGGGAACCAATGTGTGAGAGTGGGCAAAGAAAGGATGCTGTAGGCTAGTAAGGCCTAGCTCTGTTATTTAATGTATTTTAGCTTTACTTAATGTGTTACATTGCAGCACGCAAAGCAATGAAGAAAGGGAAAAGCCCAGTTATTATTGATAACACCAACATCCACGCTTGGGAAATGAAGCCGTATGTGATGATGGTAGGGGAAGCTCTGATTTATTGCTTTTATATGCCTAGCTATGACATATCAGTCAGGTTGATCTGACTGAAAAGGTTCTTTACATGGCTAAAAATATTTACTTCAGTTTTTCCGTAGTTCTCTAATTATAGTTAAGGATGGATATTGTGATGAAGTACGGGCAGAGGTGCCAATGTAGTTATTTAGCTGATCAGCTTTGTAACTCAGTGAAGGCAAAACCACTTGAAAAGATGAATGGCCTTTGAACCTGCTACTTCTTGGTGATGAGGGCATCATACCCTTCCCCAGTAGTGATATGAATTAAACAGTTCCCAAACTATTTGTTGACAAATATAGCAAGATATGGTTTATAATTGTAGTTCATGACTTGTGAAAAACACACCATACAGTCTTTGAAAAGGCATTGGTGTCTCTTGTCAGGAGTTCTGGCAGAGGTGGCAATTCTTTTAGTGCAGTTTCATAATGTCATCTTTGTATCCTTTAGGCCCATGAAAATAGATATGAAGTTACATTCCAAGAACCAGATACACCCTGGAAGTTCAATGTTCAAGAGCTGACAAGGTACATAGTTTTCTCTTTGCTGGAACAGACAGCTTCTCTCATTTTGTTGACATGCTCTCAGGTCAGCCTTCTTCCTCTTCATATAAGGAAGAACGTAGCCTGGTAAATGCCAACAGAAGGATTGTTGTGGGAAATTTCCATTACTGAGTACCCGGCTGGTAGTGAATTCAGCTCTGAAAGAGCCTGAAGTGAGTCAGGCAATAGAAAAAGCAAAAAGCCCTGAAGCATATTTTTGTGCTGCAAGCTTGATGGGGCAGGAGCCCTGATTTTCATTCTGTATTTTAAGCAGTAGTCTCTTCTGTTTGGGCACAAACTCAAATCTAAGCACTATAGCCAATACTGAGACTTCTGTCCTTAAGAATCTAACCATAACAGATGCTGTCCTGCTGCAGCATGGAGGGATGGTACATCAGGTGTGGGTAAGAAACAGAGTTCTAGAGGATCTTTGTAAAGATCTTAACACACACACAAAAAGGATATAAACACTCTGCACAGTGTGGTAGGATATAGAGGCAGCTGAATGTGGATCTAAGAATGTTACATTGACCAGTGACTGCAGGGTTAATGGCTGTAGTCACTGAAAAATTTAGTGCAGGCTGACTTTGTAGCCTTTAGCCAGCTTGATGTGAAGTGAGTTACAGGGAACAGTGCTCTCCCAGCTACCAAATCCAGAAGATAACATATGCTAACTTAGTGCAAGATAACAAGGCATGGGCACTTCATTGCAATGGATGGATTTGTTTTCTACCAGCCAGGAGCTCTAGTCAAAAATTAATGCGGCTCCTGTCTGTGTGTGATGGACACAAATGGCAGAGGGCCAAGGCCCAGAGTGCTCGTGGCTGCAGGGGGAGGCAGGACCTGGCAGATGATGGCTCAGGCCTGGGGACAGGTGAGGATGCCACCAGCCTGAGCTGTCAGCCAGCTCTGGCCTCAGCAGCACCAGCCATTGGTAGGGGAGCACTGCAGGGGCACAGTCTGATCATTTGTTGTAGGCAGAGCTACTCAGTAACTTGCAGTTTGTTTTACTGCATATTTGACCCACATAGACTTTTCACAGCAGCATTGTAAAGATAATTCACATACACTCACTGGGGCACAAGCTGCGCCTTAACAGCGCTAAATGGCAACCCCAAAGATACTCGGGGTTTGCAAACTCACAAACAGAAATTGCTGGTGGTCTTTGGGAAGACAATTCCTGCTAAGTTGTGGAGGGATCATGGCTGGTGCTACTGTGGCTACTCTATCCAGAAAGCCCTGCATGTTTGAGCATTGTGTTCCCCTCCCTCTCAAACCTGTCCTTTAGGAGTCTGCCCTGGAGCCAGAGCCCCATCATGTGTGATGTTTCCCTTCTTGCTGTCAAAGCACAGCAGTTTGTGACCTCTGTCCTTGCTGCTGCTTCGGTGTCTGGGCTGGCTTGCAGCCCTTGGCTGCCTGTCTCCAGTTATATGAAAGCTCACTGAGGCCAGCAAGCGCTTAGTGCTGAAAACACAGCAACACTCGTATAAAATACCCACACAGGTCTTCTACACAACTCTTATTTTGGAACATTTTTTGACTCCCTATGTGCCATCTGCCTCCAAAACTAATGGCGTTAAGTTTTTTCAGCAGTCACAATAAATATTCCTAAGAAGTAGGTGAAAGTGAACAGTAAATTGTAAAAAAAAGGCCAGAAAGAGATCAGTGGAGACCTGAACCATTATGCTGAACCTGTCAGGGACTTCAGCAAACTGGAGATAACCCCTCATACACAGGCAGCTAATACTTGTATTTTCTGTTACTTTTGACTCTACAGAAGAAATATTCATCACGTCCCTCGGGAAAAGATACAACGGATGAAAGAACAATACGAGCACAATGTCACCTTCCACAGTGTCTCTCCAGTCTGAAAAACCAAGCAGGGATGAGGGGAGCCACAGTGGAGCAAGTGCAGCTTATGGGACAGGTCCCCATCCAACCCACCTTCCTGCCCCCCCAGGGAGGAGACGTGGCATGGCACATACCAATGTGACATTTAACTGAAGACGTGCATTCTTTGGTGTTTTAATTATCAGGGTACAAGAGTCCTCTAGTTTTACATTTTTTTCTACACTGATTTTTATTCTTGTGTTTTCTACTACATTTCTAAATTACTTTTATTTCTTACAAATCTTTAAATGACATTGGACCATGATCTCACAGCTCTACATGACCACTGTAAGAGCACTGTACCCAGTACAAAACCGTACTCCATCACATCCCTCTCCCTCCATGAAAATCCATCCAGGCATATGTGAAATGTACTGGGCTCTACCACATGCCACATTTTGGATATTTTTTTCTGCATCATCACAGTCTGACACTAGCAGTAAACATTCCTAAACTTATTTTTGTCTTAAGGCCATTTTGGCCAGTCCTTCCCCACACAACTGGTATTTTCTTGCCATTTTAATGCTTTATATCTGACTGTATAGACTTTTTGTATCTACTACTTGCCTACAGCCTTATTGTAACTTTCAGAGGCAAAGTGAAAGATGGCAAAAGTAGCTCAACAGATTGTAACAAGAGCTTGATGCTGTTCTCTCTCTCCACTGACTGGATAGCATGCTGCTCTTACCTCACACACAGCTTCTCCAGCCTGCAAGCAAAACACTTCAACAAAGCAAAACTTAGCTCCTCATCTTGCCAAGCATAGGAGTTCACTGATACCCAAGATGGAGAGGCTCCTAAAATTGAAACATTAGTGTTTAGGCTTGTGCGTTGTTAACTCTTAAGTGGGAAGAGGGTTACAGGAGCAGCTCTGAACAGCTGAAGCAGAAAACACAGACCAAGAAAGCTATTTAATTATAACTCTGTGTGGCATTTTTGCTGGGAATCAAATAATCATAGCTGTTCCTTTAAACCTCCCTTAGTGCTATATGGAAATGTCTGAAGCGAAAAGTACAAGAACTGTGCCAGAATAGCAGAGGCAGCATTTCAGAATTAAACTGTTCTGTTTGCTGAAAAATACACGAGAACTCTTTAGTTATGCCCTGTGCCACTTGGACAGCCCAAACCAACTATTCTAATGTTGCAGAGGGTAACAAAACTGATGGCTTTAGACTGAAACAAAGATCCTGCTGTAGTAGAAAGATCACAGAATCAATGGCTTACAAAATGTCATCAAAAAACCCTCAGCCACACTGAGGTTATTTTACAATACATCTCTTTGTGAGAAGTGTTTACATACTAAACTTCAAACTATTTTGCAAATGAAGAGTGCTATTTAATGAGTCTGTCTGTTTTTTGTAATAGAACTTTTATTAAATACAATCAAGTTGTAATGTACAAAATGTAAAAATATTTTGAATTTGAAATATATACAATACTGTACATGTGCACTAGCTAGCAGCATTTATCTAGGATTTTGGTCTTTGTAGCTTTTTAGTCAGCTGGTAATGAGTCTTCATGTTCCTTTGGGTCTACTGAAGAGCCTCAGCTACTTCAGAAACTACTGCTTTTGATGGGTTATTTGCTTTCCTCAGTAGACCTGGAACTATTCTGGATGAAAGATCAGCAGATGAAGTAGTAAGCTGTTGCATTCCTGTTTTCATTTACGTAATCCATCTTCTTTTTCTTCTGGTAAAATTATTCATGAGTGCTTGTGTATTAATCATTGCCAGTTCTTCATCAGCAACCAAGATCATTCTCAGGAAGATGGACAGTTTCTCTCACTTTTCTGCAAGGGGTGACAAGGGCCAATATTCTGATCTGCTCCTTTAGGGTGACTTGCTGTGCTGGTAAACCCAAACTTCGTGGAGGCTGAAATGCTCTTTTATACAGATGGAGAAATTACTGAACATATTGGTGTCAGTGGTGGAGGGGCAGGTATGCACTGAGGAAGTCCATAGCCTTTCTCTTTTTGCTTGTTTTGAGATAGTTTTCATTAACTGTAGCAGGTGAAGGTGTTTTTGGCTGACCCTGGTGTGACAAGTTCCATATTTGGTGTGCTAGTTGACAAAGGGCTTGGATGTTTCACTTCAATTTCTAGAAGAGATCTGGTAAACACAGAAGTTTTATGATTGAATAGAAGGTTCGTCATGAACTTCCTCTAAGACTTCCACAAAAAATGGGGGAAACTCCCCCAATCCGAATATAAAAACACTACAGCATCATTCATATCCCATTTAAGTTTAGTTTGGTATCTCCTGATGGTGATTAATATTATTCCTTCAAGTGCTGATGACTGTAAGTCACTGTTTACCTGTACATTGGCATTTTGTTCCTGAGAGCTAAGCAAAATGTATGGCAATTTTTCTATGCCAGATGGTAAGAAATCAAAGCACTCCTAAGTCTTCTACTGCCTTGTCCATGCTCTCCACACAATGGTAGGTTAAAATAAGTAAGAAGGAGAAAAAAATTTTCAACAAATCTTTCAAGCACAGGCCTGAGAACACACTTGATGTCTCATTTTTAAAAGATGATTAATGTATTTAATAAACTATACAAATATAAACTAGTTAGTCTATAAAATATATAAACTAAACCTTCAGAATTAAACATTAGCCCTCCCTTTGGAATAGAAAAGGATGCCTTATAAGCCTAAACTTAGTCCTCAGGAACTGATATCACACCAGGGTGTTTCCACCTCCCTTGCAACTCATGGCAGGAAAAATTTTTGTTCTGACTGTGCTCGGTATTCCATGTCAGAAGCAACTCACCACCAGCAGCTTTCATGGGAAACTTGAGTACTATTTAAATCAATTTTTGTCAAGACTGCTAAAATACATTTTCCAGGTGACATCCCTTTTAAATCCTAGAAATAGTAAACACTATCTATAAAAAGACCAGGAAGTAAATTCTCTCAACAAAGGTGGGAACTGCAAGAATGCCTTGAAATAAAAATGTACAGATCGAGATTTTTCCCTTCTGTGACATTCACATTGGATAATCTTCACAGTGGGACCAAAGAAAGATAAAGAAAGATGATTCATTTTACTCACATCAAATTCAAAATACTTAAAGTATGTTGTGGAAAGAGAGGCCACAAGAGAAAGTTTTCATATAGTGTTTGGAGGAAGGATAATCTATCTCATGGCTCCTCTGGGGAATAATCCTAAACTCCCCACACAGAGAAAGCTCCTAATCAGCTTGCATTGCCCTGAAAAGACTGGATGAAAATGGACACAGAAATAAGACCATTCACCACTTGCTTAAATCCTTACTGCATGTACTGCCAGTATAAACACAGCACTAATTACCACAAGCTTACCAAACTTCTATCCTCTGCATGGCTGCAGGAAGGAGAGGGGCTTTCCAAACCACATCTTTTAGGTAAACTGGGTGTCAGCAAGAGATTTCTTCCGAGCAAATTCATCAGTTTACTTTCTGCATCAGAGCAAAAGGAGGCCATGTTCTGTAAGGGAGAACAGAGTTTGCAATGCAGAGTATTTGGCTTTCAAACTGTGTAAGGACTATATACACTACATTTAAAAGTTTCTTTTTTCATTGTTATCCCACTGGAATTTTCTTTTATATCAAACAAATAACATAGAAGATTCCTGCACTTTCTGTCCATGGCAGATTCCCTATTAACAGGTACAAGATCTTTTGCCACTCAGAGGTTCTGTGGCACATCCTAAAGACAATGCTGGATGAGTTGGAAGATAAAAAAAAAAATCAAGACATTCAATCCCCCAGGAAAATGGCATTGACATCTTACTCTATCTCCCAGAAAATTCCCCTTAAATTCAGCATTATGTGCATTGCTTGTTTTAAAGGTTTATCAATACTAACAGACTTTTTGCTGAAGGATGTAACATAGTAACCATCAAATGACACTTCTGCAGGTTTACCTCTATCACACTTCTCAGTTCATTAACCTTCTCTTGAAGATGGCACTCCTTTGGACTGGCTGAGAATAAAGAGAGATCTCCAGCCAACAGCACGGGAATTTCTGATCTGAATTCAGACTGCCACTGAAGGTTGCTTGCAGAAATGAGTGAGCAGCGGACAACTACATCTTCAATAGCCAAGTGTCTGAGATCTGTCCAGATCTTTACTGCCACTAAATTATAGCTTTCGTCAGACAAGTATACCACGGTAGTGAAACCTAAAAAGCAGGAAAAAAGTCTGAATAAGTCTGAATTAAACCTTTCCATCTCTTTAAGTGATTTGGATCTACTAAAAAAATTCACATGCATCTTGAAAGAGCTACATGGCAGCCCATCTGCATGGTGACAGGTGTCTCATACTTCTTTCACATTCTACACCAGCTCCCTAATAACTACAGGAAACAACTCAAAGTCTGTGTCTTTAAAAACAATACTCCTATACCCCTATGGAACTTTTCCTTTTTACCCAGAAGATTATCAACCTCTCCCTATCCATGAGCTCCAGTGCCTGAATTGCACTCATTCCATGACACTGTACATCAAAGAGGGAGTTCATGTACATGCACGATTATGTTTCTGCAGATGCTCAACACAGATGTGAGAACTTATGCCCACCATTTATGGAAAAAAAACCCCAAAACATTTAAATATAAGTTGCTTTTGAGCTTAGATCCTGCCTTACTAACTTCCTGAACTAATAAGCAGAGAGAGTTTTTCTTCAGAAATATAGATTTATTTGCCAGGTTGTCACCATGATGGGCTGTATTAGCAGGTTTTCACAGGCCTGAGATGCAGGTACAACCCCAAGATAACTCTGACTTTTGAAATAAAGAATTCAGTGCTCATTCAATGGGAGGACATGAATGTGGTCCACAACATACCTGCTCTGCTAACTGAAATTACAACTCCAACTAAATCCACTTCAGCACATGGTGGTTGAAAAGAAGGATCCAACAAACTGGTGAATTCTAGAGCCTTTCTTGGAAAGAAAATCTGTACCAGAGTCTCCTGCGATACCTGATGAAACACAAAACATCAGTATTTACCACACTTACAGAGTGTGACACATTTTAAGGATGCACCTGTATGCACTTAAAGCACTTACTGCTAGCTGTAGGTACTGAGTTTTCTTGGTGGCTGTTAAGTGGATGTGGGTGGAGTCTGCCCTGCCCCTGGACTGGGATGCTGACAGCTGGAAGATCCTGTAGCGAGCGCCTTCCTTCAGCAAGGAACACACGTCGGGCAGCGGGCGCCAGATACTCAGCACTGCTCCTGACAACAGTACAGTAAGCTCAGTCACCTGCTCAGTCATAATTTGAAGGCTTTTAAACAAAATAAATCTGCAACACTCCCTCCTATCCAAAAACCTTAAACCAAGAATCAAACTGCAAATATTAACATATAAGCTAAAATACTGCTGGGAAACTCTTCAAATCTACCTATGTTAGCTAGTTACCACATTTAGTTAAAAGTTATTTATAATTTTTTCAAGCACTGACCTTTATGTTTTTCTTGCTTTCTGTAGTCTACCAAGTATAATCTCCATACTGCAGATACGTCCCTTTTGTAACAACCGTTTTCTTCCTGTTCTGCTGACTCTAAAGCCTTCTTGAATTGTTCCTGCATCTGAATTTGTTTTTTGTCATTCATCAGCTGCCTGTAAGCCTTCAAGGCTTTTAATTGGTCATCACTGAGATATCCCTGCAACCAAGAGAAGATGAACTCAGTATCTTTTTTATTAATCAAAAATCCACAAGATTTTTAGATAGCCTCTTTCTTGAGTGTTCATCTGTTAGAAGCAATTTATTTCCAGCTGATGCACTACTAGGACTTGAAATGAGGTATATTAAAACAACAGGAGGCAGCAGTGGTACTGCTGGTGCTCAGCTGGTGCTCTCTGGTCTGTGCAGAGACTACACTACACACTGTTCTTACCTGACAACTAGTGAGACGCCTGCTTGAAAGTGTGTGAGTAAGGTCAATATTTAATATAACAGGTAGGCTTGCCTGTTTCATATGAAGACATATTAGGAAAAATTTCTGGAAGAATAAAGGAAGAGTTGCACTTCTCCTCAGGCTGCTGTCTCTGAGCTGACACAGAGATTTACACTAAAATGCATCAAACCCATCACTTTACTGACCAAGCCTTCAAGACCCAGATTTCTGTACATGCAGCTCCAGACACATAGATACCATTTCATCAAATATGACAGAAAAGGATCCTCACTTGCAAAAGGCAAGGCATGTATTTATTTTTTTAATAACTTGCAGGGACTAATCACCTGTATCTTTATTAGTAAAGGCATAAACACTTAAAAGTTGTGATTTAACTGGAACAGGGAATGAAAACAACAAAGACAATATAATTATCCAAACAATTCAGTGAACAGCATGCAAGAGTACGTGTATGAAATTCTAGATTGATGAGATGCATTAAGTTTTCATATATGCAAGACAAAGCAAAGTAATAAAATTACAAGTAGCATTAACTTTTAATTGTGCTATATCCTGGATTTTTATACCAAGAAAAAATTGCCATCCAAGAGAATATTAATCAATTACAACAAGCCTTCATTACGCTTTTTAAAAAATTTTTAATATTAATTTATTTAGCAATAAGCATGCTGTAGAAAATATCAAAAGGCAGCAAAACAAAAGAGTAATTTAATGGTCAATTTCAGGAGAAGTTATTAAATTTTAATTTACTCCAAAAGCTTTTCAAAATTAATCCAGTAGTATCTACAGTTACCTCCATATAACCAGGATCAGATGCGTTCTGAATTGCTTCATAAAGTTCTGCACCATCTTGCAAATTATGGATTTGCTGTCTTGTGACGACCCGTGATCTTGGTGTTCTTCGACTGGTTCTCTCTGTTGAGAAAAAGCCTTTATGTGGAGTACAACCAATACATTTTAAAATGAAGGAAGAAATAATTATATAAGAAGCACAGCAGTATTTAGGCCTTGCCAGAATAAAAATACAAACCACATGTATAGGAATTGATGTGTATATATATGTGTGTGTGTGTGTGCGCGCGCATATATATACATATCCAGAAAATACAGAAAAAAATCTTACTCATTTAAATACAACATAGATAGAATATTATACAAACTTTGGGGTAGCCAGTATCAGTGGCTAGGAGGCTAGTAACTAGTATCAGTGGCTAGTATCACTTAGGAGTGGGTGGGAGATTTGATGGGCTGACAAAAACCTTCATAAATACTTGACTACATTTTCTTTATGCCCATCACTTGCTCTTTCTCTCATGCAGCAGAAAAGTCTTAAAGACACCAAGATGCGGGACAGCACAGGCCTGCACACAAAGACTCCTCAGGACATCAGCTAAATGCCAAGTTAACTTATATTGAACTATTACCCTCTCCTTATGTAGGTCACTTTGCTGCCAGAATTTTGATGAATTCCTTCAGCACAGCAGACTCCTGTGTGCACAAATTTACCCAACGTAAAACAACACAAGAGGGATCATAGCAGTGATGTTAAGAATTACAAAGCCATCTCTGATTTAAACTAAGAATTCCTTGCTAGAACTACTGTTGGAAATCACTGGCAGAGGTGGACAGTGTCAGCCATTACAGAATTAGAATATATTGTAGTGGAAGGGACCTCTGGAGGTCATCTGGTCCAACCCCCCCACTCAAGCAGGGGCACCCTACAGAAGGCTGACCAAGACCATGTCCAGTGAGTTTTTTATGATCTCCAAGGATGGAGATTTCACAGCCTCTCTAGGTAACAATGTCAACCATCATAGTGAAAAAGCTTCCTGATGTCCAAAGGGAACTTCCTGTGTTCCAGTTTGTGCCCATTTACTTCTGGACCTGTCACTGGACACCACTGACACAAGCCTAGCTCCATCTTCTCTGCACAGTCCTTTAAGGTACTGAAGTACATTGATCAGATGTTCCTGAGCCTTCTCCAAGCTCAATGGTCCCAGCTCTCTCAGTTTTTCCTAGGTCAGATGCTCCAATTCCTTAAACACAATCATGGCCCTTTGTTGTAGTATCTCCAGTGTGTCCACATCCCTTTTGTGGTGAGGAGCCCAGAACTGGACATGGCATTCCACACATGGCCTTACCAGTGCTAAACAGAAGGGAAGGATCACCTTCTTAAACCTTCTGGCAACAATCCTCAACTTGTCCACAAGGACCCCCAGGGCTCTTCTGCCAAGCTGCTTTCCAGATGGGTGGCCCCCAGCATGTATTAGTGCATGGCACTTCTCCTCCCTAGGTGCAAGATTTGCAACTTGCTTTGTTGAACTCCATGAGGTTCTTGTCAGCCCATTTCTCCAGCTGCCAAAATCCCTCTGGATGGCAGCATAATCCTCTAGTATATCCATCACTTGTCTTAATTTTCAGCATCAAACCTGCTGTAAGTACATCCCCCCATTCTCCAGATCATAAATGAACTTGTTAAAACAGGACTAGACCCATTACTCATCCCTGGCATACACCAGGAGTTACTGGCCTCCAAACAGACTTTGTGCCACTGATCACCACACTCTGGGCCCTACTGTTCAGAGAGTTTTCAATCCACCTGCCTGCCTGCTCATCCAGCCCATCAGCTGTGGATCCTAAGGGACACAGTGTCAAAAGCCTTTCTGCAGTCCAGGTAGACAATGCACTGCTCTCACCTCAACTGCCCAAGCCAGTGATTTCATCACAGAATGTTATCAGGCTGGTCAAACATGGCTTCCCCTGAGTGAATCTTTGCTGAATACTCCAAATCACATTTTTGTCCCTTTTGTGCCTGTTAACAGCTACCAGGTTTATTTGTCCCATCACCTTTTCAGGGATCAGGGTAAGGCTGACTGGCCTGTAGTTTTCTGGGTGCTCCTTCCTATCTTTTCTGAATACAGCAGACATTTGCTTTCTTCCAGGCACCTCTACCAATGAACTAATGATCATTCAAAGAGGATCAAAAGCAGCCCCACAGACACCAGTCAGCTCCTTCAGCACTTCTGAGTTAATCCCATCATCAGCTATGGACTTACATATGTCCAGTTTGCCTGAATGTTCTCTAACTTGATCCTCTTCCACCAAAGGTATGTCTTCCTTGCTTCAGAATTTCCCCTAGTCTCCGTGGCCTGGGATTGCCAACCAAGGGCATTTAGTGCCTCAGCATCCTCCATGGCCTGTGTCACCAGAGTCCCTGTCCCACTGAGCTGCTCCACTGACCTCAGTATCTACACACTCATGCAATTATTCATGAGGAAGGATGCAAGTCTTGGTGTCCAGGTCTACTGAGATACATCCTAGCAGTGCCCACCTCTGGGTGAAATCTTACAGCGTCATGTCCCTGAAGGGAATGAAATTATGAACTCTACAATTTTGTAGCATTTCCCTGAGAATCACCTCAAGGATAATTTTTTAGTGGCCTGCCTATGAATATGTTCAAAAGGTGTTTCCTAGATAGCTGCAAAGCCATGCAAATAAGCACATAACCATTTTGTACCAAAATGTCCTGACACACAGGAAGCAAAAACCTCAAACAACACAAAAAAAACAACAACAACAACAAAGAAAACAACCCAAAATCCTATTTCTGCTTCTCTATCACCAGAGAAGATTTTTGACAATTTCTTTTGACTTTTCTGAAAATATCAAAATGTTTTCCTGTTCTTTATAGATGTTCTGAAAGAATGAAAGCTTTACCTTCATGCTTTTCATATTCTGCTTGGATTTTTGCAAACAGAGCTTCCAGTTTCTTTTGCTGATCCTCTGCATGCTTGGCAGCTTCCCTTTCTTCAGCTCGGCTGTTACGAAAAACGTAGGAACCAGCTGACGTCTTTTCCATCCACTAAAATAAAATAATTAAAACTAAACCCAGACTTTAAAAAATTCTTTTTAACATTATCTAGCTTCTCTTTCATACTCACTGTTATGCAAAAAATTAACAGGCAGCAGACCTTAAGTTCTTCCAGTATAACAGATAAAAGGCAAAACCCCACAGCACTGGTTGGTAACTTGCCAAAGACAAGCAGAACAGAGCAGTATCCAATCCCAGATGATTCAACAGAAGAAAGAAGCTATGAAGAAAACATACCTTCAAGTAGTGGGTATCAAGTTATAATTGAGTGATAAATAGATGCCATTGGTAGATGAATTAAGATACAAACCATCAAACTCAATGCTTAAAAATGCACCAGACTGCATTCTACCCAACTTGTCTTTCCACATCAGCTGTACTGTCTGTTTTAACACTCTGGGTTAGATGCTGCAAAAGAACTATGATGTAGTTCTGCAGATGCTCCTAAACCTTTTCTGCTGAGATGGTGCCACAGGACTAGAGGCTTGTCCACAACTCTGCCAGAACTGGCTTGCCTGATTGGAAGAGGCCAGTGAGCTAAACAAGGAGACCCATGGCTGCTGAAAGTGGTCCCTTTCCTTCCAATCCCATTTTCTGCACAGTTCTGTCATCTCCCTTGCTGATATGTGCCTCTAGCACATATCTGACCTCAGCAGACTGTATCAGTTTGGTAATTCAATCAACAGCAGTTCATTGTGTGTTCTTAATATTATTATTAGTTACTTTTTCCTAGTTTACTGAATTAAGCTGCTTAAGTAACAGGACCAGGTGAGTTCCAGGTTCAGAACAGAGAAGCAGCAGGAGTGTATAGTGAAAGCAAGGTAAGGAAAGGTTGCAGGACCAATACTTATGAGGCAGTGAATTGTTGAAATAGGCTCTGCCTACCTCATTGATTGCACACCATGTATCTCCTGCATTACTCAGTTTGACACCTTTAATTAAGGCTACTGTGATTCCTACACTCCTTGACTCTTGAGGTAAAAGGAGACAGCCCAAATCTTCCTATAATTTTGGTATGTTTGAGCAAGAGTCTCAGTGTTTAAAAAAGAAAAAAGTACATCAATCTCTTGACAGCCAGATATGAAGAAGCACTTTCTCCCCAGCCTGGAAACCATTTACTGTGATGCAGTTACAGATTACAGTCCTCTTTCTGAGACCTAAATAAAGGTTTGTTCTACCAGGCAGGTCACATAACAAGTGCTGCAATTTCCTCCATTAAAGTAATGATCTAAATAGCAAAGTAATGATCCAAAACAAATACCTTTGCAGAACTCATTCTACATCCACCAACAACAAAACAATACCTTAGAAAGAGGGCAATGAAAAAACAATCTTAGATATACATGCCAAGTATAACCTGCTCTGAGGAAAGCTAATAAAATATGAAAGTTGTGTCCTGGTTAAACTGCTTACATTAAAAAGATTGATTACTAACAGAAATACTATTTCTTTTTGTGTCTGGCATTGTTATAATACCAAGTAGTTGCAGTGAAGTCTGACTGCAGTATTTAAAATGTCTGGATATCAAGTGGTATTTACAAGATTTTAAATCTATTTTACACCATAATTACACACTGTATTTTCAGTAATATAGAACTTACACAATACAGTCAGCTACATGTAAGAAAAAGTAATCCTACAAATGCTTAGAAATATTTAACTTTTTGTTAATATGTTTATAATAAAACAAGTGCAGTACTTTTTAGAGTACAGAACTGAAATTCAATTATTTCTGGCTTTTTGAAGCTCAAAGCAAAGCCAACCAAAAGATACTGAACACAAAATAAAATTCTTCTTATAGCAGGATACTCCACTCCTGAAATATTAAATATATGCACAATGCAAGAACCACTCCTCATTATTTTACACATAGTGGTATCTTAAAAAAAAAATTAAGTTTTTCTATATTGTGTCTGATTTGAGGAATGATACAGGAATCAATTAATATAATTGAGATCTCATAGAACGCTGTTAGATGAATAAAATACTTACACCATACCTGAATAGGGTAGGTTCTTTGAATAACCACATCAATACAGCCCACTGCACCACCCTCACTGAAAAGCGATGACAAAGGCACAGGGAAAGGTCTGGGATCCCGATGGAATCCCAGCTTGGTGTGCCATCGCACACGGCGAGTGCTGTTTGCTGAGATCTGAGCAAGGGAAATGGTGAATGAGAAACTGGCACTGCTAAGTCAAAGTTATATCCAACTTATTTTATCTACAGGAGCATCTACATATCTATTTTCACACTGACCTCACTAAGAATATATCACTTTTGCACCTGAGCAGATCACATTTTAATTCCTTTCACACTGAAGAATGCATTTTCAACAGAATCTAAAAATCTGAAAAGTTAAAATTCTCCGGGAAATGAGAATCTATGAGACAAACCAATGCTTTGTACTAGAGGAGCAATTTCAGTATTATGCTGAAACTTCACCCTCTTTAAAGTTAAAGCTCTTTAACTAACCACAAATAAGCCAAGGCCTTCCCCCACCAGTTCACTCACTCATTGATTTCTCCCCTCCCCCTGTTCTTCCTCCAACTTCCACATTGTCTGAGATGGATAAATACTTTTTTGAAACTTGGTGTTTACCCAACGTAAGGAGCTGGAACTGCCAAAACATAGCAAAACCTGGCAGAATTTTATACTACAAACTTCTCTTCCAACTGTATTGAATAACACCCTTGTATCATGTCTTACAAATCTGGTTATTAAACTTCAGCAAAGCTCCATCTGTTTGTAAAGCCCAAATAACTTTTTTCTGCTTATAAAATGTGGCCCAACTAAGCAGCATTTATCACATCTCTCAGTCACATTCAATCAAGCTGAACTAGTATTTTATTTACCTTTAACATAAGGGAATCTGGGGCTTCCAATGGTGTACATCCATTTTGAGGACCAACAAGTTCTGCTCCATGCACTATGATCTTCTGACCAACAGTCAGCCTTCTTCTATCTAAGAAAGCTTTGAGAGGTGGATCCAGAAGAGCTCTGATCCCATACCAGCCATCAGTAACTTCAATTAAAGCTGCTGCTTTTTTACTTTCCATGTTCTTATTGCTAGTGCTAGGAGATACAACTGTGTTCAGTGATATGATTTTGGAAATGCACAGTACAAGTGTTTTACCTGCTGCATCATCTCTTTCCATTATTTTTTTGATTGCTGATCGTTTACTTTTATCCACTTCCAAATCATATCTACAAAAAAGAATTTGTGCTTAGTTACAGCAAACAAAATCCATCACATTGTTTTTCTTTAAACACAACTGTAGAAAACTGTTGGTTACTCATCTACATGATTAGGCACCACTGTAGCAAAGCAAATGTTTTCTACATTTTTGCAGGTAACACACACTATATTTTTAATACTGCTGTGTGTAAGTTTAACAAGACAAGCATTCTTTTAAGTTGTGAATGCAAGGTAGATGTGCTTATTTTGTAATACCGATGAACCAGAAAGCACACAGTAACACAAATTACAGCTCCCAATATATTGCTATACACATACCTGTATTTCAACTGCAACAGGACCATTTCTGGTGTCAAACATCTGTTAGCAAATTCATGTGGGAAAGACACTTCCATGGCTGCCAATTTCCATACAATCCATCTGTAGTGATTGTAAACCCAGGCCTCTGTGATTAGGTTGGGATCGACGCCAGGAGTGTCACAGAGGGCTCTGCAGATAAATTGTTAATAAATCAACCTGAAATCCTCTGCAAATTTTAACTTTCCTATTACTTAAGACTATTTACACCTTTGAAGAATTTATAGAAATATTCCAAATTGATTTCGCTTTCTTTAATGGTCAGTTAGGATCAATCATTAGCAACATTAATCTACACAGCAAATTTACAATCCTATAATATCTTTATTTATAGCAACAGAGGTGTATTAAAAATGCCCAGTAAAAAAACAGTAAAAATTTCAGAGGCTTTAAAACACCACTGTGTTGGATTTATTCTAGGAGACAAGAGAACTGCTCTCTAACAATTAGCATAGCTGTCCCAAGTTCATAAGCAATAGTACCTGTAAAACTCCTTTTTCCCAGCTTTTCCCTCATCTGTAGGTATTAGCCATCCTCCATCAGCAAGCTGCATTCCATTTCCAGCTAACAAATACTCCTTACTGAAAAAGTCTTTGATGAGAAACTGGAAAGATTCTGCATTTATGCTGTTAACTTGTACACACTGTTTGGAAATACCGTATGTGTACAGCTGGAAAAAGACAAAATAATGACAATACAGTAAGAATTCAACAGGCAGTTTAAATATCCAAACTTATAAATTCAGATTAAATATTTCTTAAAGGTTGAGACAGCTCTTGTCTGACCTTGCCATTTCATACGTAAACCATGGAGAATGGGGGATTCCCAACAACTATTTTAGCAGAACAGCATCACAGTGTACTTTGAAAGTGTTTAAAGAAATTAAATAGATTCTGTACTTTCAAAGTACCAAAAGCAAAAGCATTTTTATATAGATTTACCTAAGCTTAAATTTTAACTGTTCTTTTAAACCATCTCTTCATATGCATTTTATTTGGTGGGTTTTTCCTCTTTGATTATAACACTAGAGATTTATGACCTTTATTACTTGGAATAGTCTTAAAAGCTGGACATATGATACTTAAATACTGTAGCAACTGGTGTAACAGCTACTGTAAATACTTACCTAAAAACTGAAGAATGTATCTATTCAAAAGCTACTGAGTTTTTATTTGCTAGCCTTGAGAAACAGATGCGAGACAGAAAATAAAAAGGTATCAATATACCTCTTCTGTAGAATAAAAGCTAGGAGATTTCTCTTCCACTGCAGTTTTCAGAGGGATTCTACTGCTTGCAGATGTTTTAATGACATAAAGATTGCCTGGCTGTGAATGAATATTTTGCCTACATTTCTTTTTAATTCTCATTTCCTGCAGATCTCTGGCACAGCGGAGATTTGTCACCATCCTGGCCATAGCTGCAAATTAAAAAAAACCCAAAACATCAAAACCTTTTAAAAGCATTATCAAATAAAAATACACAGTCACACTCTAGCAGATTCAGAGGAGTGTTTATTCTATGCCACTCTGCAGATTTTTAGAAACTGCAAGTCTAAATATTAAAAGTTTAATGGATTTAGAAGGCAGTGATTACTGAATGCATTTGAATATTTATATAAAACAAATTACATATCCATATTAATTTTATTTAAGTCCCTGAACTAAACTTCCATCCACATACTTTTCTCATATGAAGACTGAACTCAGTCTTCATAGAAAACTCCAACTGGAAAGAAATTAGTTGATGACTACAGAATCCATAATCCTGAAATTTTGGCCTGTTACTGCACGATCTGATTCTGCAGATGTTCATACACCTGTTCAAATATACACAAGTCCTTCTGAAAAAAAAAATCCAGATTATTTGACTGGATTTTATAGAATTGAATTATAGAAAAAATTATAGAAGTGACTAGATGAACCAGAGTATTCAAAAGAGCTTAGAAGGCATAAGCCCACATTCTTAAGTGGAACAGATGAGCATTCAAAGTCTGCCTCTTTGAAAATGACAAAATCAACCATTTATATGGCTGAGTCAACATTTTAATTAGAGGACAGAAGGAAAACAAGCTTCTGTAAAAGTGAATGAAGTATAGCAAGGCTAATCTAAGGTTCCTAGATTATTTTATCTATGAGGTATATAAGAAAAATCTAATATCAAATGAAACATAAGTTGCCTTGTTTCTAAGCACTGTGTGAAATATGTTCTTTCTTCTCAATTAACTTTACTCTTTTAGGAGTGCAATATAAAATATTAGGAAAGTAGCAATTTCCTAATTTTCCTGCCAATATAAAAAAAGCCTTAAAAAGAAGTGAGTAAAATCTGAAAATACCTAAATTGCCATTTTCTAGGTCAGCGTCTGCTGCATGCTGGATACAAGGCTGCTGATCTTGAGGGTCAGCAGTATTTTGTTCAGCTCTGATCTGATTTAGTTCCATCTCTTTGGTCATATTTTTGCTGATGGGTGAGT
The DNA here is from genome assembly GCA_039654755.1 of Calcarius lapponicus. Classification (NCBI taxonomy): domain Eukaryota; kingdom Metazoa; phylum Chordata; class Aves; order Passeriformes; family Fringillidae; genus Calcarius; species Calcarius lapponicus. Next base: position 48,609,116 of record CM077462.1, on the reverse strand, counting down.
CACATCTGCTGCTGCTGCCTTGTTCACATGTAGAAAATGTCAGCTTGGTTTTGAAGGGTGGAATAAAAGTTTTAGCAGCTTTGCCAGATTTGTGCAAACTTCTCGTTTCTTCACTCTCTTTTGCCAAGGCCTTACAGGGAGTGGAAAGCCCTGCAGCACTGTCTGAAGAATGCCTGAGAGCACAGTGCTGAAAAATTGCAGGTTTAGACTGGAATCCTCTGAAGTCTTGATCTGGCAGGGTAAGGGTAGGATTCTTGACTTCGTGTCGTTCTTTAGCTGACCTACAGAAACGCACACATTCAAGCATACAGGTTTCATCTTCCTGACAAAAATCTTTGTCAGGGGTTTTGTATTCTTAATTTAGTAATACAAATTTCAATTCTGTATCAATAAAAAGACAAAATATCAGTCTTTGATATTTAAAAAACAGCATACTTAAATTCTATCTATTGAGAAAAGACAGAGTGTAATAGGGTATAGTTTGTTTAGCATATCACTGGTCTACAGCAGCATGTGTTATATGGTAACTTAATATTTATTTTGTCATAAAATGATTAGCCTTTTATAGAGTTGGGTAGTAAATTATTGCTGTACATTTTTAGACAGTTACAAAGAAGAACTCTAAAATTTCTCACCCAAAAGGCTCACAAGTTACGGGTTTTAAAGGCACATGGTACATAAATTTTCTTCTATCTTTGAAAATGCCTGTAACATAATTAGAAAAAATAAATGTTTGAAATGGCACATTACATAAATAGATAGAAATTTACAGCACATGCTTTATTTATATTAATGAAAATTAATATAATTAATTAATTAATAGAAAAGTCTCCAGAGTGGATTTTAACAGCTTTATTCTTTCCTGCCCCCGAAAATGTTTTTTTTAAACATCTTCCCAGAGAGATCTAAGGGATAAGTGCTCACACTGAGCTCTCAAGAGTTTGTGTCTGTGAGCCAGCAAGATATTTTTAGGCTCCTGAAAGGGAAATATTTATCATATTAACTCCAGGTAGGCTCACCATTCCATTTAGAACTCTCTCAGCAACTTTTATTCTTTTATTTGACATTAAAACAAAAAAAAGGCACATTTGCACAAACTCCTCCTTCCATTATTGACATGCTTATCTTGGAATTATCAACGTAACTACATCATATCTGCCTGGAATGTAAACCCACTTGTGCTATGCCCTTAGGCTGCAAGAAAGAAGTTTCATATGAGAAGTAATTATATAGTAAGTATATTACCAGTAAGTATCTACACAAAGTTAATCAATAAAATATATTCTGTAGATTAATCAATAAAATACATTCTTCCTATTGAGATTAGAATTTGTGAGATTTCAGATTGTGAGAGAGCAGATAAATTCCTCCTGAACTGGAAACTAAACCAGAGTTCTGGCAGAAGGAATATATTTAGAGTCCATGCAAGAAGGCACATCATTAATCACATAATTTCAAGTCTGCAGAGACATTACCACAGCAGCTTTCCTGAATTTCCATGACTACATTGATAAATGCAGCAGTTAAGCAAACTTATATGTTTGGTTATGGAAATATGCTAGATTATTGGAAATTGAAGAATTCCCAAGATAACAACTGACACTGGATTACTGCTTAGAACACAAGATTACTAAAATTACCATCAGGGGTGCTTTTTGAAGCTTTCAAAGACCTGGGAGAATTCTTTGTTCTGTTAAATTCAAGCAGAAGCTGCCTCTTAATTGGAGGTTCACCTAGAATAAAAACACAGAGTTTTAAAAGTGATGTTCCTTTCAAGTTCAGTTTCTTATCAATTGGGACAATGTAATTGTAATTTCTAAATAAAACACTGAAGTCAGAGCAAGCAGAATCAGTCTGGGTGTCTGTACAAGCATCAAGTACCAACACTTAAGCTCCAGACAGATCACTTTCAGAAGGCAAGAAACTGCTCTTAGACCAACAACTATTTTTCGTATCAGACTAGTAATCTTGATACAAGCAAAACATTGTCCTTATCTACAATGCACAAAAAGGTGAAAATGAAAATACTGCTACTCATTTTTCAATGAAAAAACACTAGATATATACAGAGAGGAAAAAAAAGTCTACTCAGAGAGAAAAGGAGCAGCAGATTTCTTCTGTAAGCTTATGGTAAAACAGCAAATCTGGACACTTTCAAAATTACTAATCACAAATTTAGCTTCTACTGTGCATATTTAAGCTTGGAAAGAATGGATGAACCACCCTGCAGCAAGAAGAGTTTTTGTCACAGACACTTAGAGAAAGAACTTGAATGTTTCTGTGAGCTAAAAATCAATGTGACATGCAAAAGACCCCCCAAAACCTAAACCAATCCACTGTGCAGAAATATGGAGTTGAACATACATAAGATAAAACACCTACCAAGTGAGTTGTTTTCTTCAAAGTGCCTCTTCCCAAAGGTCTTCTTTTGGCAGTTTTTATCTGGTCTGCCACTGAAGGTCTGAGCAGCATTAATTTGCACTCCAGAACTGGAAAAACTGTCTTCCATAAAAGCTCTGGCACTTTCTACAGCCTCTACTTCCAAGTAATTTTTTGGACTTTGGAGAAGATTAGTATTAATTTCTGCTTTAGCAGTAGCACTGCATGAAATTGCTTCAGACTCTGGTTTTGACCACAGATTCAGCTGGCCTTTTCCAAAAGACTCAGTTTTCTCTTGCTGAAAGTTATTTTTAAATGATGCTAACTGCTTGTTTTTCTGATTGTATGGTGTGTGCTCAGGCATTTTGACATGGTGAGTGCTTGGAAAATACTTTATTTCCTGAGGGCAGATGCTTTTAAAGTCAGAGTCTTGATTGCAGCTTTTCTCAGTTTTGAATTCTGAGATCACCTTATCTGTTAAAGATTTCACACGTTCACCACTGTCTTTAATTGAACTAAGCTGATCTGTAGTACAAAGCCCACTACTCAAAAAGTAATCAGATTCTTCTAAAATTGCCTTTGCTTTTTGATAGGCATCTTTAGAAACTTTTACCCGCTTTCCACTAGCAGTGCTGAAGCCAAAAGCAGAATCTGAAATCAATTCGGGGCTGGTATTTTCTTCCTCTTTTGATGACACTACCTGCATTTTCCTAGGAAGTACTTCAGTGTGCATTTTAGACTTTTCAACATCTTCCTCAAGTAAAAATGCTTCTTGTACATGTGGTGAATGACTACCTTCCATTTCAGAAAACAACTGTCTAGCTTTCCTGAGTGACTCTTCTGAAAGCTGTACAGGCTTTCCACTTGCTGTACTAAAAAATCCAAAATTGCTTGTAGAAGCATCTGATGGTTTTATCTGCTTATCTGGAACAAAGTGCCCTAGAAGTTTAATATTCTGCTCAAAGGATTGCTTCTGAGAATTTGAAGCAGACTTTTCATCGGCAGATGTGTTTCTTTCTTGGCGACTGTCTTCATCAGTACTTGCGTTTACTTCAATAAATTGGGATGTGGCTGAATTAACCTCTTCACTTGTTGCAGCATTAAAAAATTTAGCAGAATTAGGACACTCAGTGTGAAGGACTACAGATGAATTTCTAGCCATTTCTGTTCGGTTCTTTCTTGAGTTAGGCTCAATTTCATATTTTACAGCCTCACCGCAGTCTTGAAACATTCGTCTGACACTTGCTAATGCACTTTCTGAAACAGACACAGCTTTCCCTTTTGCTGTGCAAAACACGGTTTGTTTCAGATCACCCCTTTGCTTTTCAGCTTTAAGTGTTGTTTCTTTTAACCTGTAAAAACTAGTTTCCTCATCAAAAAGACTGACTTGTGACTGATTTTGGCAAGCACTGGCTATGGTGTCTGTGAAGCAATTTTTATCAGCAGCAGATTCATTTAAATGTTCTAAGTCAAATTCCTTACTATCACCATTCATGTAAGAGCAGCTACTTTTTGCATCTAAAAGGAGTGATTGATCAGCTTTATTGTTGCTCTCCTCAACAAATAAAGTATTTTTTGTATCTCTAGGCACACAGTTGTCTTCAAGGTCATGTGGTACCTTTATTAAATGCAGAGATGTAGCAGAGTGCCCAGGAAAATCATCTATATTTCCTGAAACATCCCTCTTTCTTGGTGAGTAGTCCAACTTTTTCTCTGCAAGGAATTTTCCGTCTTCAGACAAATGAGTTCTACTTACAGCATCACTCTTCTGTCCTTTAAGGGATTCCAATTCTGACTTTCCAGGTCTGACATCAGCTTTCTTATGCGCATGTGAAGTTACCAAACTCCCTTCACAAGCTTCACCTAGGTCAACAAATGTACCTACTTTAGCAGGATCAAGAATTGCAGCATGTTTAATAGGACTGCTCTCTATTGCCTGATTAAACTGATCTCCAAGCTCTTCAGCAACAAGCTCTTCATTAAAATTGAGTTTTTCTGAGTCACACTGAGCAATGTTTTCAATACATAAACCGCAGTCTTTAACATAGTTCTTGCCACATTTCCTTGTCTTGATGAGATTCTCAAAATTGTCATTATGTTCCTCTCCTATATCAACATCTGCAAAAAACTGTTCTGCTTTAGCCAAAAATCCATCAGGAATTGCTATTTTCTTGCCACTAGCAGTATGAAAACCAGTCAGATAACTTCCTTCCACTTCATTTTTCCCCATGTTTACCTCTTGTTCAAGAGGTATTTGATAATGATGGTAAGAACCTATTTTTATTCTGCTTTCATTCACTAGCAGGTCCTTATCATGAGTGGTGCCTTCTGCCATATTTTTACAATTTGTTTTTTCTTTATCAGAGTTCTCCAAAACATTTACATCTCCTTCTCCGCACTGTACGCTGAACAAGGGCAGAGAATGTTCCAAAGCTGCATCAGGAATGGATGTATCACCACCAGGAGCCTGAAGTTTTGGTGACAAACATTCATCTTCCTTTCTGTCTTTTCCTTCCTGCTTAGGAGACTGGTTTTCCATTTCATGTGATGTACTTAAACTGTGTTCTTCTGCAGTCTTAACAGCATCTTCTAGACATGTTACATCTAAAGCGTGGTCTTGCAAATTGCCTTCATCATCTCCTCGATTTAAAATTTGTTTGGAAGTTTCATAATTCTGCTTATGATTTTTAGTGGATAACACGCCGTTGACATTGTTAATACTATTGAAGCTAACATTTTCAGTATTATTTGCTGATATTTTTGCCTTGTTTGCCATATTTTCCTTGAATGCTGTACTAGTATTTTCCTCATTTTTATTCTGTGCATGGTAAGAAACAGAACCTGTGTGGGAAACAACATTAATGCCTTTGAAATCTGAAGCACAAACAGTTATTTCTTTGCTTTCTTTTGTCTGGCATCTGGAAAAATGACTGTTAGAAGACATAGATCCTTTTGAATTGTGACATCTACTACCAGTTTCAGAAGATTTGAACAAATAGTTATCATCATCCAAGTCTCTGAAGAGCTCTGCAGACCTACTCAAAGCTGCTTTTGAAATATTTATTTTTTTACCTCCAGCTGAAGTAAAGCCTATGAAATTAGAAAAGCTGTCCTGCTTAGACATGGAAAAGCTCTCATCAGATCTTCTACTTTCATTTATGTCTAAGTTAGTAAAAGTAACCTTTTTATCATTTTTGTGGAAAAACACTGCATTTTCTTTTTCATTTTTCACCAATTCAGTGTCCTCATTTGTGTCTTCCTCCTGAGTACAATACTTGTCATTTTTTACTTGATTCTCCAATTTAAAAGCGCTACAAACCCCCACATCTTTGCTTGTTTCAGAAATATTTTCTACATTCTTTGTTTCATTTGTTTCTGCACCTCCTAATTGTTGCAAGCTGTGACTTTGTATTGTGTTGCTTTGCTTTCTAAACTGTGTAAATTCAAACTGACTACCTGTTTCTTCCAAGATACTGGAAAGTTCAGCAATTTCAGCTTCTTGGCTTGCTGTCAAGGTTTGATTTGCTTCTTGCAAGGCTTGTGGAGTTCTAGGAAAGCTTTTACACGAGCCAACTTTATGTGGAGTAAACTGTGTATGCCTGGGCTCAAGAAAACTTGCCTGTGAATCTGAAGAATCAGATAAATTACTGCCCAGCTTGCTTTTTGAATCTGAGAATAACATATTTTCCTTTTTAACTTGATGTGAAAAGTTTCTGACTCTTTCCATGGAAGAAGCTTCAAAGCATTCATTTTCAATATCCTTGAACAGCATTCTGCCTTTTGCTATACTGGCTTCAGAGAATTTAATCTGCTTATTAGAAGCAGTCTGAAATCCAGTGAAGCCCAGATTCAAACTGCATGCATTAAGAGTCACTGATGATTCCCCTTTACACTTTAGGTTCTTGTTTGGCATTGTGCTGGAATACATAGGTGCTACTTGCTTATCTTCCACAGAAATTACTTCATTTAAAGAATTATTATCTACACAATCTAATAATTCTTTAGAGATGTCTACAGCTACATTACTGAATGCAGCTGTTTGAGGGCTTTTGCTGTTTTCAGCTGGCTTTGGGTCTTCATTGTTGGCTACATCCTCTGAAAAGGCAGCTGCATCTGTTTTCTCCCCTTGTTTTAATACAGTACTGTCATTTTCTGAGCACTTGATTCCCAAGGGTCTGTGTACTTCTCTACAGTTAACTCCTGACCTCTGGTCTGTAGAATGCTTTTTACTGGGTGATAATTTATTGCAACAGTCACTACTGACTCCAGTTATGCCAAAGTTGATCTGACACAACGTATTATGGGAACTGCTGTTTGTCACAGATGTAGAGTCACCGTGAATATCAGCCAAGAGTTCCTTGTCCCTAGAAGACCCAAACTCTTTCAGGCTCTGAGGTACAGCAGCTCCATTGTTCACCTTAGTACTCATGTCCTTATCTTCTTCACCTTTCCCTAAAGCACAGCTTTTAGGGAAAAATCTGGAATGTTTTCTTGCCATTAGGCATGCTGAAGTCAGAACTTTACGTTTTATATTTGAAAGAATCTCATTATTTGAAGAATTTTCTGTGTCTTCTTCCAGTGTATTAGATACTTCTAAGCATTTTATTGATGCAGCAGGTTGATCCTCTCTTGCATTTTCCCCCAAGTCTCTCAGGTCTTGTTTCAGCCTATGACTGAAGGAATTATCTGATGAGTTATCCATTATATCCATTTTTAAAGTAGAAGTGCTGAAGTTTTTTGTCCTTGTATTTGATTCCAAATGCTTTCTCTCAGCAGGAAGAAAGTGGTCTACAAGACAAGACATTACAGAGAAAAATTTGAATGAATTTATTCAAACAAATGTAGATTCAGATTTTCCTAAAATTTTGGCTGATTAGATCATTTCTACACAAGCTTAACAGCAGAAGTCAAAGTATCACTTTTGTTCTCCAATGCAAATGCCTTGACAAGGCCAGAGATCTGTTTAACCTAATTATATTCTAACAGCCAGAAACAAGAGATTTAGTGGCAGTTAATGCTACCAGGTAAAAAACAATAAATAAGTCTTTAGTTGTAATGAAATTTCAAAAGATGGGCTTTAATTTCTTGTGTCTCAGCATAAGGATTTGTTTCAAATTTAAAGTACTTCAACTCCTAATATAAAGTAATTCTTCTAGTAAAAGCAGCACTGAAAATGATAACTAAGTTTTTCAATTACAATAATGGCTCAGGGTGGAAGTTTCTGGTTAGGTTCCAGAAACTAACCTGTTAGGAAAAAAGTTATCACAAGACTACTTGAAAATGATGCTATCCTTATCACTGTATAACAGAACAATCCCATATGTTGATTCCCAACTGCCCAGCTACTTTTCTACAAACACAAGATTTTACATGATTTTATCTAAAACATTTCCATGAAAGGCTCATAATAAATAATGGATCCCCCACAGATGATGAAAAGCTTAATAATGTACCTTGTTCAACATCACTGGCCACCAGACAGCCTCTAAATTCGTATGAATCAGATTCCAAATGTGGCAATGCAGAATGAATAGGTGATTCAGAGGTTATTTCTTTTTGTATTTTTTCTTCTTGATACAGTAAAGTATTATTTAGTCTATAAATAAATTTCTTGGATCTCCTTCTCAGACTGGGTAACATCTTCAAGTTTTTAAAACCAGACTTTGTAAGACTATTTTCACTATTTATTAAATGCAGGTCATCACAGTTATCTGGAGATTTGGCACTACACACAAGTGGGTGAGACAGAACATCAGTTACGACAGGTTTAAAAGTTGCTTTTAAATGCGTGGAAAACTTGTCACCGTGGACTACAGAACACTCTGTGACATTTGCATGTTCAATTAAAAAAGAATTACAGTCTGAGCAGCTCATTTTGGAAACCTCAGCTGCACATCCTTTTACTAACTCTGGATCTTGAACACTCAATGACACAGACTTTATTGGAGTTATTTCTGATGTTGGGTTGTTTTCAGTGTTTTTCATTTCATGGCATTTTTCTGACAAATCCACACTCAACAGCTTTTGTGCTTCTATCAAGCCTGAAGAGTTCAGTAAAGATGTTTCCACAGCATCATCCCTGGCCATCAGTAATGACTTTTCTTCTAAATTTTCCTCCCTATGTAAGTTGAAGGGTGGAGAGCTACATACAGACATCTCCAGGTGAGTTTCATCAAGACCAGACAAGTTCAGTTGAGACCACTGGCTTGATGGAGAGCGCACACCTTCTTTCACAGGCCTCTCCTTCTCAAAGCACTTGTGTGTTCTATAATCATGCACATCTCCTGAGTTCCTAAGAGACTCCAATTCTTTCTCATGTTCTATTAAACAGCCACCTTTACCATCTCCTGTATCTTCACTGGTGTTTTGGAGTAAAGAACCATTCACTCGAGTACAGTGGCTGTTTTCAGTCCAGCTATTTGTTTTGACTTCCTGTGAAATGCCATTCTTTCTTCCATTAGGCTGCTGACAGGGAACATTCCCCTCTTCTTGTGTTTTATCTGGATTTATCTCATATTTCTCTACTGCATCCAGAGCATGTGGCATCAGCAGAAGAGTTCCACTGGATTCAGCTGGCATGTTGAGTGTGTCCTCAAAGCTATCCATCTCACCCAGTAAGCCATCTAACACCTCTGACTCTAGAGTTTAGAGAAGATGGAGAGAGGCAAAGAAGTAAGAAAATAAGCTTTAGGAAATAGCTTGGGAACAGCATTGTTAAATGGAGCTTTCAATTTTATAGTCATTCCCTTTACTCAGCAGTGAGTTGGTAAAGAAAAATGTTAGACGAAACAGGAGGCAAAGGAAATACATGTAAATGCCCTGGCCTCCTGAGCTCTGTGGTGGCTAAGGCTGCCAAGATGAAACCTGGCTGTCTCAAAAGAATATTTTTTCCCCCCTACAGACAGGGAGTGAGTAGGAAATTTGACAAGATAAATATATTGATTTTTTTCTTCCAAAATTTAGACCTGATGATAGGTACCAGAGAGGTTAAGAAGCTGTCGATTTACTGTCACATAAAGATTAATTATTGTCTTCTATTATGATATAAAATAGTACAGTATCTAGAAAGATTTAGAAATAGTCTCAGTCTTTTAATTGATTAGGAAGCTTTTAAGTAGTTCCATGATTGGCATAAATATTAGAAAAATAAGAATTTTTTGTGTTTAGAAATAACATGCAATGGGGGAAAAATAACCCAAACTCTACTATGTAGAATTTATACATGCCAAATAAAAATATTACCTTCTCAAATGTATTAAATGAGACCCACTTATTAAAACAGTCTTCATTCAAAACCAGGTTTCATTTACAGACTGCTTTTTAAGGCTTTTTCATATCACAGAAATCATAATGAAGTACTTAGAAAACAGTCCTCTGATTTGCTTAGGGCCATAACCAATAGCTTAACTTTTTCCATTAGCTTTTTTTAGGTATAATTTTTTTAACTTATGACTCTATAACTTTCCTTACTAGAACTTTTAAATAGTGTACTATCCAAAAGATTTTCCATTTGGTAGTCCATAGAAGATTTCCCAGTACTTGGTCACAGACAACCAATTATTTGCAATACATCCACTATAGGTTCCTGCCGATGTTGCAGCATAGGAAGTTACTCATTCTCTTTCAGTTTTTTGCCTGAGAGGTAAATGAGATGTCCAAAAAAAGAAACTGTAACTCTACAGATTGAGTGTACAGGTGGGTCACTTTCCTTCACTAAAGTAGGTTCCTCTGAAGCAACTTCTGTGACCATATCCTTTCATCCTGTGATAACTTGTCAGTACAGCTTTCAACATAGACACAGCTTATTTGTTTTTACTTAAACAAGAGACATTACATTTTAGGATTAAAGAAAACAAGGACTTACTGAAAGACTGTACAGATACTGTCTGTACTCTGAATAATCTCATGCCAGGGAAAAACAAAAATCAGGGAAATTAATTCCGACTTCTAAACTTACTGGAGGGTGATATTATTTGATGATTTGATATATTATGATCTTATTTTTTATAACTGAAACAAAATATATTCCTAATAAAATTTATTGTACTTTATGATCATGTAACACTATTTCAGTGAAAACCAACATCTGAAAGCTACAAATGTGGACCTGTCCTTTTTATACACGGCATCTTCAAAAGCCAAATTATCAAAAAGGGAAGATGTTGGAAAAGGGAAACACTTGCAAGTTATTTTGAACTCTAAGACAAATGGTCTTCTTCTCTCTCTTATTTTTCTCAGACATCTTGTCTACTGCAGTATGCAATGTAATAGGATCTACTGGAACACAGACCAAGACAAATTGATTTGTGTTTAATTTCTAAAAGTATTTTCCTAATTACAGATTATTTTAATACATTTACTACCAAACACATTCTTTTCAGCACATTTGAACCTACAGTATAAAAACAGCAGGCCTATATCACTCTGTAAGCAACAACGCTTCCTGATGTCTCAGCTCTCCTTATCAAATTCTAAACTGATTCTTTTAAAATTCTTACATGTACCACCAAACTTTATTTTTAGGGCAGGTCATTCAAATCAGATAAGGAGACATAAAATCCTAAGGATATATTGTCCTGTCCAGCCAGCATGAATCAACAGCACCCTTTTATACCCATGCATGCTGCAGCAATTTCTCAACTAAAATCAAAAAACCTCCCACTGAAATGTACACTTTAATGTGTACACTTTAATGTGAAATGTACACATTAATGTGATCTAAAAACATGGAATGAAAATATTTTTCCCTTGTATTCTGTATTTTCTGCATTCAATTAAAGGAATCAGAAACACTTTTTTCCCAAAAGGATTTGTCACATTTTGAACTACCTATTTTGAACGGGTGAAGAAAATGAAGAAAGGATACAGCAGGAACAAAAAACAAGCTCACCACAGAATAGTGAGTGCTGGGATGAAACTTCATGATAAAGTTAAGCCTGTTCAATAATTAGAAGCAGTAGTCTTGCTCCCCCTTGAGCCTGTACCATTTTTCTGTCTCACCTCTCCAGCTGCAGTGAGCACACTTCACAGTACTAATCTTGTCCAGTGGCACCATAACCTGACTTTCATGGCTTAACCAGGACATTTATTTAATTCACTGACTCAACAGACACTCCCCTTTTAAGGCTAGATTAATGTTACAAAATAAAATTAATTTAGGGACTCAAGAGTACACAGCTGGCAGAACAAACCAGCCACAGAACAGCCCAAAACACAGAATGTACTTTTATCCTCAGTCTCACTTCACTGAATACTTATTAGGTAAAGCATCAATGCATACCCAAATCTTTGATGTCTTCTTCAGCATTTAGCTTTACTGTCTCTGGTACAGACAGCATACTTGCATCACTTATCCCAGGACATTTATCGTGCTTGGAAAAAGAGTTGTGCAAAATCTGTAAACCAAAGACAAAAGCTGTTATATTATGTACCAGTTAGTGTCACTTTACCTGTGAAGGGCAGAACTCTAAACATTTACTGCAGTACCTGCCTCCATATGTTACAATGAAAGTTAACATCTTCACAGGTACATGTGAAAAACAAATAAGCAGGTAATCCCCATTTTGATGCAAATCAGGTTCCATTTTAAAGTCACCTTCAGGGCAGTGAATGGGTTCAGCAGTTTACTGTAATCTTCTCAAAAAGGAAACAAAGGAGATATGAGGAAGGACAAAGACATTTTGCCTATCTTCATTTGTAACAGTTTGTTAACTGTGAAGTTTCAGGTCGTTAAGGATATAACTTAAATTTGTAATTGAATCCTTTTAGCGCCATCCTTGGTTTTCAGTCTCAATAATCATTCAGCTTTCATATACACAGTGTCAAATTCCAATTATGCAAGAACTTTCCCTACCACTATCGAAGGACTGAAATTAACACTCTATTTCAACTCTTGACTGTAGAGGTTGAGAGCAATAAATTATTCCCAAAGAATAACTTCCAAAAATCTGATGGAAGTGGGAAAAACCAGACAAATCAATCTTCAGATAAGTAACATAATTCCTAGGTTTTATTCCTCTCTGAATAATGCTGAGTGCTGCTGAAACCAAGTGGTTTGGGGGGTTGGGGTTGCTTTGTTTTTTTTTAATAAGCACAGCAAAAAATATTCCTCAGAGAGGGTTATTTGTGAGAACACAATTCTGCAACCATGTATTGCAAATTTAGTCTTGTGAGCAGTAACTTTTTAAAAAACAGTCAGATGGGAGAGTTTAAAATGAAAAAGACAAAATTTTTTATTCTTGGCTCAAGGAATGTAAACATGTAACTGAATAGCTTAACTGAAACTGAAGAACAGCACAGCTCTTAAAACTACTTACTGTATCAGCCCTTCCATCCTGTCGCTTTGCTTCAGAAATAGAATCATTCTCTCTAGCTTTAGAAGGAGACAGACAAGTCAATTTATTTTCTCCTGAGTAATCTGCTGAGTGTGTTCAAATACAGCTGTGTTTTGGGAGGATTTTCATTGGATTATTTTAAATTCCACTCAAATCTGTAAATAAACTACTAAAAACTAAAAGTTCTAATTAAAAAGTCATACAGTGGAAGGACAGTGTAAAAAGGCAGTTTGGAACAGCTCAAACCACCACAAATCACAGGTTATGGTTTCTGCCATGTTTCCAATTACCACCTTGAAACAGCACTGCCATTTCCCCTTCAAGCAATTATTCATGGCACTACTCTCCCCATTTTCTTCTGTCCAAAGATCTGGATGAGATCTTCAGGCCTTTCAGGAATTTGGGTTTTCTCCCACTTCCTCCCAAAACAGCAGTTTTATCTTCACTTTTGTAACAAAAGGAGAAAGTGAACCCTATTTTTAAAATGCCTGAAGAGCGTATATTAAAATGTTTCATAGACACAACATCTAGGTTCTGTATAGCAGCTCTTTCTTTTCACAGGTGTCAGAAGGAAGAGAGTATAACATCACTATTACAAAATACTGGGCTTATCCAAGACATGGGAGAATGAGAGCTCAAACCACAGCTCATCTCCCAGAACATCATCATTAAGGTATGGATACCTCACCCAGTCCTTCTTTTCAGCTCACACCTTTCTGGACCAAAGAACACCCAAAATGGCACAACCCAATAGCCTTGTGAATAGTACCACCCCCTACATCCCAAAAGAAATTCCCAATCCTAGGATTCATTCTTAATATGCTTTATATGCACTATACAGTGGTAGTTTAACAACATGAAAAAGAGCAATATCAGAAGCTAAGGAAACACATCCAGGTCTTCCCATTTTCTCAGGAATTTTCATCAACAAATCATACAGTCAAACTTCATTTTGCTTATCATATGCTAATGAAATCTCACTTTCACCAACACCTTAGGTTGAGGCTTGATGTTTATAATCACTGTTAGTTACTACTGAAGGAATTATCACCTACTCATTCACAGCTCTGCTGATACAGCTGTTTGTGCAGCTGTGCAGTAAATGAGCTCCAGGAATTGCCCCGTCCAAACAACCCAGGAAATATGAACCCAGGAGCTCGGGTCTTAAATTGGATGAGTATCCCAGTCCATCTCACTGGATTGATTCTGATGGGAGGCACAGTGAGAGTGGCTAAAATGCTGAACACAACACTGCTGCTGGGAGGTTAACTCAGCAGGCCACCTTCTTACACTTCATAAACAAACCATTTAACTTAGCCCAACAGTTCCTAGTTATGTGATAGGGCAAAGCAAACATATCTAATCCTCTTCCTATACTTTAATATGTTATTTCTAAATTCATGTTCCCTAACCCCTCAGACAAAGGAAGAAGACTTCTGAAAAGTTTTCTGCGTAGGGCTGCATTATCTAAAGGCACCCACTAATAATTACTGTAAGAATTTTGTCTTTTTTTAACTAAAAAACCAAACAGTTCATACTGAGTGAACTTCCAGTGTCAAAACTGGAAGTTTTAAACCCTTAGCAATTGTTCATTTTTAAAAATACCTATTATCACAGTTTCACCAAGGGTAGGAGGTGTGGCTAAAGAACTTGACCAGGACATATCTGGATCCACTTCTGCTCCCAGACTTTCAGAAATACATTTTGGAGTTCTGACCTAGAAATACATTTAACAGTCACATATATAATTTCTATGCCAAATTCTAAATGTACAAAAGCTAGGAAAAGGAAACAAAATGCATGAATAAAATCTGTACCTCCAAAAGTTTTGGTGTGTAAAACAAGCCTCCATATGGACCTGAAAAACATTATGTAAAAAAGACATTAAACAGTAGCTAAAAAAATATGGATTTTTATCTAGATATGTAAATTATTTTGTAGAACCAAAAAGTGAAAATACAAACCAGGGATATTATTTCTCTGAGGTGTTCTGTAAGTATTCCTTAAAATAGTTGGACTGCAAAAGAAAATTAAAACCATTATATTAATTTCATGACTCAATTTCTTAAAATAATTGAATATTTCAGACATTACCTATACTAGCATCTCCATTATTTCTTTTCTTTACACCATGGTTACTTCCCTGACTAGATAGAACGTAGATTCCTCCTAAGCATCAGTCAGTATCTTAAACATTACCATAAATCTACTATAAACTGTAAAATATTTCTTTCGGGAAATATTTTAATTTTCAGTGATGATTTGTCTGACAAGTAATAAATTCCAAGGCAACCATGCATTTTATAATAGGCTTTGTGAAACTAGGGAAATTGGCTTAACTGACTGCAATTAAATAATTAGTTTAACTCTTCTTATAATCAACACAAGTACTTTGATAAAATTTATCTGAAATACAGACATTAAGTCTGTAAAAATCAAGGCTATTAAAAAAAAATCTCAGTAAATATTACAAATAACTTTACTACTTGAGAAGCACATGATACATCACTACTACTCTTTCTTTGGATATTTGGATTTGGAAAGCTGAAATAATGTTAAAAATTTTTGTATTCCAGCTGTGAAAGAGCAGAAAAATAGGAAGAACGATCACCTGAAAGCAAGGACATTTTTGAATTTAGCTAGTGTTTTATTTTCAACTCACTTAGCAACCTACAAGTATCATAAACATATCAGACATACAAGATTATTCACTGCTCTTGAAGTTCAACAGTCAAATATGATAGGTTAAATGTTATTTTTTTGTTTAAGGTCTAGCTTTTTTTCTATTTGTGTTGACATATTTAGCATACCTAGCAGTGAGGCAGTTGTGGAAGGTACCAGGAGGAGAAGCAAGTATTTCATTTTCTTGGTCTATTTTTCTTCTTGTGTTACTTGGGCTTATCACATTCTCTCTATCTACAACATAAAATATAATAATCAGCACAACTTTGCAGAACTCCAGGTAACAGTTTCAATTTTGAAGTTTAAAGCTAAGCTTTCACAAAAACCCAAACAAAACCAAACTAAAACAACAACAAAACCCAAAACAAAACAAAACACCCACAACCCAATCCTAATTTCTATTCTAGTATTTTAAATATGTTCAAATTTTATATCCAAACAATGCTAAACATCTTCCAAATGCACAGCCAAGAAGACCCCTCATTATGTCACTTTATTGCTCTTGGTATTAATCAAGTCATATATTCCATTCCACTTCAGTTTTAATGTACTGCATTGTGCCTTTCTTGCCATTGCACAAGTTACTCTTAGCAAAAATACAATACTTGCAAACACAGGTTTGTGCAGCTTCCTCTCAAATTTAGTAAGTCATACACTTACTGATTCAAATAAGCAGCAAAAAGCAAAAATTATTTCCAGAACTGTAGTTGGAGTCACTGTCACTGTCAGCAGCATCCATTTATTTGCAAAGCATCTCCAGGCAAAAGACAATGTTCCCACTAAAGCAGCAGAATCTTATGAACAGTGAGACCCTCACATGGACAATCAACTACTAACAGGAATTTCTACTCTGAAGCTTCCAAACAACCTTAGTATCAGAAATTACACTTTAGTTTGTGGATTTCTCTCTGCTTCTGAGTTCCTGAGTTCATATGCACAGCACAGGTGCATCCCAGTATGATACCACGGTATAAAATCCATCAGCTCCCATCCAGGCTCTTGTTTTCACAAGAGCCATTTGGTTCTAACCAAGAAAATAGAGTATTTCAGGCAGTCACACGTGAACTTTGCACGTATGCAGATCAAAACAGACCATGTGGAAATAAACAATCATAAGGTTCCTTCCTTTGCCATTTATGAAACTGCCAAATGAAATTCCTGAAATCAAGAATTCCCTAGGGACTTTACACTGTAAAATACAAATAGCTACATTTAGAAGAAACATGTTCTCAGCAGAAGTTGAGCAGAAACAAAGAGAGTTACAATATTCCATGGAAGCAGTGTTATACTTTATAGAACCAGTATACTTGAACTGCAGCACAGCTCTAACCCTTCACAGAATTTGCACAGGATCTAAGAACAATTCTGGTAATAAAAGGGTTTGTGTTTGTCTGTAACCTGGTTAGAAAAGCTTATCAGAAGGACACAGACACAGCAGATGTACCAATCACATACTTCAGAAATGAGGTTAAATACTCTTCCAAGGAAGAGATTCTTACAATGTTCCATATGTTCTCCATTGAAAAGATTCTTCTCGCTGTCCAACGAGGATGGGTACATCAGAAAGGAGCAGAATGACATGTACTCCCATGATGTACTTGGGATTTGGAAATAATGTATGAGAAGTACCTCACAAAATTCCTTTTTTTTCCAAAAGAAAAAAGGTTTTCCTATAATTTACAATCTTAGTAACTCAAAGAGATGGTGCTTCTAAAACTTTCCAAGAAAGGTTAAGGAGTGCCCTACAGATTGCCTCACACTTTATCATGATAAGGATGATTCTCTCCCTTTAAAAGCTTCAACACTTCTGCATAAAAAAATTAGACTGCTAAAAAATTCACTTTGATTTGCAGTCAACTGGTTATACTGAGTTCATTTCCCCTCATATTAACAGTACTTAGAACGTTTGGACCACAACAGTATATTTATACAGGGAATTTTGCTTATATATTACCAGTTTATCACAACCTAAATCCACTATTAAGATTAATTCTGCATTTTTATAGATGATCTTCAGAAGACTACTAAAATAAGCTTTTTAGTCCCACAGTTTCTGCAGTAGCATTATCTATTACATTAATGATCATCAGCTGCAACAGAAGGTTAAAAAAAGTTACTCACTTGCTCCTATTTTTTTCTGATCTGGCTCTTTTTCAGGAGAAGAAGGTGGCAATATTGCATTTTGTTCTTTAAAGAGCAGTGGGGTTGATGCCAGCTGACTGTATGTAGAGGGTTTTGTCCTTGGAGTTTTAAAAGCTGTTTGATCAAGCCAGCCAGAGGGCCCATCAACCTCTCCAAAGGATTTGGGCTCATATGGGGGTGCTTCTGCGCTGAGTTCTTCAAACCAATTAAGACTGATGGGCCCTAAATCTACGAAGGAAAAGATACAGGAAACAACATGAAAAGGAAAAAGGTTCCTCCATGGAGGATATGAAAACACACCAGGCATTTAAATGCTAACAGCAAAACACATCGCTCCTTCCACTGCCATACTCCTGGTTTGCTTGTTCTAGATGGCTTTGGACTCTGATAACCACAAAATATAAAGGGATTTCTGCCCAAATTCTCAGACTGTTAACAAAATAACCAAAGGACCAGAAAAATATCCAGTTTGTTTAAAATCACAAGTATACTCTGGCTTTCAGTTTCTCTTGTTTTGCTCAGAGTGGCAAGTTAAACAGGTTCCTTTTAAAATTACTAACTACCACAGGTGTCTCCTGCAAAAGACTAAGCCTGGTCTACATGTGGGTATGTATAGAGGTGACAACTCTAAAAACACAAGTACAAAAAGTAACTAAGCATACATTAGGAGATACAGGTTTGGGGCAAGAACAGCAGCTAACAACTTGCATAAAGGTTTCCTGTGAAACATACAGCAGATATGTACAAAATATTGGTGCCCAGAAAGCAATCCTAATAAGAATTACTTTAGATAAGCCGTACCTGATTCACTGCAGTGTGCCTTAAATATTTCAAAGAAAGTTAGTCTTTCCACCGGTTTGCAAGACATTTTCTTATCCATTAAATTACTGGAACAGTTGAAAAGCCTGAGAAGAAATAAAATACTTTCATACACTGCTGTTTGAATATCTTAGGCTGGCTTTCCTACATTTTGTGGTGTGCCACAGCCCAGTTTGTTTTGTTTTGACTGTGACGTGAGCATTCAAACACCACAAAGATGAACATGGTGGGAAAACAGACAAAAGCACAGGGAATTATACCAGACATAAGGAAAACACTCAGCAAACACACGACACGATGGAATGGGCAGAACACTTATGAGGTATTTTAAACACAAATCAAAACCCCACACTCACTACACCGTGTTTGGATAGAATATGTACTATCACATATATACTCTTACACTCAACTTACAAGTCAAGAGTTTGATTCAAAGTTGATTTCAAGTGGAGCAGACACTGCCGGTTTCACAGTTCTATACAAAAACATGTATAATAAGCCCATAGTGAGACTTCACCGTTTAACATACCTATGCCTTCCACAGTAAATCCTGTTCCCCACACGCTGCCTTACCAAAACCGTGGGGAAAACGGGCGCTTTAAAATAGGGTACGGGCTGCATTAAGACAGAACATCGAGGAACTTAACACTGCCTCAGAAATACATTTTAAAAAGTGCGATTTGACCAGTCCGCGCTGCTTTCCGTGAGGGGAAGCTCCTCCCGGGCAATGACCGCGCACGGAGCGCGGCCTGCACAGCCCCGCCGGGTCGCCGCGGGGTCACCGGGGACGGGCCCAACCCCCCCCCCCTTCCCCTCACCGAGTCACACCCGGTAACTGCGGACCCCCGGCGGGCTGTGAGGAGAAGGAGGGACGCCCGAGGGGCGGCAGACACCCCAGGGCACAGCGCAGTCCCGGGACAGGGCCGAGGCACACGCGGGGTCGTTACCTGCCGGCGGCGCCTCGGGCGGGGCGGTGGCCGCAGCATCGCCTCACGCAGGGGAGCGGGGCGGGCAGGGCGAGCAGGGCAGGCGGCGGGGGATGAGGGGGCACCGCAGACCCCCAGCCCGGCCACCCCGTTCGAAGCTTGGCGCCAACGCAGCGCCGCGCCTGCGCAGCGGGAGCATCCGCCGCTCCCGCCCTCCGCCGCAGCCTCCTCCCGGCAAGGAGGCGGCGGAGCGGCCCCGCCTCGGCCTGCCCTGCTCGGGGCCCGGCATTGCGGCCGGGGACACGCGGTGCCCGCCGTAAGGGCTGTCCCGCCGTATCTGGATCCGCACAGAGCAAAGGGTGCGTGCCCTGAGCCGCCAGCAGCTTGGCGTGTAGAGGCGAGGGGAGGAGGTACCGCATCCACGGCTGACATGGCCCGCGTTGCTGGGCAACAGCGGCCAACACAGACCCCTTGGGAAAAGGCTCTGGAAGGCTCCCAGCGGCAGGGCCGTGGGGAAGTGAACTGTGAAAGCCTCACTCTGCTTCTCAGGTGGTTTTGTAGGCCTTGACACATGAAATGATTGTTTTATGTTCCAATAAAGAGAATGTTACTATCCTCCACATACATGTCCATTCCCGCTTTGTCTCTTCATTAAATTCTTAGCTTTGGCGATGGAACAACTTCAAGATGTGTGGAACACTCTCCACCACCAACTTTGAGTTTACCATCTTCATTTTAGTGGGATGTTCATTTATTCTTGTGCCATAAAGTGATTTCTTCCTACCTCTCCACAGCAGTCCTTATGTTGCAGTTTTACCACATCACCTGCTTAGTCATCTGCCACTTTCATCAGTTTCTCGTCCTACAATAATTTTCCATATACCTTGTCCTTTCAAGGAACTTGAACTTCTAACCCTGCAGTGTTCTGGGAAGCTGCAGTAACTTTCTTCCCAAAGCATTTTAGAGGAACTCAAACTGTTGGTTTAAATGATGGCATGTAGTTTCCAATTTGATTTCCATCCCCATTCCCAAAGCACCTAAAAAACTTACTCTTTTTGCAGCTACACTGCAATCATTAAGTTTTAACTTGGCTATATCAATACCCTATTGCTGCTTTGATAACGACAGTGCTTTGAAAACCCTAACACAACGTGGAGCCTTGAGACATGTTTCTTTTAATTATGTGTTTCCTGAATCTTAATCTCTTTGTGCCCTGTGAAAATGCTTTTTCTTACTGATTTATCTCAGACACTCAAAAGTGTCAGATACACTGTGAATGTTTAAAGACATCATCCCTATCAGGTCTTCTCTAGCCTCTCTCTTGCTGGCCCAGTGAATTTTATAAAGCAATACATTTATAAAGATGGTGAGGAGTCATACAAAGAAAGGACTTCACATCATTGCAGTTCCAGGGATTTAAGGGTTAGATACACAGTTTGGATGATTTAATTACATTATTTTAACTGTATTACCTTAAAATTGAACTAAAGTGCTGTAATTATGGAAGAAGGACTATTAGTCTAATTTGCACATGCTTTTATTACTTGCTTGTACTATTAACACTTATTTCATATGCAGATATTAAGCCACTGCTTTCCCTTATTTGAGTTTGTATACAGGAACATATTCCATCTTTTCCTAAAGCGGTTCAGTTGATAGAAAAAGTTCCAGGTAGATAATCCCTAAGTAATGGAAGAATGGGGATGCTCTGACCTTTTAATACTGGTAAGGACTTATTTTCAGAGATGCAATTGCCTGAATTCTTTGCTCAGCTCGCCAGGGGACACCCAGTTTATCGGGACTTTGTTAGTTTCCCAAAGCCCCTTTTCCTTCTTTTAAGACCATGAGCAGAAGGAACTGTGAGCAAGCCGGCTTCTCCTCGCTACGCAGGCCGTGGCTTTCCCAGCTGTGGCTGACTGACATCTCTCCATCATTAGAGGCCGGCCTTCCCTTGCCATCAGCCCCCCTCCCTCAGCTGCCCCCACTTTCCCCATCAATTAGCAACCATTAGCTCCCCAGGTCAGATAAAAGCAGGGCAGGGAGACAGGTAGGGCTAACCCTTCAGCGGCGATAACCATGGACAGCTTCGTCTATTCCCCCTTCAGCACGTACCAGAACGTGAGGAGCAGCCCGGCGCTCGGCCGCGGCTGGGACACTGCGGCCAAGCAGCCCAGCTGGAAGCAGAGCAAGAGCGGCAGCATCAGCCCCTTCCTCGGGGGGCCCTTCACGCCGCTGCCTTCCGACTACCTGGACAGCTACCGGCGGGCGCAGCTCCAGGCGCTGCTGTCGCAGGTGGGCCCCGCGTTGGCGCCGCGGCCGCGGCGGGCCAGCACGAAGGAGGCGGCGGTGCAGGTGAGCCTGCGGGCCGACGTGGCCGTGCAGTGCTCGCTGGGGCCCCGCACGCTGCCGCCGGCCCGCGCCTTCAGCCCCGCCGGCCTGCGCGCCCCGGGCCGCCTCGCCCTCTACTCACCCGCACCCGACCGCCGCCTCTTCCCGCCGCCCGACGCCGCGCCGCTCCCGGAGAAGGCAGCGCCGGCCGAGGAGACCCCGACGGCGGACGGCGGCGAGGAGCAGCAGGAGGGCCCGGCGGAGGCCGCGCTGCCGCCGCGCCAGGAGCCGGTGGGGACGCGGCGGGAGGAGACCGCGGCTCCTAGGCAGAGAGCTGCCTTCCAGGTGCGCCGGGATGGGGCGGCGGGCGAACCCTCAAGCAGGGAGGCCAGAAATCACCTCATGAGCAGCACGGTGGTCCCTGTCCTGCCCCGGGCCGGCTCTGTCTCACCTAGAGTAGAAGAGCCCCCAGCCTGTGAAAACCCACACGTGTGGATCAGAGCATGGCAGAATGGTTTGGGTTGGAAGGGACCTTTAAGGTTATCCAGTTGCAACCTCCCTTCCATGGGCAGGGCTGCTACCCACTAGACCGTGTTGCTCAGAGCCCCATTCAATAAGGCTTCAAATATTTCCCATATGGCTTCCTGGGCAATCTTTTTCAGTGCCTCAACATCCTTGGGGAGTAATATTGAGGGAGCTGGGCTGGGTGCTCTTGGGCTGCTGGATGATGCTCAGTGAACTCTGTTTCTGCAGTTCTTGGAGCAGAAGTATGGCTATTTCCACTGCAAAGACTGCAAGACCAGATGGGAGAGTGCTTATGTGTGGTGCATTTCTGGAAGCAACAAGGTAGTTAACAAGTAATCTCTTTTCTCCTGAGACTTGTAAGAATGGCATAAAATCTCTGACAAATCAGATGTTTTGGCACAAGCTTAGGTACCTGTATACAACACCTTAAATAAGTCTCTATATTAACAGAACTTGCCTTTTTTTCAGGTGTACTTCAAGCAGTTCTGTCGCAAATGCCAAAAGGGCTTCAATCCCTATCGGGTGGAAACAATCCAGTGCCAGGTAAGTTAACTGTACTCCATTAAAACTGTCAGATGTTGTCATATACACTAATTCTATTAAGTTTGATATTGACTTTTTCTGGAAGAAAACTTTATTTCGTCAAAATACTAGGAAATGTTGTTTGGGAAATGTGTCTTGGGGTAGGCCTCCCTCCTCCCATGGATGGCTTACCTAAACAGTTTTCATATAGCACTATGGCTTGCTACATGTATAGTAGGGTTTTGTGCTGCTATGTGAGAAAGCCCTGAACACCTGAAATCCACAGGGTTTTTAACCACAGGGGTTCTTAAGTATATCAGCCCCAATGTATTGCTGTTATTAAGGAAAACCAAATGTTAGTCTAACATGTGCATCCTCTTTGATCTACTACTACTAACATGTCTTTGTTTCTTAAGATCTGTTCCAAGACTCGTTGCTCTTGCCCTCAGAGGAAGAGACATATTGATCTCAAGAGACCTCATCGCCAAGAGCTCTGCGGCCGCTGCAAAGGCAAAAGGCTGTCCTGTGATAGCGCTTACAGCTTCAAATATGTTGTCTGATCCACGTGCCCTCTTTTTGTGCTTTGCACTTTGTCTTTGGCAATGTTTTGACTTGAGGCTTTTGACCTGGCATTGGATAATGGATGAAGACTTCAGTATTATTGTAAAATATAATAACTTAAAGTATGTAATTTCACTGAATATATGCTGTAAATAAAGTTCAAAAAAAGTTTGCACTAGTTTGATGCCCCTTAGTTTCAGCTTTCTTGGTTGAAAGAGGAAAGTATATCTGTAAGGAAGCAACCCATTTGATTTCCTAAAGGTAGTGGACTTTGTTTTGAAGTCTTCAGGGAATGCTAAGATTCAGGCTACAATAGCAAGGTTTTCCTTCAGTCACTCAAACTGAACTGGGGTGGAAGATGCAAAGGTTCTGGAGCGTAAAGTCTGGTGTAAATGCAAATGTGTCTTCCCCCTGCCTCTGTCAAATGTATATATAAAAACTACAGCTGCTTGGTAATCAAAGACTATCTTCCAGAACAAGACTATGGCTGTAAAATAGGCGGGGAAAGGGTGTAAGCTGCCCATGCTCAAAATGAGGTGGGGGAAAAACCTTTTGGTGGCAGTATCTGTGACAGTGTAAAAAACACTCTTCAGGGTAGAAGGAAGTTCAGAGGCTTTCACAGTCAGCAGAAGGCCAATGAAACTATTTTTGCTGTTGTAGTCTTCCATGCGGAGTTGTGAGGATTTTTTGTCAGGCCTGTAGTTACATTTTTCAGTCTTTTCTATGAATGGTTTCAGCATAAACCAGGAGATGGGTATTTTTTGGGGGGCTGCTGATCATGGATACCATGTCCAACAGTACATATTCAGACAAGAACACAATTTTCACAACAAGCACATACTGTGTTGTGACTATATGCAACTTTTATACTTTAGTTAAATGGATGTACTGATCCAAATTTCAAAGTTACTTCACAAAAACAGTTAAGTGTATTTACAGTATGAATAAGTTACATAGTTGTCAGAATAAAAGTGTCTCAGATGTGCAACAGATTTACATGCATACATTTAACACTGGACAGCAGTTAAATGTAAGAAAAAACCCCATATAGTCATGACTTTGTATATATACATTACAAATAAAATAAGACCTCTCTTTGAAGAAACTTAACATGAGAACTTGCATTTCACGTTAATATTTTTACTTTTTATACTCAAAATTTATATTAAATAAAAATATGCATGCTTAACAGTTCAAAAGATTTGACTCTGTGATAGGACTTTCTCCTACAAAATGGCAAGTTAAATTAGATCAACCATCCTTTAATAGTATAAATATATTCATAAAAGCAAACCTCTAGTAAAAAGCAGCCAAGGTCCTTAATAAAAAAAAAAAAAGAAAATATATCAAGACTTTTCGTGATCGTTGGGGGGGCCTAAGAACAGACCTCTACAATATGATCCAGTACCTTCAGAGACAGTAGCCTAGTAACATTAGGAAATGTACTTCATAGCAGCTCATTGTTTTAAGATACAGTAATCATATTCAAATTACAGTGTACATTAAATTATAGTCTGTTTACAGTTTGTTTCATATACACAGGCTCTCAGCTTTTGACCAACAAGTTTGTGAGATTCCATGGCCAGCTTCATTCTGCCCATCTTTCACTCAACTAAATAAGAAAAAAAAAGGAAAAAAATGTACAAGGTTGTTTTTCTTAACAAAAAATTACTATTTTGTGAAGGAAACATTGCACTTTTGCCAACCAAAAATTAATTTGCTATAAAGGAAGTATTGTTCAGTGTAGTAGGCTTTGGTATGCAATGGAAGTCACTTCTTCAGTAGTGAGTTGCAGTTGCTCAGTGAAATGCTAACTGGTTTTTGTGCAACACAGAACAAAGGATGTTGTCCCAGGTGTTCTATGCTACCTCTGTCCTTACAGTATTGCTATGTGTTTGAAGTACAGCCCATCGCTTTTTAGAGGAAATCCTAAATGTAACAAGAGTGAGTACAGTTTGACCAAACCTTTGTAAGGCTGAGAAGACATCGAGCCACCTCACTCCCACAGGACAGCACTCCCAGCTTGAAAGGGGGCCCAAGGGTCCTGTCAGAGACTTGTGCCGGAAACGCTGGAGTCTGGAAGAAAAGTATTGATGACCCGGTAGCTCTGAGCTCTGCGGATCATGTCGCGGATCTCGATGTTCAGTTCCATTAACTTGGTGCAGATTTCAGTCAGGCTCTGGTTGGAGCCCACCAGTGCATAGGTGCCTGTCTGACCCAGGGTTTGGTGGCGGAAGTAAATATTCAGTAGCGTCTGGACTTCATCATCAGAGGTGCTTCCAAAGATATCATTGGGCCACAAAATCCTGCAATGAAACAGGAAAAGAGCAGGCATTTCATTATGGGTTTATTAGCAGAGAGCGGAGCTATGTGACAGTGATCTCTAAAAGAAGAATGAACCTGCACGTGCTTATAAGCCTAAAGCAACTCACCGTTTTACACCACTCATTTTTTACTCATATTCTGGTACCAGGCAGTGAATACACACAAAAGTGCAATTCCCATTATCTTAAAAAATGGTTAAGAAAACTCATTCAAATAGGTGTAAGTGAAACTGGGCTGAATGTTAGCTCATGCCAATGACATGCACCTGTAAGGAATTAACTCAATAAAGATTCTTAAGAGCCTCACAGGACTTTTGATCTACAGAATGTAATTAAACATCTTAACTATTGCAAGCATTTGTTTGATAGTTACTTGTGGCACACTCTCCAAAAGCCAGTATCAATGATGCCTTCATGTTCCTTGTTGAAACAATTAATTAGTTATGCTGATCCTGTGCATTATGTTTCATTAGGAAGATAATAAATGCATACTTTTCTGATAACATGAAAGTCTAATAGGAACCACGTAGCAAAACTTGCCTGCATTCTCTTATTTGTCTGACGGCTTTAACAAGTTCATTGTTTTTCAAACATTCCAGCATGGACTGAATAGCTGCTTCAGTAGAGTTGAATGTGGGCTCAGATTCTGTTGTCAGAGGCTCAGCTGCAATTGCAGCAGTAGCATCCTTCAGATTTTTCTTCAGCTCACTCAGTTCTCTTGACATATTTAACAGCTGTTCCAAGGAGAAAAATGAGAGATGGGTATTTTCATTCTCCATAAGCCCCACATGGAGTAGGCACTTCACGTTTGTCCTTACTACTACATTGGATGTACACATTATGAAAAAGACCCCAATTTAATACAAGGACATTTCTTGATCTCTGTACAATATAGAGAAAAAGCAAACTACGGGGGTTTTTTTTTACCTTTGTGCATCCTTTAACATTATGCTGTAGTTTTGGCTTGCCAATATGCAGGAGCATATCTAAACAACATTTATTTTTCACCCTTGCTACTTTTTTCACATCGTAGTGGAAGAACTGAAGAAAGCATGTACTTCTCCTAGCAAGATGTTGATATTTATTTACAAAACACATGCAGCATCTGACATGATTAACAGATGGACAAGAAATGTATAACCCTTTCTCAGGCTGAAAAGTTAATATGGCATAAGATTCATAAATAATTAGTTAGTTAATAATTTCCAAGGATCTACTTTTTCATGCTCCTGCATGCTAAAAATAACCACGGTCACATGAACTGATAATGGAATTTCCTTCAAGTAATAGCTTGTGGATCCAGCAAAATATGCAAATGTCATAATGAAATAGCTATTCTTTGTACAATTGTTTCCCAGTTCCATGGGCTGCATTATTTATAACAACTTAACTGTCGTAACTGTGAAATACACTCACAGAGATCAATTATAAGGAATACAAAATATTTTTGAAACTTATACTGCTCTAGTAGTAGTAGTAGATGCCTATTGTCCTGTGTTGTCTTAAAAGTGAACAGCCCAGTCCTTAAGATACAATAAATATTCAAACTCTTTTTACTCGACAGCACATCTGATAAAACAATTTCTGTTTATAGGCCACATCTAAACTACTAGAATATGTCATAAAATACATGTAATAGCTTCAAATTTTATTTTACAAAGCAGAGTACAACAACTTCTTCTCCTCAATAGTTTAAAATATATACATTGTTCTCCTAATCAGGAGAAAAATACACATGGAATAGTAAATTAAATCTTTCCTTAAATTATAATAATTCAGCTTAAAGTGATCACCTCAAAGATGTTTCGAAGTATTACGTATTTTAAGCAACTGCTGAAAATAAACTTGATGAACAGTACCGTTCTTGTGAAATTGTTTTAAAGTGAGACTCATGGATTTATCTAAAAACAAAAAGCTGTTAGGGTCAAAAGTGAGATTGTGCCATGTCAAAATATTTAAAGAAAAAGGTTTGTAAACATTACAGAATTAAAAATACAGGACATTAGGGTATTTAGTTGATTATGTATGCCTGCAGATTTATAGTCAGTGTGAAATAGTGGGATCCTTGTTGTTAAGTCCAGAGAAAGGAAAAATAGGAACATGAAAATAAAGTGGAATTTTCAGTATAGTACTTTGTAGTTTGTTACGTACCTCTGGCATGGAACTCACTTCATGCACTTGTCCAATAAGTTTACAGTAGGACTGAAAAAGCAACAGCAGCTGGAAGTGCAGTTTATATAATCTCTGACAGAGTTCCAATTGCTAAGGAAAGATTTGTAGGAGAAGGAATAATTAATAAATATTAGTGAGTTTAGATAATTTTTGATAACTAACAAAACACAGTGAGATAGTTTGTTCTCAAAAACATTATTTTACTGTAGTATGATCATATACTATTTCAGAAAATAAGTAATGATTTTTCTTCTGCAGCTAAGTCATATATGACATTGAAAATAAAATTATGACAGCAAGGTCTCATGTAGCACATGTCAGCATCAGCCTCAAAATATTCTGTTTTGGTTAGCTTCACTGTCTCCAGTTTGCAGCTGGAAAGCAGAAACAGAAGACAGGGGAAGTGACTTCTCTGCATAGAACATCAAACTCCTGAATTTCAGATAAGGTCAAAGACCTCTTCTAAGAGATGGAAATCTAAGACAGAAGCTATGAAATAGTAGTCCAAGATGGTCAAAGCTCCTGCCTGCTCCTCTGAGGAGAGAGAAACAGAGGTGATAAATTCATCTAGGAGTGAGAAGGAGGAAATGCCAGCCCTGGAAGTTAAAACAGTTCTCATGGATTTTCCACCATCTTAAAGAAACTATACAACAGATGGATGGAGTTTAAGGTGTAAGAGGGTATTTGGCTTCTATGGAGTATTGTCCCAGATTAAGTAGATACTGCTGTATGAATATTCACTTGTTTCTTCCAGTGTAAAGTGCAGCGTGACATAAAAGATGTCAGACCTTGAAATAATGGGTGATGGGCACAGCTGCCAGAGACATCAAGTTAATATGCTTATAGCTCCTGGTATTCTCATGTCTAACAGGAGGGCAATCTCTTAGTTCCACAGCTGGATCATGGTGAAGAAGGGAGGAACATTTAATATTCAGCTAATTATGTAAAAAGTGAAAATCCTGCAAGTACAAGTCCTGACCTTGCAGTGACCCTTTGGCAGGAAAGCCTTACAGACTTCCAGCCGTATTTGATTTGCCTACGGTAACAGACACCGTGACCAAGGGTGGGCTCAGTGATATTTCCATCTGTTTGGAGGAACTAAAGCAGAGTTTCATGCCAAAATTGGCAGAAAAGAAGAAGCTATTAATGTTTTCTTCTTTAAACCACTTCATCCATGCTTAGTTACCCGCACATACTGCAGCTCTTTGCTGAATTTGGGACTGTGCAAATGTCAGCACAAACACTAATAGAAAGTACTTTAAGTACATTATAAATGTTAATTTGACTGAAGTGTTTTATTTACATATGGTTCAACATTTAAGTGCCACATTTTTTAATAATAAGCCAAAATTAGAATGACAGTTTAGTGTTCCAGTTCCCCAGATCTCTGTACAAGCCTCACAAGGCTGAGGGGCTAAGGTCAAAAGCAAATTTCATCTTTTTTCATCAGGGTGAGGTTGACACCAACTACCCATCAGAACAAACAGCCAAGGGCACTGCCAAAATGAGGCAGAGCTAGTCTCCTTCTAAAGAGGGTTTGTGGAGGAAAGTGGGAGCAGGAGGATAGTGCCAAGCCAGAAGGTGTCAGCCTAGCAGGGTTTGTCCTGCTGAAGGCCGGGCACATGGGGCTGCTCACACCTCAGCACCAGCAGAGCAGCAGAGCTCAGCACTTTAAATTCGCCTGCTCTGAGCTCTGTGCCATTCTGGATCTGGTATCTGTGTCATTATGTTTAATATCTGTTACTGGAGGGCAGCACTGGAGTGCTCCTGTCCCAAAAGGAAAGGAAGAATTTCAGTAAGGAGGAGGCCTTCAGCAAGTTTGCAGATGACATAGAAGGATGGGATGCCATCCAGGGAGACATGGACTTGAAAAGCAAGCCCATGAGAACCTCATGATGTTCAACAAGCCCAAGTGCAAGGGGCTGCACCTGCACTGGGGCAATCCCAGACATGAGCACAGAGGAGGAACTCATTGAGACCAGCCCTGTGGAGTTCTGGATGAAGAGCTGAACATGAGCTAGCAGCGTGTGCTCACAGCCCAGAAGGCAAACCACATCCTGGGCAGCATCAGGAGCACCTCTCCTGTGAAGACAGGATGAGAGGGTTTAGCCTGGAGAAGAGAAAGCTTCCAGTACCGAGAGGGGCATATAAAAAACACGGAGACAAGTTTTTACAAAGGCAGATCATGGTAGGACAAGGGCCAAGCTTTAAACAAAAAAAGGAGAGATTTAGATTAGATGTTAGGAAGAATTTCTTTATGCGGAGAGTACCGAGGCACTGGAACAGGTTGTGTAGAGAAGTTGTGGCTGCCCTACCCCTGTAAATGTTCAAGACCAGGCTGGATGAGGTTGTCAGCAACCTGGTCTAGTGAAAGCTGTCCCTGCCTATGGCAGGGGGATTGGAACTATATGATCTTTAAGGTGTTTTGCAATTCAAACCATTCTATGATCCCACCAGACTGGATATGACAGCAAAGACCCACAAATGCAGAAAGAAGGCCCAGCAGATCTGTGGTAAGGAGCAGATGTGCTAGGGCAGAACTGACTTGTGGACAGGGACAAAGCCTATCAGAACAAAGAGGCAGGGCATGAGGAACACTGCCAGTGAAATAAACCTGCCCAGGGGCCATCCTCTGTAACAAAGGGCACAGAGCACTGCCAAATCTGTGATCGTGTGGCTAACCATTCTCTTCCCAAAATAAAGACTGATTGTTTAGATACAGCCTCCTGGAGATGGCTTTGGCTTCTGTCTTCTCTCAGACCATGCTCAGGCATGTCAGGGGCTGGCTGGTGGCCTGCCAGGGAAGGTGCTGATCGCTCACCCGAGCAAGTGCCAGCCCAGGGACACTCTCTTCCTCCCTGGTCCTGTTTAGCTCCCAAATAGGGACACAGCCTGAGGTTCCCCAGCAGGGATCAAATTCACTCTGTTCAAATTTTGGAGACCTAGCAACACTGCAGAGCAGTTACATACACATATAGTTGAAGCTGTCAGGGAGTTAATAATTAATTGAAAACAATCACACCATCATTTAAAAACCCATCTCATTGTAGCTTGAACCCCGGATTTTTTTTAGTCCTTGAAAAACACTAATTCAGTTTCACCCTTGTGGCTGTTAACCTGAATGAAAACAAACTAAGGTCAAACTAATGGCTCTAGCTTGACTCAGTATTTAGTTACTGTATCGAGAAACTCAATTTTTGTTCTTCCTGAGTAAGTATTAAAAACCAATAGTGGTGAAACTGTTCATCAACATATACACAAAACCCATTTGAAATGCAAATGCAACAAAAAATTGTAGTTTTTCACTAGGAAAATGGAAAATGAATCATTTTAAAATAACATAAAATGTTTCCTGACCCAGCATATTACATCCTTCAAAAGCTTGATTTGTAAAAATGTATGTAAATGACCATTTGAAACAGCATATGAAAGTGTCAAAATTTTGGCACAGTTTTTTTATTTCACAAAACACATGTTAGTAAATTATTTTAGCCACCACATTTAGAACCTTGTCTTGTATAGGAAAACTATAACAAAAAAGAAAACATGCTAGAAGTAAAACAGTAGAATTGGGGTGTATTAGTCCATCCACAGATGGACAAAAAATATCAAAGAACTTCAACTTACTGCAAGAGATTCCATTTGCTACACAGCAAGCATGGCACAGGAGAAAAGGAAAGGAAAGAAAGTATAGTGTCAGTGTAATGCATGCAATAGGAAGCACAGCCCATCTGTAATAGCATAACTTATCAGCAGTATTAGCAATGCTTGCCTCAACCTGATAATTGGTTGGAATATCACATTCAACATGCACAGCATTCTTAATAAAATCAAGCTTTAATGCTAATTATAAATTCCAGTCTAAATATCCTCAGTTAGATCTTCAGATTTATTAGTTTAGATTTATCCTATCCAGCAGCTCAAGAAATAACAGTGAAACAGTGTTAGAAAACTCTTGAAATAATACTTTTATTTTAATTTGTCCTTTTCTTATTAAGAAAAGCTCATATTGCAAAGTACTAAAGAAATTAGGAATTATTTTCAAGTGATGAATAAAACTGAACTTTGATATTTCTAAATATATTCTTGTTTAAAAATACTTCTATTTTTTTTACAAATAGATCTAATGAAATTGGCAGGGTACGTTTTATGGCTGCTGGGCTTATTACTTGGCATGTTACAATGGAAAAGTTTTGCACATAACTTTCAAGTTATGACTATCACAAAGAAAAAAAAGGTGTGGAAAATGCCAGTTTTGTTTAACTACATGGCAATGCCACAAGTTGAGCCTTGTATCCCTTTCTCTCGCCACTAATGATTCACTGGTTTATAGTTCTGAAGCTATTAAAATGTCAGTGCAAGTCCTAGTCCAATAATAATAAAAATTCTAATTGACTTACATTAGCATTTCAAAGATTAGGGGACTAAGTGCTCTCTTTGAAACAGAAGTGTTCCTCTTTTCTTTGCTAGGAACATTTGCACTCTGTGTTCACTTAATGCAGCTTTTCTTATTTTATAAATATTACAATCTCATTACATTTTACATGAAGAGAGTCATCATGTAAATGCTGTAAGTAACAAACACAACCACATCTGCCCAGTTACAGCCTGATGTCAGTGCATATGCACACAGTGTTAATAAGCATATGGAATTCTTATTAAAATTATTTACCTTACCATCAGTACAAAGGCAGAAACACAGAAATGTGAAATAACATTAACTTTGATGAGCCTAACAGAGCATTTCACTCTGTTTTCTTTACACTGGCCTTACCATTAAGATATATATTTGAAAAGTGTTGCCCCAAACCCTGCACTGCTTTTCTATAAAACCACAACAAATTAAGCTTTAAGCTCTTGTGATGTTTAATTTTTTTTTCCTTTAACATTACTTGAAGAGTTTCTTCTTCTATTTAGTACTCTTCAAAAAAAAACCTTTATACCTTGGCTTCCATGCAGTTCACATAAATGAAGCTTTATAAAGGTAAATTCAAGATAAGAAGAAGACAAGAGCAGACAGATCACTGCGTTCCAGTAAACCCACAGGTGTGCTGGATTGTGTTTTTTCAAATCTTGTTGTCTCTCTTAAGCTACTCTGAAGTTTAGCGTGCCACCAGGTTTCACTTAGACTTTCAAAAATACTGGAATCCATATATAATTTCTAATTTGCCATGGAATTTACTTTAAAGAAGGGGGGAAGAGGGAGGCGGAAGCAGCAAATAAGTGAATTCCATGGTCTTTTTTGCCAGAAAACACTGTCTCCTCTGTACTGCTTCCAAAACCAGGGCAAGCCAAAAAAAAAAGGGGGTGAGGAAGGGGTTTCACATTACATGAAAAACTTCCTTCTTCACTGGAAGAAAATATACAGGACACAAAATTTCTCTGAGCTACTGATGCTCAGCTCCATACTGCTCTCCAATATCATGACTGTAGCTTCCTCCCTCTTTCACCATAAAATGAAAGATTCCTTGGAAGTTGAAAAGAGACTATTTACTGGCTTAAGTGGTATTTCTTTTTTTCTGCAGCAGCAAGGGCCCAGGTGGAACAATCATAGCCTTCACACTTTTCAATTTCTGGTTTAATTCTTAGAGTAAGGGAAGTGTTTTAGATTAGTTGATAGACACTACACAATCAGTGGTTTTGGCAGCTGAAAATACCAAATGTTTAGAGTACTTGCATCATTTGCCCAATTCTTTAAGCAGCCAGTAAATTTAGCAACTAAGAAGGACACAATGACATGTGCAGTTATCTTTTGTCTATAAATTGCCTCCTATGTCATTGAGACTCTGTTGTTCAAAGTAGCATCAAAGCTTACAAATCACACACATCCAAATCATGTAATTTGTTGCAATGATAAGGCAGGGGAAAGACATTCTGGCACATGAAGCTTTTACTCAATTTCAGAGAAGTTGCTAGCTCTAGCAGCTGACCTAGACAACTTCTATTTCAAGCCTCTTTAATGTCAGAAGAAGCATTTTTTGCCTTTGCCCATTTTCAGTAATAGTAACAATAGTCAACAAATCATGTGCAATTATTTTGAAATAAGATCTGATTAGAGAAACTGTGCCAAATTAGTTACCAGCATCAGGAGGCATTTGTGACACAACCAATTGTGACAAGGCTGAATTTGGTCTCACATCTGTCTCATCTGTAAAGGGGTCTGTTTTCCCCTCAAGCTATTCACCAGGTAAGGAGTCCTAAGAATCTAAGATCTCTGCCTTTTGTAGAACAAGCTTTGCTTTTTCTCCCTTACCATTAATTATGAACCTTTTCCAGGAGTAGCCTGGTTTTGTGCTTGGCTAAACAATTTTTTTTTTTCGGACACAAATTTTCAGTAGGATTTCAGGCCTTAGACAAAACCTCAAGGAGTTTGAGTCTGGGCAGGTTCCCTTGTGACTACCACTGTAAGACAGACTTTCCCCCCTACAATTATTAGATTCTTTAGTCTTTCACGTTGAGGGAGAAGTGGAGAGGAAAGATAAGAACACAAATACTTGCCAGTCTAGGAGTAATTTTTCCTTGTCCCTTCCTAATTGCATTTCCTCAGTTTCCCCAGCCTTTTCCTCCCATTACACTTTCATTGAATAAACAGATTGTTCCTTTGGGAAAAGCTGCTCCAATTGAGGTGAACGAGTAATGGAAGAAAAGAAATATGCCTGTTCATCCTGTCAACTTCCAAGGAGTAATGCATTTTGGCCTGAATGAATAATGCTGGGGAGAAACCAGGGACTCCTAAAAGAATAAGAAACCTTTTTTTCAGTCTGTCTGATAAAGAATATAAATACCAACCCTGGCTTCACAAAACACACATTTAATTCCAAAACAGAGAACACCTAGTTAGAAAAACCCACACAGGTCTAACATGGTATCTACTGACTTTTAGATGTGTTTAGCCCAGCAGATATGAGTTCAGGTTATTCCTTCTCCTTAGCATTATTTCTTTACTTTTTCAAAAAAGAAAAAGTTGATCGGTAAGATGTGTCATTCTCCATCCCATTCTATGCATTTCCAAAAGAGAGATGAAGAGGATAAATTAAGCTGTCTACAGCAAGGTATGTAACACCACAGTCTGAAGTCACTGTTCAGGGTGTCTGTACATCAGAGGGAATGGAATGCCCACGCACATCCCAGTAGTGCCATATACTCCACCTCCCTCTTGCAGGACAGGCAGAGGTATGTGTTACAGGTGTCTTTTTTTGACCTCAGAATAGCTCCTTGTAGACCATCACAATTACAGACGAGACAGTATCTCATGTAAATGCACTGGAAAGTGCCTAACTTTTGTGTGTGCCAGTGCTAGGTGGGGGAAGACTGAACAATTTTCCCACCGCCTGTGATCGCAGCCAGAGCATTTATTAGAAAATCAGATTTGCTAATAAGGTCAAAGAAGCCAAAATGCAGGGATGGCAAGGATTTGGGATTCTTGGAAAATGACATAAAAACAAAAATCAAGGGCGTTCAAAGACAAGAAGACAAAGACATAGAGATGGGAAAGAGAGGCAAAGATAAAGACAGAAGAAAATAAAGTGACCTGGAGGAGAAGACAGACAAACTGAAACCAATTTAGTATTAAAACAAGGTATTTGAAAAAATGGTTACAACAGGTAAGTCTGTGTTCTGAATATGTAACAATTAGCTTTTATAAGTGAAAATACATGGGAAGAGGAAACATCACTTTTTTCTATATGCTGTTTGCTTTCTTCCCAGTTTTGGCTAATTCTGTCCAGCCCCCTCTTTTTTCCCATCCCTCCACTGTCTTACTTCCAAAAGGAAACAGCCCACTAAAATAACATTCATTAACTCATTATATATCACCAAGATATCATCTGTTTCCTATACTTAGTATATCAAATAGTAGTATTAACTGCTGATGGTACTGATATCTGAAAATACGATTCCTTAACTAGAATAAAGAAACATAAACAGCAAATAAATGTACATGTACATGTGTGTATGAAATTTTTGTTAAAAACTGATAAAGAGATATTTTGCCTTAGCTCTAAATACATATCCACAGCATGAATAATTTTGTTGGCCATTTTACAGTCATTGTTTTGTAACTACTGATCTAAGTGATTTCAACCAGGCAATTTTTGCTGTCGGGCAGAAGGAGAATGTAACAGCTGAAGATAAAATGGAAGTAACATGGAAGGAGAGTACAGCAGGAATGAATTTCAGAGACACTGTGAAAAACTGCTACTGCAATGTCTATCTAAAAGGGAGTGCACAGGGTTAGGGTCAGCCCTGCTTCTTTGTCTAGAGTAGGACAGCAGAAGTACCTCCTGTGAATACTTCCCAATTCCTGTGGCCAGGACTGAGGCAACAACAATAGCTTCAAGCCTAAAGTGTGAAAACTGGATCATGCCCAAGCCCAGCAGAGAATCAAGGAGGAAGTAGAGCAGGCTCTTGTGGATTCAAGGACAAGGCACATCACACATATGTCACTTTATGGGAGAGAAATAATACTGGCCATTCATTACCTTCTCTTCGGAGTCCCCTGGCTGGCAAGTAATAACTCCATCTCGTGAGCCCCCAGCAAACGTTGCTTTGCAGTTTGCAAGCCACTGTTTTCAGAAAGAAATGAAAGAAAATATTAATAATATCTATGGTTTGATTCAAAGAAAGATAAGCAGTATTTTAGTTTCACAGCTCATGATGTAAGTAAGAATTTGCAATTGCATTTTTTTATTACCACAGATGATGACAATTTGCTTTGACTGTAATTTAAAAAGTGTAGTCTTGATTTCTATTAGCATTTCAATGGTATGAACGAAGAAAATTATTAATGAATAAATAGGAGAAAGACAGGGATATTAAAGATACTATTGTTTATAATATTAAGGGATAAAATAGCTACTTTTTAGTTCTGGTTCATAAGCCCAGGAAGAAGCATTCAATGAATCCAGTATCTGAAACATGATTTTCTACTGAATGTTAGTTTAAACAGATTTGAGTGGATGTACAGTTTCCTGACATAGCCTAAATATACAGACAAGCCAAGAGCATAATTGAGCATACCGAGAGTGTTGCCTCTTTCCTGTTGTTGTATGTGTCCAGGTACTCCTGCAGCTCTAGAACACTGAACTTCAGCTTTTCAAGAAGGCCACAAGAGAGCAGCTGCAGAAATGAAATCAAAGGGTCTGTAAATGTCACTATAGAAGAATAGAAACATGGTAGACAGTATAGGAAAGATATTGCAAAAGAATACCTAGATTTACATATACTAATACTGACAAATATTTACATTTATGCAAAAATCTACATAACTAGGATACTATACTGAAAAGTCAAACAGCAAAAGTTGCACCTATGATAATGGGGAATTGAAACTGTGTTCTGTATTTAATGACTTAGCAGAAGACTTCTCTAAAATGGAACAGTACATAAAGTTTAACCAGTTTCTCTCCACAGCTCCCTGATGATGTAAGGCACAGCTCTTCCATGGTCACAGCAGTGGGCTCAAGACTACACTTGGCCAGTTTCTACCTCTTCACTGTGGGATGTCACACTGTCCTGATGCTGCTGGATAAACATGAGCCAGAATGAAGATGATGGGAAGGGCCATCTCATTAATTCCCTAATACATTTATTTTTATAGAATTATAGAATAATTGAGGTTGAAAAAGACTTCTGAGATCAAGTCTAACCTTTGACAAATACCATCATGCCAACTAAACCATATCAAAAAGTACCACATCATCTTGTTTTTAAACACTTCCAGGGACAATGACTCTACTGCTTCCCTGGGCATCCTGTTCCAAAACTTAACACTGTTTCAGTAATGGAACTTTTCCTAACACCTAACCTGAACCTCCTCTGGTACAGCCTGATGCCATTCCCTCTTGTCCTGTTGCTAGTTGCCAGGGAGAAAAGGCTGCCCACCACCCTGGCTACACCCTCCTTTCAGGCAGTTGTAGGGAGCAATAAGGTTTCCTGTGAGCCTCCTTTTCTCCAGGCCAAACACCCCCAGCTCCCTCAGCTGCTCCTCACAGGACTTGTGCTCCAGACCCTCTATTGCCCTTCTCTGGACACGCTCCAGCCCCTCAATGTCATTTTATATTGAGGGGCCCAGAACTGAACACAGGATTTGAGGTATGGCCTCACCAGTGCTGAGTGCAGGGGCACAATCACTGCCCTGCTCCTGCTGGCCACACTACTGCTGACACAGGCCAGGATGCCACTGGCCTTCTTGGCCACCTGGGCACATGCTGGCTCATGTTCAGCCAGCATCATCCACATATCACAGTTGACTCAAATGAAATCATTACACGTATTACAGTCTTTCATGCTGAACTATGTAAAAAATAGCTGCTTCTTTTTCATTTGTGGAGCCAACTGGGTCCAGCAGGCATCTGTTTTATGTTGGGGTTTGGCACACAGGTTCAACACATCATAACTATTCCATGAGTCTGTTCCATGAGTCTATGATTTTATACTGCCTATCTATCACTACTTACTTAATAAAATAATACAGAAAATGAATGGAAATATGGTTCCCAACAAGAGATAAAAAATGTAAGATAGGAGGAGAATTCCTTTTTTGGCATATCTGTTCAGGAGTTGCTCAAAAGTGAAACAGCCAATAAAATAACACACAGCAATGAAAAACGTGTCTTTTGAAAGGAATATACTCACTGTCTCTGCATCTACAAAGAGGGTGGGACATTCTGAACATGATGTTAACATCTGAGAAGACCTCACAAACTTGGAGCCTATTCCTCTCAAGTTGTCTCCCAAGTAACTAGCTGCATCACAGGTTAGGAAGCAGAATCTTTTCTGAATATTCTGGAAAGCAAAATACAGTTGATTACATTATTTACTCAAGTGTGAGCTTCTTTCCTTTCTAAACAAATGGCATGGTTGTTTTTCTTCGCATAACAAAGTGCAAAAGAGACCATCTCCCTATGGAGAGCTGAATGTCTGCTCTAGGATACTGAGTAAGAATTATTGTGCTGGAGACAGTGTACAGCTGGGCAGCTGTGAAACTAATTACAGAGCTCATCATAACCTACTACTGAAAGACATTCTTTCCTGTAAAGACAAATCAATCTTTATAAGCCTTTTACCACAGGTAGCTTTTTTTCCTTGTCTCTACAGGGTTAACAGAGTTGATCAGCACGTTACATTTTCTGCCCATTCCGGGCATTGTTTTGTTAATATTCCTGTCAAGTGGCTAATCACATAATATAATGGACATACTAATGCCAAACAGCAGCACGGAAAAATCAGAAAAAACCTTTTGTTTTCCCCTGTGGAAGAACTTTTTTACTAAAACTTTACTGCTGCTTGGCAAGATTCCAGAAATATTGCACTGCATCCGGGAATTATTCTTCTCAGCAGATTTTTTTAATGTTTTGAGTCCTAAACCAGTCTAGTCTTCCAGAAACATTCTAGTGCTTTTCAGTTATTAATATATAAAGTGAATAATGAATAAAAATAATATATTAAACTTGCACTGACTGAAACAATGATTTTGATAAATACCCATCAGTTTTCACTGCCCAATTATATCTCACTAAGGCCTAGTGCTCAGCAGTTAGGAACAACATGAGAATATTTTTAAAAATAAATGTTTGCAACATTTTTATATGATTAATTCGAAGTTACCAAAGGCATTTCTCTGAGGAATGTAGGTTAGGATCTGTACCATAAGTATGCCTCACTAGAAAGAAGCACTTCCCAAATGCCAGTGTGGATGACAGACATAGAAGTATTGCCTGTTACTGCTGCTGCACTGGTGCATGGGAGTTAAGTACCTAAAATCAGGTGAGTTGAATTCAGACTTTATTGATAATGGAAGTTGTTGGATTGAATGATTTTCTTTAAATGCTAAATAGGCCCTCACACTGTACATAGGCTATACACGATCAATGATTTATAAAATGGTTTATAAAATTGGTTCCTATACCAATCAATTTCATAACTACTTATTTGTGAATCTCTCTCCAAAGCATCTCAACTGCCTATCTGAGCACAGTTAGGACCAGGCAGACTGATACTGGTCTTGCTGTTTCCACCATCTTGCTTCAACACAGAAACAAAGGGCTACACACCTCACTCAGAGCATGGTACAGATTCTCTGCTGCACTGAGTCTATTAAAGGCAAGGGTTATCACTAATTACCAGCAAACCAGATAAATTACTATTTTTATAAGCAACTAGCAGAATCATCTGAATCACAGGGGTTGGTGAAAACTGGAGATTTACTACTCTGATGTCTTCTGGAAAGAAAGATTCAGCCAAGTCTTGGTGAAACTGTTGCTAGTAACTCTCCTGGCAAAGCAAAGAGATATAGATTTGATCTTAAACAACAGAAAAGACCTAGCTGAGAGCAAAGAAGTGAAAGGAAATTTAAAATGACAGATTATGAAAGAGAATCCAAGACACATTGGTTGAAAAGGACCTCTGGAGAACATCTGATACAACTTTTAACTCCAAGTGGGACTATTGCTGACCCCAGATCGTGTCAGACTTGCTTTTAACTAGCTGAGTCTTAAAATCTCCAAGGTCAGAGCTTCCTCAAGGCTTTGGGTAACCTGTTATTTGCTGCAATGCCCTCCTGGGGAACAACTGAGTTTGTAAATCTGAGACAATGAAGGAGACAGATTATAGAAAAAGTAACAGATATTCTTCCTCTACTCCGTTCCTTTTCAGCTATTCATAAAAGCAATCTAAAGCTAAGATGATAATGGCCTCAAAGACTGTTTTAAATTATTAAGAGTGAAACAGTGAGAGACTTTGCTATGTATATTACTTCACTAAATATATTTATTTGGTGATTACATGGACTAACAGTTCTATAATGAATTCTCATCTCAGCTATGTCCTTCCAGGTGCAGACTACAGGGGCTGAAATCTATCAAGCAAGGCCTGAATGCAGGATATATTTTATAAAATGGGATTACTGTGAATAGTAATGCCAGCTGTCAGCACATTGTGAATAAATATATACCTGCATATAGTCACTGTTCTTTGTGTCCATGTAAATATTAAAAAACATTCTCAGAAAGTTTTCTTCTTAACCTCAGATCTCCTCTCCTCGAAAGAGGACTTTACATAACAAAAGGGCTTGATTGTGGAAGGTATTTGCTAGATCTGAAATCTACTTGTCTTGCAGCTGTCTGGTCTGCTGAAAGACATTTAATTTGAGGGAATACAAAGAGGCAGCAGTAAAGATAATCCAGAGATCTCTGACTTCTGACTCGTTTACAGGAAAAGTACTTCAATAATGTCAGGAATTTTAAACAAGTTTAGTATGTTGTGGGCAAACATCCAAGATACCATTAACTTGACACAGGACTGAAATGTAGGTGCCCTGGAAAATGCACTTCTTTCACTTCAGCAAGCATTTAGTTGACAAGCTCCTCCAAACAAGGATTTTGTTTCACAGTCAAGTATTTTGGCAGTACTTTGCATTGCAAGCTTAGCACATACAGGTCTTGTTTCTGAAATTTCCTGTTAATGAGGGTCAAAAGTCAAAGTTGGCAGATGAATACTGAAGTTTAATAGTGCAAACAAAATACAATTCCAGACAAGCTGGGATCTTATTAAAAAATAAGGGGAAATAATACTCCTATGTTTTAACACTGAAAAGAAGAACAAAGTTATTTTTATACCCTAAAAATATGGCAGTGACTCCAGCTAAAAATTGTGACTTGTTGATATTATTAACACCTTTTTCTTTCTCCTCCAGTATCAGCTGAAGAAAATGAGTAGGATATCTTCTGAATATAGGGGCACGCACATCAGCAAATGAAACGCATACATTACTAGGATTTGGACTCAAACAGGTACTTTACAAGTAATGTTTAGGTCTTTCATTACACTGCATTATTTATTTAATCACCAGAACCGTGGCACCTGTTCCTTTTCACATCTTCAAAGAGGAGAATCAAGGACAAGTAAGTCCCTAAACACTCAGACAGGGCTATTAACCTCTAGGACTGAGCTTAAGACAGAAAAGCTGACGTCATGAATAAACACAGGGTTAACACACAAGTCAACACTGGGTTTTTGTTGTTTGTTTTTTTTTTTCTTCCAAATGGTTACTTATCAGTGTTTAAAAGAATGCCTATAAGACACCCATATTTAGAGTAGCATAATGTTTAATGGAGGACAATGTGCAGGTAGATAAGACATTCAACTCCAGTGGAGCACAGAGGAAGCATGATGAAGAGATTATTACTATAGATTGCTTATTTCATATGAGGTTAGTCTTAGATGGGCTAAAAGATCTTGAAACTGTGTATTTATTAGCAGGGTACCCCATGATAATAAAACATTGTGTACTCTGAGATCACAGGTACTTAAACTCTGCAGAAAGTTACCTGGCTACTGCTTTCACTGGAGCTGTTTATGCTGGAGCATGCTAAATATCCTGCAGCTGCAGGAGAAACAATTAAAAAAGGCTTTAAAACTAATTACAGGTAACACCAGACAATAATTTCTTAGAACAACTTGTACATTTGATTCTTTCTTTTCTTATCTTTTTGCAAGATCCTTATCTTTGCAAGCACGCAGTTTTAGAAAGGAGAAATGTATTTCTAGTCTTCAAGCTCTGGAATTTATGTTACATGATGGCAGCTGGGTATTTCTATTCAGATGAGTAGGTACAAACCATTGAATTATGCTGGCATTTACATGGACACACTCAGATTTCAAGAGTTTGAGATAAAAGAACAGATTAACAATAGTTTAAGATTTAAAAGGTTATTTCCTTGTCTCTTGCAGTTACTGTTCCTGCAGTCTATTTGTAAAGTACTGAAGAAAACACTCTATAAAAGGGATCTGAATTTTGCAACGTGACCTCCAAACCTGCATGTATGAGATACATAGTATTTTCATGACAAAACTGGTCACAGAAGACAATGCTGAAAATGAAAATGTAGTACAGCAGTAATTCTGCAGTATGCAAAATGACAAGGGTTATGTATCTAGTAGTTCATTACTGGGGCTGCTATCAAGAAACATTAATTGCCACAACCAAAAATTATGACTTTGCATCTCAAACTTATTTTCTCACCTTAAACAGGGAAGAGAACACATGAAATGTATAAACTGCACAGGAGCCATCAGAGTCACACATGAGCTGGTTGATATGACTGCGCCAGGCTTCTTCTGCATCATCACATGCTGCTGGCTGAAATGCGGCAAGGATGGCGGAAAAAAACGGCGAGGGAGGAGGGGAGGCGTTTCGATCAACATCTCCAAAACTGAAGGAGGAAACAGAAAAAGGTGGTGAAAGGAGAATACCAAGAAGGTGGCAGATAAAATACACCATAGCAGAGAGATAAAATCACAGGACCAATTACAGCATCTTCCTAAAAATATTCATGAATTTTCAAATTACTTTCAAAGGTTGACAAGATGT
Source organism: Calcarius lapponicus (assembly GCA_039654755.1). Lineage (NCBI taxonomy): Eukaryota > Metazoa > Chordata > Aves > Passeriformes > Fringillidae > Calcarius > Calcarius lapponicus. The sequence continues at coordinate 48,566,032 of CM077462.1, read as the reverse complement.
TGTCTACAATGAGAAAAAGCTCCAAATCAGATTCCCTATCTTCAGGCCGTTATCATCTATCTTCCTCCATCCCAGAGGAAGATTTGTTTTCTTGTGCCATCATTTCACAGAAGAAGGCTGAAACTTCACAGGAGAATAAAGCTCTCTCTCCTTCCACCTCCCAGGCTAACTGCAGTCTAACTCAGCATCCAATATCTGAAAGAGCTCCAGATGGCATGTAAAAAAATCTTAAAGCCTTTTTATAAGAAATACTGAGGTCCAGCCACACTCACAAGCAGCCTGAAGAGCATATAGCTGGGATTTCTAACAATACCGAGACTTTCTTTCATGAGAAATCAGAAGGACGAATACACATCTGATCTGTTGAACAGGTACCTAAGTAATATCTGCAAATCTTTAAAAATCTTCCTTTTTATTTTAATTAAGCATATTATGTACAGAATGCCTAGCTGCATAGATGTACGTAAATATTGTATCTTATTTTTCCTAGAATGAACAGCTTGGTTTTGTTTTGCTTTTTTTTTTTCAGTTGTATGATAATTATGCAGGTAATTAGGGAATTGTCTTCTCACTGCTCCAAACTCATGAGAATTTTATAACTCTTGTGGCTAAAAAAACCATTTCATTAATTACTACCTTGCTATCATTTTGTTGTACATCGTAAAAGAACTTGTGTGAATAATAGTGCATCAAAGTACCTAGCAAGAGCAAATTGTTCCAGCCTGTCAGCTTTCTCTTCAGTTTCTGTCATATCCAGACTAAGGCTATCACTGCATTCAAATGCTCCAGGGAGTTCATTTGTAGACCCTGAAAGGTCATCCTCATGGACTGCTATATCTTGCTCTTCAGGTACAGCTTCAACCTAGGGGAATGAAGGATGATGTCTTAGAAAACAGCAAATTAGTAAGTTAATTCCTCTAATAAATAGAAAGCATTTAATGAAAGAACCCACCTGACAACATGTTAAACTGCACAGATATAAAGCCACAGATTATAAATGACATTAATCAACTTACACTTCTTCAAAAATACTGTATTTGCTCAACTTTCTGTCTTGGATAAATATTATTTTAAGGCATTTTTTCAACTTGTCTAGCAAAGAATTTCAGATTCCAATGCATGTGGCAACACAGTAAGGAAGTAATTTTTCAGAAAAACAATAGGGTTGTTGTTACTGTCAGTCTGTCCTTGTCTCTTAACACTTTATAGTGTCCAAGACTGTATTAAAGCCTCTCAGAATATATTGGAAACAATTACTGTCTTGAAGACTCCATGCATGTTTAGAACTGAGAATTAAGTTTAGCATGTCATTTACATTCAAGAGGAATCCAAGCATTCTAACAGGCCATTTAAAGGATTATGCTAAATTTCCTTCATTTTTCATCTGTCAGCACCTAAAGGTCATGACTTCTTTTTGAAATGTTCCAATTTCTCTTGCCTTTTTAGTCTGAACAAGTTTTGTTTCAGCTCTAATCTTTTGGCTTTTGTCTGCTTCATCCATAGCACCCAAAGCACTTCCTGTAGGGATGACTGCAGTGGGTTGCTCAAACCTTTGTGCACATATGCCCATGTGCATGCACATACATGTGCTGGGAATGAAGAGGGAGGGAAATCTGTGGCAAGAGGAATTAAAGGAGAAAAGTGGTCCTCTGCAGTTTATCGAGTCTGCTTGGATCCTACAGATTAATTGTGGGGATTTGTATTTGTAAAAATTAAACAGAGGGGATAGGATCAGAAATTAAGTAGAATAATCTTTTGGTTTGCTTTGTTTTCTAAGCAAAAGAGGTAGAAATATTCCTGAGTTCAGGGTGAATGAAAAGAATCAGAGCCCAAACCATCTTGAAAAGAGAAATGCAAGCTATATGTCTGAATTGTCAGAATAGGAACCAAAGCACCTGGTAAAAAGTGTTAATGTTTCATGCTTACTCAAGAAGTAAGCATGAAACCAGTTTCATATATTAAATATTAGCTTGAAAGAACCACTGCATTTTCTTCACTGCAATGACAGAGTCTGTAGGAGGAAAACACATTTTGATGGGATAGAGCAAGGGAGGAAGGAAGAGGAAGCAAACACCTCCCATCCACTGGAATCTAAAATTATGCCCCAAAAGCAAAATAGAAAAGTGAACTCTGGATATTAATGGAGGATTGTAGTACACTTCCAAAAATATGTGAGTTTAGGTAACTGGAAAAATACATAATATAGCATCATCTGAATTTTTTTTACCCTCATAGAATTATCCCACTATCTTTAATAGAAAGTAAGTGCTGTTAACAATAATATGTGGATTTTGGCATTGAAACATCTAGGAAGAGGCTACATAATCAGTCTGTTTATCTCAATTGCTGTATCTATTTAAAAGTTGAGATATTTCTGGTTTTGCTTATGATGCAGCAACTAAACATTTTGTAAATTGCTGAAGAAGTAAAAAAAAATTTCCGTTGCATTGATGACACCTCATCAGCTCTCTGAAAAGAAGAATTCAGAGGGAAAAAGAAACAATAAAGAGCTCAGATTTTGTTATGTTATGAAATTAAGTAAAACTTATTTAGGTGTAAGTTTCAAGTTTTCTACATAAAAACGGGATAACTTCTTCTTTACAATGACTCCAAATTATTTTCAGTAAAAATACAGAAGTATGCACACTAGGAGAAAATACCTTTGAGGCAAAAACCCCACCAACAGGGCATTCTGTGCTGACCAATTCAATCATCTTTGTGACAGTTGTAACCTGAGCTATATTTTACACCAATATCAAATCTCTACCAGGACTAGCTGAATTTGCCTGTCAATTCCACAATAAATTGCTCTGATTTTACATTCTTCACTTATTCCAAAGTGAAGTCTTTTCATTTTTGATGATTATTGGCATGTGGTACATTAAAGAGATTTTGAAAGTAAAGATTCCAAACTCCCAGACATACACTGAACTCCTAAGCTGTGGTTTTCAGTTCTTTCTTTCAGTACACACCAACAACTACTGCAGCTGGATGCATGAGATCAGCTGCAGTTCCCACCTGCAAATGTGTCTGTTCTGGCTGCTGCTTCCTGAACTGAAATTCTGCCAACTTCTGCTGTTTATGGTTGTTATGTGGTTACTTGTCTACCAACAGTTGTTTTGACAAATGATAATGAGTTTACCTTCTCCACAGCCACTGTCTGGAGAGGTTCTCCTCCTCTCCTATCCTTACAAACACTTCCCTCCTGCCATTCTTTCTTCCTACTGCAATGGTTTCTGACACAATTTGTTTGATATTCAGCACAATTCCAACCTCCTTTTCTATGACCTCCTCTGCAGAAGTTTCCATTCCTTCTGAAACATGCAGTGCTAGCAGTATCAATTTTTTGTGTGGCTGCATTTAGAGGGGGCAAGGGCAAGAAAGAAAGGCAATGATTACAGAAGATATATTCTTCCTCTGCCCCAGTCTCATACACTGATTTTTCTGCAGAAGTTACTCAATTTAGACATGACAGAGAAGCTTTACTGACAGAAGCCAACAGTATCATCAAGCCACTAATTCATACAGCCTGCCCAAAACCAGATTGTATTTCTGGAGAGACACTGAAAGGAGTAGGTTCACCTCATCTCTCATGAGCAAGTACCATCTAACAGAAAATTAAAGAAACCATCCCCATACTGATAATGATTTACCAACCTTGCTTTGTCTTCTTCTTTTGATACAGTTCTCTGAAATATAATCTGCTGAATGTGGTTGTTGTATCCTTGCAAATCCTGCTTCTCCACCCCCAGGATGGTTTAATATTGTGGTCATGAATTTAAAATTTCTGCGTGTCTGCCAAAAGGCAAGTACTGAATCCAGGGCACACAGCTGTACAATAGGGCCCCACATACACAAATATTTCAGAGAATACACGCATACACCCACCACATGAGCTGGCATATTGTTCTTTAATTCAGCACGAAGAACAAAAGAATATTTCCTTGGAATTGTAACTTGTAGCCAGTTCATGAACTTGTCTTCTGACAACCTTGTACTACTTTGTGCATATGTAGCGCAACATATTTAAGAAACAATAAATGAATTCTCTTAAAGAAGAAAGTGTAAGTAGAAAGGAAATGGTAGCAAGTGAAGTGGTGCATGAATGTATTGTACTATGCCACTAGGCAGAGGAAGCCAGAATGTACTTGATTTCACAGATCAAACTCTTTATGAAGTGTAAGCAAAAGAAATTGTAACAGTGTTACATAAAATACAGCCCAGTTGGAAAAGAAAGAAAAAAATGTATTCACCTTGGGTCCTTCAGACACCTGGAGATTATTCATACCAGGCAAAGACACATCAAAGCTGGATGCTCCCATGTTAAAGTGATGAGGGTCTGCTGAGTTTGTGTCACATGATGTAGAAAGTGAGTCAATATGATTTGCATCCTCAGATGGGGAAAGATTTATAATCTGTTTAAAAGACAACAAAAACACAAAAGAACTGAGTATACAGCTACCCTAACACATGCTGCTTTCATGAGCATGTAAAGCACAGAGTGTCTTACAGTGCAGTGACAGTGGCTCTCTTTGTATACAGACACAACCCTTTCAATATTTCTGTCATAAAATTTTTATTAAAAGCATCACAGAAGTGAACAATGAAAATCTGAAACCATTTACCAATCTGGAGGCTTGTTTTATTTCTTTAAGCATTAAATACATCATAAAGATTTACTATTGGTCAATTATCAAAAATTGCCGCATAGTAAAAAAAGGGCAAGTAATAAAATCTCATGATTCCTGTGTTTCAAACTTTGCATAAAAATTCCTGTTTACCTTTGCAAATAAGGGAAATGTACCCACCAATTTCAGCTCATTAGATTGCACCTGGGCAGAGGAAACTAAAAGCCCAGTTTATTTAAACCCACCACCCTACCTTTTCCTAAATTTCAAGTTTGCAACTTACTAGGTCTGAGTTCTCCAAGATTTGGCTGGTGGTCAGATCCTCCTCCTCTGATGACTCATCTGAGTCCTCATGGTTCATTTTGTTCAGGCTGGGTGTGCTCCCTGAGAGCTGGTTCTCTTCCATCAGCTGCATGTCACACTTGTCCAGGCTGTCCAGGGACCGTCTGCGCACTCCCCAGTTGAAGTTGTCCATGCTCTCACCCTGAAATCAGACAGAGGGTCAGCTTGCTTGGTGTAAAAATAATCATATGCTAACACCCAATCAAAGTTAGCTCCAGAAATATTTTTATATAAAAATATAGTAAAAACTTGAAATAAGCATTATCTTGCTTGTTCACCTGGAGATAAGAGCAGAAGCATGGAAATGGCAGTTAAATGAACACTCAGTCTTTTCAGTATTAGATATTTTTCATGCATTTGCTAATTTAAGAATTTGTTTTGGTAAGTCCACATATACACACTTCTTGATACCAGTAGAGCAGTGATCGCAAAGGAAAAGTTTGAAAGCAGTTTTAAAGGATTTTTTTATGTTTAAAAGTATTAGAAGCACAGATCATACCAATGATTCAATTGTAAAACTTATGTTAAAGATTTTAGATTCTTTGCTTTATATCTACAACCATACTGGTGAGTAGATTTGAACAAACCCTTGCTTTACACAAAAAATGTAACACTTTAAGCAGCACATCTTTTAAACTTTTATTCTAGACCCATATTGCTTATTATTGAATCTACTTGAATTATTTGAAACTATATTTTGGAATAGCCTGATAAGCATTGCCTGTGATCTCACATTTTAAAAAGGACACAGTCAAATGGACCAAACATTTTATATTTATCAGACTTCTAGGTCTGATGCCACACACAGTTGCATAAAGCTGAGTACATTAAGCAAATTATGTAACCATTTGCTTAATGGTTAGGCTGCTGAACTGATAAAAAGATCACTTGATTTCTTTCATGTATAAAAATGATCATTAGTTTTCCACCCCTTTTCCATTTATTTACTGTATATATTTTCCAGTGGACCGTATGCCTTTTCCCTGATTGCAATAATCTCTTGCTCCCTTCCTAAGTCTAGTCAGGCTCCTCTCTGGCAAATGCAGGACCACATCCACAGCTGCTCCTGCCATGGACTTCCAGAGGCAAAATGGCCCTTACACAGCAAGAAAGGTTTCCCCAGAAGCATTCAGATGCAGTTTTGGGTACTTTACCTAGGTGAAAGCCCTCAATTCTGCATCAACATGGGAAGGAAATTTATAGAGAAAAAGGTTTCCTTTTAAGGTTCAGGGCTGCCTGTTTTAAACAAGACTCTCTCTCTTAAACAAGCAAGTCAATGGGTGAAAATTCAAGCTGACAGTGATACTTAAATATTAATTTGAAAAAAAATATAGTTCTGCCTAAAAAATAATATTATCACATAACTGATTATGATTATTTCCTGGGTTTATATAGATCAAAATTATGGTCAGTGCACTGATTGAGAAAGAGGTCTCAGTTCAGTAAGGCCCCTTAAGCAGAGTTGTGAATTTTAACACTTGAGTGATGCTCTTTTGGGACTACTCTGACATTTACTGAATGGGGACCAAACTGCATAATGTGCAATGAATTAAATTGCAACCTTACCTCCTTAACAATCAACACACTTGCACAAATTGATCTTATTTTGCATCGTTACCATTTAATGCAATGGACTGTGAAATTTGAATAGGAAGGAAAGTTCAGTTTCATGACCTTAAGCTCACCGTTTCATGAACAAATATGATGAAAATAAAAACAAATATTTTTAAGGAAAAAGACAACCCTTGCAATTCGCAAGAATATTTAAAACTAAGGAATGCACTATAATGAAGAGCAAACTAAGATGAAATTGTTATGAAGCCTGACACATTATTGGAAGAACTCTGTGTTTTCATCCTGGGCTTGGTATTACATGGTAGTTTTGTGTGGAAAGAACACATCTGACTTAAGGAGTCAGACTCTTTAAATCATAAAAATGACTGTTCAGTTCCAAGCTATTTATTTTAACAAATTCTTTGGTTGTCCATCTTCCCCCTCAAAGGCTGGAGGACACATGCAGCAATTAGACATCCTCCACAAACACATCAATTACTGAACTAACAAATGACAAAATGACATAAATAAGCAAGCAAGCAAAGATGACTGTCCTCACACCCTTATCCTCATGATGCCTAGTAAAGCCATCAGTAAATTTAGCAGCCCATGTCTATGGGAGTATTTCCTGTTGCAGTTTTATTCTGCAATGCCAGCAAAAAGAAGAAAAATAAAAGGGACACTTCCAGGGCATGCAGTTAGAAGAGACAGTGAATTAAAAGTGAGGGAAAGGGGTGACAGAGATGAAACACTATAACTCAAATACCCATAGCATTTGGATTAGTGCAAGTTTGCTACAGGGCCACCCAGAACCATACTGAATTTAAACAAGAGGTCAGCACATGTCTATGAAGATGGAGTTGTTTTTGTAGTCTATTTAGCAATCTTTCTTCCACAGTTAACAAGAAAGAGCAAAGCTGTGTTTGAGAGGCTGTTCATTTTTATCTACAGCAGGAGCAAAGCCATCTCCCATCTGAAAAGTCACCAGTGGTACACATCAAGTCAGAGGAAAACAGTCACGTTCTAAGTGTGTCTAGCCAGCAGGGAGCAGGTACCACACAGAACTTCCTACAGTCACCACCCTGGTAAAGGAGCCGATGTGCCCTTGCAGCTACCTCAAACTTTACAACGGCCCAGGGAAAAGGAGAGACAGAAGAGAAAGTAGTCTTGTGTGGGGGAGAGCAGTAAAGCTCCTCCACGGAGGCAGTAAGAATCATGCAAAACCTCTTTCACATAAGTTTTCATCCTTACTGTGTTGACAAAGCATGCAAAGTTAATGGAAACACTCAAATATTGTAGGGCATAGGCAGAAGCATTGTGGAACTACATAGCAAGGCACTATTTCCATATGGACATATCTCTTACAGCGCAGGCATTTTCAGACAAAGTTTTTTGGGGTGTTTGTATAACTGATATACAAACTATCAGAAACAGATATGCAAAAGTCTGTGGTTGCTGATTTCTGTATTATTTGTACAGCTCATTAAATTCTCTATCATTTCAGTTCTTTCTATGCACTGACAAACTTAAAATTTAGGTCCCAAACTGGCAATGACTGATGTGTCTTTTCAGCTTTCCTCACAGGGTAAATGATCCAGCAAAGTTGGTAGGACCATACAGCTGTAATAAGTTAGGCTGTAGAAACTAATTTATTTATTCAATTAAATTGAGTCTGATAGCAATAATGTAAACTGTCTTAAGAGGTCTCAGATATCAGCTTTAGGAAGATGCTAACAGGAGACAATACGCCACAACAGCAAATATCTATAGATAATCAAGTTTCTACACATTAATCATGCACAAAGATATCACAAGGAGAAAGGGCTCAGTTTGAAAAACACTGATACTAGAATTAAGATCTTTTAAAATTTGTGAAGACTGTCAAACATGTCAAAAACAGGCTTAAAATGAAGCAGAATGTTTGAAAATGACCTCCAAAGTATTTCTAATACAAGACAAAAAACTAAGCACCTGTCAGAAATGCAAGCACACACACACACTCACCTACACACACACTGAAGGGGGGAGGCAACAGCAAAACTATGATGTTATTCTACAATATAAATTTGCAAGAAGGCATAACATATGCTGGCACATCTGAGTTCAAGTAGCATTCTTACCTGAAGTTCCTGGGTAGCAGATATAACAGATAGAAAAACAAATAGAAAGAATCTATGTAAAATCACTGCATCAAAGACATCACAGACAAACATTTGCCTACAATTTTAACAAATATTATCACAGAAATTTCAACTCTACCTTTTAAGTCTGAAAACAACTATTTCTTTCTTTCACATCTTTAGGAAATTTCAAACAAATATACCTTGTTGTCTGGGGATGATCCAAGCATCACTGGCCTGTTAAAATCATATGCACTTTTTTGAAGGACTGATGTTGCTCTTGCTAGCTTTAGTTTTCTAACACTGTTTTTTCATTTTTATTAATATACCACACTCAGATATGATGTAAATGTTACAGTTTCAACTCAGTCATTAGAGAAGCAGCCTTTTACACTAGGTCTAAGTTTATTTTTAAAACAGTAGTAAGCCAAATCTGAACTAAACTTTGGAATGCAATCCATGGCAATTAAAAAACCACTAAGTGAAATGCAACATTTCTAATTTTGCTTCACATAAAACTAGAGAAGCTTGGGATCTGTTTCATGACCAACTTAAGGCTATAAAGATATCAATTAATTTAGGCCTCAGTCTTGAAGTTGGCCACATGTATAAAAAAAAATCTTTGCAGAATCACAGGCCATGAAGGTAAATTTATTTTAAAATGAATTGTTGTGCATAATTGTTTATGCTCTCTATATAATTTTAAGTGGTGAAGAGAAAGAAGAAATTCCTGAATTTCAGTGGACAAAAAATTATCAAGTGATCTTCAGTCAAAATTGCAGTCCTACATCCTTGTAATATCTGAAAGCTTTTAAGACACAGAAATTACTTCAGCCAGTGTATTTTTGCCAGACAACATGGCATTATTGTTTTATCATTCATCCTTGTTTGGAACCTTGAAGCTCCTTCAATATTTGTCTAATGTATTTTCAACCATTGCTGCCAACTACCCTCTCAGGGCTTGCTTTTTTTTTTTTTTTTTTGGGGGGGGGGGTGGGGGGGGGGTGGTTTCTTTTCCTTAGCAAAGTCATGGGCATCTGTGAGCCAAGACTACTGATTCTGATACAGAAATTCCTGCCTTGGAAAAATAAGGACTTTGGGATATTTTTTTTCTCCATTCCCTCATCCTTTCTCTTCATTGGAAAAAAAATTCAGATGCACATGAGTTCATATCTCAGTGTTCTGTTTATCTTAAAATTATTTTCCTACTGTAATGCAAATAGCTTGAAAAATTAATATTTCTTCCTGTACACATGTTCTTCTCAGGGCTAAGAGTGATGACTGAGAGAATTCATGTTAAAAACAAGTCCACAACTAAGACATCTGAGTCTTAAGTCCTTCAAAACAACTAACAATTTCTGAACTTTTAAACAGCAACAAAATTGTTAGACTTGTTTGGCAGCAGACATTAATTTTTGGTCTTTCCTGATCAAATAGAAAGAAATACCCCAAGTTTGAAATTAGCAAGGTTAAAGGGTGTAGCCCCCCAAAATTTATCAGTTTTTCCCTTCAGCAGTTTCAGCTCAAGGTGAGCTGACAGCCTTCACCTGTCAAGACTTGATTTGGGTGCTGAGGATTTTGTTTAGCTCCTGCATGAAATGATGAAATCACAGACACCTCAGCAGAGTGGAAGGTACAGCTCTAAGTGGTTTCATCATGCAGGAATAACAGCAGCCTGAAGGCCTGAATTAATATCTCAGAGGGTTCCTTATGAACCAACAGATTTCATTTTATATGTTTTTAACCAGAAAATTATATATTTTCTTAACAATTTAAAATCTTTACAAATTCTATTTAAAATGAGTTCACTTAAAAGTAAGTTCACCAAAAAGGTACTAGAACAGAGGCTTTATTTTCCACTACCAGTTTTGCAGTGTTTCCTAAAGTAGATTCAGAAAGGAAGGGTGTGGTAGTCTTTTTACTGTTACACTACTGAAATAAACACTAAGTCAAGATCATAAATAATCTGAAGCTAAAAGTACATTTATAGCTACACAGTTAAAGTTTTATGTTACAAGAAGAGAAGTGTTTAGCAGAAGGAGTATAAAAGTGTTTTAACAAAAAAGCCATTTCAGAGAAAATATACTGTACCTCCCCATCTTCCAGCTCAACATCTAGGAAATCAAAGTCCCTAAAGACTCTGAACTGCTGTTCACTGTTTGAATCATCCATGTTCTCCTGCTCCCTTGCTCCGTCTTCTGAAGAGACCAAGCTCGTCTGGTGCTCAATCAGATCCAAATCACCACAGGAAGAAAAAATCACCTACAATTCAAAGGATTTCTTTTGTTACAAACTGTTCCCTCTGGTTGTTTCTTCCTAAAAGCTGTAATTGGTTATTCAGAAGACTGTATTTCCAGTACACACCTAATTCCTTCTCTGAGTATTTTTAGAACACTCTTTATTATTTATGTTGGACAGGTGCCTTCAGATTAAACTTGTACAAAGAAACAACTTCATACTGTGGGAACACATCCAAGAATATTACAGCTACCTCCTAAAGGCTGCAGATTGATGTTGCCTGGATGTTTGTATACATATATAGAAACAAAATTCAGAGAACTTAGCAGAGAAAACAGTGTCAAGGGGATGATACAGTAAGTTCATTAAAAAAACCCCTTCAGTTAACAAGTTGTTAAAAATATGTCAAGATTAGAAAATACAACAAGCTGTAGTTTTTTCTTTCCTACTGAGTATACTTGTATCTCTAATTTAGTTGCACAAATTAAACAGTTCCTGTCTTGCAGAAACAAAGGACCTGTTCTCCATTATAGAAGTGACATATACCATGTTCAAAAACATTCAGGAGATTTTATTTTTTCTGTAGAAAATATTTAATGAATATTTTAAGAGCTTCCCACCCTGGGTGATCAATCACCCTTTTCCTGGCACCAGATAACACTAATTTTTAAAGAGTAACATCAGAACTAGTGTCTAATGGAAAAATCAGACACATTATATTTCTGTAATAGAATTTTTTTACTTTATAAAGGCTCTGGATTGTTAATACAGAGATTGTTACTCTCTACCCACTGAGATGGCATAAGTAAAACCTACAGCATCAGAGATTCTCACAGGAAAACTACACAAAGCCCCCAAAGTAAATCTTCTCTAAGTGAAAGGGCCAGCCACTCCCTGGTCCATATGCTGAGAAACGAAGCCTGGGCCAGTAGAGAGGACAGTGACAGTAGTGGCTTCAAACCTATGCAAATCTGGTCAGCAACCCTGGGACACACACTTCTTCACTTTCAATGCTTAGGACACAATGAAACAGAAAACTGGTCAATACAAGGCTACTTACTGAAGGGTTTTTACTCAGCCCAACTTCCTGACCACACAGGGAAAGGACATGCACCAGCTTTTCCTTCGTCCTTTTCTAGAAAACAAGATGTTTCTCAAGTGAGCATTTTTTTTCGCCACTCATTCTCCCTGTGGCTAGAAACATACATTAGCAAGTTATAATTAGGAGGAACTAACCAAAGAATTAGTCATTAAATGCTCAAAGGATTGCTTTCAGAGCAACTATGCATCAAGGAAACATAAAAATAGCCGTTAATGATTTTGCTGTTTATTATATTTAAATTAGTCTATAAATTCCATTGAGTATATTAAGAAAACATTGGCTCATATGCATCACTTCAAAAAGACAGTTCAGAAGCCTAAAATTAAAATTAAGCAGATGCTTTTTTTTTCCCCAGAATTGGGCCTGAGTCACCGCTGTATAACCTGCTATATCAAAAAAGAGAAAAGAGCAAAAAATAAGTTTACTCTGCATGGCTTTATTTTAACTGGCAGATAAACAAAACCATTAAGGTAATCAAATATCACTTCTAAGAAAATTGTTCTTTTTATTGAATTTCTCAAGAAAACAACTTTAAAAGTTGCACAAGCTATCTACCCTTGCTAAAATCTGAACTGTTATGTTTACTTAAATCTGACCTAGACTTAAGAGGTCTGAAAGAGATGCACTTCCTGCAAGCTGAAAGAAAAACAGCTTTGGGACAGAAGATGGACATAACTCAGTCCATTTCTGAGTCCAAGAAAGACAGCACACAGGGTCAGATGTTGTGCTGCCACTGCCCCCAGGCTGCACAGGGCACAGAGGGCACAAGCACTTAAGGACCCAAGCACGTGTTAATTCAGCTGCTCTGACTGCAACTTGCTAATGAATAATGGGCTGCCTACCTGAGAGTACTGGGGTCTCTTCCAGCTCACAGGAACAAGGACATTGGAGTTAGATCCTGATGAGGTTGAAGAAGTGCTTCGGGTGACAGCCATTGCCCTGGGTTTGCCATCTCGCCCGGAAGAGCTCTGCAGCTCATCATACCTTCTCCCAATAATTGGAGTCTTAAACAGAGAGGAATTATTGAGTAGCACCCTGCTTCAGGATGAACTTAGAAGAGCCATATCACTTCAGTTGGAAGAAAATATTATTTTGAAGATAATTTACATTTTACAGGGATAAAACAAGGAGTACAGCAAATTTCACATCACTTGGTAGGTTTCTTATTTTCCACTGTGGATGTCTGAGTAGCAACTGCCATACTTAGTAAACAGAGCTTATATTCATGGATAGATAATACTCAAAGCAACTGCCACACAAGTTCCTGACATAAGAACCAGCAAAAACCAAAGAAAGCTTATGAAGTTAATTTCAAATGTGCACTTCTCGCCTATTTTTAATTTTTTTTTCCTAAGAGTGCTGAACACTTTGGCCCTTTTCCAACAGGTATTGAAATGCTTTCTCGGATTGACAATAGGATGCTCAGCATTTTCCAGAACTATACTGACAGGAAAGCAAATAGTACCATATGCCTTTTTATGCTTGTATTTCCTTTTAACATCAACAGCTCCCTATTATCTGTATGAAATAATCTATAATCCTGCAAACAGTTCCGCAGCTTCTTAACAATAAAGTGAGTTGCCCAATAAAGGCACTAGGACCATTCAGTTCTATAAAATTACAAGGGTTTGCAGGATAAAGACTGCTGTAAGAGAGTCCAGTGAGAAGATAGAATTATGGTGTTAAGAAACAAAACTACAAAAAATACCTCTGAAATATCAAAATGAAACTCCAAAGTCTTCCCTGGTAGCTCCTTGGAGGCACTGTTCCACACTCGATGTATTTCCATTTTTGAAAGATCACTATGTTGATAGGAAGGTAGAACTAAACTGGCAGAACGAGAAACTACCAATTTCAGGATATTCAAGGCTTCTCTCCAGTGAATGCTCTAGAAATAATATATTTATTCAGCAAACAGAAAGTGAGATTCACACACATTCAAGATTATTTACATTTTACAGTCGTATTTTTTTACCACATAATTAAAATGTAAAATTGGAATATCAGTATTCTTTGTCTCTCTTGGCCAGTGACAAGGTGTCTGTGTAATTGCAGAATAATTTCAACATCAGAGACCAAGCCTTGCCTAAGGTGTCCCTGTTGGGGAACTGGCCCACAAGCTGGGAGACCTGTGGACAAAGCCAACTTGGCAGAGGATTTAAAATCTCCTAGCTGAATGTCTTAATCAGTATGAATAAATGTAAGGGCCATAGCAGAATCCCCATTTAACAAAAAAGGTGTCTTGATGTGGGTTTTTACCTCTGTGAATTCCTAGTACTCCCATGTATTTTTCACTTGTCAAGAATTAGGTACAGAGGTCTCTGAAGAGAAGTGCTTAAGCCATATTTCCTTTGTGCTAGTAATTAAAGAATGGTCACTCAGGCTCTGAGTGGTATTAAGGTTGTTCTGAAGTTCTCCAAGGCTTAAGCCCAACGTTCCCCCACGGTGAACACACAGCTGGGCATCTTCTCTGGGGATGCACAGGCCATGAGACATCAGGATGCTTACAGACTTTGTATCACACCAGACACTTGCAGCCCTCCCTGCTAATCTAGTCTTAAATTCTTACACAGAAAATCAACTTAGCAGAGAAAATGCTGCTAAGTTCCTATAGTAAATATAGAAACAATTTGGTATTTACCTGTACGTATTTTTCAATGGTTTTTAGCACTTCCATGTTAAACTGCTTCACAGGAATAGCAGACAGGTCCATATAACTAAGAAGACTGTAGATCATCTGTAAGAGGGACTGTTGCATACTAGGAAGGCCCTTTTCTAGCAGCTTTTAAAAGAAAAGTGAATATAACAAAATTTTGAGACATTTCTTCTTAAGTAAAAAGCTACTAGTTTCACAAACAGCAATTGTACTCTTCATCTCTCTTCACTCACTGATTTTGCAATGCCATTTTACAATAATTTCACAATTGATGATGATACAGACATGAAGCAAAAAAGAGCTTAGTTGGAGACAAATGCCAGCCTGTTATATTTTATATATGCCTGCCCCAACTTATCCAGAAAACACATTCAACAGTTGAGTAAACTGGTAGGTAAAAATTATACTGTAATTAGGTAAGCACATCCAATGAAAACAGGGGAGGATCTTTTAATGTCTACATTTGCTGGAAGTCAGTGAGAAAGAAGAAAACTTGCTGAAGAAACAAAACTACTACTATTCAGACATCAATAAATATTTATCAAATATATTTCACTGCCAGTGCTTGCTGGCTGTAAGTGCCAAAGAAACATTTTCTGTTTAGGAAGAGGCGGAGTCCCTGGCCCCTATTACTGTAGAGAGTAATACAAAGAAGGGCTTGATCTAAATCCTGGAATTTTCAGACACCTGAGTGTAGATCCTGGGATACCACAATGAGCGGCCTCCTGCCTTCCATCAGAGAAAAATTTCAATTCTTATCCAAGTAGACTTCAGCAATTGTTATATATCCTTCTAAGGCTATAGAAGGATAAAGTTCCTGTTTCTATAGAATGAGAATGTTTTATGCCAGTGCAAGTGGAATCTATTTTATGCCACTAAATATCTTCTGATTTCTTTCATCAGCAAAAGTGGGCAGCAATTAGTGATTCATAAAACAGAGCGAGCAAATTCCATTAACAGCACAATAAAAGAAACTCATTATACTTATCTATTCCTCTACAAATAGACAGGAAGAATTTTTAAATTAAAGGTTTGGCAACCTGCTTCAGCTCTTAGACACAGTCAGCCCCTCAAATACCTTTAATGAAAATGTGCTTAGCGATTCTTTTTCAAAACAGGGTTACCAAGGGGTTTTTATGCCTTCTATTCGGATCTTGCAATGGAAAGTTTGATTCCTTGTTTGCAAATAGTTTATGTGGTGCATGCAGCACATCAGCCATTTCAGCATAGGATTAGAAGAAAGTATCTGGATGACAGAAAGAATTTTTTTGTTCTCTGACAGAGGCTGCTGGATCAGACAATCCCTTTTGGGATAGGAAAAGGAATTCTTGGGAAATAATGGGAATTTTGTCTCAAATGACGTTTAGAAAGCTGCTATCAGAACCTTATCTCTGAAAGTTTGCAATTTCCACTACAGTTTGTACAAATTTGTTGTCAAAAGTATTTGTTGAGTGAAACAGCTCTCGACCCTTAAACCTGACATATTTGTGGACTGTGTTAGTTTTCACTTGCTCAGATGATTATATGTGGCGGTTGGCGGTCCAAGTGTGCCCTTACATACATAATGAATTTGTAATAAGAAAGAATATTTCTGTTTAGAAAAAGAACAGCAAGCCTTTGGTGCAATATGAATTCTGAAGTAACAAAAATAGCAGCAAGATGGTGTAGTGGTAACACATCACTTGAATGACAGAATTCCAGGACAAAGTTTCCACTGTATTTGTAGAAAGAAATACAACTGTTCTCAGAATTTTTTTTTTTGACTCTTGTACATATGACCTGGCTTGAAGAATTGTGGATTCCTCTCTTGTTCTGCATGGTAACTATTGGGGTCTTATCTGGGCTCAGGAATCCACACCGCATTAGCAACATTTGCTCTCTTCCGGAAGCAACAACTACTCCAGAAAAGAAGTGGAGAAGAGACCATTCTCCTTCAAGGGCTGCCTGGGCTGCTGGGGTGCTACCACAGGGGACAGTTCCCTTTGTCCCTCCCAACCTGGCAGGGGCTGTGAAGAGATACCCAGCTCTGAGGCAATGCCATGCAGTCAAACAAATGTTTAGAGGAAATAAAGAGGGCATTTCAAAAGCCATGTTTGAGAGACAAGCCATTACTCGGATTAATGCCTTATCTAGGGCATGCTTCTCCTTGCAATACCGATGGCTTAGTTTCTACTCATCCTTTGGTTTTGAACAGGTTATAAATGCTTATGTTTTTAGCACCATCTAACAAGGAGGAGGTGGAAAAATCTACCATAAGCATATTACTATGCACTATGGATTCATGTCCTTTCTTCTCTATTAATAGTGTTAGCTACTTAAGTTTGAACAGGATCCTGGACTTAATGAGTCACCAGTTTAACATGCCAATTCAGATATGCTCCTAGAATAAGTGTGCTGCCATGATTCAAGTTTAAATTTCAAAACTAATCTGAAAAAACTAGCATAAACCAAAGTAAGATTTCAGTAATATCTTTGTATGCTGATCTGATTTTGGTTGTGGAGGTTGAGAGTTCTATTACACTACTGAATATTAATTTTTCCTCATCTGCAGATTGAGACCTCCCAGTAGTTTCCTAGATGAAATTATAATTTTTTATGAATGGAGAATATGTAAAACTAAGTAAGGAGCACTACTTGTCACTGTGAGATTTGGATTATAACAGAGCTCAAATATTTTGTTTTGTACTGGAACCATACTCCTTGATGTCAAGCAATGACTTGCCATTGAATAGATTAAATACAAAATTTTATCTGAGTGGCAATAATTGAAACTTCTACTTTGTGCTGAGAGCATTTGTTTTCATAGTCTTAATTTAAGTACATAGTCTTAATTTAAGTACTTAAATTAAGTAGTGCCTCCTTCTGAAGCCTGTGTTTGAAAGGGTCACTGTTGCAATACAATTTCCTTTGTTATTCCTAAGCACTGCCTGTCTCACAATATCCCTCTCTCCCAAAGGTTGGGGACTGAACCAGGAATGTTAAAGCATGAGGCTGTGTATGGCTTTAACATCCAAGTGCAGGTTCCCCAGCGGGGCTGTTAACCTATGTGGCTTTACCAATTGACAGTATATCCCACAGCTGGTTTATAGGAGGCAGGGGCACATTGTTTATCCTGGCCTGGGGATTAACTAAGAAGAAAAGTGCAAACATTCTGAAAGCTGGGGAAAAAAAGTATTCAAGGCCACAGCAGGCTGAATAAGATGGTTTCTTGTCTTTTGCTATACCACCAGACTGGCAGCTACTCTATGCCCATATAAATATTCTCCAGACATGACTCAACAGAGCTGTACTCAATGTAAATACAGAGAAAGGAAGTCAGTGCTTACAACTCTGTCATCCTGCTGCTGCTGGTGCTATGTGAGGAATGTGTCTTAATTACAGTTAAAGGCCTGCCTGGCTTGCTGTGGATACAGTAGGTGGTGCCAATCTACAGCAAGGGGAAGCCATGCAGAAAAGAGTCTCCACATGCATGTCTCAACCCATTTCAAGGGGAGCAGGATCAGGAGCAATGGCCTTTGTGGAGGTGGTGCAGCACTAGTGACTGTACAGAGAGCACTGAAGAGAAAACAGAGGGGCAACTGCTTTCCAAAGGCTGGGAAAGCAAAGGAGAACCTGAACACTTACATTTTAACGGCATTTCTTTATTACAAATATAATTTTAATACCATTTTTTATTAGGAATACAAGCTTCCACTGTGAAGAATACACTTGACTCTGGAGGGTTCAATGTCATGAAGAGCTCTTCATTTGAAGAGCTAATAGCTTCCCAGAGTATTTGGAATTGAAAAGAGACTGAAAAACTTCAAGGTCCTGTTTAAGGTTCCTACAGGAACCTTCAATGGCTTTCACCATGACTAAAGATCCCATGTGATTGATTACTTAGAGCCTCTATGTGCAAGTAAGGTGAGGAAGCAGCTTGACATAGCAGGGTCTAGCTTGTTCTGGAGCCTTAAGTGAGCATGGGAACAGCATCTGACTTTTCAGGCTCTTGCAAATTTTTGACTAGCCAGTATCAGAGATGCCTGGGGGTTTTTAATAGATCCTTTGGCAGATGTTAGTTAATTTATGTAGAGAGGTGGGTGTCAACCCCTTCTCCAGTGTACCAATTGACAGTATAAGAGGAAATGGTCTCAGGCCAGGGAAGGTTTAGGTTGACTATTGAGAAAAATTCCTTCATGAAAACAGTTTCCCAGCATTGGAACAGGCTGCCCAGGAAAAGGGTGGACTCACCATCCCTGGAGATATTTCAAAGACGTGTAAATGTGGCAGTGAGGGAAATGGTTTAGTGGTGGACTTGGCAGTGTTAGATTTGGGGTTGGACTTGATGATCTCAAAGGTCTTTTCCAGCCTAAAAATGATTCTGTGATTCTGTGAATGCAGACCTGTCTTCTCCCTGGATGAGAGGGGAGACTGAAGGCAACTCAGCAGGGAAGGGATAAATCTGAGAACTCTGTAATAAAATGTTGTTCTGAAAATGATCTGACAGTGGGGGGGGCAATACCAAGCAGCTTTGTGCTAAACAGCAGAACTGAACCTTGGAGCCCCAGTAACAACACTGCATCAGCACTATACTCCACAGGTGAAAATGAACATAGGAAAACCTTTGCAGCAAGATGATACCATTCAGTGTTAGAGGAATGCATACAAATTTGTATCAAGAACCAGATCCTAATATAGCAGATGGTATCTTATTATGCTGGAAAACTCGTTGTGGAGCTAGTCTTCTGATTTTTCTCAATGGGATCTAAATAAATGTCCAGTTTCCCCTCACTTTCATGGTGGAAAATACAACTGGCTGATGAAGGAATCTGCTTTAAGATGTATCAGCTTTTGTTTTAGTGCTAAATATTGGGTTTTTTTAAGTAATTCTGTTTTTTTTTCCTGCCAAATTCTGCTTTTATTTCTTAATTATAAATAACAGATGCAGAGCTCCCAGTAATTTGTTGGCACACTTCACCCCTTTGGGCTGCTGGGCTACAGAAGAGTTAGAAGAGTGAAAAGTTTTTGAAAACTTACCTCAGCCAGATATGTAACCATACTCAAAGTAATATCAGCAAATGCTTCGTGAAGGTAACGGCAAACCACATTTACCCAGGTAGCACAGTCCCTTGTATAGCTGTGGGTTTTATAAAGGGTCATGACATGTGCAAGATTTGATAGCTTGGGATTCTTCTCCTCCAAACAAACCTAATTAAATATAAACATCAAAACATATCAAGAACAAGGCAACCGCATTTACAGGGTTTGAGGATGTACAAAACAGCAAATGATTTTGATACCTGAGCAATCCTTTTGGCTATATCTTTACAAAACTGGTTTGGGCTGTCAAAATGCTGAATTAAATGGGGCAGGAGACACAAAACATTCAGTGGAAATCCTAGAACAAGAAAATACAGAACAAAACATATATTCTGGACAGCAAGAGCCACAGTCATCTTTAAATTGGTGTTTCATGGGAGGTCACAGTTTCAATATTACATTAGCCATAAACTCACTCAGGTCCTGTCAAGTTGGTCATACCACTGGCCACACCACATTTTTTTAAAGGGGTCTTAATTTGAAAATTAATTATGTCATTTTGTCATTTAGGCAACAATACTCTTGTAAAGCATGAGCCTATATCTGCAAACACTACTGCACATTTCTGTTAGAGATAATTTTTATCTTTTCCACTTAACTGGCTTATTGACAGTCTTAACCAGTGGCATTTTCACTACAGCTGCTAAAATACAAAAAGAAATTCAGTGAGCATTGATTAATAAACAACTGTTCTGGTCAGCTGCCAGGCACAGCTTCCACTGTTTTATACTGTTCAAGGTAATAAAAATGCACCAAGTTCCAAGTGCTGTAATAAGCTTAAGTGCTGTGTGGAACAGAGATTCAGATCGGCTGCACCAACTCATAGCTCAAAGTGGTTGATGAAATACCTGCAGCAGCTGTATTATAACAAAAGCTATAACAAAAGCTGCTTTAGTTCAGGTGGGAGCTCAGAAGTCAACTAATTGTATTTGGATACAATCTGCTTTTTGAAAAGAAAGAATTTGTTCTATCAAAATAATTTTCTAACTGCTCATTCACTCTCATTCTACACAATTAAACAAGTTGCTGAAATTGGCATCATGGTTTCCCTATTCTTCCTTTGTATTCAGGGAAAAGGAAAGATACCTCCAGATGGTACTGTCACAGCAATTCAATGTGTGAATTGCCCAACCAAAGCCTGGAACACAGGCACCACACAGGTGCTTAGACATGGGCAGGCTGTTCATGGCATTCATTCCTTTACGCTGTGTCTAGGCTTGCCATGACTTAATTGTCAAGCCTAGACATTTGTCTTAGTATCTTTTTTAGACCAAAAGAGAGGAGTAAAAATCTGGAACAATGCAGAAACTCTCCTCAAGAAATATAATTAAGAAGTGGCCACAACCTCAGCTAAATAATGGGGAATTTCAAAATGCTATCTTATTTCCCTATAACCCAGGCCTCTCTCCTCACTCACTATTGTGTTATTGTAGTTTATCTGAAGTGTACAAGAGTTTTTGATATTTATATTTTTTAAAAAAATAACATGAAACACTAATTTAAAATCAGGCAGTTTGACATAGTCTGAAAACAATTAAACAGGAAAACTGACCAAAGTAGGTAATAGAAGTTTTGACAGTATCTCCTTACATGTTTGCTTTCTCACCAATCAGAAACTTTATATGATGCTAAAGACCTAGAAATGAAATGCTAAATAAGACGTGATATCTCTCCTCTAAAACGTTGTTGTGCAATGGATTCACTTTCTAGAACCAGGTCATTATTTCTATGAAATTCCAAAACAAGCTCACCCAGCTCAAAGCAAAAGTACATCATGCTATATTCAAAGAGAAAGAAAAATTGCTATTTTTGGTTTTGTTCAGATAGCTGAATGAGGTCTGTCACCAAATGTCAATGCAACAGAAACTGAAAGAGAGGAGAGCATAATGGTTTTACCTATAGCTTGAGAGGAATCCACCATGGATATTCGAGACACTGGTGTCAGCAAGCTAAAGAGATGGAGTGTGAGGTCAGTGGTAGTAAGGGAAGTGAATCCTTTCAGGAGTAACTGCTGAAGTCCTGAGAAGTCTGCCCATTTCAGCTGCCCTTGCAGCTTCTCTAACTTCTCCCGGTTTTCAGCTTTATCTAGAGGCAAATGAGCCAGAAGTTTATTCAGCAATCTCAGTGCCATTAGGTACTCAAACTCAAAATCTGATTCCATCAAAGCCACAGCAACCCAGAAGATGGTGGCTAGTAGGTTGGTTGGGTTGTTAATATGGGATGGATCGGTGAGACTGTCCTTTAGAGAGGATGAACTCCTGGTTTTAGAGGACAGGCCTTGCTGGGTGCATGCTTGAATTCTGTCTAGTGTGGCACTGCGGGGTGGGTCCGAGGATTTGTCCACATCTCCAAACTTTTTGGGTACAGAGAAGCTCCTCTGGTGTCGACTTCGCTCAGCAGTAGCTGTGTTGCCACCTGCAGGATTCATATTCAGCTGCCCCGTGCTCTTCCGGTTTGCGGTCAGTTTGGTGTTCGATGATAAATCTGGTGAAGATGAACTGAAACCAAGATTTAAAACATCCATTACATTGTGTGAATGCACAGCTTGAAAGGGTACATATTAGATGCAAGCTAAGTATTTCTCAGACTGTAAACAAATATTTAAATGGGAGAAATAGAACACCAAAGCATCTATTGCAGCCCGCCTTCTTTTTACAAGAAGACAGACAGGCCCACAGACCAGATAGAGATGAGATTCACATGGCATTGCACCAAATCAGAGCAGGATAGCCTACAGTCTACATAGGCAAGAATGACATGGGGATAAGAAATATAGAGCTGTGAAATGACTTATGGCAATTCCCAATGGGACAGTGGCAGAACTGAAAACAACTTTGGTCTTCAAAATGCCCTCATCAATGGAGCAAGCCCTGAACTTGGCACAGCTGGCAGGCAAATGCACAATTGCTTGCTGGGTAACTGTTGGGAGAAAAATCTTAGGAAGAACCACAAATATACCACATTATCCTCAAGAAACCTGTCATGTGGTTGCCCAGGCTCTTGCCAACACAGCTCCTTCTGAAAATTTGTTGTCATTGCATCCTATCCTGCCTGTATCCTAAGGTATCTTCAAGATGGTTTACAGAAAGTGTAGGTGCTTCAATATCAATGACTAATGCCTCCTCATGGACTACCATGTGATGATCCAGACAATACCTATCAATTACCTGCACAGAGATACACACAAGGGAAGTTTGTTCTGGAGAACAGCTAATTCCTGACCCCGATCCCATTCCTACCTCATACACAATGACTCTCTACTGTCTATAGTACTTGAAGAGAATCTTATCCTGGAATCAAGTGTCAGGGTAAAGTATATTACATCCCACTGCTTTCTGGAGTGTTTCCTACTCTTTGTTCCATCTTGCTCTTTGCTGAAATGTGCACTAAAGAAAGATAAACAGCTCTTAGTTTAGGAAGTAGAAGTGTATTTATCTCTCTCTACTCTGTTCCAAGGCACTCCTTGGGTTCTGCAATGGCACAGCACCCTGCCTGCTAGCTTCAGAAATGACAGCCCTGATATTTTTGTACTGCACATAAAGCACAGTAACTTATGGATATTTCAAAAAAGTATTTACCTATTCTGTTGTTACTATTAGGAGTCAGATAGACATTTATCTCCCTCAGTACTATCAAGAGCCATGTTACAGAGGGAGCCTGTGACCTCCCTCCATGTACAAAGGTTTACTTTCAGGCCCAGGGTTTCATAAAGATGGTCAACACATCACACAAAATCCATGTCTACACAAAAATTCTCCCTAGTTTTATTGAGAAGAAACGATGATCATTTATTCCTGGGGAATACTTGACCTGCTAATGACATTCTGTATGAAACCAGTACTACAGAATCCATGTTCAACATTATTTCAACTATGGCAAAATTTGGCTGAAATGTGCTCATAGTCTGATTCTCAGAAGGTTACAAATGAGGTCAATCTTATAAAAATTATTTTTTGCTGTTAGACTGCAGAACTGCACACTTAATATCATAAAATATTGAAAAGAATACAGTTAGAAGAACAGATTCTTACCGTGATAACACCGTCAAAAGATCACTGTTCTTCAAACAGTCAGAGAGATTATCCACTGCAGCTTCCAAAGTAAGTAGTGCCTCCATTACATACCCCTACCAATGCAGGAGGTCAAACATTTTAACAAAGACATTCCAAAAAGTAACATCTAAAAATCTTCAGTTCATAAAAGGAACAGACACCTACTGCAAAACTATAATTTCTCTGAATAAAGCCCCAACATTCATATCAAAGCCACTGCCCTGAACATTAAAATGTCCCTACAAGTATGTTTTATTTTCTGGCTCTGAATGATCTATGAGGGCATGCAAGAGGGGCACATATCTCATCAAGGGATTGGTAATGACACACTGAACCTCTGACTTGCAGGTCACTGATTTAAATTCTACACAAGCACTTGTGACAGAGTATTACTGTCATCTTGTGGCAGTTTCATTACCTAAATAAAATATGGAGGTGATGTCAGTCTATTTCTCACTGAGAGCCAGTATTTCTCTTTATTAAGCCTTGAATCTTGCTATAAATAGCCTCTGATTGTAAAATTTCAGTCTGTTTACCTAAACAGAGTGAACATCATAGTGCTGTGAAAGGTCTCTATCAAATTAAGTCAGTGTAAGCTTTGTATTATTAAGGATGGTGCAGATTTCTTTACTCCTAAACATGTTAACTTCTGAGGAATGAGATGGTGCCTACTTCATGCTGTGAGATTACATCAAAAGGGAGATGATGGATTCCTTAAACCCAAATTAATGAAGTTGAAAAGGAAAAAATGGTCATCACAAATATCTCATTTTGAGTGACAATTACTGTATTTTTCTAGTTGTTCTCTTTAGAGCTATATAAGATTGTAACAGCCTGATGAAGGCTTAGCTGAGGTACACGTGATTTCAGCAAACTCAGAAGTAACCTTTTCCGGGGCCACACTCTACTCTTCATCACATGACTCCAGAACACCTTGTTAAAATGGTAATTTTAGATTAAGTATGCACTGAATCAACAGTTCTAAGAAGCACTGTTTACACATGCATACCTGAATCTCATCTCCATGCTCTCCAATAACTTCCACCAATCTTGACAGGAGGTCAGACAACGCATGTGCAGAAAGGGGCTGCTTTAGGGCCCTGAATATCTGGAAAGAGCGACCAGCATAATGTCTGGAAGAGCTTGAAAGAGCTGTTTGTAAAGCAACTTCACTCAGATGCTGCTCCAAATGAAAACCTAAGCAAAAGAACAGAATGTCAATTTTTCCCTCCTTTTTTATTACAGACTTTACTGTGGGTCATAAACAGGCTGAACCTACTCTGTGAGAAGGATATGCTCGTTAGTGTATGTTGCAGACACGGAGAAATGGATGTGCAGAAACATCTGTGCTTTGGAGAATTTTACATTTATTTTGCACAGAATGCAAGAAAATTAACTGAATTAACTGAAAAGCAACATTTGGAGTATGAAATTGATAATCGGAATTATTTTTTATACAATTCCTGGACAAACTTTCAAGCCATCCACTATTCTTGCTGGCAGCAACCAATAACTTCTGAAGACTCCCAAACCTGAAGTCAAATTGAATTAGGAGTCTTTCTGTTAGCTTCAGAAGGCTTTGGATAAGATCTTTAATATAAATACTGATGCTGCATTCTGCTTTGATCTTGGAAATTATTTAATTAGTGACTGTGCTGGTTTTCAACATGCAATCAGCACATCCCCTATGTTCTAAAAACCATAATAAATGAAAAATAAACTTTTATTGCCAGGAGAAATTTAACAAAGTATATTTACTTAGTAACTGTGATATATTTTACTAACAGGACACAGAGGAGATTTTATCTGGCAGAATCAATCAAAAAGCTTTCTACCAACAGCTTTAAAGAAATATTCAACACTTAAGCACAGTTTAATCTAACACGATTGCTTTAAAGCAATTCTTTCATGTGTCATGCATCCTTGTTAAGACATATTTACTGTACATCTGCATAAGCAGATCTACTAAGTCACAGGATAAACATTAAGTGTGACCATGAGGGAATATTTTTTTAGTTATGAAAGGGAAATATTTACTACCTGACTTGGAATCTTTAAATACGGATACAACATGGCGCAGAAAATTAGTGAGCTGTTCAGCACTCTTGGTGTTCTGATTTTTGGGAGTGATATCTTCATGGCACCAAAGTGGACCAAATGCCCTTAAAGAAATACATAAAGTGCAAAATTTCTTTGAGTTATCTGAAATAAATGTAATAAGTTAAAATATATAATCTGTACAGGTACTTTGATATTTACAGGTCCATGACCTGGGAAACATGCAACCAAACATAATTTTAAATAAAAGTAAATAAATATTCCTATGCTGTATTTTAAAATATAAGCTATGCTATGTAGAGAGCAGCATAAACAAATCCCCCTTTTTCAATTTAACATCATGGCTAGAATCTGCTGGCCGTAGCTGGTAGTTAATATTAGTTTCACTATGCACTTTACATCTGATTTTATAATAATGAAATTGGCTTCTTCTATTAGTTCATTTCTGATCATAAAACTATTGTTCAATTAAACATTTTATTTCTGTCAGGCGAGATTTTTTTCTGTTTTTTTTTTCTAACTCTGAAGTGCTTTTCAGTACCTACCTACTACTGTAAGTTTCAATAAAAGAGGAATGGGGTCTGTAATTACTATTAGAGCTCAGTCATTTTCCTTTAGGTTGCTTCATGAAAGTGTGCATTTTGAGTACAAACGTATCCTCTGCTTATCTGCATTACCTGGTTGTCAGAAACTCAATTAATTTGTTCGCTTTCTCATCTGATTCAGCAGCAGTGTCCACGTCCTCAACTTCTTGTGTAATCTGTGGGAGATTTCCACTGCTGCCTCCCAGGCTGATGCTGGAGGAGGTGGAGCTGGAGCTCAAGCCGGAGTCTGGCACTGGAGAGGACTGGTATTCCCGCAGGAAGTCAAAGCCACCTGCCAGCCAAAGGGGAGGAGATAAAGATGGAATGCACTGTTGGGCCAGCTTTGCAGATGGAAGTATCTGCCAAGCAGCTCTTTTCAGAGTCAGCAGCAGAAACCTTCCACTGGGAAACATGGGGAAAACCTGTAGAACACAACCCTCAAATACTGATGGGAGTGAAAATGGTACTTTGTTTCTAAATGTGTAGAATCTAGAATAAAATGAAAACCATCCAAGTCAAGATTTCTGTTTTTACTGCACGAGGACAACAGCACTTGGAAAACAAATATTCCAGGAACATTCTTTACATTCAGAAGTAGGACTTTTAAAAAGTGAACTTAGTAGTTGACAAAGTGCATGCAAAGTTCACTTCTCTGGGCTAGTCTGATATGGAAAAAAACTGCTGTGTGGAATTTTTAGAATGATTATGCTGTCCTAATTTTACAAATGTAATGGAAATCAAGACACAAATGTGGCTTCTTTGAACACTTTTAGTAACTGTACCCACTGGACTCATCACACAAAATATTTTCAGCATGAGGATGAAACACCTGAGTAAGAGTTCTGCTAGATCAAAAGCTTGCCACAGTTTCAGAGCTAAGATTAGAAACCAAGACCTGTTTTCTTAAGGTTAGACTTCTAGTCATGTTTAGCTTGTACCTACAACAGAAAAAAATTGCCTTTTGAGAAAAATGGGAGCAGGACAAAATCCATTGCAAATTAGAAGACTCTTAATTTAGTTGCCTGACATTATATGGAACAAACCTGAGCTGAAGCATTTTCAGTTAGGATTCTTTGCTACATCTACTCACTCACACTCTCACTCTTTATATTAGCTTCTCAAAAGCCAGTCCAAAATACCAAGTCTTGATAACTTCTTGAACTCCAGAGGGCCAGAGTCAGGGTACCAATTACATTTTTTAGACACAAGAATGAAAACAGTTTTTCATTTTGGCAGAAAAGCAGTAATATAATTTTAATGGAAGAATTTTATTCTGTATTTAATAATTCATAGATGTGCACTGGGAAAGAAACCCACCCAACTCCAGACAGGAAATTATTGTGAGATAACTTTTCACAGAAGTAGTTCAGAATGAAATATATTTGGCCAAAACAGTTCATCAATCTAGAATACCTATCCCTTCTGCTCATTACTTTAAAATAATTTTGTTTTGTCTCAGAAAAAAATAGTAGTAAGTTATCATGTAATATTTTTTATAAAGCCAAATTACTTATTACTTCCTAAATAACCATGGAAATGGCACTGATATGAGAATCTTTACTTTTCATTTTTCACTGTATGGTAAAGTTCCTCACCCTCTTACTGACAACTAATCCTACACCCACAACTCTTTATCGGTTCTGTGATTCCTTCAAAATGGAACAGAGCACTTGCTTTTAGTAATATTATACGACAGCAGTAAATCTAACTAGCAGCTTTCTACAAATTGGTTCCAACCAACTTCTTAAAAACAGGGAAATTGCTAAAAGTAATAGAGGTCTGAAGTAAAACTCCTAATGTAGAAAGAGATTTCAGGACAGAAATGCAATGTATCAGTGATAAAAGGAGGGTGTGTATCATGTGAAACTTAATTTAATAATGGAAAATCTGAGCTGTACATTCTTGCTGCTCTTCCTGTGTCGGAATTATTTATGCATTTCTTTTAAGGGTGAGGAATGATTGTCCTCATTTAAAGTAGCTCTGGATCCCTGAGGGAGGAATCAGGAAGTTATTAGCCCTATTAATTTTAAAATACTACATTACATATTTTTGCCTTACATTAGATAACTTTTTCAATATCATGAAAAGTTGTCTAATAATAAATTGCATGCATCCCTAGGGTAGTTCATGTGGAATTAGTATTAATGGGAACTGTTCATATTTCCCACTTAATTACTTTGACTTATGAAAACCTGACAGTATGATACAGTGCTCTTCTTTTCTTCATTACCTGTGTAAAGATATTCAGGTAAGTATGCTGGTTGTACTGTCAGAGTCTTAGTCTCATTCATCTCTCTGGTCTGAAGAAGCACAGATGCAATGGCTTGATAGTTGTTATTGCAAGATAATGCAATCAAAAGGTGAAGCAGTAACTTTTTACTGTGTTCAAAAACCTCCGGGCGGTAATGGTCAAGACCTAAAAAGAAAAGGTTACAGCAATCTCTGAATATGAAGGAATAATAAACAAGTTCACATTCCAGAAACAGCAAACATTCCAAGGCAGTTCATGATAACAGTGCAAATAAACAAAAGATGTAGTATTTCCAGACATAGTTACCAGTGCTGTCACTTAAATGTATGTGTATATTTAGTTTCCAGACTGAAGTCCCACACATGAGGTACAACAAATGAGTGGCAATACAGCTTTATGCATTGTCTCACTCCATTTAATTTGACAGGTCTGGAAAACCTTTAAAGATGAGGTATTCTTGATGGTGGTTGTAATTACATTGCTTACCATATTATCTGACTTTCTAGCACAGTTTTAGAATGCGTGCAAACTGTAAGAGGCAGGTACTGATTTATTAAAAAAGGAACTGACAGACAAATCACTTGAAAAAGAACTTCAACTACCACTGAGCAGCATGAGACATTAGCCCCTAACTCAGGATGCAGAACTCTAACTGAAGGTCTGATTTGGTTTACACTACTGTCATCTGTAAGATTTTAAAACAGCCAGAATAGTTCAATTACAAATACAAATATTTCCAATTACGAATACAAAGCAAACAGGTATTTCTGCACTCTGTTTTATCTCATTTCGATTCTCTTTCAGTACTCTGCAGTATATTTAAACATACTTCCTTCTGTTTAAGAGTAGTTTCAGTGCTGAAAAAGTTAACTTTTTTCTTCTTCAACTCCTCTCTTCTCAGGATATATTGCTCTTCAAAAAAGCAGCTACTTCATTGGTCTGTGTGGCAGCAGCCAACAGATCTTTCAAGTCAGGCATTTTCTAATATACTCTAGTCATGCTGGTTCTTGTTTGGCCTGCAATAATGAAGCTGCTCATACTGCCACAGTCAGAACATTGTGCCTTTGGCTCCTAAGGGCAATTCTCTGAAGGTCCCATGACCCTTGGTCTTACTCATCTCCCTATAGCCTCCTCCAAAAGAACTGTGGCCATCCTGCCCACCTCTATTTCAGCTTCTTAAGGTTTCTGCTCCTATTCATGTTTCTCCATCTACTTCCACCTGCCAGGAGATAATGAACCCATTCTACCTGGTTTCAACATACATTTCAAAGGATATAAAAAGGTCTTTTAGTTGAAAATAAATTCTATATTGATAACAGTGGTAGCTGAAAACCTATTAAACCCCAAGTTGTATAAAAGTATTGGCACAGATCTGCCAACTGGGAAGTGAGAAGGACAGTTCAGTCTTTGTGCTTGGCCAGGGCTGGTCCCTTCTTTAACCTGTAACAGTTCCAAGGAGGGTAAGCTTCTGTGACAGGGACACATTTCCATGGGAAAGGATTCTAGTGTTCAACTAATTTCACACTGGTTGCAAAAGAGATTTTAAACAGCAGTGATTTTCATGCACCAGAGATAGGCAAGTTCAAACCAGCAGTCTGCCTGCCTGCTTCACCAACAGTACTACAAACCATTCAAAAACCTATTAAACACACAGACATTGCAAAATTCTTTCATTTTCTCACTTCTTCCAATAAATTAAACGATACCAGCTCTCCAGCTAGCCAACATACTAGTTTCTAGTCTGCTTTTCAGTCAGATGCATCTGCCTGCTCACATTCCAACAGGACAGCATGACTTAATTTTTTATTACATTCATACCTTTGGCTGATGTGTTGCATAACTTCCTTACGACATCACAAGAGCTCTACTGCAGAATAGAAAAATTTTCCACAGGAGGTAAAACAGCTCTAGAGAAACTGACCTTGAAGCCTGAAAGCTGTGATCTCAGATTGGTTACCACTAAACCAGTTACATTTAGTTACCAGTTACATTTAATTTTAATTTCACATTTCAGAATTGGTAGTTTTTAGCCAAGGGATTGTCTCACATGGTATTACTAAATTTCTATTTATTCCTTATTAAAAATCCATAATGTTGAAACCTTATTGCACAACCAACTAAAGATATTTTTCTAATTGATTACCAGTATCATAACTCTGTTTCTGCATTTGTTTATTTGCATGGCTCCCTGGTGGCTCCTTAAAGCCATCTTAACTGCAAAGGTCACATTGCTCTGTACTAATCTTTCTTAAGTTCTTCATTTATTCTTGTGACAATTTCTAAGTGTAAGTACCAGTTTTCTCACACTTGTTACAAATCATAGTAAAGATGTTGTTTGATAAATGGTTATTTGATTTGTGAAATCAATGTACTGATATACAAAACCCTATTTCACCAAAAATTTTAAGCAGAACAGTTGGTAAGAGTAGCAGTAAAGGAGAACAAGTATCTTCTTTAACATATTCTTCATTTTACCATTGTGCTGTAACATCCCAATTTAATCTCTTTTTGCCTGCTGATCAGCAGACACTTCCCAGACTGACTGTGAATACTTAATGGTAACTATGGTGACTGAATGAGAAGTGAACTGTGATCTCAGCTATAATAAATTATTTCACAACTGCCTGTTTTTATTTGTGAACACTATTATTTATCAACCACGGAAGCTGGGGAATGACTTTATAATGCTGAATACCCTTGTGTGCTAAAAAATTAGGCCACTCACTTTTGGAAATGTTAAATGGCAGGACAAGGAAAGTAACGGCCTCCAGATGAACTGTGCTACAGTCAGGAACAGACAGAGCAGTGGGGAAAAAGCAACACCTCAGTGCCCAGGTACATAAGGGAACACACTGATGATAAAGTATTCCATCAGCAGGGAAATTAATGAAGCCTTGCTTTCCAGTGGTCTGTGTCCTACCTCCACTACCTCTGCAGTACAGCTATCCTGGCTCTCTTACAGACTATTTTTGCAAAGGCAAGACAGCACAGGTGTGTGTAGTCCAGATTCAAGGTATATGTACACTGTCATCACTAACAAAGCTGGACAAAGGCATGAGTTTCACCTCCTTTTCTTGCAGGGGCCATGCCACACATTTTTATAGAGATATTTTAGATATTTTTATATTATTCTTCAAATTTCTACACACCTCTCAAATTTGGCTGAAATTGGCCAAAATATTAAAAAACTTTGAAGTTTTGAGACTAATTTACAGACTGCAAGTGCCTTGGGGTTTTTCTTTTAGGGAGAGAGGAGAGAGGAAATCATAAAACATGTAAGAAACACAGTACCATAGCTTCAGCAAAACTAAAGTAAAAGGAGGGAGTACATTTATACTTTCTTTCTTGTTCTGCTGGTCTTACCTAAAAAGAGAGCATGTAGCAATAAAGGGAGGTGAAGAGCCCAATCTTCTCTCACACTGTGATCCACTACCATCTCAGTCATGAAGATAACAGCAATATTGCACCTGGAAGTTAAACCACAACATCAGTTTTAAACCTCTTGGAAACAGAAAAATACAAACAGGATGCTTATTTCTGAAGAAATACACAATCTATAAATTTTCAGATTTGTGGCTTTTCTTCTCAATTCAATTAATGTTGAAGCACTTTACTTACAGTATCAAGCAAACAAGTACCCATTACTGAAAGAAACCCCTATTATTGTAAATACAAATTATGTAAAATAGGAACTTCAGAATATGCATGGCCTAGTTAGAATAAAAGATCAAAGTACTATGAATAATAGGCACAGAGTCCTGGGAAAAAGAAATTTTCCTTTTCTGTTTCAGTTGTTTCATCAGTCTTTTCTTATCAGTGATGTCCTACATTGTAAATAGGCTTTCTGGTAGAAATCTGGTAGAATTGTGAGCTTTCCCTGCATGTGGATTTTTGCACTGGAAATCAGCATAAATTGACTGTATGATTTTCAGGTGTTCTGAATGGTGGGACAGTTGGATTGGTGTTGGTCAACTGCTAAGAGGAAGCATCTCACTGTCTGAAATGTCAGAATGAGAAACTGCTCACCTATGAAGGGGTCCCCGGGGTGTGATGGTTTCAGGGAGATAGTCCACGAGTGGTGCCCAGCATCCTCCATTGTAAGGCATGGGCAGGGGATGTGGCTGTTTGGTTTCAACAATATTCAATAACCAGCTTGTATATGGAGAAACAGGATCATCTGCATGAAAAAGCATTCAAAAAAAAGGGCATAAAACTCAAGTCTGATTACCTATTTTTGCAAAATACTATAGGAGATTTTATGCTGACATATGAGTTCAGCCGTTTGGAACAATGTGATAAGATGCCATGAGGTTTGCAAATTCCTGTGTTCAGTAACAAGTGATGCATTTTTAATTCCTCTTTCATGCTGCTGGAAATTAAAGAGATTCCAGGCAGACAGCACTGAATGGTAGGAGCGGCAGCTGAATCCCTGCTGTCACTTAGTGGTGCTGGATTCAGATCACAAAGCACCAAGCAACAGACTTTCTCTTCAAAAATGAGGGAAAAGTTCAGCCAACAAAGCTGCTGTCAGAAGCCATCTGCTGCAAGGAGCAGAGTACCAGAGACACATTCTTGCAACTCCTCACCACTGCCCTGCTGAGTGACGCTACAAAGGAAGAAGTTAAATGTCCTGAATTAGCAAGGAGGCATAAGGAATGCTAAAAACATCTTCAGGGTAATTTTCTTTCAACGGGGATGAATTATATCTTGGATTTCTCAAAGATTTATTTAATTTTGCTTTATTGTGACAGCTGCTATTTGTTAATGAGTGTTAGGGTTTTGTCTCCCACCTGTTTATCCGCAATGATGTGGGTCAAGTAAGTTATTTCCACCACTTTCTGTCTTGTCTCAGCTGCACAGTTTCGTTCATCTCTCCTGTATTTTGTTCCCTCATTCCTCTCAATTTTCTCACTGTTCAGTTTTTATTTCTGAGGTCTGGCAGTCTGTGATACACTGCCATGGAAAGTATCCTTTCTTGGTCTGGTTTTGACATACATTCAAACATTGCCCTTTATGAATTTTTAATGAGTGTTATTTTTTGTTCTGTGACTTTTTTGTGTTTTTCTTTGGTTTTTTGCTTTTTTATTTTGTTTTGGTTTTGTTTTGTTAGGCTTTTGTATTTTAGGTAAGCTTGAAACTCAGCATTTTCCCTTTTTTTTTTTTAACAGTATGTATCTGATGCTTGTCAGCTTTCCCACGGGAAACAAAACTGTTTTGATGCCTACAAAATATCAGAGCTAGATTTTTCTAATGTACATCATTTCTTAGTTTTAGAAAAACATCTTCAGATTTCCAGATCTTCAGGAGACTTTCAATGCAGTAGCTGCTTCTCCAATAATTTCTAAAATGCCAACTTTATAATTCCCATTCTTAAGTGTTGGTCTTTTAAGAAACACTTTATATCTTTATGATTACTATTTAGATTCTCTGGAGGATGATTGAACAGTTACAGATAAAGAAGAATAAAATGACTTAATAACGTAACAAAGTATGGCATTTTCACATATTCTTAACCAGAATTAACCAGATAATGCCTGTCAAAAGCTTTTCACAGAAAAAGCACTGCACAGGAACTACTTATTTCTACTAACTTAAGTGTTTCACAGAAAAGTGCTTCATGAAGGTCACACTGAGACCTAGATCCTCACTTCTGTTTTCACAGTTTATGCACAGACTGAGAAAAAAAAGAAAAGAAGCACCTTGAAGGTAAACATACAGTCCTTGCCTGAACAAAAACGTTTGTGTGTTGCAGAGTGGTGTTCTGTATTTATATCCTCAGCAATACATGAGTATTAAAGTAGATTGGAAAGAGGGAAGAAGCCATACCACCAAATCCTTTGCAGCCTGGGCTGCCTGTCTGAGGGAGTAAGTTGGAAGCTGCATTATGTTTCTTGTAGAAGGACAAGAAACACAAAAATTCCTTTCTCTTATTAGAATTCTATATAAATGTCAGTAGCTAAGTAAAACACATTTTATTTTCCTTCTAGGTATTCACATACTTGCTAAAGGAACCCCTGTGAGAAGTACACTTTGCATAAATATTCACAGTAGTACAAAACTTGCATGTATAGGCAGGAAAAAATTCAGGCACTGGCTGGAGGAGACATTCCAAAAGAGCAAAGAAAATTTCAGTATTTTTTAACTTTTTGTCACTCAAGCTCTTGTCAAAACCAGGTATCTGTGAAGGCTGTTCTGATCATATAAACACTGTTCTGTCTTAAAAGATTGTTCATGCAGATCAGATTAGCACCAGTGCTTCAATTAACATCTGGTGAAGCATTTTTAGTAGTTGCAGAACTGGAAAGCCATAAAAAATTCAAGACAAGTGTACTAAACCCCATTGAGTTTAAGATGTTACACACTTTCTTATGTATTTAAACTCTGGAGTTTGTACATACACAATATTTTGTCAGTGCTGTGCTTCGTAATTATGAATAGTAGTTGTTGGTGTAAATTATCCTATTGTATTGTATTTTACAATATTTGCATATTTTGCAGAAGAGTATCACCAAAAATTAATTACTAAAAATATATAAAATCTTTACTTCTCATGTCAAAATAATATTCCAAAAATGATGTGGCAATACCAACCCAAGACATGATGGCCAATACAGTAATTGACCTGGCTTTAATAAGCCAGTGATCAAAGTCAATAACAACATCTTGCCTTTTTTACATTTGCTTAGCACCTAGCCAAAATCTGTAAATTGAATTCACTCCAGAAATGAAGTCAAACCATCCAACTCTACAGTTTTGCATTATTGTACAATAATTGACTGGTTTTCTTTGGAATCTCTGCTGAGCACCAGTGTCCATTTACAGCCCATTTAGCAGAAATACATAAAGAACAAGAAGCATGCTCAGGAGCCCCATCTCCCCTGTAATACATGTTTGTACAGTGCTGCCCAAAACTGACTGCAGAGAGCATATAAAAGCTAATGAGGAGATAAGACCTCGTATTTGGAAACTCCTGAGCCTCTTTTCATGCTCATATAACAGCACTTGATTTGGAGGGATATACTGCCAAATGGCACAACCCAAAGTACTTGCTCTAATGCTCTTACAAGTCTTTTGCCTTGCCACGTATCAAAGGCCCAATGTGTTACTCTCTGGAGAATTCTCTGCTGCTGCTTTCTGTGAAGTTCTCTGGCCTTCAGATGGGTTTGACTGAACCCAGACTAAATGAAGTAAATTAATTAAATGAGATATGGAGGGGAAATAAGGACACTCCCTGCAGGATAATGCTACATTACTGTTTATACAGAACCTAAACAGAGAGGCTATGCTGGTCATTAGAATGTTCTCCTCTCCAACCAAAACACCAAGAATTTCATCAAGTTGAATATAACTTACTTTTGTCATCATCATAAGATCCTCCAGAGCTGTTACTGTACCTCGATTCTAGTCGGGTATGTGCTCTGATGACATTACTGAACCTTCAAATACAAGAAAAGAAATCTTCATTAAAAACACAGACTGACATGAAACATCTGGGCTTTATGCTTACCCTAAAAAAAAAAAAAGGCATTTCCTTAAGCATTCACTTTTACACAGGAGTAGACAGCAAATGAATGTAATGCTGATTCTTTCCACAAAACATTTTTGCAGCCAGTTTCTGAGAAGTCTAACAGTGTGCCCCTGTGTCATAAGCCTTTAAAATTTAGCAAAAGGAAACTCTCATGCTACAAATGTGTGATTTTTTTTTTTTAGCATGGTGCTAAAAATGCCAAGGTTGTGGGCTCAATAGTGCAGGGTATTTCACTATACATCAACATATTACATTGTTTCCAAAGCATGTGTCTCATAGGAATGCAATAAATTCCTTGTGCACTTGACAAAAATGCATTGTCAGCCATCCAATACACGGTTTTCTATCTATGACCCTCATTATTTCATATGTCCCGGCACATGAAGTCAGTATTATTCTAAGATTGACACACTAAGTGCAGATGCACTTACAGCTGGCTTTGGGAACATATATGCCAGCAATGAGTTCAGGCAAATTATTTTTCATTATCTTCTGAGGTGTCTTTCAGCAGGATCCTCAATACTAATATCAGAACTTTGTAATTTTCCTTTCATTTTTAACATAAAGTCTCTGGCAGATCTGAGCTCTAAAAACCTTTTTGGAGTCACATTTAAAACATATATAAGACAAGAAATCCTGACTTGAACTGCTATAAGAGACATTTGCTCAACTTGGCTGTAAATCAACTGAGTAAAAATTTATCTTAAAGCTATGCAGGCATAAACATTCATGTAAAGAATAATAAAAAATTCAGAGGAAAATGGTTTTATTATCCTTTTAAGTACATTTCTAGTGCATATGTTGAAAAACATCACTTAGAGTCAAATCTCTTTTACTATCATTTGAAACTCAGCACTGAGTGCCATTTTCTACTTACATTTAAATTAGCAGACATCTTCCTAACCTGAAAAAATGCTCCTTTAGTTTGTAATGGGAGAGAGCAAGTAATTCAAAAGTTTTGAAGTACAGAAAGGTTTGCTCACATAATTATCTCAGCACCTCTAAGCCCTGAACCTTAGGGAAGGAGTGTTGGACTACTGAAGTGATACTGGTGACTATCAGTGACTAATGTAATACTAATACACTAACTGCCAAATGCTATTATAAATTGTCCAAAGTTCTCTTGCAAAACTAAGAGTGTTTCTGTGAGAGAAACAATCTGTATGTTTGTGCTCTAGGATCTGATGGCCCTTAGGCTTTCTATTTACTCATGTGTCATTTGTCAGTATGTACCATAAGCAGCAGAAGTCTAAACTGAATATATAATTTATAAGCAAGTTATTTTCCATAGCTGTCCTCTATAAAACATTTCGCCTAGACAAAGGAGGTGTCCTTGCAATCACTGATATAAATCTGCAAACTAAATTTTACTCACTGTCCATGAAATCAAATGCTGTGATCAAATCTGATTTTTCATAAAGATTTTAGTAGTCATTATTTGATGCACATTCCTATTTTTTTCTTTCACCTTTGTGGATAATTCCTACAAAACCATGACCTCCTTAGCACAATTCATTGAATGTAGCTTTAACAGTTCTTCCTTTACAATTAAACAAGAGTCAGGAGTAGAATCATGGGAACAGTATTTTTTTTTTATTAAAAAAAAATTATACATACTGGGATAACAACACTCAGGATCAATCTGAGCACCAGAGTTCCTCACAATGCAGAACTTTGTCCAACATCTCATTCTCAGCCTAGGAAAACACATACATTTTGGAGGAAAAAACCCCAAGCCACAAACCTTTCATCATTCTCTTTCACCACTCTGTTCTCCTCTGCATCAGGAAAACTATCTTGGCCAGCTACAACAGTGTTACTGCTGGAGGTGGTTCCTGTAAATGAGATGTGAATAAGAACACCTGTTACATGCAGCAGACAGCATCTGCAAAGCAATAAAAGCTCATAACTCACAGGGGATTTTAGCAGCTACAGTCAAAGTGACCATCCTGCAAGTACTTGCACACATGAATAAATGAACACTGTTACTTCTACAGACCAGGACCTGCTTCCATGTCTGGATGGTGTAAAGTTCACATGCTTTGAGAAGCAGATTAACAAAATGATTGTCTTCTACTTCTTAAACTAAGCTCATGCTCAAGAGACATAGTCTCTTGTTTTTCAAGGATTTGGCAAACCATGTACAATGTTAAATGCAGGGTTGGTTCTTAAGTATATTTGACTACTGCAGCCTGGAAAATGGCATTAGGCCTTTCAAAACAGAACTGCCACACCCTTGAGGCTCTCAGTTTTCAGGAATCTCTGCTTGATATATCTGTATCTGTGCTCACTGCATTGATGACGATTTCTTGTTCTGAGTAAAACAGCCACTAGAGAGTGGAGTTTTCTGAAGAGTGGCAGAACTCTGAACATCATCAAATATTAATAATATGCTATTAAAATAGTTACGATAATTAAGCACATGTTAACAATGCATATACATCATTAGGAATGAAAAAGAATTGTAATTTAGACATACAACAAAGCCCTGAACTTGTACTTTATGTACACAGGTCTGAATGGCTGCAAAAGTAAGAGATTGTTTTTTGCAAAGAGATGAAGACTCAAAAGAGCAGGAGAGCATAAAGAAAACACATTCAGGACATACCAGAAGCTGCAGCTGAGGCTTTGTTACTGGCAGCAAAACGGTAAAATGGAGGATTGTCACAATGTTGAACAATGGGGTTCACTGGGTCGGTTTGCTGCAGCTCAAAAAGGAGTTCTTCCATTGTCTGAATAGTGTTATTGCGACACAGATATATGGCAACCTTCTTTATCTGTGGAAGAAAGTAACAGTTGTTAAACTCTGACTAAAGTGAATTTCCAAAGGAATCAATGAGTGTTACACTGCCACTAAAATTATCTCAAATGCAAGTGTTGTTCCTGGACAGACACCACAACCACATAGAGTTCATACAGAAATAAAACTTCTCACTTTGTCAAGATCATTTCCCTAGCAGACTGACTCTATGATTTAATTACTTCAAAGTTTTTGCTTACCATTCACAATGAATTGTTTATGTACATAACTATATAACATGCACTTCTACAAAACTGTAGCTGTGGCCACAAAAAGTAATCCAGGCTTTGAGTTGCTACTCATATCTGTAAGGAAAGTAATAGGAAATGGAAGAAAGGCAGTACAATTACATAAACAGACTTCATGAATCCTGATTTGAAAAAATTTGAGAGTATAATTTATAGAAACTCTGGAAATTTCTATAAATCTTTTAACAAGATCTCAAACCTGTACTGCAGCAATGAGGACTCTTGAGATACTGAGACCAAATTTGGCTGTATTCTTGAGGAAAAAAACCCTGATCACTATTAAAAGCAGAGACTCTCTCCAGCTCAAAACCACTTGTTTCATAAACTGGTGGAGCTGGGATACCATACGGGGAATACCTCTCTGTGCTTGCCTGCTTGTTTTTAAAGATGTCCCCGACCAAGTTCTTATAGGGGAGCTAATATATTATACTGAACAGCCTGTTGGCCTCACCAAGTATTGCTGCTCTTATACTTTTAAATACGTCCATTAAAATAACTTCCTTACTGCTTCTCTTTCCCTTTATTTTTTTTTGCCTTAGAGAAAATGCACATATGCAAAGTCTTTTTTACTCTACTGTGCTAAAAATTTCCCAGGGACTTTCCAGAGACAAATCCATCTCCTTCCTGAGGCTCATTTCTGGTTGGGCTCACAGTGCCACTTTCAGCTTCTCTCACCACTGCAGGGGTCAGATTCCAAATGTGAGTTTTTGCTGAAGAGGTTTCTGAACTGTAAATACTCTAAGAAATCTTTCACGACATAATGTGAACAGCTCAGCAATTTGTACTCGGGCACTGGGAAAAAATGCTTAAAGGAAACATAAGAGACAAAGCAATTAATTTAGATGATAAAAAAATTTTTAAAATGTGAGTCAGGCATGCATTTGGCTTTGACCCGCACAGGGAGAACAGATGGCCAAAGGCACAAAGCAGCTGGTGACTGCCTCGGGGCACAGGGGGCTCCTAAAGGAGATGGGTAAACTGGCAATTTTGCAGCTCTGTGCTCTTTTAAGCCCAGGTGACCTGGAACACTGCTGATAAACTGTCCAAATGATCTTTATTTGCTAACGTGTATCTGTTATCTACATGATAATGGAAGACACATGTTTATGGTATCAGCAGTCTTGTGTAGTTAGCAGAGTTAGGTAGGATTTCTTATCTCTAAACTCCAGGGCATTAGCAAAACACTGAGCAGATGCATGTGATAAGACCAGTGTATTTTCCTACTCCAGACAAAGCTATCAGCAAAGGAGTGACTCATCAGCACAGTCAGGCTTCCTACAGAAGCTAAAAACTTTTTCAGATTTTGCAAAATCTGAGAATCAGACTTTTAACTCAACATTACAAAACACAGACTAAATGGGTGGTAAAACACAGGGGAGCCTTGTCAGCTGCTGCTGCCACCAGCCACGAGAAGCCTGGGTGGGAGACCAGAAAAGTGCCACAGGCAAAATAGGAGATGCTGAGCAGATGAAGCTGGAGATGTCAGAACAGATTGCTCTCTTTGTAAGTAAGAGGACTGTACTGTCCTGGAGGAGGACTACACTGTGAAAGCCAAGGCTTTGAGGCAAAAAAAGAATTTGAAGAAAGAAGTGCACTGGGTGGAGGGAGTTTGTGGAAAAGCTGCTCAGAGCTGTGGCATGGCAACAGCTATGGAAAAAAGAGGTGCTGAAAGCTTTGGCTTGGCAAGTATCTGGATGGGGGATATGGGGGATAAGGTATGTGAGGGGCTCCTGGGCAAGAGGTGACAGAGCTATCAGGCTTCTCCAATCAGGCTACATTTGGAGTCAGTACAGGAATATTCCTTCCTTTCAGAAAACTGCCCATGTTCCTTTTGTAAGCTGTAAGAAATGAGGGTAAAACAGCCCCCATTTTCTGTTTTATCTCTAACAGGTGATTTCCACTTGTTCTCTGCCAACATAGATGGAGACCACCTTAATCCCAAATCTGTCAGACTGTAGGATGAGGCAGGTTGGAAAGAGGCTGGGAGGTCTCTCATCTAACCTCCTGCTCAAAGCATGGGCAACGCTGAATGGAAAGCCCCTGAAACAATTGAGGGAAAGATCTTATTTCAGATCAACCCTTTTGTTTCCCTCTCATATAAGCCTTGAGCTTTCTCCTGCACCAATTACACTTTCAAATTTTTCTGCTCTTTACTAGCTAGGCATATATATACATTGATTTGAGAATAAAGAACAGTAAACCCTACAAATGAAAGGAAACAAACGGGATGTCTATGATACAACAACATTTCAAGGATTTTTACAGGCTTCTTTATTTTCTTTGTTCTAGTATGCATAGCAGTCACTATAAACAGTTTGGGAAAACTGTTATTTCAGCATCTGTAAATGAAGTGTGTTTATGAGGCTTTTTAGATAAATTTCAGATTTATTTCAGGGAAATAAATGGAAAGAGGCTAACTAATAAAAAAAACATATTGTAATTGGGCTGGAAAATTCACTAAATTTAGATTCTGTTTCACTCAGCAACTGAGCAATAAGGAACATGGGAATGGAAGTAGCCTGTTTTTCTCAGACAGCCCTGATTTTATTTTAACTTGAATAATAACAATATCCAGCACAGTTTGAGTTGCACATTGCAGCAACTGTTAGAT
Source organism: Calcarius lapponicus (assembly GCA_039654755.1). Lineage (NCBI taxonomy): Eukaryota > Metazoa > Chordata > Aves > Passeriformes > Fringillidae > Calcarius > Calcarius lapponicus. The sequence goes on along the minus strand of CM077462.1, from coordinate 48,524,181 downwards.
AATTTATGACAGTCATGCAGAGGCAGAAGCTGATATGGTTAGCTTATAAAGGTTAACTATCTTCTGTCTCTTGAGATGTCCCACGGAAAGCTCTAGTCTGCTAAAGAAAAGGATGTAGCATTTTCTGGCAATTTATGGCCAGTCTCTGTTACTGCCCCAATTCACAGACATGTAAGGTTTCTCTTTGCTTGACAGAAACCCACCTCTCACTTGCAATGGGGTGTGCTCTGCTGCTGCAGGCTGAGATTTGAACTACTCAATTTCTTTTTTTAATTGCAGTTTCTTGGCACTTTTATTCCTGCCATTAAATTTTGTACAGTGTGTTGGGGAGTATGTTGGTATTTCTTGTTTTTGATACAGAAATTAATTTTCTGCAGGTAATAGCAGTTTCCTTCACTACAACCTGTGTAATCAGCAGTAAATAAAATAAAGTGCAAAGACTTACATAGGGTAAAAGGATGGTATCACTGCTAACACCACACAAACTAATGAGGAACTGCAGAGTTATCCTAAGGTTGTTACTCCATTTTTCATTGTTCGCCAAAGCATTCCAGACATTTTCCATCTCTGGTCCAGGAATTTCATCTCCATACTGCAAAGAATCATAGGAATACATTCCTTGAAATATGCAGACTTCCAAACTAAAGCATGTTCTTTTAGAACATTTTCTCATGCAAAAAAACCCAGTGAAAGGCTGTATTTTAAATAGCTACCTGACAGATTTAAGAGCATTAACTCCATTTAAAATTATTTAGGTTCTGATTCACAGAAGGACTTAAATCATAAGAGAACATAAAATCTTGAGGACTGTAAATTCAAAAAGTAATCCTAAAATTAAGTGAGTTTTATTTGATTGGTAAAGACTGTTCCAGTGCAAAATTTCTGGTACTGGAGGGAAGAAACAGGAGTTTTACAGGTTAGTTTCTTTGTTTGATTTGTTTTTTTACCTTGGCTGTCATATACATGAGATTATTAAGAACCAGGGAGGTGGCCTCAGGTGAGCCCCAGCCATTGCCTTTTAGTCCACTTGTGACTGCTATTTCCCCCTCCTTGTCCTTCAGTTCATCTTCTGGAGTGGTAGGGCTTGAGCCAGGGAGGAGCAGTCTGTTGTCTACCAGTTCAATATTATGAAGCCATGGTAGCAGATAGGTAAGCATGATCTGTCTTCCATTTGGATGTGTTGTTGGAAATCGCTGGCTTACCTCTAAAACAGTAAGAGTTGAAAAGGACAGCATATTAATTTATGATCTAAACCCTAAATACACTGTTTAAATCACATTTCTGACATTTGTTAAACTACCTGATGGTTTTTACTTTGCACACCACAAGCATAAAAAACATGTTCTTGAATTTCCTGAAGAGAAACATGGAATTACTTCCGTAATAGCAAGCAATTGGTCATACCTTCTGTCTAAAATAACCAACTCAGTCTGGGCTTAGAAACAGAAAGTCAACCCTTGTTACTGTGCCATGGTGCATATTAAGTAAGGTGGATGTCATAAAGAGGAAAAAGGATCATTCACTTACTGGTGGTTACTCTAGAATTCCAAGAGCTTCTGGAGAATATGCAAAACTGTTCTGCAGATTACAAATGCCTCACTGGCCTCCAGATTTCTAAGCTATACTTTAAATAATAAGGCACTTATTATACTGAGTTTACAAAAAAAAATCTTGCATATACTGGGATCCTACTTCGTGTGGGAATGTCTATGAAATTCATAGCAGGCTGTCAGTTCAGGAATGCTTGTATACAGCACTTTATATAGTTTATAAAGAAAACCCCTGGCACTGTAAGGCAAAGGGATTTGGAAAATCTGGGATAAGAAACACAGCTCCCTGCCAAAGTGAACCACATTATGTCTCTATACCAGAACTCTTCTGTAAAATCAGTACAGCAAACATTTCCTTTTTTTACTCACTCCCTGGTTTTTAAAAATTGTGAAGACACACTGTTCTCTCCTCCTCATGATTCTAAATGTACAGAAAGGATGTCTCACTTGGACTGCAGTATCTGGTATATCTGAGATTTTTTTAAATGACACAGTCGTTACAGCAACATGAATAACAGAGATAATGAACAGCATTTGCTAAATGACAAATGAGCCATCAGAATTTCCCTACACCAGTTATTTATTACTCATGGTATCTCGGGCACTGAGAAATGTAAGGGTGACGTGTTGTTCCTTTACCCTCCCTCCAGCCCCTACAGACTGAGTAAAAACAACAGAAAGGGGTTTAAAGAGCCAGTAAAAATTCCCACAATTATAGACATTTGCATTCTGCTATTTAAAAACTAGAGCAACACAGAAGATTGATTAAACCAGATAGATATGTCTCAAAACATCATTGTTCCCAGGAATGGCCTCAATTCTGATTGGTGCTCCTGCAGGTCTCATTCTTTAACAACTTTCTCAGTAATCTTGAAAATATATATTTCTGGTAAAACTAAAAAAAAAAGGGCTGAGACATGCAGATGTGGCAAATAACAAAAGGTAGAGATCACTCAGAGTAATTGAATCATTGGTGGAACTGGACAGAGGCAACCAATCTGCCCAAAGTTAAAGTCATGTTTATATAAAATGAAGAAATACATCCTAACAATGATGATCTTTGTAAATCCATGTGTAAGAAGACTCACATGAGAACCCATCATAGTAGAGTTTGCCTCTGCCATTTTACCTCATTCAGGGCACATGTAATTTCAAAGTTACCCAAAGAACACATAAGTGGCACAGAGTCCCAAAAGAGGATTTCTGTACTTTGTGTGAGTACCTCTAGGAAATTAATATTGGATTCCTAAATCTGATTTGACCTGAACCAGAATAAAAATAGGTCAAGCTAAATTTATAAACAGAACTGTGGTTCAAAATGGTAGCAGTCTAGCATTTGTAAAAAATGTAAAGGAGATAATAAGACAAATAAATACAGGTACCTGAAAAAAGTGGAAGGGTAAGTTCAGGATACATCCTTGCTAGTTCATATGAAAGAAGGGCAAGTGAGACACTGTAAAGAGGTGGCAATGGACCATGTGTCCCATACAAGATACTGCCTGGTCTTTGCTCAGCTACCTTTTTTGAATAAACAAAAAGCTTTGATTCAAGGATCTATGAAAGACAAAAGCAAAAAAAAGGGAATGAGACAATAAAAATTTATTAAGTCAGGAAATATCAGCATTTGAAGTTTAGCTATCAGAGAAAGCTCTGTATGTTTCAGAGTATATGCTCCAAATATGAAAGACACCATAACAGTATTTTTTAACATAAATATTCTTGTAAGTTTTTATAGCCAAGACAAAACTGATTGTTTATTTTCAAAACAAAACTAATGTACAAACAGTACTTCATAAGAAGTTCCCCAAAAAAGTCTTCAAGGGCAGGAGGAGAAAATAAGTAGCTGATACGTGCCTGCATAAGTTGCATGGAAATTTCATAAATCTCTCTGTTGGTGTCAGATGCCTTGAACAGCACCAAATTTAAAAGCGTCACGATATCAAAAGGATAGTTCCTAGAAGAATAAACAGAACATTTTTGTGAATGCTGCTGAGGAATGCAGATTATATTCACTCTGATTTACTCTGTAGTATGGTCTAAGAGAATGTCATCTTTCTTTTTTCTCTTCTACCACCAGAATATGGGAAAGGGAGCTCTTATGAATACACACTGCTTGATCAAAGGACCATCTGGTGGATGGGAAGAAAGACAGGATTATTTATAATTACCTTGGACCAATGCTTAGGAATGCACTGAGTTACCCACAATGAGAAATGGAATACCTGTGTCTATGACTGTCAATTCATTTTAATTTATAGCATAAACTGTTTACAGGCTGACACCCATGAAAGAAAACGGGGAGCATGAAAATTTCCAGGGATAAAGAATTTCTTAAGCCAAGATGCAATTAAAATAGTCACTTTGGACAAAGGACACTATTTCTGACATGAACATTCTGAGGTATTAGACAATTCTATGAAAATTGCTTTTGAAGAGTAAACATTAAGAACTGCTTCAAAAAGTCTGCTATCTATAAAGTCAACATCAATTTTAAGGTTAAACATATCAAAGTGTTAGCTTAATAAGAATATTGTTAGAGGAGTAAATCCCACATCACAATATTTGGATTTGCACTAAATAGGTTTCTGTTTTCTCCTGATGATTTGTAAATGCACTGATTGAATTGTGAACCATCAATTTATCACCCTAGATCTCAGCTACAGTCCTCCTGGATGGCTGCAGGAAGCCTATTTGGACTTTTTAATATGGCAGATACATGTGTGGCATGGGACATTCTTGGTAATTCCATATACTAGCTGCAAGCCAAGTTCTCTAACTGGCTCTTTGCCCTTCCACTGCTTAAAAACAAATACAGAAAGAAAAGAAATGAAGGGAAGTGGCTTCTTTGTAAAAAGTTGGATGGACATCATCAATTGCTGCTCAATTTACAGGCAGTTTAAGCAGTTTGAGAGATGATGGAAAAAAAAACTATTAACAGTTTTCAAATATTAACAAAAATTCCCAGCTTGCTAGAAAGAGGACATTAAAAATAAATCACAAAGATCATACTCAATTTTTACTCTAAGAATGGAAAAGAATACTTTTTAGATCACAGTGGCACAGGTAACACAATTTGAGGAAAAAAGATTGGCTGAAACCACAATGTTTCTGTGTTAGTTAAAATAAAAGCCCTGTTAACATCACTGAATTTACAAACACCAAATTCCATTCATATTTCTAAAAACCTCCATGTAATGCAGTCTTTAGTCTAGTAGCTCCTGTGAGAACAAAACAGTTTTGCAGGAAAATGATGAAATTTGTGACTTATTTTGATTTTCCAAATCCCAATTATTTCTCTACTGAGTATTTCTCTATGCTGATCAGACATCTTGCCAAATTATTTTTTTGAAGAGTAAATTTTCACATTTATTTTAATAAAATGCAACTTGCTGCATTATCTAATTTCTCTATAAATTTTGTCTTTGAAAATAAAAAAAGGGATAGAGTTTTATGAAGGCCTGACACAGAAGCAATATTTATACTCATTTCTTCATGTAGCTTGTGCTTGCTCAGCAATAGCAGTAATGATGATACCAGTTGACAGGAAAGGAACTAAACAAATCAAATGAAAGACAGTTTAGGAAAAGAACATGACTTTCAAGATAATGACAAGTCAAAATAATGACTTCAAGCTATTGACATTGAAAACATTTTTCCTTTTATAAATTAAATTAAAAACCATGCCAAATCTCTTGAAACCAGATTTATGACCTACATTCAAATAAAACTGTTGTAGCTTTGTTTGTATCTTTCTGAGCAAAATAGCATCAAAATTCCCCAGATTTCAAATACACCTATAGTAAGAACATCTTCTACCAAGCACATCACTTTGTTTTCAGAATCATGAAAATCAAGCAATACAGTCCCAAAAACTGTTTGAGAATATATGTGTGTAACCAACAGCTCCTAACAATACAGTGAGCAGAACCTCCAGTTTTCTTTACATTTGAAAGTGTAGATTAATAAATTAATTAATACCTGCTTCCACACACAGTTGCAATGGCTTTGAAACACCCAGAGGCAAGCTGGTATGATCCTGTGTAACAGCGATCTATTGCCCAGTTGAAGAGATTGATTTGATCAGGATTCAGCTCTAGCAACAGGACTACAACTTCACAGCCAAGCTGGTGAACCTGAGCAAACATCAAAACACGATTGGTGGAGTCAGATATGTTCATTCTCTAGAATTCTCAGAGTGACACAAGCAAAACAGGGAGAAAACGGAAAATTCAAGTATGTAAGAAGAAATCAGAACATTTGTAATTAATTTATTTTAGGGACAGCAGAGTTGGAATGTGACTCAGGTTTCAATACTCATCACTTGAAAAAATGATATGTACAAGGACTACATAAATGAAATAAATTTTCCAAAATTGGGCACAACAACAACAAAAAAAAGCAGAAGTTTTGGAAAATCTAAGATACTTGGTAAGTGTTCTTGGGCAACTTCCTTTTGTATCAATTAACTGACTTGTTTACTATTTCCTACTTCATGTGAATTTCACGGAGCAACAAACTTTCACGTTTATCCTTCTTTTGACTAACACAGAAGCAAGGCAGACAAAGAAAAATACCTTTGACAAGACTGAAAACTTGTATGTTTAATCCAACTACATCAAACAATCTAACGACTCTCCCTACAGACCGTGAATCCCTTAATCCTGGTACCACCACTGCTACAAACACATCACAACTAAGGCTTGGACTTGTTCTTTCAGTACAGGATAGTGCTGGCACACCAAACACCAATGCCTATTAATTTTCTGTCACCAAGTGTAGGTGACTGCTTGTAGAGACTGCATATCACTTGCATATATCTTTATAGCTCTGTCCCTACCAACATTCCAAAATCCCATGTAATTTCTGAAGAATTTTCTCTGCAGCTATTCATTCTTTCTTTAAATTGTTTTTTCCCCTAATCAATTACCATTCCCACAGCCTCTATCCTCTAGCTGCATCACATGCATTTATTTACATTCTGCTATTTACCTTTCCTTAGCAGAGTTATGTGTGCTGGTGTGAGAGTTTTAGGGAGAATAGCACGACAAAGTGCAAGATACCAAAAGGGAAAGTGAGAGTTATCTCACTCTCTCCACTTGATATAAATCACCAGTCTACTCCTCCTCAATCAGAGGCAGTCAAGTCAGCTACAAACACAGAACTATGTGAACTAGGTGCAAAGTTGAAGCCCATCTTCACAGAAATAGAAAATGGCAAGAATAATCCATTACATGTCCTTTAAGAAGAAAGAGAACTCTTTACTCACTCAGTACTCAGTGAGTAACTGCCCATCAGTGTGGCATTTGGTCAGTACTTACACGTAAGTCTTGGCAAGCCAGAATGTTATCCAGCCATTTGTAAAGATATCCATCGGGGGAAAGACCAACATTATCAAACACAGGTCCACAGCAGAGCACAGCCGACATGGCCTGGAAGCACATGGAACTTCAGTCACACAAAAAGTAGCACAACAAACCTTTCAGAATGATTTCAGTCCCAGATAACAGGACTGCCACTTGCTTTCTGTTTGGAGGGAACTTTGGTGAAATTGGTAACAGCTGACTGATGGGTAGAATTCAATAATTATTTTGCTACAGATTTTACTGGATTCCAGATCATGCTCAAAGCATTTTACGGGGAGTACTATCTTCAATTTATATTTTGTCATTTTACCCAGTATTCACAAATCAAGCTGCAAAAACAATTAAAATACACTCAGAAGTTTCAATAGTATGCTACTGCAAAAATTAAAACTGTCTTACAGCAAGTGGTGCAGCTTATGTAAGTACATAAGCTATTACTTTCCCAGCTTACTCATGCAGGGGAGTTGCAACTAGTTTTGCCACAGAAGTACATTATTGCTGAGCATGTCTCCAGGCAAGCGTGGGAGGCATTCCTGAGTTGTACATTGGTACAGATTCAGTATCCTGAGGTACTGCATCTGAACTACACCTACTTTCAGAGCCTAAGAGCTCCTTGCTGAATCTGCTAACCCACTAATGAACAGCTAAGCAAAATTTCAAAATACACTCCGGTTTTTAAAATAATTAGCCTTGAAAAGTGTCAACAAAATAAAAAAAAATTAACTTCAGTGATACATTCTATGATACCACTACAGATTTAGAAATGAGCATACAAGTTTGCATCAAGTATGTCAATTCAAATTTCTTTGAAGTAAAAGGACACAGACCCCACAACAACTTGTATTTTCACTGAAAAATTGCTGTTACTGCTTTGTATAGTGAAACTTTAGTACCTTTAATGCACAATACTGATATCTTGTAATCTGGTGATTTCTGTCACTGTAACGGTCCAGTGGTGTGAACATAATACTGAAAGGTCCTGCCCACTGACTGAATAAGATGAACAGGTGATGCCTCAAGCTCTGCTGAGGGAAGAGAAATCTCCTGTGGTGAACTAAGTGAACAGAAATAGAAATAGTTGTGATTTGTTAGTATTAAATACACATTCATGTGGCACAGTGATGACATGATTTTCAAATTTCTACAAAAAGAGAGGGGATTTTATATGTTCAGCATACACTTACGCCAAAGTATCTAAGCTCCTTTAAAAAATCTAAACAAGTGAGTAAGGTGCATCTTATTTCTAAGAAACTTCAGTTTTGAATTAATGCACAGTTATACAAACATGTACATCTGACTATAGAAAAAAAGCATTTAAGGATCTAATTATAAAATCAGCATTTTTCACTGCCTCCTGCATTCCTTTCATGGCAAATATTTACTTGGTTTTTCTGATTCTTTAAATGTGAGCCTAAACAATACATGTGTCTCACTCTAATACAGTAATAGGTAGGGACAATAAATAAAAGAAACTTGGTGGCTCTTTGTTTATGACAAATATGTGGTATATATTCTGAACAGCTGAATTACCTGAGCAAATGAAAAAAAAGCCTCAGACCTCATCTTCCATGAATTACATTCAGGCCTTTAAAGCAGAGGCTTTTTTTTGTTTGTTTTTTTGCTAATGTAATTATGTTATATTTATGAAGTGATATGGCAATATATAAAAAGAATGAAATCAACTGGATAAATCTTTGTAATACAGTTGGACTCAGGTAACATGGGATACTGTCTCAACACCTTGGGCAAGGTTTTCACTGCATTTAATATTGCACATTGTCTGCACGTACTTGTATTTTTTAAGGTCTGTCTGAGTTTATGAAGAGTCTGGCAATCAAGTCAGATGGGAGAAAATAATAAGAAGAAAACTGGAGCCCCTGGAGGTCACAGACAATTTCTTTGCTAGGCTTTTAAAGAGGTGATTCTTAGACATGACTATTACAAGCTTCATCAAGCTTTATTGGTATTTTTATATCAATCTTAGTAGCCTTCTGAACACTTTATTTTCCTACATTCCACTTTACATTCAGTATATGAAAATTCAAAAGCAGTGAAATGAGCACAGACAAAAAAAAAAAAGAAACAAAAAATTACTTTTCCAATACTTATATTAAATGCATAATTTATCTCCATACCTGGAACACACTGAATCAAGTTGGCAATCATTGCACTGAAATGTGCTCTCATATCCTTAAGGATCTCAACTTCTTTATCATTTTCAGCTTCCAAAAGCATGCGAGTCAAATCAACATACTCTAAGAACAAGGCTCCAAGGGCTAGTGTATCTCTTTCTAAGGCTCCATTTGTACTAGCATAAAGGAAAGTTGCACGTTAATATAGAATAACAGATTAGTTATGCTACAGTGTTCTGCAGAAATGCATGCAAATCTGTCCATATCTGATAGACCACACAATTCTTCAAAGAACATACTGACATAATCTCAGTGTGGCAAACACTGAAAATTGTTTCACGTAAAAAAACAGTATTTATGAAGAGTGATAGTCCTACCTGTCACTTATAACACCAGCATCAGCAAGGAGTTCAAAAATTCGCAGTAGCTGCAGTCTTAGTAGATCTCGTCGTTCTCGACGTTTCTTGTTCTTGGAATTTAAAATAACAATGCATAGGTGTACACGTTAAAAACTAGTAGCTGCAGAAATGCCAGTATCAGAGTAAGATTTAAGAATTCTGGATCAAGAATTTTCTTCATGAAGGAACCCAAGTACTTTTAGACATTGCACTATTTCGTTGCGCTTATACATCAACAAAGAACTGAATATGATCAATTTTTTGTCTTTGTAAGTTTCTTGGAAAAAATATTAACAACTGCCTCAGTACTTATTGAAAATGTGGAAATGAAATAATGAAATACTGGATAAAAATAAGTAATATTCAAGGCACCTGTACCAAAACCAATGTTATCTTCAGGTAACAGGGATATTCATATTAGTTTAATGTCATTTAGTTTGGTTGCTGAGGCACTTGTAGTGCAGAATGTATATCCAGACCTAAGGAAGGTACCTTAGTGATTAGCCATTCCTGAACTTGGCAATGCTGCAGCACACCATCACTCACATTCAAGTGAGCTCCTAGCAGACACCACTCCAGTCCAGTAGTGGGTGTGTTGACTGCTGGGGTTTTGCCCACAGTAATGAATCCCTCCCACAGAACAGGACTGCATGGCTGTTAACTGGCTCATTGTATCTCTATGTCTTCTAGAAAGCTGTCCTTCCTGTCTTCTGTCTTTCATGGAAAGACGTGAACGCAACAAGGCCTGTTCTTTGCTGAAAGGCTAAATTGACTTGTTTGTATTCTGCATCAACCCTAAGCAAGAAAAACATGAGAAGGTAAAAAAGCTGTGTTGCAGTCAAAGAAACAAGAAAAGCTCAGAGAAAATGCAGATTTTGCTCTTCAAAACTGAGCAATACTAAAATCAAAGGCTTATCTCTTCTAGAACTCTGGCTCTGTCCATGGCCAGCAGTAGATGTGTGGGAGAACAAAATGATGCTTTGTCTGGTATTCTGACCCAGAATTGGCAGAATTGCAGCATCCCAGCCAAAGGTTTTATTCCAGTTATTATGCCATTTGACTTGAGCCCTGTTTTTCTCCTGTTACACCTTTAAGGCTCCAGGAAGCACATGTAGAGAAAAAAGCAGTTTTAATACAGTATTTACCAGGTACAGCTGCCTCCTGCAGCAGCGTCAGAGGTGATCTGGCAGAGCTCCGTGCCAGCACCCACAGGGCGGATCTTGTGTAATGTCCATTTTGGTTTATCCCTGCAGCTCTTGGCCATGCTGGGAATTCTCCTCCTAGTCACAGCATATGTTCAAGGACATTGTTTCTGGTGTGTTGGACACCTGCCTGCTGACATGGAGGCCTGCCATGACCCCTACAGCCACACAGCCCATACAGTCACTCCTGGGTTTCCAGGCAGCACTGCTTTGCAGGAAGGTGTCCCGTTTATTCATATCAGGAAAAATACAGAAACTAACATCGCAGGCTCTTGTTCTTATATTCCTATACTGACAATTCCATGCGCTAAATTTGCTTTTGCTGCATAGAGTAAACTTCTGAATTCTTGCAATTGCTTTCCTGAAGGTACACTGGATATATAGGTTTCCAAAAAAGGATTTTCAAGTCTAAGTTGTCTTAAATAGTGCACAGACAAAATGCAGAGGCAAGTGGCTGCACTAAGATGTATTACTCCACTTCTACCCAGTATCAAAATGAGTTACCTTCAAATCAGTGACTTCATAGGGCTGGAAGCCACACAACAGAACTGAGGTGTGAAGCAAGGCAGAATGGAAATGATTGTGGATGTCTACCAGACACAGAATTAAGAATTGTCCATGAGCCATCTCAGATTCCTATCTTGGAGCCAGATGGAATGGTCCAAAACTGAGCCAAGGAGGGAAAACTGAGCAGAACTTGAGTCCACTACTGAAGCTCTCCCTATGGCTTTTCTGTTTAGCTGCATAGACACATCCTGCGACGGAACTGCTTACTAAGGCTACAGATTTTACCACCAGAGGTTTTTAAGAACACAGAATTCTCTCTTGTGTGGGTTGGAAGATCTGTTGGGAACCCTTCCAGCACTACTTTCGTTTGTAACTAAAGAGAGTACTATAATGAAGGTGAAAACTCTGATGAATTTGTCAATTAACTGAATGCATTTGGAATGAATCCTTTGCCTTGTGATCCAGGAGGACCCTGCCTGAGCAGGGAGGTTGGACCACTTCAGTCCTTTCCAGCCATGCTGTGATTCTGTGATTCCATGAAGTTGAAATAGGTGACCCTGCCTGCCCTGAAAATAAAAGCACATCTAAATGCTGCTACAAAATGTGCTTGTAGCCCAGCTGTGTTAAAGCTTTTTTTTTTTCAGATATTTAAAGTGAAATTCCAATATATGCAATTTCAGGAGGTTCCATAGTGGATGGGAAATTTTGCCTTGGAATGGAATTCTATATTGTACATTTCAGATCACTGATAGAATTTAAATTAAACTAGGCTTTAATGGAATTATTTTAAATTATGCAATTAATAAAATTCTTCTTGCAAACAGAAGTAATCTTCTAGTTAGTACAAAATAATATATTTGTATTTCAAACAGAATTACTATTTTTAAAATAATTTTTCATTTAAAAAAAACTAGTACATTTGATTTTTGCAACTAACCTCTGGTCTTCTTTCTAGGGCTTCTTTCATTAATGGGTGGAGTTCTTCTACTAATTCCCTAAATCAAAAAAAACATAAATACTTATAAAGAAATTCTAATGTCCTTTGAAAATCATAAATAATTTATCCAACATATAAAAATGAAGCTCTAAAGTGCAAATAAAATTTTAAATATATATTTAAGTTACAAAAAAAATAAAACCCTTGTATTATAGGCAAATAACTGAGAATATGATAAGTGGAGAAGTACCTGAAAACAAGGGAATTTGTTCTTCCAAATCCTAATACAAGTGATTCTGTTATTTCTATGCTTTCAAGTCTCATCAAAGGAACTAGCTGCTTTAGTAAGACTCCAACAGATGGAGTTCCAATAGCCTAAAATATATTAAAATATTGTTGAATTTGTCAGGATATCAATATTAAGTAAACACAATTCATTTTTTTTTTACAAACAAACATTGTCTGAGAATCAATACATATTTTAAAAACATGCTGGAATGATTTTACTATTATAGATATCTATCCACCAGTCTAACTGGATGTCTGCTAATTGACAATCATCTCAATAATACCTAACAAGTAAATACATCTGGGAAATCTCTTTGCTTTAGTACAGATTATTGCAATTTACTTTATTTGTTGCTTCATTAAAATATTCCAGTAATTGCATTTGTAGAGCTACTGCTCCTCTCAGGTTGCTACTACTTGGAAGCGTATTTTATATATTATTGCTTCTGACAGGCATATATCCAACAGGAATACAATTTGCATTTGGAAATCTGCTTTATTTCCTAATGTTTTAAATTTATGAATTGGAGTGCTCTACAAAGAAACAAAGAAAGGGGATGACAAACTAAAGTTAGCTTCAAAACACATGTTCAGATGTTCTATATTTTGAATGCACATAATCCAGAATGAAAAAAAAAACCAAACGAATATACTGAAAACAACATGGTGCTTGCCAAATATTTATCAACACATCATATCATACAGATGTTTCAATTGTTAATTATGTGTTATGTAGTTTGCATATATCAAAATATTCCCTAACTGAAATACTTTCATCAGGATGGGGTTTTACATAGAGATGCAGCTTAAAATTCTCCTAAAGGAATAGTTTATTTGTAACAGGTTGCATCACCTTATTGTCATAGTTCATGGTTCCATCAGGGGTGGTAGCCATGATCTCTGGTGTTGAAGCACGCAGGTGTCCTGGGCTCATAATACTGGGCTTTGCTACTCCAAAACACAGAATAAGGTAGTTTCTCCACAAAGTGACATAGTTGTCTCCACTGCTTGCTGTGCTTGTTTTCTTTGCATTAACAGGAATACTAGAATTTAAAAATTAATCATAATTCTTAAAACGATCTTCCAGTCTTGGTTATAAGCACTAAAATCTTAATTACAGTATTTTAATATATTTTAAGAGGGAGTAAATAATGCTATGTATCTACCAGCTGCAATTCAACATGTCATGACACACAGGAAAAATCAATGAAGGTAGAAAATGGGAGTTTTCCACCTTACAAGTTGTAATTATGAGACTCAAACCTGTGTGACACCAATTTTTGTGTGACACCTTGCAGGATGTGTGGACTGATACTCAAACACACACCAAAGAAAGGTTTACATTAAAATCACACAGCCCATACAAAAGAAAGTGAAATGCAGATTGGCACTTACTTTGGATCCACAAGAGGCATTATCAGCTGTAGCCTCGTGAAGGCGTATGGCCAAGCATAGCTGAGTGCTGTAGGACAGTGCTTTGGGAGGTTCTCCTGCCTAAGAAAACTGAAAAGGCAGAGAACCCATGGGTCTTTAACAGACTGCGCAAAAATCCAGACATGGGAAGGGCTTTTCACATCGTAATGGCTATTCACTAGGACAGCATTCCACTCCACCAGCCACTGCAAATCCACGCTGTGTGTTAATGGGATTGTTGTCTGTGGAGAGAAAAGATAAATTAACACTCCTTGCTGTGCTAGTCAGAAACCAGACACACAGATAACACATTTGCTTTGCTTTATTATTAATGAACAGAATGAAAGCACAAAATTCAAACCTTGGCCTCTAAAAACTGTAACACCCAAACCCAGGTGCTGCTATTTCAGACAAATTTCCTAATTCCTGTATTATGAAGTCAGAATGTCTCTTTCTTTCTCAGTTTCTGTTTCCAGATGCACAGGGGCCCAACCTCCCCACCAGTTTAATGTCCCCTTCAGTGCTGGTTTTGGCCGGGGTAGAGTTTATTTTCTTCACAGTGACTGGTATGGGGCTGTGTTTTGATTTGTGCTGAACACAGGGTTGATAATACAGAGATGTTTTTGTTATTACTGAGCAGGGCAAGCACAGAGCCAAAGCCTTTTCTCCTTCTTGTACTGCCACACTGGTGAGGATTATGGGGGTGCTTGGGAGGCTGGGAGGAGACACAGCAAGGACAGGCGACCCCACCTGACCAAAGGGAGATTCCAGACCGTATGACATCATGCTCAGTGTATAAAGTGGGGTAAGAAGAAGGAAGAGAGATGTTTGGAGTGAAGATATTTGCCTTCCCAAGTCACCACTATATGTGATAGGGCCCTGCTCTCCTGGAGATGGCTGAACACCTGCCTGCCCATGGGAACTGGTGAATGAATTGCTTGTTCTGCTTTGCTTGTGAGCATGGCTTTTGCTTTCCCAGTTAAACTGTCTATATCTCAACCCATAAGTTCTCCAGCTTTTACCCTTCTGATTCTCTCCGGGATCCCACTGGGGGAAAGTGAATGAGTGGTTGTGCGCTGGCTGGGGTTACTTTTTTAAGCACACAACATGTAGCTCAAATCCACAGCCCTGGAAAGGGCCCTCAGTGTGGACAGGACTATTTGATGCTTTAAACTCAATCACTGAAAAGTGCCCCAAACTGATTGTTCCTGCCCTCTGGAAATGGGCCTTTCACTAATCTCTAGGACAGCATGCAAAATTGGTTGTCTTATGTATCAGTTCTTCGACTGACACTTTTTTATTTAAAATGCTCAATCTCTGCTTCCTCTGATGCACTTCAGACACATCAGACCCCTGAGAGAGTGAAAGGAGAGATTAACCCCTGCTGTGAATTACTCTGGAGCTTACGCTCAGGTGTGCAGGCAGGGCTACTTCCTGAGGACACAAGGGAGCTGAAGCTGATTCCCTTGTCAAACAGATGATAGCAGTGAGTGCCTCCAGCATTAGGTGGTGCTAGCGATAAGACTTTCTCAACTGTTCATTTTTCTGTATGCAGTATCTTCCATTTCCATAGTACCATCACTTTTATGGAACAGATTGTCTGGGACATTGTGGAGCCTTGGAGCTCTTGGGTAGATGGCTGGAGCCTTAAAGCTGTATGGTTTATTTAATTTTTAGTAGTCTTATTTTTAGTATTTCATGTCTAATATTTGTTATGCAAACACAAGCAGTAACAGTAAAGTAGTACTTACTGAATCTGAAACAGCCACATGAATAAAGCTTTCAAGAATAGAAGAACTCAACTGATCCATGACATCAATCATAGGTCTGTCATCATCCTGAATAACACAGAGAGTACAAGTTTACTGCTCTCCTGACCAAATTATTTGCCTTCTTATGTTTCTGGGATATGCAAGAGAAACATCTGAAAATTATGACATGATTCTGAAATAGCTAAAAATATTCATTGTTAATGATGGGTACATTTTGTCTTTTCCAAATTAATCTCAGAACTAGGTCCAAGCTGTGGTTTAAAATGAAGTTAATTTGTGGCTATAGCTCACTGCTTAGCGAACAAAAGCCCATATCAGAAAATCCCAAATGACTTTGGACAGCTAGTATCAAAAGACTGAAAAATTAGCTTACTGTTTATTGAAGCATTCCTTTGCCATGAAAACACATATTTGTGTTCTTAGGCATTTAGATGGCTCACTGAGCTGTGACCGCCAGTACACAACATGACTCTCCATATTTCTGT
The DNA here is from genome assembly GCA_039654755.1 of Calcarius lapponicus. Taxonomy (NCBI): domain Eukaryota; kingdom Metazoa; phylum Chordata; class Aves; order Passeriformes; family Fringillidae; genus Calcarius; species Calcarius lapponicus. The sequence continues at coordinate 48,508,134 of CM077462.1, read as the reverse complement.
ACCCATAAAAAAGACTTAGAGGTCTTTACTACACAAGGAAAATATATGTGAATGATCTTAAAGGTGTCTTATGCTGTGGGTTTTTTCACCCACCATGGTATGGCACAGGAATGGGTTTCATTTCCAATATAAATTTATAATCTTTACAATACAAAAATGACCCATGCAGTAGAAAAGGTTTTACACTGTATTTTACATTCACATAATTCCAAGAGAAAGTAGAAGTTGCTGTACATTTCCCTTCATATTCTTATACAGGGCATTTGCCATTCATGTTACGTTGTTGAGTCCATAGAAAGGTTTGCAGTGTTAAGGCAAATAGAAACAGTAAGCTGAGATCAAATGCTTTTTTATAAACTAAGTGCATACCTGCTACACTGCAGCAATTACGTTAAAAGCAACCGTAATAGCAGATTTGAGCTTTATCTTTGGGAAATTTTAACTCAAAGTTCCAGAAGAGAAAAATCCTACCTCTGCCTGGCCAAGGGCCAAGAATAAGGAACGGATTTCTCGGAGGATTAGAACAGCCAGTTTCCGCGTCGCCACCTGGAAACTGCACAGCAGAACCAGCGCGAATCCTTCAACTGCGTGCAGGACATTGGAATAGGGGCTCCTCTCAGACTGCATCCTGTGGCTGGATCCGTTTGGTATCAACTGTAGAACAGGGCAAGGGGGGGAATGGAGAGGTGGTGTTTGCAAACTGGGTGTCCAAGAAATATTCCATTAACTAGGACAGATAAAGAATCAAAATGCAGAGGCCATGTAGATACCAGACTGGGAAACTTGACATATTCTCTCAAACAACCAAATTTCGTTGCTTTTTTGTCCCACAAAAGCAATGTAGGAGAAGAGTCCTTTGAACAAATCCTTTCCTCTAATTGTCAATTAATTTACCCACTTTTTTTCCACCCTCCACTAAAAAATGAATGAATGAATCAGTCAGACAGTGAACACCACACTTTTTCTACTCCAGATAGCATGTCTTCAGGTTCTTCTTTGGTCCTGAAGCAGCCAACACCTTAGGTAGGCAGCCTCTAGAACCCAATCCCACTAGTAAAGTGTAACAATCTATGTAACAAAAAGTATGTGAGAGCTCTCTTTTCTACATTTGTATGTACTCCTGTTATTACCTATTAATTAATAGTCCTCTGTGATATAAAACACACGTCTTGTTTGCCCAAAGGAAAACATACTCCGTGTGATTAGTTTAGAAGATAAGAAGCCTAAAAATCAGTTCTCATAATGAAAATATCTGTGGGACAGTGCAGATGGGAGAAGCGGGAGAAAAGCTGTTCTGTTCCCAGAAATGTTTGTAACACATGGAGACAGTAGGCTACGGTAACAATCAGGTTCTTTGATGTTTCTGAATCAACCAAGGGAAAAGAAGATCCACTTCACTCTTCACAGCATTCCCACTAGCATTATCAATCTGTTTCAGCCCTGGGAAAATGTCCTTCTGCCACATCTACATACACATATTTCCCTTTATATGCTTTTGTTGATGTGCATATTTCAGTTTGACATGCATTCTCTTATGTTGCTCAACAACAACATCTGCTGTATTACACAAGGACATGACTGTCCTCAAAAGACACATGAACTAATTACCTAAAAAAAAAAAATCCATCGTGAATTCTTCTCAGGTGAGTAAATACAAAACACACAAACCACAGCAGTATCAAGGAACATAATTTCTGCCTTCAATTAGTAAAAATGCTAGGACACAGATCTCTTGATTCCATACCTCTGCAGATCTGGTTTTGGCCTGCTCAGAAGCTTTTCCTGGAGTGTGTATGACAAGCTTCCATTGCGTAAGCAATTGTAGCAGCAACTTCAGTGAAGTATCAAGAAGGGTATGATGCATATCATTCACTTCACGTAGCAGAAAATTAGTGAAACCAAAGAGTACATCCTCCCGCCAGTCAACAAAGTCAACAAGTAGGCCCTGGAGAGAATTCTGTGCAATGTGTCGAAGTTCATCATCCATATGGATGGACAGCCTGTAAGTAAAAGTAAATGTCAGATAATAAAAATATGAGGAATGTTTGTCACTACATGAAAGTGACAGAAAATTCCCACTGACAATGGTGGACGATGCTATCATGGTTTCATTATTGCTGACCACAATTAACATCCTTGACCTGTTTTCTATATTGTAATTCTTGCTACAGCAGAAGATACATTCATGGATCACAAAGAAGTGTGCTCCCCTCCTAAAACAGGGTATCTCTAAAGTTACATAATTTGGTAACCTTTCTCAAACTAAGTATATTTTTTATTTATTCATAACTCAGTAACTTCCATGTAGGTATGATAATAAAAGACTTACAAATAAATACGTAATTTCAGGATTAATGTATTTATTTTTAAACATTAAATATAAAAATAGAAGAGTCACAACAGGTCAGCTAACAGTTAAAACAAATCTTTAGCCAAGATGCAAATCACAATTAATGAAAGCAAATCTTCAAAAGGATTAAAATTAGGCATTTGAATTAAAAACTGCTTTATGTCTCAAATAACTTAGGATGAGGAAATGCAGAAAACAGCCTCAGGGCTTTCTATACTTTTAGAAACACACTGAACACCCTCAAAGTCCTTCTGAAAGATAGTGACATTTCAGATCCCATTTTCAAATTTTATTTTCTTCTTTATTTGCATCATGTTGAAGTCCTTCTCAACATTAAAAAAAAAATTATACTTTCTTTTGACACAGAAATCATCAAACACTTCTGTGTTAGAAGCTGGCAGAATAAAGTAAATTCAGATTAGTGTGTTCTGCAATTTTTGGTTCATTGCCTTTATGATGTATTTTGTTTTAATTACCCATGGGACTGTAATTTTCTGTAGTGTGTTAGAACTCATTTTCAAAGTATTTTATCTACATTTAATCTACACAGTTGAAAAGGAGGACTCATTATAATGAAATGGACAGAAAGCTAGGAGAAAAAACCCAAAATAGCAAATGGAGTGGAACCAAAGTCCATTCAGTTGGAAGCGTATGATGAGATGTGGTTCATAAAAAATCTGGTTCATTATAGCTGCCTAATTTGGAGGAAGGGGACATTTTATTTAAGTGAAAAGAAAACAACTGCCATGAAAATTCACCCCTGGTGAGTATGACTCCAAAAATAACTGTTATGCTTTAATAAGCATGAGACTTTCTATATTTATTTAGAAACACACTATTTTGTTGGGATAAGAAACAATCATTTTTGTCTCCCATTCAGAATGCCAAAACCAGATAAACAAGCAAAATCTTTTGAGACCACAATGAAGTCACCCATGAAATGACATTCACAATGACACAAAGCAGTAACAGAGAAGAGGATACAAAAGACATCTCCTAAGCCCAAGTTACTGCCCAGTGGCACTATCTAGCAAAATGAAATTCAAATTGAGCTTAAGAATGCATCTATGTATTACCACTGTATGACAGGCAGCGCAGGAAGCAAGTACAAGTTTGTTTGCACTTGAGTCAGTTAAACTTAAGACCTGCTCGGGAATTTGTAATGAATGGTTGCAGTGGGCAGAGAAAGGGCATAAGGTACAGTATATACTTGACATCTGCTTCATAGCTTATAATTTGAATGCAGCTGTCTTGAAAAAAAAGTCTAGCTGCTGACTTACAGACTCCTTCTGAAAACCACCAAAAGACAGATCTGTTGTGAGCATGAAAAACTCAAACCAAACTGTGAATACAAGAACCAATTAACTCAAGGACGTAACTTTACCTCTTGTGAAAAGAAAAGATTTAACAGCTTTCTATCTCAACAGCACAGGCTCCCAGAAATCCCTAGCAGAACAGCTTCTAGGGCTCTTTTAAAAAACAGGGAGAAACTGAAATCTTACCTCTTCTTAGTTTCTTATTCCTGTACTGAGTATAGTTTCTGACCCAGAACGCACAAGACTGTAAAGCAGAGTTCTCCAGAACTGCAGATGGGCAGTTCTGGAGAACTCTGCATTAAAATCTTATGTGTTCTGGGCCTACACTTTCAAAATTGGGAGAAGTAGTCAGTCTGGTCTCAAATAAACAGTATTTTTATGGGACAGTATAAGGAATGTAGAAACAGCTCTGGTGTTGATGCATTCTGGTGATTTACATGAAGTCTTGGCCAGGTATTAATTCTTTAAACAGTTTATTACTTTCTTCCCTGAAGGTATATTTTTGAAGACAGTTTTCAGTTCATGCTGTCCTAGGCTAAATAGACTTAATTTTTTCAATTCATTTATCTTTTTCCCCCTTGTTCTCTAGTCAGTCTATTCTTCAACTACAGTGTCCCAGCTTGCATGCTGTTCTCCAAATCAGGCATCCTTGATATTGATTAGACCAGAAGAAATTTTTGAAAACCTTCTAGACCTATACATGTGAATAAAGTTAGTTTTTTCATAGGAACATCACTTTGTTCAGTTTGTGATCCTGCTTTGCAATACTGAGACCCTACCCAGTTGTTTCAACACCACTCTGTATGTCTTCTGAACTATAAACTGTTTGCTAATTGCTTTCCAACCTATGATGTACCCACCTATTTTACCTAATTTGTGATTCCCTTACTCATACTTAGGAATATGACTTAAAACAATGCCAGTGTCTAAAAGATGCTGTAGCATGATTACACGTAGGAGAGGAGAACAGATTTCCAAAGTTTGCCTTCTTGGAGAAGGGCTGAGCATGTAACTGCTTCTGAAGTTGTTCCAGAGAAGCTTCCCTCAGCTCCTCTTGATGTCTCACTTCTTTTCAAAGTCAGAGTCAGATAACTCAGCAAACTTACAGCTTGCGTTGTCCCAGCAGGGCAACTACCCAAGAAATACTTAGAATCACAGCTGACCTTTTCTGAATGAAGTTTGATGACTGAATAAAGATAGACCAGTGGTTATATTGACAGTTGTGAGACTTAAGGAGGGTAGCATTAATTTATAAAGAAACTCATATTGGTGTCCAAATTTTCTTAAGAGTAGTGACAGGTCTGACCTGGACAACCCTATGATTGAAGAGCTGTGACCTGAATAGATCCGTGCTTTATACCAGTTCAGTTAAGGCCATTAATAAGGATAGAACCCTAGTTAAAATATTGGATTAAAGGAAAACATGTCCTTTTAAATTTCCCTTAAGCAGAATTGATGCAACTGTTTACTAAGGTATCTGTATAATTTAATAATGCAATGTTTTAAAACAACCTACAAGTGATTTATAGCAGACAACCTGCACACAAAGAAATCAAGCTGGCCGTGCACTACAGCACACCTACTGCTGGCTGATAATCTGGCTTGTTTGGCTGTCTGCACTCTCCACTACTACCAGAATCAATTGTTTTAGCCCATCACTGGGAATTAGTTGTTCAGAGAGCAAAAAAACCTGGTTTTGTATCTTGCCTTCTGGCTCCCACATCTGCCATTCTCACATCTGTGATGTTTGAAAAGCAAGAACAGGGTGGCTTTGCCACAGTTACCTGAGAGCAATATGCTGCAAAGCCTTCTTGGTTCAATTTACTACCATAATCCACTTATATAAAGCACACAAGCTGGAACCTTGGTCTTGGATATTTGAACCGAAATATAACAGACTTCTCCATATTGACTCGCGCCTTTTATCATAATTACTTGCCACAAGTCACTGATTTGATGTCCTGAAACCTAAGTGGTGTAGAAGCCATAGGGTAGACTACCTTGTTGAGTGAAGTCTACTCAGACAAATTAAATGGTGCCATATGATATTTTTTAAACTGATACTTTTTAAATGTTATGCTAATAATAATGATAATAATAATGTAAAAAGGTTTTTGTGATATACCACGTCTAGCACATTCTGTTTTACCAAAGAGATGTGGGATTCTAAATCAAAACTAAACAGGTATCTCCTTGTTTTTTCACTACACAGAAAAGATGTTTTCTCCTGTTAATCAGATTGCTGTGATGGTTAGAAAACAGTAACATGTTGTGACTTTCCTAAATATCACATAACCTACATACTGATGGGAAAGAGTTCTGGAAGACATACCAACTTTTTAATAAAATTATGAACCATAATAAAAACATAAAAACTGTAAAAAGATGTTTTTTCATAAAATTATGAACCATAATAAAAACACAAAAACTGTAAAAAACTGCATTATGAGCAATTTACTTTTTTAAAGCATATATAAAAAGAAACAGTTACATATTCTGTGGCTCAGCTTTTCACACTGTTCCCCTGAAGCAATCATTCAATGCTTGTACAGCTTACCTTGCCAGCAAGTCAATCAACTCAAGTTTTGACATTCCATCAGGAAGTAATCGAGGAATAGCAGCAACACATGTTCTGAACAGATCGATTTTTGGTTTTCTTTCACCACTGAAAAATTAAAAGAGAATTTTGACTAAGCTTAAGAAGAAACTGTGTTAAATGATCCACCTCTAAAGTGACAGATGCCTACTAAGAACATCAGGATGGACAGCTAGGCACTATAATGAAGTAAGAAGGAAACATGAATAAATTTTTCCATTGAATAAATGGTTTTGATTTTGACATTTTTCATGTATAGTATCTATACATTACTTGGAAAATCAGTTATTGATTCATTTGCTTCTTTTTGAGAGGAACTGGCATATACATAAAAAACAGAGGTATAATGTAGAAGGATTCCTCCGTCAAGATCAGCATTTATAAGATGCAAGCTTTGGATGAATGAGGAGAGTTGGGGTGTTCTCCATCATAGTGCAGCTATTTTTCACCAGCTGTATAAAGAAAATAGCAGATGGGTAACAAGTGCAAATAACACAACTGAAGATACAGAGATTTGTGCCCAACAGAGGACAAGCCTATGGAAAACCATCATGATACATTTTAATACTGAAAAAGGTGTGTAATTTAGAGGTAGGTATGGTCAGAGAGTTTCTGTTGATCACTGCCAGAGACAACAGCATTTTGGCAACTCTTACCAGCTAGAACATGTTTTAGCAGCCCTAAGGCTGTTCTAATCTGTGGAATGGCACAACTGTTCCCGAACAGCCTGCAAAAATCATTAAGCATAAAGTTCAGCATGAACCAAACACTAAGTTGGAAGTCCATGAATCTTCAAAAAGTAGCTCAAGTTTCAGCTGTTGATTATTTTCAAAACAGATGCAGTTGTTTTCTGTCTTGTTTTCAACATTTTTGCTAAGTCTGCAGATTAAAGAAGTCCTTCAGATAGACCCCCAAAGGGTGGATTTTTTTTTTATTTGCTCATTTTTATCTCAATCATCTACTATCTGATGATGGAGTGTAGAGGAAATTACCAAAGCATAACAGCACTTCAAACTGTGCAGTCCTTCCCACAATATTATTAATTATTAGCCTGTAATATGCTTTGGAAGGATCAAAAAAGTAATGTCCTATTTAGAGACTATATTATAAACATGCAGAGAAAGATTGTTCCTCTTTTAATATGCTTCCAATAGAACTAGAAAAGAATAGAGACATTGTAAGCTATGTAACACCACACTGAAATGGAGTGACAAAACAAAAAATGAACTTAGTTTTCCTGCACCCTGGTCCATTGCCCTGGTTACAACATTACTCTGTCTCTCCACGTAACAGAGGACATTGCATTTGAGTATCTTACTTTTGTGTTCAGTCACAAAGAATGCCTGGATGTAATGCAGGCTGAAAGAAGATTTTCTGTACTCATTATTTCAGTGAGTAACACTGAGAACAGTTCACTGCATACAGAAAAGGCATAAACCGATATTAGAATTATTTAATTCTAAGATTGAAGACAGTTTTGTAGTGAATACCATGATGTGTCTTAACACCCTCCTTATCAGTTTGGATATATATTACATGACATATTTCTAATTAACTGTCTTAATGGTACAGTTAGGAGAAACTATATTCATGATTAATTACCTCTGTCTCATTATGTCTGTATTCTAACAGAAAGAACTTGAAATGTGTCAGCAATAGAATGGAAAAGGAATAAAATACAACAACTCACTGAGAATTACAAACAAATCCCTTTCAACTATTATCACTAAAGCAAATACTAGTAGCTGGATTAAGAACTAGTGCAAAATCCTGTATTTTTACAGTTGTAAACATTAAAGTGCCATTGGGAATTTTATGTGCAGGCAAACCAAGTCTTCCTTGATGACTTGAAATGGAAAAGGAACTTTGCAGAGTTTCCTTATGCTCAGACCCTAGCGAGGGCAAAGTTTGTGCATTTCAAATGGAGACTTGTAAAATAATAGTTTGAGAGGAAACTCTTCTGAAGCCAAATGAGTAATTATTTATAAATATAAAATCTGTGGGTGTTCTGTGGCTTATCAGCTGCTCAGAAGAGTAGCAGGAGAAGATCCAAACCTCAGGCTCAAGTTCCCAACTTACCATCTGAGCTACCAGGCACAGCACGCGAGGGAAGCAAGGGGAGCCTTTGAAGTACTTGCAAGGACAGGTTTGTATTTTAGAAAAATGCATGCCCTATTCTAACTAAATGTTGGAAAGTAATTATAGCCAGTACTGAAATTCATATCTCAGTGCCGGATGCAAAGGATGCTTATTACTCAGGATTTAAATAAGGTTCTCCATACTGGCAATTATTAATTCAACAATAAATGCTTAAAGGATCAGTAATTTAATATTGTCTAGAAGCAAGCACTGCCAAAGAAAATTCCAGAATCTGCAATGTAATGTCTGCTCACTGCCTAGCTACTTCTCTCAGATTCTTGTTTTATTTGTTAATAAATATACCACTGTGGTATTCATTTTACAGTTTACACATAAACTTTATGTAACTATGACAAAAGCAATAACTTCAAAATGTACATAAATACAGTGTGATATCTACCAATAAAAGCCCATAAGAATTCAAAATAAATATGTAACTCCAGTGAAACATAGAGTTCTGTAAACAAAAGGGAAGCAATTACATAAAAACAATGTTGGTTTTCCACATATCCACAATGCACTTTTTGAAAGGATCATTTTCAATCCTGATAGTAACAGCTACTGATGTTTTTTGTGAGTTCACATGATTTTAGATCGACTGATAATTAAGCATCCCAGATATTTTTCCCTTGAAAGAACAAGTTAAAATGTGTTATAATGTTGTTTGCCTTTCAAGTGTATGTATTAAATTAGAGCTCATCTGGATATAAAACACAACACAAAAGGCAGTAACTTAACATCTAAATATTCCAATCTTCATGTTTATGACAAAAATTACTACCAAATCTTAAGACATCCTGAAATTTAAACTCTTTTGAGTCTATTTGTTCACCGACTCTAAAAATAAACAAAATTTTGGTGATGCTGAAAAACCACCCAAAGGATATTTATAGCAAAGATTAAGTACACTTCTTATCTTAGTGCCCAAGGTTTCACTGTGAAATTATCTCTTGGGAATAAAATGTGAGTTTCAAAACTTGCTTTCCTTACCACAAAAGCCTGAATACCCAAAATGGTTATGAAAACTGGGGGTGAGAACTGAACAGGACACAGGGTAGGACTACAAGAAAAATATGAAATATTATTGGATAGTAATAATAGCTATGAATATAAAAAAAGTAAGACAATGCTGGTGACACAGCTTACAGTCCCACCTAGAGGCACTGCAACAAATAAGGGCAGAGGAACTAAAACATGAAGATTGTATCAGTTGTACAAGGTAGTCAGTCTATCACTCACAGTACTCCTAGCAAGTTGACTTTTTTGTGCAGTAAATAAAAACAAATCTCAAAGAGAGCAGTGTCCATTTCATCTCAAACTTTTTTTCCAGGAGTTGTTTCTTTTCTAGAATAATGGCCATGTCTACTGCTCTAACAGGAAAGATGTACAAGGTCTCCTTACAGTTGAGATCGCTACAATCTGTGCTCTGCATGTGTAAGATGATGTCTCTAACCTCTACTTGATGTTCATCTCACCAGAACTCTCTCCATGAAACTTCCCTCGCTAATAATTCTGGATGAAAGTGAAAAATGGTGCTGTTCAACGCAGCTTGAAGCACACTGGTTTGATTCTATTCCAGTGGGATCCTGCTTAAATCCAAGCCTTATCAAAAGATTGCTTGTGTTTTTAATTAAGATTTGATTTTGATTACAGGCAAGAAAAGCAAAGTGAATTTTTGAATATGATTATTAATAGGGATTTACAGAATTTGTTGCATTCATTTTGAAGTTCAGTGATGCAAATATACCCCGAGACAATGTTGTGAGCATAGGCTGCCAGGTTTTCTACTTTAGCATTCTACTTCTACCATCTAAACAACCACAGGATTCAGATTCACACATGATTTTACCTACATAAAGAACATCTTCAGTTCCACCACCGCAGCATTCAAAGCACAACCGACTTGTCATAAACATTTTTTCAAAGTATATACTAATTAGGCTAAATGTTCCTGTTTCATGCTGTTTCTCTGATGACTCATGGTAGATAGAAATAAAGTTCCAAAATTACATCTGCATGTTTCATGGGAATTAGTGTTCTCTAGCACTCACGTAATCATGTCTTCAGGTTCTTTGTTAAGCATCTGTATGTTGGTAAGCATCATGCACCGACCCACTTCCTTGTCCAGGTGTCTGAGTATGTTGTCCACAGCTTTCCTTACTTGAGAATAATATAATGACATACCTGCAAAAATATGTGTTTTTGTATAACTGGGGATATTTATAGATACATATATATATATATATATATATATAAAGTTGCTTACTCATGCTGTGGTGCATGAAGTAAGAAAAATGCTTTCCTCATAAGATAGCATATTCCACTACTAATGATATCCTGATCCAAAACCAGAATATGTTGCCTGCTCCAAAAGGAATGCTTACATATTATACATGGAAACTGGAATAATGCATCACAAAATTGCAATGAAATGGCTAATACAAGAATTTAATAGTGAAAACATTTGTTATTGAATACTATCTTCAAATACTTCAAATACTTCAAATACTTCAACAGCAGTGAGTCTTACACTGCTTATTTTCTTGATATTACTACAATGATCTAGCAGAGTACAACACAGGTCTTTGCCACTGGTGTAGACTTCATTTTATTCACACAACTTCAGGGACTTAATGAAGTGTGAAGGGGAGCAACCAAATTTAATTTTTTTTTTTGCCAACAAAACCAGGCACCTTCAGGGCATGATAGAGAGGCTCTTCTACAGCACAGGATTCTTGTTCTCATTGAAGCCCAAGACAGCAGTGCTGTTAACTTAGGCACTTCAGTACAACATTATTTTACATTTAAAAGTTTTGCCATTTTGAAAGTTTAAGATATTGCAATTAAAATGAGGCTGTCAATGGCATCTTTGATGGTTTTCAAAGCTGGTACATCTTTGAGCACAGCCACTGTTTCTAATAGGATGAATATCCATAAATAAACACAGCTATCAGCACTGAAAGATTAAAGACTACCTGTGTCTTTAACCTCTCTCAGAATACAGGGTTGCTGCCTCTTGTGAAGCACAACTAAGGACTTTTCAGAATAACCTACAAAAAGTGGCATTTGTCAAACTGAAACAGACATTTCATTAGAACACACAATAAATTAAATACTTACAATACAAAAATAAATCAAATACTTAACAATAATAAACTATTCTGCTCAAGTGCTGAAAACATGTCCAGCATCCATTCTCACACAAGTTTCTGTAATGTCCATTCTCTTACTGACCTATCATTTTAGCTTCCTCCTCTGTAAGAGTTTTGCTCAAATACGTTTTCTTCACTCTGAGAGTGTTTCCCGAGGGAAGGACAGCTCCAGTCACTGGCATTGGTGGTTCACCATCTTTTTGCTGCAAGCTATCAGCAATTACCAAGAAAGCTCTCAGGCCAATATTCATTCTCTGTGAAGTTCAGAAGATGGATGAGTTTCATAATCAAATAATCATATTCTACTCATATTCTTCATTTGCTTTGAAATGTTAAGAATGCACTTGCTGGCATTTTTTTCTGTATCTTCACTAGATTAACTAGTCTGATAGATTTCACAAAAACTGCCCATGAAATAAATAGTGAATTCTTATCTCCACTGTGAGCAGTGCTCTCCCCTCTCAGAATTTTAAGTATTTGCATTAGCACATTATCTTTTTATCTTCAGCATAAAACACCTGGATATGATCTGTAGTGTAGCAATGCATCTTAAATAGACCTTCAGTTAAACATAAATGACCTACATCTGTTATGAAAAAAAAAGATCAATAACTGTCTTGAAAGGCCCCAGGGTTAATCATACTGAGAGAAAAGTCTGGAATGATGCTCAATGCCAAAACTACAATGTGAAAATATCAGGAAGCTGAATCTAAGTGATCTGAATGCCTTCTGGGAACACACCAGAGGAAAACTTGCAAGCTTTGCATTGCAGTGATTGAAAGACTAGAATGTTTTCAATTTCTCTGGAATGTGTTCCAAAAACTAAGAGGCTGTCCTACTGACCGTCTCCCAGAGATACATTTACACAGATTATAGAGATTTTTTTTTCACAATGCTAAAGCCCAAGTACATAAAAAAGTGGCACTATAATGTCTTTATTTTCAGACTTACAATGCTGTTGAGATACAGTAAAACTTCAGATGTTGATTCAACAAGGAGCTAAGGACTATGCCCACCCCCTCTCAGCTGGGCTAACACAAAATGTCCTTTGTGGGACCTTTCTCAGTCAATGCTGCAGGTGGCTGACCCAGAGCATGGTGAGGACTGCCCGCTCAAAAATTCTGTTTCATTCTTTTTTACTCTGCTACAGAAAGATGAAAGCTGTGTTCAAAGTAAAGCTTGCCTTTCATTTTCCCTGCTTTTCACAGTATAAAGTTTTAGAAAGTTTAATCTACTTTTCCACATTTTTCTAGCAAATATAATTTGTGAAAGGCAATCACTCTATTTTAACATCTTAGTGAATAGATACAACAGTTTAATTCTCCAAGATTAATACAGACCTGTTTTATGAGAGGATCACTAATTTTTTAGAATTTTTTCTTAATTTTCAAAGGAAAATATTTTCAAAATGTTAATGAATTGTATATTTTTAAGAGAATTTTTTATTCTCTTAGTACTTATTTATATTTTGATTTATTTAAAGTTTTTCAAATTTCTGATTGTTTTCTCTACGTAAAGCACTAGGAAGCTGACTCATGACACCAACACCAGTGGAGTTTTGCTGGTCAGAGTGGTATAATTTTATTAGAGTGTTTTCTTTTCCAAGCTTTCTTGCATTACGTACTCAGTAAAACTATTTTGAAAAACACTGACAGTGTTACAAAAAATTATTGTTTTATTAAAATAAAGCTTAAGGCATTGCATGTAACAACAGCAGACATACTGCTGCTAAGGACATACTGCAACCAATAGTTTTATTTATATTTTTCTTTTTGTTTTATAAATTTGCACAAGTTCACATTTGATATTATTCACTGAGAAAACATCATAAAGGCATAAACAATGTGACATTTTACAGTTAGAAATTCACAGATGTATTTTACCAATAAATCAGATTCAAGATTTTGCCTGAAAACAGGACAAAGGTGAAAGCATGCTTAGAATGCAACCAGGAAGTAAGTGTAGCACAATGCAAAAAGCAAAAAGAAAAGAAAAAGAAAAAAGAGAAGTTAAAAAGCACAGATGTACATCATACCTCAGGGTTGAGACTGAAAGCTTTTGCTGGTTTTCCAACACAAAGGAAGTCAAAGATAATTTCTTTCATTGCAAAATCTAAACGTTCCTAAAATAGCAAAAATACTGCAAATCAGAAAGCTGCTCACTTCTGTTAGTTATTTTCATTAAGGCTATAGAATGCTGAACACCAGTTTAATCAGGGTTTATTTAAATATATGGAAAAACAGATTTTCAGAAGTATGTAGAACATATTATCAGATCTAAGCTTTTAACAATGCTTTATGTTGACAAAACCTAAAATGTATAGCATTTAAATAGAAAATGATCCATTTTGGAAATAAAGCTTTTAATTATTTCATTTAAACTGCAGTAATTATAGCACTAACACAGTATTTTACATAAAAAGAGCTTGCTCACAGATGGCACAGTTAAGGGAAGATTTTAAGCATCTGTTTGCTTCATTCCCATTCAGAGATTTTAAGTACATGCTTAAGTGCTTAGCTCAATGGGAAAATTTTCTGAATTTAAGTCATAAAAGAGATGAAACTTCCAGTACTGAAGGTTAGTCTATTTTAGCAGTTCCCATTTGAACTGATGAAAACTACGTGTCAACTCCATGCTGAATTTGGTTGACATCTGACTTACTGCTTTGAAAGCAGCGCAACTTATTGTCCTATACACCAGGGATGAATCAGTATCAGGATGAAACACAGCCTATTATTTTGAACTTTATTGACAGTCAGTGTGTCAACAAATGCATTTTCTGACTTGCTGGAAATTTTAAAAACTGACAAAAATTACTTGTGAGTGAAGTGAACACATTTTAATCTATTTTCAATGGAATGAGGTTAATCAAAACCTGTTGTTCAAAAGAAGTTTGCCCCAGCTCAGTGTATAATAATTTCATCATTCTCTGGATGAAAGATAATGTCAACAGGGTGGTAAAAATTTCAGTCATTAGGAGTTTACTTATTTGTTAATTTGTTATTGGGAAAATAAGTTGTTCATGATAAGTAAAGATACATGCATAGCTCTCCCATACCTGTGCAATAAACTGTATTATCTTCACAAAGATGTTTAGAGGCATATCTCTTGGCACAACACCACGGGACCCTTTTGGGAAAAGGGTTGTGACAATAGTAATAAGTCGACTGCAAAAGAAAAACAAACATTAGCTATTTTTGGACCTTGCAGACCTTCATTTAGCATGACACTCCATCTAGAAAGACCAGAAAAAACTTCCTTTGAAGTGAAAATGTAACGGGGTGTCTTGTTCTGATCCTTTGCTACAAATTCAGTGTAATTATCTTATTTCATTATTACATTACAAGTAAATTAACCAGTCAATGGACACTACGAAAGTATTTTTAACTTACACTGAACAAGGAGTTACTTCTAATTTTTCCGAAAGCAGAAACATTTTATACAGCAATTTTCATAGGTGACAGAATAACCAACAGTGCCACAAGAGGGAATATTTTGTTATTTACAGTTGAGTTTCTTAATTTGCAACAGAAATAGGTACATTTTGAAGGAATTCAGGAGAACTATATAACCTCTTCACTTGCAACATCCACCCTACGACTGATTTTCATTACAAATAAAGCACTTTACCTTTGAGTAGCTGTGTTGCTTTCACATTTAATTCTGATCATGTAAACCCACAGTAGTCTGTACAGAGATTCCAGTGCAACTCGAGCCATTTTTGGGTCCTTATTCTAGAGAAATACATCACATAAGAAAAACTTCAGGTACAAAATAGGAAGGAAGTTTTACACTTAATGCATGCTAATGTTCAGCATTTTGATAATGAAACTAC
Source organism: Calcarius lapponicus (assembly GCA_039654755.1). Taxonomy (NCBI): domain Eukaryota; kingdom Metazoa; phylum Chordata; class Aves; order Passeriformes; family Fringillidae; genus Calcarius; species Calcarius lapponicus. The sequence continues at coordinate 48,492,746 of CM077462.1, read as the reverse complement.
AAAAAACCAGAGCCTCACAACTGCTCAAAGCTCCATTCCTGTAGCTGTAGGATGCTCATGCATCCAACCTTCTTCTGTTATTACTAAAGTTATTAAAAAACCCAAGTATCAAGTTAGTTAAATTAGATACATGTTACAATTTAAAATCTCTGTTTGAAAACCCCCACAGTTTGACTATGAAAAGAAAAACTCCTATTCAGTAGATTACATAAATTCAAAAGTTGTTGCCCTATGGTGGAGGCTCGGTACAAAGAACAGATAAAAGAATGTACCAAACATACTCAAAAGTGAAAGGAGAAAAATCAGTGGATGCTTAGGGAGGCCTAATTAACATGGCATCTGTGATCAGCTGGACTGAATTGGTTTATCTGTCTGGATTGCTGTTTATTTTTAGAAACTAGTACAGGATTGTCTTTGGGTCTGTTCAGTCATATGCAGTTTTCTGTTTCTGTGGCAGTTGTAAGAAACAAGTAAGCACAGTCCAATCAGATGGTCTCCCACATGTCGAGCCATCTGCTGGGTTAAACTTTGCAGGAGTCCAGTACACTTTGACCTGAGATAAGGTTTGCCTGGCCCACAGGGCAAATCTCCACAGCAAAACTGAGATATTTTTGGCAGACAAATGTTGAGCCATAGATCAAAGACTATGGTTTGATCAAAGAAACTGCAACTGATGCCATCAGAAATTCCTGAATGTGAACAGGTCCTGCAAAATGACAGGAAGACAATTTGCCAGTGATATGGGAGACAACTTCAACTTTCAACGTGGTATCTGCCACAAGCTTAGGAACAGAAACACTGCTTTTGGGCCCCAATTTCCATTCAATTCCTTGACAACATATTTTATGCAATAAAATTTTATATGGACAGAAAATGGAATAATTTTTTTTTGTTTATTATAGCAGCATACAATGGTTGTCACACATCCTTGGAATAAGTAGTAAAAGGAATGCCAAAGTTTAGTTGGCATATTAATCTCTGCGGATTTTAAAATAATAAAATTAGTTACAATCAATTTGTTTATTAACTTTTAATTTGTTTATTAACTTGTTTACTTCCAATCCATTTTTCATCAGGTATAATCACATAAGTCCTTGTACAATTCAGACCCAAGAATTTTATTTCTTCAACAGGTAATGAAGTATGTTTATCAAAATTTATTCTTATTCCAAAGTTTCCAAGAAAACAGCAGGCTGTGGCTAACTGAGTTAAGGTAACAAAAAAGAGGCTGTGTAGAAGAGGAGGAAGCTATCTGTTAACAAATGTCCAAACAGCCCAGTGATGAGGTACTTAGCTGTGAGTGCCATTGAGAAAGAGGAAGGAGAAAAGGGCTGAGACCAGTATCATTGCAGTTTTCAAAAAACAGTAACCATTTTTTTGTCAGATCAGTAAGCTGTATGGCAGAAACAGGATTAAGAGGAAGACGATAAAAAGCCCAAGATACATCCAGGGACATTAAGGGCATGTCCACAAGCAAGATCTGTCCAAGCTCATGGTGTTGATGTGCACAACTCTCCCTCTAACGGATGGATTTCCAGCTTTACCTCCAGCTCCGTGAGTTTGGCTTGGGTTGTGAGGTGCCAGCCTGTCTGGTGAAAAGATTGTTTCAATGGCTGGAGCATCTCTTTCTCTGCACTGGGAAGGAGTGGCCAATCACTTTCTTACTTTAGCCACATATTCAGCTACCTTACTTTCTCCTCAAAGTAAAGATTGAATGAGTGCCACAACACTAATCTGAGAGCCCTATAAATTGAACCATCTATCAATGAATTACAAGTTGCAAGATAAATTACGATTTTATTTTCAATCAGTAAGATAGGGCCAACTTTTCTTATATTTTCTCTGATGGATTAAAATAATTTGTCAGGATCTCCTCAATTTTCAGAAAAATATATATTCCCATCTGTCTTTGCCTTTTCTGAAGCTTGTACAATTGCATAAAACCCCATAAAATTAGTTCCAATAACAATAAGGTTATTTTCTGAATCTCTTTGCAAGTAAGATTCTAATGCATCCTCGCTGAAGGTTAAGTATTCAAGTACTGGCAGAAAGAAATCTTTAGGCAGACTGAACATTCTGAAGAGCTATTCTAACAGCAGGATGTATATGAAGAGAGTCAATATAAATTGTTTCACTAAGACAGAGAGAGAGGAAGTATGGCCAGAAAGCAACAGCAAAAAATGATGTAAGATGTACCTTTTTGATAAGCTTGAGAACTCAACTTTTGGATAACAGATATTTGCCTATGAGCTGAGAAAGTGGCTGAAATGTGAAGTTTGTGTGAAGTTTGAAGTGTGCTGTTAGCAGAAGCCTCCTAACCATTGGTTCATCAAGACACAGTAGGGAGGCCCTTCATTTGCTCTAATCACTTCACTGTGTTTCTTATATTGCCCTTTTCAGGTGGGCACAGGACTATCCTTTCACAGGGCTGCAGTTTTAGCATGGCATGGGACACGAGTTATTGCAAAAGTAAGAGGCACATGGAAGAGCAGCAATGATAACTAGCACAGGTACATTGAACACTATGTGCAGCCTGGGAAGCATGGCAGATTGCAGTGGAAAACTAACCTTAAACTTCAAAGATCTAACGTATGGTAAGGGAATAAGAAGGGCTACATGGAGGAAAAAACTTGAAACAGTTTATGGTTTTTGTAATGCAAATACATAACACGAGTGAAACAAGCAATGGAATCAGTGTCCTACAAATAGTTCCATTTTGAAAAAGTAGTAACAAGTTCTTTGTTTCCAATGCTTGTGTGAAAGAAAAAAGCAGGTTACTACTAGCTGAGTTTTGGTGTGTCACTCAACCTATTAACTTACATCAGCAATTTTTTCTGTTTCACAGGTGTTTGACTCAGTCTTGGTTTGAGTTAGAGGAACAGCAGAAATTCAAACTAGGCCTAAGAATACTTTTTTGCTATTGAAAAAACCTGCACAGCTAAAGAACTTGTACTGTCAGGAATAAAGTTATGTATGGAATCAGATAGTAGCAATAACTCAGCACATTTACCTAAAAAGGCTATGCAACAGATCTACAGCGCATACTGAACTCTGAATACAATATTAAAACTAAGAGATACTAACCTTGAGATTGGAAAGGCAGTTGTTGAGGAAAATATGCCATCTGTTTAAAAAGAACTGCTTCTGACTGACACAAAGCAGGCATGTTACCAAGGGGTACAAAGCCTAAACAGGAAATGGATGCCAATACAGTGTTATTTGCATGTCTACACAACAAAAAACTAATTTAATAGAGCTACTGTAAACTTGAAGTTCTAACCCCTCCATTTTGTGCAATACAAGTTAGCCAACATAAACACATTGGTAAGCAGTAGTATTTAAAAGGAGCCTTTTCTAAAGCTGTTACAGATACCTTTCAAGGATGATCTAAAACTAACCACATGTGTACTCACAGCAGTGTAAGATAGGACACAATTTTACAGACTCTCAGGGCTAAGTTCTGCCAGTTTACTGAGAAATAAAAGCATGGAAATAACTAAACTTTATTATTATAACAACAGAACCCACAGAAATTGTTGGAACTTGTGAATCAGATGACTATTACTCCTCAAAATCTGCAGTCACAATATTTATTGGGAGACACATCAAATAATTGTGTTAAAATACAGGGAATGCCTGGATCTGCTGGGAGTTACAGCTTGTGAAGTGGGAAAAAAAAAAAAGCAAAGCAGAACACAGAATTTGAAATACTGTAACCCAGTCTCTTTGTCAACACTTTAACACTTGTAACCAATACACTAAAAAATAAGTGAAAATGCACCTAATGATTTGGAAACTGACTCTGCTATTTCAAGAAGACTAAGGTTTCAGCTGTAATGTTAATAAATCCAGTCAGGACATAAAAGGTGTTAGTAAAAAATAAGGTAACGTTCACCTAAAGATGAATTATTTTAAAAATTATCTCTAAATTCTAACTTCAGTCACAGCTCAAAGTATAAACACATTCTAAATCTCAGTTTCTGTTCCACTAAGACGTAACATAAGCTGTCCATAAGTAGGCTAATTTCTTGAGCAAATGGCAAATGTACATTAATTTTAATTTTTATAATATTCATCTCCAAAATACATACGAGACAGGATAACTTCTCACATCAGAAGTCTTCTCGCATTAGACTTTCTTACTATATAGTTGAGTATTTGATTGGATCACAGATTTAGTAACATTCCAAGAGTGTTACAGCCCACCCTAAGGAAGATCCCTAGGAGGGAAGATAAACCATCTCCTGGAATTTCCTAATTCTCTCCATTCACTACCAAGAGAACCTTAATGACTAGCTTATAGGAGGTACTTTTAGATAGAAAAAGAAGCAAGATGATTTCCTCCATCCTGTCTGTACAGTGAGTGCATGGATTCACCAAACACTGATCTTGGTCCAGTTCAGATTTTAAGGAGTGTGCTTTCTTCCTGGAAGTCTGGAAATATGCACTGCAGCTATTTCTGTAAACTGTTTGCCTTTCCCCTCCTCCTCCTTGCAATGTTTGTATTTCTAATCACACCCTCACAAGAATCTATTCTATTTTGTCATTTTTAACTATGTAGCCTCCAGCGTGGTATGTGTAGACAAGCAATCCTATGCAAAGGCCCAGCTGTGCAATCCTTTCTCAAGAATGTAGTATTGATTTTGGCAAGTATGGCCACAGTTTGGGAAGTTCTATTTAATGTAAAAACTGTACAAAAAAGCTCTACCCTGCTGCAGTTCCAACAATGTTTTATTAACTCAATAGAGTGGAACAGAGCCACATGAACGCAGGCAGAGTGAAATCAGAAATCCATCTCAAGCCTCCCACTAATTCAAACTGGATAAGGACTGCACCCCAGGGGATGCTCTAATGGTCCCCTGGGAGTGCTGTAACAGGCAGAGAGCTCCAGCACACTCCTGCAGTCCTCCCAGCAGTTTCGCTAGCGCCAGCGACCAGCATTTGCCGAAAGAACTGGAAACAGGGAAGTCTTTTTGACTTTCCCCTAGAATGAGGGAGGACAAATGACAAACTTTCTTTACTTAAAAGGTCCAAGACTTCAAAATGGATTAGCTAATGCCACACTGCTGACAGGCGCTGACCCAGTTGGAGAGACAGACTGCTTAAGGCAGCCAGCATCAAACTGACTCAGATCCTCATTTAATTCAGATCAACTCATGATTCCAAAAATACACTGCAGTGCCACTGTTCATCTCACATGAAAAAAAATGAAATAGGGAGCTACACAGTAGCCAAGTTATGAATTTAAAAAGGCATGTGTTATAAATTTTTTCCTTCCTACAATATATTATTTAAGCCCCATGAAAGAGCTGTTCCCACATGGCTCATTTGTTCTTGCTTGACAAGAAGTGAACTCTATTCTTTCTCCTCTTCTCCTAATGTTTACACATAACAACTATGAGAAAACCTCATTTAATGATCACAGAACCAGAAGCTGACAACATATTTGATTCAGACTAATTTAGATTATATTATCAGTAAAATAAGTACAGTTATTTTCTGGAAACACAATAATCTTCCCTGCAAATAGAAATGTATTGGTTATAGCCAAATGCAAATAAAACATTTTGCAATTTCCCAAGGGTCTTGCTCAGAAATAGTTGTGACAATAAATTTTAACTTCTGCTTCTTAGAGTTACTAACCAATGAGTGTTTCTTTCGTGATGAAAGTTCAAGCGTTGTATCATACAGGCTTTCAACAAAGTTCCTCAGACAGGGGACATTCACTTCATTTTTAACAGCCTGAAATAAAATTTCATGTCAGTAAAAAAACTATTTCACAAGCTGTTTAATCTAATTTAAAAAAATTATGCAAACAACATCAGAAATAAACTTACAGCAGCTACGGGGACAAGAATTTCAACAAACAGTCCTGCCAGTGCATGCTTGATATCTTTGTCTTTAACTTCAAGGAAATAATGTGCACATTCCTGAATTAAAAAAAAAAAATACAAGAAACATAAATTGCATATCAGCTGGAATAAAGACCTCTGAATGTTTGCTGAATGTGAATCACGTATCAGTGACTATTTTTATCCTGCAAATCCCACTGAAAACATTTGCCTCTTAACTTCTAAATCTGCATTTTGCAGCAAGCAGAAAGCAGGACATAAGTCAAGATCAAGGAGCTGTTGCTCTAATCCAGAAAGTCTCCACTGACTCCAGCTGTGCCTGGTGGTGTTTTGAACTGGAAATTGAGTTGGACTCAGGGGCTGACCTCACACCCTGTGTGTATCTTCAGGAGCAAACTAATATTCAACACGGACTGCTTCACACAATACTTTGAGAGGCCAGAAAAGGAATGTAATTCTCTGGTTAAGACTCACAGGGCAATGAACAATGTTATTGTAAATATTTTTGGATTAATTTCACTGCTAGGATTTGTTGCATATTGAGGGTCAATATGGAATTGTGCTATGTGAGGACAATTTCCAGCCTGCATCTGGGGATTAAGAAAAAAATAAAAACAGACTTTGTCCTAAACATGCAGTGAACTACTCTCCAGACAGCTGTGCTGCTCAGGAAGTGAGGGAGGGGAGATAAGCATCCACCCACTTGTGTGTACAACTTCTCTGAGGATGACAAATCCTATTGCCCCAGTTAGTTTTTCTCTGGGTTCAAGGCCCAAACAGCCCCTGACTGTAGGAGGAAGGTCCCCACTGACCATTTTTCCTTCACAGTCACGCAGAGCAGTTTAAAACTCAGATCATGCATATTTTTTTCCTGTGCGTTAACAGGATTATACAACACATGGCTTCAGTCAGTCCAGCCAATCTTCCTGAGGTGCTTCTGCATTCTTTGGGGGAAGACAGGCTCTTCTGTCACTCCTGAAATTAGCTGACCCTTTGAAAGCATCTCTCTCTCTACTACAGCAGCACTGTGGGACAGAGGTTTTAGGTGAAACACTGCATGGAGATACTTAAACAGACAAACTGCCCAAAGAGTTGAAATGTTCTTCACCAAACGGAGCAAACAAGGTTTTCCCACAAGCACAAGTGCATCTTATGATGCAGAGTAGTAAGTGTAAGAATTCATTTAGTACTTAGAGACTGTAGCAGGGAAAGGCAGAGATCCAAATTTCACTTTTACTGGAAGGATTTTTACCACAGATTTTAATAGTAGTGAACATTGGATAAAGCTGAGCCACAACCCCATTCATTCATCAAGTCAAGTGCACTGAACATACATTACTTTGGTATTTCGCCAGCTCTTGATAACTTAAACTAAGTTGACACATGCTAGTATGTGTCTACATAATTAAGAGCAAGGTAGGAAAAAAATGACCTGTTTCTGTGTTGTTAAATACGTCTTAAATATGCAATTAAATATGGTTTAGATTATATTGTAAGGCTGAAATAGAATATGCTTCCTGTTCAGGACTTAAAAGAAAAAGCTCAGTGTGTCTGTATGCCTGAATATTTGTATTCCAATGCCAAATTCTTACTTGTGGACATCTAACATTGATTTTTTTCCCCTCCATTTACACCATTGATACACTAAACTTTTACATGGAGGTTTATATAAAATATTTATTTTACTGGATGAGTAGGTGCAAAGCATGTAACCATGTGAGTGATCCCAAGAAAAGATGGGAATAGAAAGATTAAGCTAAAGAAACCTGCTGGTGGGAACAAAATCAATTGTACATTACCAGCAAGAACTCTGAAACATGAAGTAATTTCTTGCCTTTTAAAAAATTATGTAATCTATTAATTTAAAGCATTCATTGTAGTCAAACTATGTTCTGTAGTGACTTTTAAACCAGGAGGGTACAGAATGCACTCTACAGCAAGCAGGGGGAAGGTGTGGTAGAAGGAGACAACATGTCCAAAGGAAATTCCATCCTGCTTTTGCCTCAATTCTGTGTCTCTTCCTCAGTGTTTTCCTCCATTAGAAGTTCCTCTCTTTTCTAGCAACTGTGTGAATACTAGAAGATTCACTTTGGAAGCAGTGAGCAGCTAGGGAGACACAGCTAGGCATGGACACAGGGCAAGGGACAGCTGTGGGATAGTGCGGTGGAAGGGCTGGGCTCTACAGAACAAAACCTCTTCTAGCTGGAGGGTGAGCTCTAGGAACTAGAGGCATATGACTGATGAAAAGCTGGCATGGGATGACACACTCCAGAGACCAGAGCACTGAGGGGTTCAGAACAAGGAGAAAGCAGCTGCATGTAGGTTTACGTGGAAATGACATTTGGAAAATTTCCTAGAATATTACATGGAAAATAAAGGCTAGCCCATTCAGAAAGGTCTGGGAAACCGCAGCTATATACTTGAGAATTTTACCTGCATAAACTGAAGAGAAGCTTCAAAGTCCTCCACAGGATACATCTTAATGCGAAAGAATTTCATTCCCATTATAAGACTGATGATGCTTTGAACTACATAAGGGCTCTGTTCTTTATGCCGCAACTCTTTTAGCTCTGCCATAAATTTCTTCTTTACAGCAGGAAATCTATGAATTCAGATTGGTTAGTTTCAAAAAGTTCAAAATCAATATTTGAAATATATTTTAAGGTATACAGATTGGGAAAAAACTAAAGAAGGTAAAATTTTGGTTGTATAAAAGTATCCCATTTTGCTCAGTACTTGAATAGATTGTTTTTTTGTTTACCTTTCTTTCACTTCTAATAAACTGAGAAAAGGAAGCATACAGCCTGATCTTAGTCCCTTTACATAACCACATCTTTCAAATTATTTTATTACCATGCACCTCTTTTACATAAGAGCTAACAATATCATTTAAATTACCCCTTCAAATATTTTTTTTCAAAAATCCATGATGGAAGATAGCTATCTTGCAAGTACATGTAATATTTTCAAAAGAAAATGTTTATACTATAACCCTGAAAATTCATACCGGCAGTTTGTCCCTTCAGTTTTTTTCCCTTATATCCATTACAGTAACACTTAAGCATTAACAACTATAATAACTTGGGGTGGAGGGCTCTGTGATCATTTTTGGTCTCCCCCACAAATCTATTGAAGATGTCTTTGGAGACTCATTGTCCATAAAAATTACATATGGAGAGAGCATCCAACAGGACCTCCTGCCCTTTTTGAGACAAAATGGAAAGATTGTAATTGTTGTGGTGGGTGTAGCAGGTAACAACCTTTTGTTATCCCCTTTGATTGACAAGCTAAGTGAACTGAAAGAAACAGGTTAGTAGGAAGAAGTCCTTCAGTGATAGAAACATCTTAGCAAGGCCCTTAAGAACTTTGACAATCAACTTGACACTTTGGATCCAGACGCAACTTCTCCTTTTGCATTTGACCGAGCCAATTCAGAGGCCCAGGTAAGACCTTAGCTGAATTTATATGATTTCCAGACTCTCAAACTGTTTTAGCCACATCAAGCCAAACTGACTGGTTTTGTAGAGCTGAGACTCACCCTCAGCAACACCAAAGTGTATGGAGACAGATAGCATTACATCAGGGCAGTAAAATTCATCCTCTGCTTAGTTTGTGGTATAAGTGTACAATGAGATGCTATATTGGGTACATCAGATCCTGAGTTTGACTGTTTCCAAATTCAAAATTTAAGATCTGACCCGCAAAATGTTTTATGTTATGTGTTCTAAGAAGGATGAAGGGTTCAGAAGCAGATGCATTAAGTTCTGAGCTGAAATAGCTGCATAGAGCCTTAACACTGTTGCTATGCAGGAGGATAGCCATTTATAGGTTTGCCCAGCTAAAGAAAAAATAGCATCTACAAAAAAGCTAGTTAAAATAGCTCTCTTCAGCCCTTTGGGCTTTCTACAGACGTCATTGCTGAGATAAGAAAAATAATGCTGCTGTAGTTGAGTTGAATTTATTCAGTATCACTGGACTAGATGCAGAAAGCCTGTGATTCCCTAGAGGCCCATGTTCTAGAACATCTGGATAAATAGAAGGCCAATGAACTGAAATAACTTATTCCTACAGAATAATTAAAGAAAGTGAGAAAATCAGAATATTCACATGCTAAGCAAGCAGACTTTGTCATATTTATGAAGGAAATAATATATTGAATTTTTCTTACTTTGCTTGAGCTAGAACACCTATTACTTCTGCATACAAATCTGCAACAATGTGCATATTCCCAGTGTTAGGACCAAGGTACCTAGCAAGACACAAGAAAGAATTCTCAGCTGAGAAAACATACTGTTTAAACCACAACTATTACAAAAATAAGAAAGTATCTTTTTCATAAAATTTTTGCATGAAAAAGAGCCTTACCCTTCTTTGTACTTAAAGTGCTTGAAAGCCAAGTTAATAACATCATTTACCAAACTGTCTATTACAGGATGAAGTGGAATCTGGAAACATAAAATAAAATATAACAAGTACACATATGCTAGTATTACTGAGGGATACCATCCATTCAGGACTATATCAGTTAAAATAGCATGTAGCTAACAAAATAGCTAAAATGAGACAGCCATTCTATGTTTATTTAGTTTTGAAGATAAATACTTTAGCTCCAAAGACTTGGCAAAGTAAGGTCAGTATGAGCACAGAACGCTATGTATCACACAGGTGCAAGAAAGACAGCAATGAGGAAGCATGCAGGATATATTTCATGAATTTATTATAATCTTAAAGATGCAAACAGAAAGAAGAATCCCAAAATTCACTTGCATTGCTAATTTCCATCATTTATTAGTTAAGGGACAATTTGAGAACTCCTACCTGTTTCAAAACTTCTATTAATACTAAAGAAAAAATAAAATCAATAGCCAGATCTCTTCTCTCCATTAAATAGTCCCTCTGCTGTTCATCACTGCAAAATCAAACCAAGAAACACAGTATTTGGAGAAGTGTCATAATTCATATTATATGCCTTCTTCAATTGCATAAATACAGATAACAGGGAATTGTGTTGTACCTTTTAAACTGCAGTCTAGTATTTCAGTAAGTAATGTACTGTTATGCTCTTAAAATCTGAGATAAGCAGACCAAATCTAATTTGTTACTGTGATGTTCTTTCAAATGCTTATATATCACCTATCCATTTCCTCCTTCTTTTTCTTCCAGTTAAAGATCCAAAACAATAAAAAAAAAATAAAACCAAGGAAACTTGTGGATTCTGCATTCTAACAAATAAATTTAATTTAAACTTATTGCTGATGACACCATTTAGACCATTCTTAATTACACTTTGGAAGCAAATGTAACTGTGCTATCAAATTCATATCTAGACTTGTCATGAATTTTGGCAAATGCCTTAAAAGTACCAGCAGAGAATTCACAACCAAATTGTATTATCTCTTTAAAAAAGTTCCAGTGCTAATTTTTTAACTTTGGCAACACTTGTCAAACTTTTAACACATTTCTTGTACAGAACAACACAGAGGAATAAGTCTGAGGTGAATAGCTTCCAACAGAAATATCAAAAAATACCCATTTGAATCAACTGATTAAAGTTTCAACGTGTACTGAAAAGATAACATGAAATATACAGTACTTTTTTTGTAAAATTAAACACTAAAGAAACAGTTCTGCAGTCCACTTGAACCATTTAACATGATTCCAGTGAGATTTTTGTGTAAATTTGGCACAATTCTTATAAACATTGAGAGTTTTAGTGATTTCAATTGTACTTATGTGTTTGCAATAAAACAGGCATTTGAGAGTACAACTTGATCAGTGTTGAAGCAAGTTATTTGCATTTTGGTTTCCTTTGGTTTTACATTAACTGGAGAAATGACTCGTTATACATTCCTTCTGTAACACCACCCATTGACAGAGTGGTCTTATTTCACTGGTAAACTGACTTTCAACTAAGTTTTGGGTGGAGTTCCTGAAGACAGCTATTTATGAGTAGGTAGTCGTGGAACAAGTTGGGAGAAAGAAGCAATTCAAGGCAAGGATTCATCTCACCCAAAAGCAGACATCTAATTAATGAACTGTGTCTTCATACTGCCCACTTCTACTGACATAAAGAGTCTAATTCAGGTTCATTTTTACCTTGGTATCTAAACCTAGCCACCATCCTCTTGTTCCAGCAATTACTGCCTTTTGTAGTTACTGGGTTATAATATAATCCCAATGTGAAGAATTCCTTAACATTTCTGAACACCAGGTCTGACAGTTCATTCTCCTGCTGTTTCACTGAAGCATGTAAACAAAGTATTCAGAAAAACTCAAAGTTTGAAGAATATTGAACCACATTGCCAGACCTCAATATAACCAAGATCACTTTGCTGCCTTATCACTGAGGAACTACTGACATCACTATTTTTGTGCGCTTGTTACTTTTAAGAGGTATGCTGCTAAATCTCCCTGACTGATTCTCAGGTTTTCAGATTGAGGGTAGGTATATGTGTATTTTTTCATGTGTAAACAGAAGGCTATATAAGAAAAATTCTTCCAAGTGGCACAGAATTATTGCTCGATCACTTGAGTAAATACAGTTTATACAAACTGGTATTTAAATATGAAAGCATCCAAAATATCCGTAAGGCAATTACAACAGCACTGTTATGTTTGAACTATGAGGAGCATAAGGTGAAAGATATGATTATTCCATCCATCAAGAAGCCGAGAGAAGAGTTCCAGGAACAAGCAGAAAAACGACACAATTATCAAGCAACTGTTACCTCACAAAAGCTGATGGGTGAACTGTAACACACTTAACTTTAGAATTTATCAATTACACATATTCAAAAACATACCTTTTGGATTTAGTGCTTGTTCTTGGTCTGTACTCATGAGATTCATCTTCTATACCATTCTGCCTTTTATACCAATCAAACAAAGTGCGCAGGATAGAGGGTAGACAATATTCTGAAAGTGAGCTCATTGAGCTTATAACCTATCGGGAAAACACAACAAATCAACAAATAAAATGTTGTTCAAGTTTTATCTCCTCCTTAAAAAGAGTGCTAATTCAATGGTTCTTTCTTATTTTCATCCATTTTTGAGAACTATGGTACAAGCAGTGACTTAATATTCTGCATTTCCTCTCTTTAAAAGATGTGTGGACATGGCACGTAGGAACATGGTTTAGTGTCTAGACTTGACAGTGTTGGGTTTGCAGTTGAACTTAAAGATATCAAAAGTCTTTTCCAACCTAAATGAATCTATGATTCTATAAAACATAAACAGAAATGCAACACCAGAGTGTATGTTGATAGAATCTTTATTTCGATGATATTAAAATGCATTAAAATTGTGTTTAACATCTTTCAACATACCAGAAAATCATCTTCAAGCAGGTTATTTTGATTTGTTACACAATGTTGATTTGAGCTCAAACTGATTGTAAGAAAAGAAAAAGTAATGAATTAGAGGTACTGTCTCCAGGGGTTATATATGACTGCTGGATGCCCCCCTTGAAACTCTGAATATATTGAGAAATACTACAAGTTCTGTAATAATTTTAATCAACTGATCATGCAGATGAATGTATCTTACTCATAGGCTCCCACACCTGAAAATTTAGGAAAAAAACTGAAACCTTCTCTTTTATATATAAGAAAATGTTTAGAGTTTCTTGTGTCATTGCGGGCACAAATAAACAAAAATAGTTTAGAATTATTCCTTAAAGGTTGCCGATTAAACAGCTCTAGTGGCATACTGGAGAAGAAGATTACTGCTCACTCAGTATTAACTGTGTCACCAATTACAGAAATGTTACTGAGCATGTTGGCCTGAACATTCTACTACAGGAAACCATAAAGCTACAAAACATGAAAAGACCAACAAGCAGGGTGAACCACCACCCCCCCCCCCCCCCACCATTATTATACAAGAGGATAATACATGTATTGCAACTGAACGTTCACAGCTACAGCATTTGTGCACATTCTAAGAAAATAAAAACCAACTATTTAAAATAGGGAAGAAATTAGTGATCTGGAGATTTTTGGCCACCTTAAGATCATGCAGGGCTTGATCCTGCAAAGTGCTGAGTATCAGGAGTGAAGAGCTGAAGTGTGCACTACACGCTAAGTACACTGATTATGTAATTAACTGTCAGGTTTATCCACCTGCTTAAACTTCACCAAATGCTTGAGGAAAATCAATAGAGTTTAATGTCTCATGTAACACCAAACATGTGTGAGTGCTGTGTGAATAGGATCAGAGCAAAACTGGCAGAGCAAGCATTCCCAAATATTACTATAACCTTAATTGAGAATTTTTGTGGATGACACTTAGTCTAGATGAGTAACTCTGAATCTCTTTTGTAGTTTTTCAACCTCAGGATTTAACTAATTCACAGTGACATTGTGGATTAAAGTCAATGAGACACTTTGAGGATGAAGTATTATTATTCAGGTATTATGGCCTAAAATTAAACATGCTGCATTAGAAAGATATAACAACTGCCCCTGCTAAATTAAAAGTTTCCATGAAAGTAATATTTTTGGAAAACTTTCAATCTAGTCTGCAATAGATTTTATTACCTGAAATATGAAACAAGTTGCTGTGGAAGACATCATGAAGCAAATGCTTGCAGCAGTGACAGGAGGCCTTTCATAAAGAATTACTATAGGACTTCAGGCTCAATTATACCAAAGCCTTCTAGCATTTAGCCTTCAGATAAATACTCAGAAAAAAATCAGTCACCTGGTGTCGGGGCAAACTATACACTACCAATTCACTTCTCTACTGGTTTTACAAAACTTTTTATGAAGTTAGCACAACACTGCTTGTTAATGATGAAATGCAATGAAAATGTGTTTCCTAGGGAAGACTAGAAAAGAACCATAAAATCACAGAATCACAGAATAGTTTGGGTTGGAAGGGACCTCAAAGGTCATCTAGTTCCAACCTTCCTAACATTGGCTGCGACACCTTCCACTAGACCAGGCTGATCAAAGCCTCAACCAACCCGGCTTTGAACACTTCCAGGGATGGGGCATCTACACCTTCTTTGAACAACCTGCTCCAGCCTCACAGTAAAAAATATCCTCCCTCTAGTTAGTAAAAAATTACCCTCTTCTAGCTAAAAACCCTTAGCCTTTGTCCTATGTCCAGGGGCCCTACTAAAAAGTCTGTCCTTGAACAGACCTAAATATCTTTTCAGAAATGGCAGTAGCTAACTATAAATGAAAAGTTGTTTCAATCACATCTTCCTGCATGTTCACTGACATACTTATCACAGCTGATCTCTAAATCCCACCTAAACAATTTCACCAGAAAAAGTCAAAGTGATTCCTGTTAAATCTTCTCATGCCATACTTTCTCTGCTGAATTTACAGTGTCTGTCTTCATTTGGGATAAAAGGTCAATATAGCTTTTTATTTTTTCCTTTTTTTTTTTTTTTAATCTTTCTGTCATTGCACTTTTAAGGCAGGAAGGAAGGGTGGACTGGGAAAAGACCTGGCTCTCAGGGAACAGGAAGGGAGGGAAGTCTAGCCAGCATGCCGGTTACTCAACCCTTTCATTTACTGGAAGTAAGTCCAGGAGTGAGATGAATTCTAGCTCTGTGCTGCTCCTGAAAGGGAGTGCACAGATGTACAAATATGTCCTTGTTGGACAAATGATCATATTCTTCCATCATAAATGAACTACCTACTGTATAGCTTAAGGATAAGAAAGCTGCACAAGTAGGGAGCTGTTTGAAACCTGTGTTCACAGAGCATTAAATATACTTTATGTAAATGCTTAATATTTATTTTGGATTAAAATGCAAGAGTAAATTTAATGAAATTCTGCTCAGACAGCTCACTACAATTTATATACCTTCATAAAAGTCTTGATATATTATCAAAATTCAAATACACGAAAGGTTTCCACTAACAGCAAATTGATATGATTACCTTTTTTATTTTACTAATGAATTTATATGTGCTTTAACACCAAATATATTCAAAGCTGCACTCAATTTCCAACAGTATCATTAAGTTTTTGGCATTCTTTTTCTATACCACATATATTAATCAATATATATGTTGAATGGGCATTTATTGCCATTTTAATAAAGCAGAATTGCAGTACTTCATTTTTGTACAGTCTTGGTCTATTTCTTGTGACTATTTTTCGCAGAGTGTCTGCATATTTTATCTTCAAATTGTTGTTGTGCAAATTCTAAATAATGGACAAGCACAAATAAGGTTTTACACTTTCTATCAACGCTGCTGAATGCATTCGTGATTGTGGAGATCTCCTTTCATTCACATCTTTGTTCTCAGCTGTTTTTCTGGACAATGCTATGAAGTTTTAACCTGGAAATGGTTAAAACTGATAACTATTCAAGTTGAACTCACTAGTTTTCATTAATGGCCTTGGCTTTGTGAGGCAAAAAAAAAGAAAGAAGGACTTTTTAGTATCATAATTTTGTGGATGGGTAATTTAAGCTAGCATGCTTATACACTAACAATGTTTATAGCTATTTTACTGCCAGCATAACAGTTTATATGAAAACCCATTTACCTTTAGTGGACAGCAAATTCAGTTCTGAAGGTGTTACCTTCAATTTTGCCTTCAGATGTACTTCTTTACACACTGCTTGAACCCAAATCTCTGACCCGGAGCCAAAGGTTATTTTATGATCCCATGACCACCATTTCTTATACTTTTTCTACCTTGTGCCTTTTTCTGGTGATGAAGGACAATGTGTAAAACTCAGGGAAAGGGAAAACACAAAAGCAGCCAACTGCAGTGCTGCTGCAATGACAATGATATCAGTATTCACTAACTACATCTAAAAATAATATTGGATAAGAATCATTATCAGCACATCATTAATCATGTTTAGGATGTTAATGAAAAAGGACACTTTATGCTGCTTAGTGCCTTTTTTATTTATTGCATTTTCCACTCTTTTTTAATTATTATTATTTATTTTAGTTTCCTTTCTTTACCATGGCTGGCTTTTTTTTGGTTTCCTCTCCTAAAAGTATATAAAGGATTAAATGTTTTTGCTTTCCAATTTGTAGTCACCAAAGTAGTGCACTTCAAAGAAGAGAGCAGTAAAACTGTAACAAGAATAAGCTTTTGTGCAGTTTACGCTGAAACTTCTGCAACAGGCTCCTCTGACAGATAGCTTCATATGAAAACTAAGCCTTCCTGTTAAATTTGCACTTTCATGGCCACAACATGACATTCATTTTGTGTTTTTATATGGAAAGCAGTCTGTAGCTCAGTCCAAGACTACACAGTGCCCTTCTTCTGCCTCCAGTGTTGTCAGTTCATGATGTGGTAAGAACAAACGACACATTAGTAGAGGATGAGAAAAGAGTAATAAAAATGTTTCCTTAGGTGAGGATCACCCTCTTGGAGAATTATGGGTTTTTGCTAGCTTTTGATCTTTTCATGTACTGCAGCTTTATGGTTTCCTGTAATAGGAAGTTTAAGTCATAGTTCACTAGTACAATGTTTAATAACATCTCTGTAACTGGGGACACAGAGCATGCTAATGCTGGAGCTGTAATGCTCTTTGCCAATAGGCAGCTAGAGTTGTCTAATCAGGGACTCCCAAAACATGATTTTAAATATACTATGAAAATATTTAAAACCATATGAAAAAACCTACATAATTTCCTGTATATATTTTCCTTATACACATGCACACCTAGAAAGGAAAACACAGTCAGCATAAGGAATGCAGTTTGTTAGCCAATGGTGAGGCATTCGGCAAGTTGGGATAAGTATCATCACTTCATGCATTGCTCAAGATCCTATTCTTTTTTTGAGGAGGATGATGCAATTGGCAGCCAGACATGCTGTCTGCCTAACAGGAGACACTGACTACACCTGTGTGGAGAGACACAGCCCTGGCCCAGTCAGGTTTCCAGACGTTGAATCCATCACCACCATCACAACCAGTGTTCCTAAAACAGTGTCTAAGAATGGGCAGGACAAAAAATGCTGGTTCTCTGGGAGACAGAGAGAGAACTATTCAGGGGGAGTAAGCAATGCTTTCATAGCCATCTCAAATGGTTTGGGGGTTTCAGTGTTAAACTTAATGCTGGTTACTTTGGGTAGTCAAAATGCCATTCTGCTCATTAAGTTACTTTTTGGGCTTTTTTTTTCCACCTCTGAAGCTGGCTTGCAAAAAAGCAAGTTTTATATCAGGACACACCTTATTTTTGTTGTTTTTTAATTTACCTTTCCAAGACTGAGCTCAGACATTTTAAAGTAACTAGTGACCTACTCACTTCAGCATTACTTATCAATTTCACTTAAACTGAATAGAGATAATTTTGATAATGTCAAAAGAAATAAAATTAGATTCCTTTGACTGCCTGTCACTTAAATGCTCTAGAACTGAAAGTAAAAACGATTAGACACTCCTTGAAGAAGTTTGTTCATAAGGATTGTCCCTCTTTTCCCTCTTCATTTTGTAGTAAAAATATCAGGAATGTCATGTCTGGCATTTTCTGTTTTTGCTAGACAACTGGGTTTCAGAAATAAACAGCAAAACTTTCTGCACCCTAACTGGAAAAGGGAAGTAAGGTATTACCAACCTGGTCTTCCCTCATCCCATAAACACTTTAAATACTTGAGTTAACATCAAAAAATAAAACTTGAGTGGTTTGACTTAAAAGCACATGCCTTCTTCCCTGGGTTGTGGTACCACATCATATCAAGATCCTCAGAGCTTCCCAGGCAGACCACACCTTCATTTCATTATCCATACTTTCATGACAACTTTATAATACTGACCCATTATCATTTGTAAAACAGCTTATAATGCAAAGTACTCACATAATCTGGTGAGTGAAACACGCCAGGTAAAAAAAGACTTTCTGCTCTGTCTTCATGTCTCTACTCTATCTCAGTTCTACCAAATCTGTATTGTGCACTACAAAATTTTGAATGCAAACTCTCTGAATACAATTAAAACCATTCTATGATTGTATGGATTTAGCTGAACTAAAATAATTTCAGTAAGAATGAACCATGTTCTTGAAAATGGGATTGTAAGCCAGGTTCAGCTCCCACCTGCTGATCACAGGCCTGCATCAATCCGACAAGCACCACAACATCTCAAAATGAAAATGCTATTTAAGTAGAAAACAATGTGAAAGCTGAAAAGGGAAACATTGCCAGCAACCTGGCCTGAGGCTGACAAATTCTGAAAATTTCAGCTTAAATAGTTTTTTTAAAAATTTCAAACACCTGAAAGCAGGCTTTCTGACAAAACATCTAAGTCAACCTCACCACTATACTTTTCTACCAAGTCTGCATATAGGTAGGACTTCAGATATGTGGATAGAAAGACGTATGAATGTCATAATATAATAAAATTCACCTTGGTGTTTGATCTGCATCTGTTTTTATTTTCCTCCCTGCATTCAGAGTAAATTGCTATAGCAGTAATCACACAGTTGTTTCACTCTAGGAAGCTTTTGCTGTTCTCATTAAATGATCTTGACTTAATTACTCAATTTTCTTCTATTTACCAATTACTAGGAGAAGTATCAGTCTTCTAATTCTTGCTTTTAAGGGGTCAAAATTTGCTAAACCATAACTATTTAATCAAATCACGGCCACCCATTATGAGTTTGTTTAATGCACTGCAGGAACAGTATCACAAGGTTTGCATCTGGATGGCTTAATTTGTTTTACTTCCCATTTGAATGTAACATTCTTCCCACAGGAAGGAAAATAATATGTATATAAAATTAATCCTGACAATTGAACTTACACCTAATTTTAAACACAACATGTTGGCTCAGCCTATTTGAAGGGCAGAACACATGTAAGTCATGCTGAGTTGCAGCTACAGAGGCAAACCAGACTGATGAGACTGATGGCAACAACCATGATTCTATAGGCCCTCATGTTAACTATAAAAGAAACCTCATAAAAGAAAGATTGGGAGCCACACACCTGTTTCAAAAACGACATGATTTGAAAAGATACAAATTTGGCTTCAAGATCCCCATCAGGGGAAACAGACAAGAAACAATGTATGTGCCTAATACACTATAAAAGGAACAAGTTCTATAACAGAAAAATATTGACCTTGGAAACAGAGGAAAAATTCTTCCAATTTATATCCAAGAATGGTTAGGCAAGCATTTATCATTTATCATTTATCTACTCAAAGAACATCAAGAAATTTTACTTTTGCAGTATGCAACAACAGTAAAAAGACTCTAGAATGCCTTCCAATGCACCCCTCTTTTAGCCTGAGGAGTGGAAATAATGTAATTTCAAGTGTCTTACTTGATCAAACTGGGGATCTTCTCCTCGTTGCAGAGATTTGGTCAGTGGCTTCTCCTGAAAGAAAATATATTAAATATGCATTACTTCAGATCAATACTATCATATTCTACTATTATTTTTCTGTTAGATTTTTTACTCACATAATGTGCCTCCTGATCTGATCCTGGAGATAGCAGAACAATTGGTGCATATGAAAAGGAGGCCTCTGCATATGTATCAGCCAATACTAATGGACTGTCTTGAGTGATTTTAGTGACTTTTCATGAAAGAGAAAGATTGGCCATTCATTACATCTGAGTTTGTGCTCACACCAATGATAAATTCTTACAACATCCTAAAAGCATCTAGTGTTTCCTCTAATACATAACCAAGGGGCTCTATTTAGGAGAAAAGCATACTCAGAGTTGATTGTATCACTCTCCACAGCTCCCTGAAAGGTGGTTGCAGTCAGGTGGGGGTTGGTCTCTTTCACCAGGCAGCAACTGACAGAACCAGGGGACACAATCTCAAGCTGTGCAAAGGGAAATATAGGTTGGGTATTAGGAAAAAGGTTTTTATGAAAAGATGATAAAGTACAGGAATGGTCTGCCCGGGGAGGCGGTGGAGTCACCATCCCTGGATGTGTTTAGAAAAAGACTGGATGTGGCACTTGGTGTAGAGGTGTTAGGGCATGGGTTGGACTTGATGATCTTGAAGATCTCTTCCAAACTTATGATTCTGTGATTCTGTTACAGATGATGATGTAGCTTCTTGTTATAAAACTACCAGGCAATACAAACATGACCATAGATATAATGCATCACACAGGGCATACTGAAAGAAAGGGGGTCTTAGAAGAATCAAACACCATAGAGCTCATCTTTAAGGAAGACAATTGTGGGGAAAATGATCACTAAAAGAATTAAAAAAGGTATTTTCAGAATGAAAGCAAATTTTCAAGTCATATTCTCAGAGTAACTGGAAAAGCCAAGGAGAACTGTCCAACTCAGAGAAACCATGTGTGAACATCCATTCACCTGGATGGCTTCTTTGTCAAGCAGGCTGAACTACTGAGACACGGAGAAGTACACAGGCCAATATTCTAGATGCATGCAACAGTACACAAAACATGGATCTCCTACGCCACAATGAAAATAAACAACACATGAGGGCAGATGACATTCTGAAAAACACATCACTTGTCACCATCACAATTCTGCTGTGAATTACACTACTGTTTCTGGTGTCTGCAATGTGCCAGTGCCTGATTCTTCTATAAATCATGACTCTTTCTTCTCCTACAGCTGCAAGACTGGGACTCTCCCACCAGCTCAGAATGAGATTTTGTGTTCAGCTTTCAACAAACTATTACACTCATCAGCATCTGTTCATGTAGCAGGCAAAATACCATCCCTGCCAGGGGATAATAGATATAAAATAAAGAAATCTGTAAAGCTGATGAGATAAGGAAATGGAGAGACTTGAGTTGGACCAAAGAATTTTATTATTTCATGTTTCTTTCAGGAGCAAATGTTGCCCGGTATAATCTGCTGTCTGATTTTGAAATTAATTGTGCCGATCCACTTGCAATGCCAGCTGGCAAGGAGGCCAACTGTGGGGTGACTGCAGTATCCCCTGACTACCTAGCAAATACAAAAATCAACAAAATGTTTTCTACTGAGTCACTGATTTACCCAGAACAGCCATCAATATTTTTCATTGTTTTCTCCAATATCTAAAGCAAATCCTCCAGGTTACATTACGGGCACAACAGCTATTAATTACAACTTTATGACAGATTATTGGTGATGAACATCTGAATAAAAAAACCTTGTAACCCTGAGAAAAACACAGGATACCACCCCACCCACAGTCCTCCTCCTCAATCAGTAAGTTGGTTCTACCCTGCCTAGCTGTGTCTCACAGGAGAACAATGCTTCTTTTGTTTCTTGCTTTTCACTGAAAAGGACAGCAGACAAATTTTCAGAAGTAGTGCTCAACTTATATGAAAGGAAAAGGATTCTTGTTTTCATGGGTCTTGGACAAATCAGCATACGAAGAATTTACTGCTGTTTAGGAAAAAAAAATCAACACCCCTTTTTTTTGTCTTTTTAGTCAAGAAATTTCTGATCCTGTTCAGAAGACTTGTGTTACCATAGATAAATGTCTGCTTCAACAAAAAGGGCTTCAGCATGCAGAAGTTTTGTGTTTCCATGGCCAACACTGCAGTACTTGGCTTTCAGGGAGCAGAGTTTCAGGCAGAAATGGGGTGTGGGATTCCTCATCACATGCTGTCTCTAAGGGGGACACGATGAAACAAGACAAACCATGCTCTGGGAACCTGAGATAGGAATTGCAATCCTGAAAATGTCCTCATCACCTGTAACCTACCTGGGGAACCTCATACACCTCCCAGATACGTGTAATGCTGAGTGCTGAATAGATAAAGAACTGAATAAAGATGAAGGGCCAGATAGAAATGTGTTTGGGGTTTTGTTGTCTAAGCACTCCTAAAATATAAAAGCATGAATACATTCATGATAAGAATAACAACTGACCGTGTCAGGGAGACATTACTCAGTAAATTCAAAGGCAACTCAATTATATGCAGGTACTTCAAGTGTCGTTTGAAAACAGCAATTTTTCTTTATGCAATAGATAATTTCTTTTCATCTACTGTAAACAACTTGCTTATTCTATTTGCTTAGTTCCAATATCCTTACAAATCTCACCTTTTCATTTTATGAAGTATTTTCAACAGTGTTGCTATGGCAGATACTACATAAAATACATTTATACTCATGGTAGGTATCTTTACTGCATACCACAGGTTCAGGACTTGCAAAGAAAGGTTAAAATGAGTACTAATATGAAACTGTCTCTAGGCAATAGATTCCATAGTAGTCTATTTAACCTGGAGATATACTTAATTAGTTTTCAAAAAAATCCTAAAACTGTTTTCTAGCCTCATGGTACAATTTTACTTCAATTTAGTTTCTTGCCCACCCAACTCAGGAATGGCAAAGAGGTCTTTTTAAAGTATAAGTTGACTTATTTGAGTCTCTGTGGATATACTACATTTTACAAAAATGTCTTCCAAATCTTAGATGAATAGTTTGGCTGGAGCCAAAGCCTACAACAACAAAATATGAATAAAGAAAGTTTTGATTAATATGGAAAGACCCATAGCCTACTGAACTGTCAAAAAACATTAGAAAATTTCAGAAGAATAGATTCTCAGTAGTAACATTTCAACTTTTAATCACTAAACTAAACATCCTTATTTCTTGTTTGAAGTGCTGCCTTCAATTCTGTACTCTATATCTGTTCACGCTGGTTACTTCCATGATATAAACATGTTAGAGATAAATAGTAAAGGAATTAAATATTTGAAACCATTGTTTCTCAATAAAAACATCTAAATGTTTTGTGTCACTAATGCCTACAAAACAAAATGCTCAACTAAAACTGAACTTCCTTCCTCTCCCTCATTGCTCTTGGGAAAACACAAACAGAATATAATAAAACAGAATATGCTAACTATGTAATGGGAAATGTATATTTTATCATATTTACATGCATCAACTAAATATAATATTTATATATTACCTAAAAAAAACCATATCATCCAAACTCTCTATCCGCACAAGTGCACAAAAACATTTCTCCAAAGGCTGTCAGTGACTTTTAATGGTTAATATATTAAGGCTTTTTCAGGGCTGCTACACAAATATAATTGGGTAAATTTACACAGGAATAGCCACCTGTCACAGAACTGAGTGTTCAGGGAAACATAAAAACAAAAGGATGTTGTAGTGCCTATTAAGCTTCACTATGTCACCATGTTATAATGACATATAATGCCCCTTAAAGCTATTTCTAATCTCAGCAACCATTAGGCCTGTTTTTCCTACTGAACTATGACAGGCTACTGTGTTACTGATTGAGATAAAACCCCTTTTTTTTCTGCCTAAAAGCAAGGTGAAAGGATATTTTTACACAAATTTTAACTTTTGCACTGCACAATAAAAAGCAGCCAGACATACTCTAGTGAGTGCTCTGCTGGGGTGGAAGACACACCAAACAGAAAGAAGAATGGACTTTTTCATGTAAAATGGAGTAGACACTAAACACATTCAACTACTACAGCTACAACATATGTAAAATGCATGTAAGAACAATCTTAAGAGCCCAAAAATCCCCAAGTGTGATTCTTTCTTCTTATGATGAATCACCCCAAGGGCCCCCTCTCCCCCAAATGAACATCTCTGTCTTATACATCTTTCAGCGGGAAAGAGAATTGGTGTTTGTAGGAAAAGGTCTGCTCTCAAACATGCCCTTTTTTTTGTCTTGATTATTTTGTACATGCAAAACCAGGAAAAGGCACCACTGTCAGTCCTGTACTCATGTGATGGGTAACCCATGTCCTCCACTCCAGCTGTGTGCTCCTGCCTTCTCCCAGAATGGATCTGTGCTGATCCTGCACTGAGCAGGTTCAAGAAGCTGAACTTGTGAGTATTTACTTCCATTTGGCCCTTTCAAAATTGGATATGGAACAGTCTGCGGTCACACACAAAATGTTCTAGTACAGAAAATAGCTCTGAACTTCTCAGGAAGTAATTTTTTCACTTATATACCTTTTTATGATTTGGAAATTCCCACCACCCCCCCCAAGGAGTTTAATTAATTTATACCTAAGCAATTAAGAGAGCCAAGCTTTTTGACTGAAAAGGATAATCTGTTTACTCTGATAGCCTCCCAACTGTCTCCCACCTGCAAGTTCAATGAAACAGGCAAATTAGTGTCCTGTTTTCATTAACCATTCTTTGCAAGTCAGCAGGTCCTCATGCATAAACATATAAAATGCCTGTTCAGTGGATGACAACAGAATCTTTGACTTCTCTTAGCATCAATTAACTGCTAGACACTTCTTTTAAGAAACTGCGTCAGTGAACACGGTATACACAGAGAGTAAAATAAAGGAGATTTCCCTCATTAACCTTTGAAATTCTAAGCATACAGCAACTGGAAATTCTAAAGGAAAACATAATAAAAAAGATACAATAATACAGCTTCAGGGAAACATCACAATTTTGCATAAGATAAAATTACAGATACACAAAATGTTAACAAAAACGGTGATGGACTTCATTTAATTAAAATTGAAAATTGAGTAAAAAAGCAATACTAATTGTGCATGGTATTTCATATGGTGGAAATAAGCATATTTCAAGTGGCCATGAAATATATGTAAAAATATGTTGCATCTCAAAAAAAATTATTTAACAAGCTCAAGTCAAAAACGTACTTGTCATTATAGTTAATGCACAAAAATAATGAAAGGTGCATGTTTAAAAGACAAGCTCAGTATTACTGAGTTCTTTCTTCATGTAATTGCTTTGGGGTTTTTTTTGTAACAGCTCTTCTGTTTTGTTTATGTGGAAAAGGATGCGCCTGTACTGCTGAATATAAAAATTCAGGAAAACATCAGTTCAGCTTCAAATACAGGTTCTCACTCCCTGGCTTTGACCCTTTGGCATCGTCGTGCACTGTTCTGATTCGATGATGGACTATGTCATCACATCAAGTATTGCAGGCTAATTTTTGTCTGATTACCACATTCTCTGCAAATGCATCTTTTACCTAGACTGTCTACCAAGAAAACTAAAACGTGAACACATACATTTTGGTCATGTGAATATTTAGTCTGAAGTAACTGATATGTCAGAAAAAAATGGCCATACAGGCCAAAAAACCCACCGAATTGATTTTCAGAAGTGATACTCTACAGAAGTAAATTTCAAGCATCCTGAATAAAGAAGCACATCCACTGAACTAGAGATTGCTATTTGATGCAAAGTACAAAAATTAGCAGTGCTACTTTCCCAAGATAACATAGAACATAAAAAAAACCAAAAAACCCACCAACTCCCAAAAAACAAAACTGACTTTGTTTCACTAGTTGCTTTTAGCAAGCAACTCAAGAACTCTACTATTCTTATCTGAACAGTATAAAAATTCACGGGTATTACCTTAACTCAGTGTTGACAATAAACAGTTGCCAACTTTAAACAAAAGTTAATGCTGTTACAAATATACAGGTAACAGCAAAAAACCTCCCAGAAAATGAAATGAAACAAAACCAAACCAATCCAAAAAAACACCAAACAAAACAAAACAAAAAACCAGTAATCCAAACAAAAAAAAAAAAAAACCCAACAAATCCAAACAACAAACCTTCTACTCTCAGCATGTCTATTTTCCACTGCAAAGTAAGATGCTTTATCATAGGCAGCAAGTAAATAATTTCTTTTTCTACAACATTTTAAGCCCAAAAAAGCTGATAACTACTACTGGACCATCTCTGAAAGAAATATTTTAAAGACATGCTTTTGTGAAACCTTAGGGAAATATTTCAAATACATGCTTTTGTGAAACCTGTAAGTTGAAAAGAGTCCTAAGGATAACTTTACTGAGATTTGATGTACACTTTAGCACAAGTGAGAAAGGAAATTTTCTTGGCTGTTTGTTTTCAGAGCTTGTTTTAACAAGAATGCCTTTTCAAATTTGTAATTTAGTGAACACATCAAAATCCTTTGTCTATTAGGATCCTCCTGGTTAGTATTACATCAGCATCCCTTGGTTTTTCCTGCTTTTATTTATTGCAATACTACAGTGTATAGAAAGAGGTAGATTTTACAATGTATAAGTGTTATGGTTTGACCCGGAAAGAGGATTTCTGGGATGCTGTGGTTAGGGCCAATGAGTGCCCAGATTTTAATATTGTCATCTGGCCCAACCACTGGGCATTGGATCCACCTCTGAGAACGCAGGGTAAAAGCAGGGCTCTCCTCCTGCAACTCCTCTTTGGATTTCCGGCGGGAAGGAGTTCGATCCCTCCCCCGGCCCAGCTGCTGGCTGGGCGGGGGAGGGGAAAAGCCATGCAGCCCGGCCCGGGAGAGGTAGGCCTGGCCCCCCAAGGGTGGAAGGAAGACGTAAAGAAATGCCGGGAAGCAATGGGCAGCCTGTTCCCCCCCTTGGAGACAGACAGAGAGAGAGTGCAGCCTGTGCTTGTGGCTGTTACCTTGAAATTTAGTAAACATGTGCTGGCAGCAGGCAGCCCGGCTGAGGAGTTGGGGTTGCAGCCAGGAGTCCGGCCGCTTGGAGGAGTTTTTAACCCTTCTTGGACAATGAAAACTTTACAGAACATTAACCCTTCCTAGACGAGTGATGAAGGTCTGGACCAGAGAGAGAGTGAGAGGTGTTGGAGGAATGGAGAAGATGGGGTGGCATTTTATGCTGAACTCTTTTGTGTAGCCATGGACAGAGCCATGTTTCCGTGCGATACAGAGATTGAGTCCAGGGGGAGAAATGTCCCAGAGCCAAGAAGATTCAGTGTGGGTACCCCTCGGCCCCAGGGGGTATATAAAATATGGGGGGGGGGGGGGAACAGATGTCCCAAAAGTGAGAGACTGTGCTTTCATGGAACTGGACAAAGCATCCTTAAAAGGACACCCCTGGAAAGCAGCCCTGATCTTGTTCCGGTGGTGAGAGCACTGTAACAAGGACGGAAAAGGCCACCACGACACATGGAAGGACTCCCTCTCCTCTTGAGGAACTAAAGCGGAGCATTCTAAAGGGTGGTGCTGGACCCAGAATTGGTGATTTTGGAAGATGTATTGTATTGGGAATTTAGGGGGAGGAGGAGGAGAGTGTTTTTGTGAGGTTTTCATTTTCCTTGTCTTTTTTCCCTTTTGTGTGTAGTTTAGTTATTGTTTTGTAGTTTAGTTAATAAACTTTCTTTTTTTTCAAGTAAGAGCCTGCTTTGTTTATTCCTGGTCAAAATCTCACAGCAGACACCAGAGAAAGTGTATTTTCATGGGGGCATTGGCATTGTGCCAGTGTCAAACCTTGACAATAAGTATGACAAATTTAAAAAGACCATCTGGAGACAAAGTCTGGGCACTTAATGTTGACACCATAATTCCATCACAGCCTTGTGTGATTCTAACCTACATTTCCAATATAGGAAGATAAAATTTTGTTGGTTGGAACCTAATTTACTAGGGTAGGGAATGCATGAGTCCTCAGTCAACAGTGGTTGACTGTGGTGTCATAGGGTGCAGTGTGAGAGTCCAAGATCTTTATCAGCCTGTTGGACTGGAATAAGCATGATGCTCTAAAAAAATGTTTGATAAGTGATTTCCATGTAACAATAAGAACAATTATGATGACGGAGATCGAAATTTCCAAGTCTACGTTAAGACCTTTCCATGAGACTGCTATTCAAGATACTGTTTGAACTGTTTATTAGGGTTTATTAAGGGTTTTCAGCTATGTGACCTGGCTCAGCAAGGCCCCTGACAGGGAGGGGGCAGGGCTGTGGGAGCAGGAGACTGTTGTGGCTGTTGTGGCAGGGACTAATGGCTCCAAAACCTGGGAATGGGTCCTGGCCTGTGGGCAGGTGTGGGAGAGACTCAGAGGAGGCCATTAAGGCTTATTAGTGCCTTAGGGTCTGACCACTGGTTACCCACTCAGAATAATGTGACCTAATTTAATAAAGCCTATAGGAAGCCCTTATCAGTTGATTTGAATAAATTTAGGCTTGTAATTGCAGGACTGCTCCAAGCACAGCAGGGATCTCTGCAAACAGGAATCACATTCTCTCAAGACCTAGACAGCCAGGGGTAATAAAAGACAGAAAATTACCCTGGCTATGGTCTGCTGTCTGATGTCCACTACTGCTTTAGTGTCAGGTAGATACTTATTGTCACCAACTGTGCACTTGTTTTCACAGAACAGAAAAAGAGATGAGGAAAGTGTACTTCTAAAGTGAACTTGAGAACTACTGCCAGTTTTCTTTGAAATTCTGTTACTTGGACCTTTCTTGGCTATGTTTATTTCAAAGGCTGTAACTGTACCATATGAGAGGTGTCCCAAGATGATTTGATCTGAAGCCTTTCCCTACTGGTTACTGGTACTGATTTGACAGACTTTCAAGGAGGATGCCAGATGCCCTTGCAGAGCTAATGTAAGCCTTCACTGTTCCTCTGCTACAGGTATGTTGGCCCTAAAAGCCATAGCTTCCACACATGTTGCATGCTCAGGTAGTGAAAAAAGACCTTATTGGGTGGATCTCCAATTTGGGAAGGTAGTTACGTGAAGTATTTCAGGTTTTCTCATATTTGTCATACCACCAGATATGTAGGGTCAAATATGGCATAATTCAAGCGGTCTGAAGTATAAACTGTGCCATGCCAGATTCAGGCCCAGAAAAGAGCACATAAATTAAGCAATATCTCATTGACTTCAAATGTGACTCTGAAAGCATGCAAAGGATGAAGCTGTTGTGAAGCTTTGAGATGATACCCCTTTACTGAATTGCTACTTATCTGCCAACAATACTACTAAAGTGTAGACTTGATTTTCTTTCCTCAGATTTCAGTGATAAGAGTGGCCTGAAATGACTGTAGTAGGACTTCCATTTTCTGGAGTGGTAATAGCCATATCCTTAAATGACACCATAAGGTGATCAAGGGCATGCGGTAGGCTCTCAGATATATTTGCAAGCATTGGCCAACATGTGATGCAGTGTGACAGCCTCAGTGACCTTGGATTGAATCTGTCTTGCAATGTTAAATTCTCATAGTGATTTGAACCATTGTATGCACCATTCGCTATCCTCTAACTGTATCCATGCAGTACTGAGGCTGAGGGACAGTGAGCATCCTGCAGAGTCTTGCCATGGGAATGAGCTCTGCTCATGTCCCAAGCAGCATTCTGCATGCACACTCAGCCATGGAAACCCCAAGAGCACTGAGAAAGTGCCCATTGACACCGTCTGACTCTGAAATGTGTGTTTTATGGACCTGTATCTAAGTGTAAATGACAATGCCAATGTCTATGCAAAAACGTGTCTGTTTCCTTCTTGACTTGCTAAATGGCATACAATTTTCCCCTCAGTCTCATATGGATGTTGGAATCAGACCATACTGGATGCTCTCTCTGTTCTCCTGCACTCCCTATGATTATTTCTGAAACCCTACATTTGTCTCTTCCTCTATCTCTTTTTTCTCCAGCTGCATCGTTCATACTCTTTTTCCCACAACTTCTGTGTTTCAATATTGCAGTGTGTCCCCCTGAACTACACAGAAGATAGCTGATCTATGATCATTGCTTCACTCATGCAAACCTTTCTAGGTCTTTCTGGAAGATAATTGGAAAATAATTATTCTGGAAGATAACTGTCCTGAGATAATTACCCACCTTGTCCTGAAAGATAATTACCCACCCTAGCTCGATGCTGTTCGGTGCCTGGCTTCTGCTACAGATCTCAGCCTGAGATACATACTGAGATAACTGGAGGAAGATATTATATCTGAGGTGGTAAGTGGAAGGGGAAGTGAGGGATCTTTATGCCATTGGACTTGTCTTTTGTTATATTTGATTGCTCTCCATCTTTGGTACAAAAGGCCAACCTTTCCCATGATTTTCTGCCTTCACATCCTTTGAGTTCCTGAGTAGAGCCTGCTTATTCCATGGAAGAGATCTCCCAGGCTTAGCTGCCTTTCCTTCTGCTGAAGAAAAGAGCAGACTGATCTGGCCCAGCTTGGGCTTCTTTATCACTGGTGGACTGGACTATATTTGGAAAGCCAGTGAACTCCCAAGGAAAACTGATTAGTGAAGGAGGGAAGAGTGATGACTGAACCACTGTTCAGCATAATTGATTTCTTGAAACAGAGCAGGTTAGCTGCTGGAAAGTCTGAGTAAAAGGAAACAGAACTGAAGAGACAGTCCACACAGAAATTAAACTCAGAATCATAGAATCATGGAGTGGTTTGGGTTGGATGGACCTTAAAGATCATCAAACTCAAACCCTCCTGGCATGGGCAGGGACACCTCCCAATAGATCAGATTGCTCTATTCTGGTCTTGAATACTTCCAGAGATTGGCACTTAAAGCTTCTCTGAGCAATGAGAAATCCTTAGGTATGGCTAGAAGTTGAATAAAATCCTGAGACCAACTACTAGTCTGAAAAGTTGACACAGAATCCAGTCAATGACTTGCAGGAAAGGAACTCTGCTGAGCTGACACTTTCTGGGAGGACGAGGAGACTGACCCTCTCCTGAGGGGAATGACTGTTCTTGGTCCTCCAGACTGTCCTACGACTGACTGACATAGATTTGCACATTCAGTTAACACATCCACTGCAACTCATCCGTGGGGCTCCATACACTGAAAAGATCATACATGTTTGGGTTACATATTGAGTACCTAAAGTAATATGCTGTGCAGATGCTTTCACTTTCTTATCTTATGAGGAGGTGAGAGAACAGTCCCCAGCACAGTATAATAAAGTGAGGCAGAATTTCATAAAGAAGCATCTTAAGTACTTCAGAGACAATTATTGAAAGAATAATTAAGAAGAATAATTAAGAATAATTATTCTTAATGACCTATACATTATTTGTTGCAACTAGATCTAAAGAAGCTACTATAACAATATTTATTGCTATAATTTAAATGCTAAATAAATAATACAGTAGAAAGAAAGAATTATGAGACATTAGATACTGAGTCATGGTATTATGAATTTTGAGGTCCTTAGAGCTGGGATTGACTGCACCAAAGTTTTGACTAGCACAGTCATGGAATAAAAGAATTGGATTAATGATCAGTGGCATAATCCCTCAGTGACACAGAGGTGGATAGGGACAGATGACAATGGGAAGGCAACAGGCTTGTAGCATTTATAGAGGAAAGGCCCTAGACAGGTTTTATATGAGAAAAGAGAACAAAATTTTCAATATATATTTCCATAAAGGTATTCAAATAAAGTTGTGCAATTTTCAATTTGTCTGGGCATATATATCCTGAGTGAATAGCTAGAACAGAGCAAGGCAGCTTGCCTTTCCTCTTTTCCAGGAAATTACTTGTTCCTTACAGTAACTACTATCTATTCCCTGTGAACAAACAGGGGGCCAAAGTCCTTGTACATGCCAAACTATTAATGAGGACTTCAAATGTAAAATATGTGTAGCAGTAATGTGTCTCATTACAGGTGACAACCAGGGAGTTGTCACCTGGGGTGATGCAGCTGCAATTTTAGTCCATGCAAACCAGAAAATTCTACATTACAGCTGTGTGATAAAACTGCTTGATATTATCATAGCCTACATAAATCTTCCTAGTTATCACAGCCCAGTCCTCAGAAAACAAAAACCTATTTCCTTTTCTCCCAAGTCTGTTCTTAGCCTATTCTCCTCCTGCCCAGAGAAAGTGAAGCTTAGACTGAAGCTAATCAGAAATGAGTCCCATTATACATATTGGTTAGTCAGTCTCTGCAATTTGCATTATTTCATTTTTTTCAAAGTCTTCTGAACCATCTGCTAGGTTATTATCACTAGCCCTGTCTTAAAATAGATCTCTATTTTAATGCCTTCAAGATCCTAAGGAAATGGGAGTAATAAAGACACTAGTATCAACCACATCACTCCTTTCAGGGTTTTTCCTAATGGTGAGATGAAACCTGCCTAAGTTACATGCAGAATACATGAATATGCTTATAGTCCCAATCATATAATGAGTAAATTCTGTTCTTGAGTTCTGTATTCAGAGAGATCCTGAATTTAGACAAGCTCAGTAAAAGATGCTTGCAGGAGAAAAGCATAATGAAAGTTTACCAACAGCTAAATTAACCATTAACAACTGTCAATGCCTGTAGCTCCCTATGTTTTATCAATGTCTACAGCTGTGTGTAAGTACTGCTGAAAGCCGTATTTAAAGATTAGCCTGCTCTGTATGCACAGGATGAATTATTACCCAAAGTGATAATCAACAGTCCTAAAAAGGAAACTGTTTTCTGGGTTTTCTCCTTACAGAGCTATGACACATATTCTTTCATTTGAACTGGCAAGAATATTTCCCTGGCTTCCTCTTTCTAGCTTCATTTCAAGGTCATAACTGCTTGAAAAAAAATCAGCAGTAATAAAATATCAGCTTGTATTTATAAGTGAAGCAACGCAGAGAAGATTTAAAATAAAAATTGATAAAAATTAAATATTACCTAAATCAGCTGTGAAAAAAGGTCTGCGGAATAAAATCTTACTATTTGTTAAAAATAAGAACAATTACCTACAGAAAAGAACCAGGAAATTATTAAAGATTATCAAGAAAATATTATTTACATTTCATTTATGGGAATTTTATTTTTTAAACGAGACAATACACTTCAATCAAGTCTGATGTCAAATACTTTTAATTTGAAATAATATAACTTGACAGTCTGGGTACAGCAGTTAATCAATAAAAATTAGCCACATGATTGTGAACTTTTAATTACTGAATTGTTTTTTTAAATATTAAAGATCCTAGAAGATCCTAGAAAGGGAGAAAATTGACCTGAAATTCTGAATAAAATATTCTGCAGACAAAGTTAAAAAATGTCATCTGGAAACTAAAATTTTTCATTTTAACTTAGCAGTGGAGAGTTGACATTGTATTCATGTCTAGAAAATAGATTAACTGGGGAGTGTGTTTTTTATGATGATCACTGCCAGATCCAGTAACCAAAATGTCAAATGATACTTGGTTGCTAGCAAGGGCAGCAGGATGAGTGGGTGACATTGCTCTCTGCTTTCTCTCCCATTGGAATATTGCTATTTCAGATGAGACTTCATGGGGCTGCAGGAAGGGGTGGGGTTTTCTGTGCCCTTCACTGATGCCCTAGATAATAGCAAAGCTTTCTAGTGCCTTTCTAGCATCTGCAACTCATGGTGTGACACAAACATGGTTTTCCAACACAGTTGTCAGAACACTGCAATTTACACTTCAGCTCTGTATGCACCACAAAAGAAAGATATTGATACATCACACTGGCATATGGAACCCAAAGAAACGGAGAGAAAAATTCATAAAAACAACAGTAAGGATAATCAGAAAGTATAAACAGGCAGAATATGTGTATCAAAAGAATGATCCAGGTAAAAAAAGGTATCAATAAATATTTAACCATAGTAACTTCAGAGCTTCAATGTGAGCTAGACCTGGTGATAAAAGAGATGCAAAGGCAATAATATTATAAACAGATAATTTTATCTTCTCTAGAAGATATCCTAAGTATTCATCACTCATTATAAAATTAAACTGTCATATCTTGTAATGACTTGGAGAAATCAAACTAGAAATACCTCCGTGTTGAGCACTGTGTATGTTTGACTTCCTTTGAAGTACACTTGAGTTTAATTAGAACATAAACTTCAAAGAGTTCACCATCTGACTACCTATTGTGAAAAAAGGCCAAAAGGTAGCTTTTCACCATCAATTTATAAACTTTGCCTCCCAAACACCTGGGACCTCCTGGTCACAATTCTAATCAGTACATTAAAATGTGGGAACAAAGCTACTAAACAGCCAGCAGCTACCTCACCAAAAGGGTAGACTTATATTCTTAGTTGTTATTCAAGAATAATTTTTGCCATTTTCCCTTGTCACTTCTTTCATTACAACCTAATTATTTCAAGATTATTTTGACTGAATGACTACAGAATCCTGCTTACGCATTGGTCACAGCCAACCTCAAACAGCAGCATGCCATGGCTTGTAAGTTTTATTAGTACTAATGAGATGTGAGTATGTAATTGAATTATTGTTAGTGTCTCATGGTCAAACCCCTGTAAAAAACACATTCTGAAAATGATGACAGAAAGTGACATTCCAGTCTCTTGTAATATTTCTACATTCTCCATTGAATTTACCAAATAGAATTCCTTTGAATAACCTCTAAAACAAGATCAGCATTCAGATAAATAATAGTTTCTCAAAGTGAAAAAATCAACATATTACCACAAAGCAACTCAAAACCATCTTAACACAAGGCGAAATGGGAATAAATCCATGCCTGAAATCTTACATGAAAATGCAGAGGTTCATGCTTAAGAGTAACAAAAGGTGCTGCAAGGAAATTATGTCCTCAGTACTAGTCTTCTTGCTATTTTCCTGATCTTGTCAAGCAATTTTATACACATTTTGTTTTAAAAATTTAAAGATGTTCTCTGGATGGTAATAAATAGCTGCTGGTATTTTATTTTTTAAAAGGACCTACACTATGACTGTAAGTTTATTCTACTTCTCATAATTTGGAGGGAACACACCAAAGAAGAAAAAATGGATTTTTGTCATAATATTCTTTACTGTAAGCTTTTTTGGTGTTATTTTCAAATTACATAAGATAGTTCTGTCATCTTGCATCTAGCTAATTATTTCAGAAGAAAGCCTGGTAAAATTTTCCAAGCATCAAATGCTTCTCAATCTAAATCAAAGCTAAACAGATGCCATCAGAATAAAGAAAATTTTAATTTTGCCCTTCAAAATATCCTGCAAATGGGGAACTGAACTAAGTATTCTACTTAGTTGAATTGGACATTTTAACAACAACATTCTAAGATTTTATTAAAATTCCCTTTTAGTACAGAAGTAGAGACTTCTGGTTATTTTTAGGTCTTGGGGTTTTTTTTACCTCATCAGAACTAAAATATAAGTTATAGAAATATTCTTCCTTAATCAAAATAGCAAGAATGTATATAAAATGCCATCTCAAGTTAAATGGGCAGAGTCCTGGAAGTTCAGTTATATAAGACAAATTGTAACAGACATACTTGCATGTTAAATTTGTCTAAAAATACAAATTAAAATGTCTCTCTCACTGTGCAAGACCTTGTAATGTAACTCCTTTCTCAAGCGCTGCATGTTTTTTCATATCTGGAAAATAGGTTCTATAGTCCTCTGTTAGATTATGTAATCTACTACTGTCAGAACTAAAAGTGGTAGCCATTTTCATAGCTGAAAACCTGTAATGGTCAGAAATACTGCTTTTATCATATTTCAGCATTTTCTAATCTATTTTGACTCAAGTGACTGCTCTCCCAGCTGTGAAATCTATGCCGGCTGACATCCCTTCTGCCTCTCAATCCCATTAGCGTGTGCCTACATTGCAAACAGAAATTAAGTATCAATTCCTTTTCATGTCACCCCTATGGCATATCTTGCATACCTCTGCCCTCTCCCACAACATTCTAATTGCCATAGCAGCAGAGCTCACAGTTTGGGAAACACTATCAAACTCCAACACAGATCGCAAGCAAAATATTCTTCATTGCACAGCAAGCAAGCCTGCTTTTAAAACAAATTCAAAGCATAGAATAAATAAATAAATAAATAAATAAATAAATAAATAAATAAATATACACACACACACACACATGGAGTTTTCTTTTACTCACAAGAGGTTCTGCCATGATGATGCGAATCTTGCGTTCGGCCAGGGTAGTGAAGTTAACAAACAAGCTCTTCAGGACATACTCCCCAGGTTTGCTGTCCGGGTCAATGCTGATGGGCAGCATGGCTGGGGGTCCTCTTTCTCTCTGTGTACCAGAAACAGGAGGGACAGGTGGCTTGATATATCCGTTACCAACTGGAGAAGCTGAAATGTAGAAAAGACACATTTACTAAAAGACACATTTACTTCTGGGTAATTCAATATGGTTTAACTGCTACAGAGCTCGCTACGAGGTCAAAGCAAAACTGGAGACTAGCTGCTAATCAAAGAAATACAACACATCAATATAACTTCCATGGTACCATAGGTGAAATGCACATTATCTAACTGGAAGAAGAAATCAAAGATGACATATTTTATATTAAAATTGAGTGGTATTTATTATGCAGCGCATACACAATCCACTTACTTATTTTTTTCAATGTGGTAGACTTGCTGATACCTATTTGAAAAACATCCTAATTTTTTATCTTTTGCATGCAAGTCAGACCTGTAACTCAGTTGTCAACTAACAAAAATTTATTCTGTATTGCTACTCAAACTGCAAGGCTTAGCCTTGCAGAAGTCAGGAGTCTGGTCTTTTGACTATGGTGAGTTGTAAAGGATCTTATTCTCCTGCAATCTATACTGAGGTCAGTCAAGAATGACCCAAAAAACAACATATATGTTACCAGTATAAATCTTACATGAAGAGTCAGACATGGAATGTTTTCCATGGCCAGAAAGTATTAATTATGCATTAGCTTTCCTGAAAGTACCAATCCCTACAGTTCCATCTGGCACTTTTGAGATTACACCTGGTGTATCTTGTTCAGATTTTTGCTCTCCCATGCAAGAATGACATTGCCATTCTGAAGCAAGGCCAAGAGAGGACCACAAAGACAGTCAAGGGCTTACTAGGTCAGTAAAGGCTGAGAGTGCTGGACCAATTCAACCTTGAGAAGAGAATCTTAGTGCACTCTTTAGCTACCTAATGGAGTATAGCAAAGATGCCAAGGAACTAGACTCTCCTTTGAGCTGAGAATGACAGGACAAGAGGCAAGAGACGCCAGTCTGAATGTGATAAATTTCTATTAGATGTATGGAAATAATTTCCACCATGAAGAGGTGATCAAGCACTGATATATGTTGTCCAGAGATACAGCAGAAACTCTACTTTTGGAGACACTTGAAAGTTGACTAGACAAGGTCCTGAGGAACCTAGGGAAGGTTTCTCAGGAGGCAGTAAGCAAGCAGGGACTCATCATCCACCAGGGATACCTTCCAATCTAAATTATCCTGTGATTGAATTCCCCATAATGAGTATCAAGATATTGTATACTAGACTGAGCTCTACTTGCTGTTTTTCTGTGAATGAAGGAAAAATAAAAGGAAGTACTGCAAATGTTACCAATCTACACATAAAATTTACAACCCAAAATCCTCAGGGCTCAGCTCTTATTGGCAATAAAAGTCATGTTTGGTGCGCAGGCAGATACTGGGAGCACACTCTGTTTTGCCAGAGACTTTAAAAGTAGCAAATTAAGTAACACTGGCAAGACCAGCCATTATCCACTCTGAATGTAATAAAAGTGTCACAATGCCCACGAGCACTACTGGTGATTGGGACAGAGATGCTTTAAGGCAATACAAACCGTGGAAATATTGTGAACTAAAACCATTACAGCACTTCCCCATAGCACTGCACTCCACAGGGTTACATTTGCATCCAAGTTGCAAAGAAAGAAAGAGAGAAAGAAGAATGAACTACAATGATGGTTCCCTCACATCTAATACCTTTAGTATCACTTTTCCTTTAAAGTACAGAATTGTAAGTGTTACTAAAATTGATTGTAGTTATTAGTGACATATGATTGTTTTAATGATAGATTAGATTTTTGACCTTTCCTACGGACTTTAACACTATTTTAATAGTGTTAGGCAAATTTAATGGAGCATTAACTTTTGCTGAACAAAAATGAAAAAAAATAAAAGAAGAAACTTTATGGTTTCAGAGTTTTTAAATAAGAACCCAAAATTACACTGAAAAATAAAAAAGCATCCCTTAGAGAAAAGAGAACATGTTTTCTTTTAGAAAAATCAGTTTAGAAGTTCCTATATGACTATAACAGAA
Organism: Calcarius lapponicus; assembly: GCA_039654755.1. NCBI lineage: Eukaryota > Metazoa > Chordata > Aves > Passeriformes > Fringillidae > Calcarius > Calcarius lapponicus. The sequence goes on along the minus strand of CM077462.1, from coordinate 48,454,213 downwards.
GACAGAAATGCTTCTCTTCATGTAGCTATTATTCTGCAAGCATAACACATCTATACTTTTATTTTCTTCACTGAAAATAACCCCTCACTGATGAGATACAACACCACTCTTCAGCACAGCAGCAGCACTTCTCCCACTGTGACAGATGTTTCCTGCTAGACTTGTTTCCTGCAAAGTTTCACTTGATTTTTTGAGGGCAAAAGCATTATCATAGAATCTTCCTGGCATTATGACTCTTTGCAAAAAACAAAGTGCATAAAACTCCTACATTTATACTACACAAGACTTGTTCTAAAAATACACTGTTGTTTTCAATAATAATCTACTTCAAAGTACTGAATAAAGCGCCACCAGAGAAGAGTGTAAGTGCTACTGCTCCTCTGTCATCACCCAGGCTCTCTTAAAACTTAAACCTGAAGACAGTGGGATGCAAAGGATCAGATGCAAATTTTTATGGACTATCAAATACACTAGGCAATGGAAATTTCTCCACAAATAGCTTCAGGATAGAGTCAGACAACATTTTTACAATCAGGAATATATTTGCCAAATGTGCGGTTTTGACCGGCTCACATCTACCCATGAAACCAGCTCGATCTCCGAGTGCTCGGTCAGGAGAATTCTTCGGTGAGCGGCGGAAACCAATTTTCTCAGGGCCGTGTGTGCTCAGCGCGGCGCAAGCCCGGTGCCTGGCGGGGCGGGCAGGCCGAGCGCCGTGCGCGGCCCGGGCGGGCTGCTCGCCAAGCACAACAACGGGCCGCGCTGGGGCCAGGCAGCCGGCCCAGGCTGCCTCTCGGAGGAATCCAATCGAACACAAACTTGCCTTCTGTTCCTCGGCAATTCTGCTGCAAACCTGGCTGCTAAGCTCAGGACATCGGGGGGATTCAAGGCAGGCAGGCAGGCACGCTCTGTGTGTGAGAGCAGGCACGCTGCACATCCCGGCCAAACCTTAGCCATGCTACCTGCGAGCTGCCACCCTAATCTTCCATCATCGGAGCATTCAGCCAGGGTTCTGAGACTGGAATTTAAATCCACATAGTCATTGTTAGTAGGAAGCCTGTGAAAAATGCGTATTTTTATGATTGGCTTTTCGCAAATATTAAAATTAATATTACATGTGTTGTGTTAGAAAGTAATGCTCTATTAATTCTCTTAAGTAGTGTGTTAAATATAGTTTTAGGTTATAAAAAAATGTTAAAATAGAAACTATGCTATGTAAGATACTTTTTAAAAAGAAAGGACTCGCAGCAAGATAGCAGCCACAGGACACCTGAATCTTTCAGAGAAAAAGAATTTATTGCCCTCTTATCAGAAGAAATTAATTTCATCCCGCCTCAAAGGCGCTGTTAGGATTCAGAGGAAGAAGCTGACGATGACCAGACAGAATCCTGTATTTGAATGGAATTTATGCATCATGTATGAAGGGTATGAATATGCAACAGGCTATTGCTTTTAAGGGTTAATCCTCTGTTAACGGGTGTCCTTTTTCAGGCTCGTGCTGCCCAGAAAAAGGTACCCAGACGTCCGTAACTCTTTGTCTCTATTGTCTCATATTGTCCTAATTCAAATAGTCCAAATTATTATTACTCTAATTGTATTACAATTTTTATAACCATTTTATTACTATTAAACTTCTAACATTTTAAAAACAAGTAATTGGCGTTTTTCACAAAGCCTTTTAACAATGATTCAGTTAGGTTTGTGACACAGGCAGATTTAATTTTTTTTTCCCAGACATCTAACCAAAAAATCACTTATTTGCACACTGTAATAGAGGAATGCAATTATTTGTGAGATTTGCCATGCACCAAGAATTTTTATTCTAGTTCTTCTCAGAAATAAATAACTTCACAACCTTTCCCTAAATACAGAAAAAGCACATCCTGGGGGTTAACATCTATCATTACTACAGCAATTACAGCAGTTTAGAGAAATGACTGACATATGACATTGATTTAGTTCAAGTTTTTTAAAAGACCATTTTGTAGCTGTTAACTCCATTTAAGCATCTTTAGTGTGAAAGCTAACTGCCAACACTCTGAGGGTCTGGAGTTGATGATGAGTTGGTCATGAACCATTATATATAGGTTTGGGTTTCTAAGGCATCTTTTCAGTTTCATTATCTCCAGCATTTGCATATGCTTGATATTTGCATTGAAAAAATCTGGCCCAGTGACAATACTATCACTGATATCTATACTGATAATGTATGAGCTTTAACAGAATATAGCTTTTATGCCTAGATTGAGAGCCATAAAACTCAATTTAAAAAAGTTGCCTCTGAGACATAAAATTGGAAATCAAGGATTCAAAATTTAAGAAGTAGCTGCATTACTGGTTGGTTCCTTTATGTTGACACCTTATAATGTGAGCCTTAGAAGTAGCAGTAAAAAGGATGGGCTCAGTTTCACCATCTACCCCAGTGAAACACTGCCCCATTAAATAAAATGCCTAATTTTAAGAGAGAAATCATGAGAAATCACCATGTATAATTTGTGTGGGTGCGTGCTGAAGATACATGGAAGGAGGTGGGTGGAAGGAAGGAGTTACTCAATTTGAGGTACTGATTTCCTTAACAAATTTAGTTTTTACTGCCTGATTTCAAACTAAAAATTTTATACAAAGAGAAGTACCAGAACAGACCACAGAAGCATTTAGTTTCAATGTCTACATATTGCAGGGTATTGGTCACCACACAAGTACTGTATTAAGCTAAACCCTTGACTTAGAGGAAAGTAGCTCATCCCCCAGAAGAATGAATGGTGATGCACATGGAGGAGACCATGGTAACCCTGATGCCCAAGGACTCTGCAATAGCAGAGAATGTACAGATCAAGTTTAGAAAGTTGTATACATATTTAAAGCTCCTATCCTACAAAAATCCATAACAAAGTTTAACCATGCTAGATCAACTATAAAATGTCTGTACCATTTGTAGGTATAATTCTGTCTGAAGCGCCTTTTCTTATTTCCAACACAGTCTCTTATATTTCTAGTAAATGTGCAATAAGCTGTATTTCAAATTATACTCTTATCCTAGAGAGCATTTTCATTTACCAGAGGCCATAACCACATTATTTTCTCAATTTTATGTATTTTTAAAAAATGAAAGATGAGGAATAAATATAGAAATATTAGTGAAATATCACACATGGTTGTCATCACAACCATATACTATTTCCACAGAAAGGCTTCCTGACATAAAATCACTGCTAGATTTTTCCATGTATTGATCGTTTCCCTGATCAGAAAAACAGCTGTAAAAAAGCACAGTAGTTTTAGTGCAACGGTCAAAAGCTGATACTGGGGATAAGTACCAAATTAAATTATCATAAAAGAGTTCCTGCTATGATCTGAACTATTTTTCTTAGAGCTGTAAGAGGAATCGAAACAACTGAACGATCATAATGCACAAGCCAAGAATCTGTGCTACACTGGATATAACTTCAGCCATACAGTTGCTGAATTTTCAGTATCTTTAAGCAGAAAAGCAGAGGTTGCATTTTTTTAGTAAACTGTGTCAAATTTACACTTTAGCAGCAATGAACAAACTAATAAGACAAACGCAAACATCAACTTGCAGTATTTTCATACCTACCGAGCCCCTTTATAAAGCTGATCACGCTGGATTTTCTCCAACATGCTACTGTTATATCCATGAGCCTGTGAATACCTGAAATGTTCCACTCCTTCAGTTAGAAAAGTTAGAATCCTTTTCTAACTAAAATAGAAAAATAAATTAGTTGTTTCATAATCCTGTTTCACACTTCCTCACTGCCTGTGAGGAAGATATTTCCTTCGGTTTCTTGTTATTGTTTCTCAATAGACAAATGCTGAAGACCTGCAATGTCTGAGCTAGAGCAGGCCTGCAGATCAGCTCAGCCCTTTCCATAACCAAAGGGGTAATTTTTAGCTTCAGCATATGATGATGACCACTCACAGAGTGGCTGCACGTCTATATTTATCCACAAGTACATACTATGCTGACAGATTAGTGAAACTACTTCAGGCACTCCAAGAACATGAGACAGGATAATGGAGTTCGACAAAAACAAAACCACACATATCAAACACACGTATTATCATACAATCCAAGCTGAAAGCAATTAGAATAGAAATGCAGAGCACAGTGACAACACAGGATGGGTTTTGTTTTGTAACTAGTCTTTTGGCCAAAAGTACATACAGTCTAAATTCCTTTCGATAAAGCCAACCCAGTATCTCTTCTTTTCCCATGCCAAGAATCAGTGAGAAATCACATATCCTTTAGCATAACAGTACATCTGCTGCAGTAACTCTTGAGAAAATTTGCTTGGTTTTAAAACAGCAATTATAATATTAAAAAATCCCCACATTATTAAATAAAGCACAAAGAATTTAATTTACAAGGATATGGTCAATGTGCCACAAAAGGTTGCTTTTTCAGCTTTTGAAGGAGAACATTCCCAATTAATTCAAGCTTGATAGACAGAGAATAAAAAAAAAGGAAACTTCTGCTGAAAGAATCAAACTAAAGGTCTAGCAGATCCATTTTTAACTTAGTGAAATAAATTGTAAGATTCCCAAGGAACATGTTATTCCAGTGTATTAGTAAGATGTACTGATAACGCGAATAGCACGATTTTAATGTAAGTATTATTTTCATAATTAATTTGCATGTGTTCAGTTCTGGGCCCCTCAGTTTAGGAAGAATGTTGAGATTCTTGAACGTGTCCACAGGAGGACAACAAGGCTGGTGAACTTGGAATACAAGCCCTGCTGAAGGAGCTGGGAGTGTTTAGCCTGGAAAAAAAGGAGACTCAGAGGTGACCTTATCACTCTACAGCTACCTGAAAGGTGGCTGTAGTCAGGTGGGGGTTGTGTCTATTCTCCCAGACAACTGACAGAATGAGAGGACACAGTCTGAAGCTGTGCCAAGGGGAATACAGGTTGGATATTAGGAAGAAATTCTTCACTGAAAGAGTGACTGCGCAATGGAATTGTCGGCCAGGGAGGTGCTGGAGTCACCATCCCCAGACATGTTTAAAAAAGGACTGGACGTGGCATTTAGTGCCATGGTTTAGCTGATGAGGAAGTGTTAGGTCATAGGTTGGACTAGATGATCTTAAAGATCTTTTCCAACCCAGTTCATTCTGTGATCCTGTGAAATCTCAGTAAACATGTATTCTAAAACTCCAGACCCTAAAGACTGTCTAAAACTGTTCAGGCAACTATTGGAGAAGACAATCAGTCATTTTGTGCAGCTGTTTTGACACAAGAACATAAAATAAAACTATCCCAACTAATCCTGACTTTCAAAAGCCTATTTAATCCAAATACAGGATTCTTCAGGAAGAGCTTCTTTGGTTGACCAATTAGATAGATGGCTTGCCATGCACCAAAGATAAAACCTAAACAATTACATGCAAAACAAAAGTCTGGAAATCCTTATGCCAGAGGAAGTACTATCTAGTCTAGAGAAGAGACAGTAGGGTCAGTGGGGAAAAGTATAACCGAAGTTCAAGATTCTGGAGCAAAACAGTTCATTTGGAAAACAAGTCTAAAGGGAACAGATTTGGGAGGATATCCAGTACAGTGTTGAGATGACCTCAGCTCTCCAAAATGGGTATCTTCAAACACTTGATTATTCTGAAACTATAAGGGAGAAAAAGCTAATTTATACATTTCAGATTCCTTAATTTCTTTAAAGACATATGCCTTGGGAGATTAAGTTGTGTAAATTGGCATGGGGAAGAGAAAGGAAGAAGATATTTTCCATGACAAAGGCACTCCAGGACTTGGTTACCAATTTACCCAAGATAAGACCAATATTTTAAATTATTTCTGTCTGAATACTTAGTGAAAAAATGTTGTTGCCAGGTTTAGATATATTTACTCCACTCTTTTCACAGTACTTGTGGAGCTACAAAAGACAGTTCGAAATCCTGTAGACTTGGTTTGGCAAATCTCGTCCAAACTTCCTATTCATTTTACCGTAATAGGAAAATACAAGTTTCATGTGAACTCAAGGAACAGCAAGGACAGAAAACAGGAGACAAATTAATTAGTACATTCACTAAAAAGTGGCAGAATTGACAATAAAGTGTAAGCTTTGGTCAACCCAACTACTTTACCCAAGGAAAAGGAGGCTTGAACATTCTCTGTGTGTGTGTGCACATACTTTCCATTCTTGAATTTATTTTCAGTATCTTATAAAAAAACAAGCCTAAAACAGACCATGTGGTATTCTCAGTGAGACTGAAGATTTTGGGACATAAGGCTAATTTCTTGTCACAAACTCATTCAGCCCTCCCCTTAATCCAAGGGTGGACAATGATTTGCAGAATGGAGCCTAAGAACATGTCCCAGATTTGATATTTTTTTTAACAATCAGATCCAATCTTCTGCAGGATAGAAACAAAACCTAGAAATAAATATATGGTCACTCAGTCGGCCTTATGGATGCTAAAACAGCACTTGTGTGGAATACTCTTCTCTGCACATCTACAAAGAGTTCATATGTTCATTCCACTCAGAGATGCTTATGAAGCAGCCATTTTCTGTGATGGACCCCACCAGGAAATAATCAGTTTAATACAAATATCTTTGCTCTAGCTCAGGGAAACATTAGAACAGCCCTTACAAGACTGTAACATATAGACAGGTTTTATTTGAGATTGATGTGGTGAAATGCCTGTTAACTTTGAAGCCGAAGGTTCTTGTTTAACCTAGAGCCCTGGAAAGAATAAAACTGTTTGTTTGGCTTTATCACCAAACCAGCAATCTTCTGGCCCTCACATCCCAGCTGATGGCAGAAAAGTGTTAAGCTTTGTAATCCTCGGAGGAGTATTGCAATTCTCTGCAAGAGAGGGGTAGTTGATGTGAGAACCTGTAGAGGAAAGCAGTGAGTGGAACACATTTTCTCGCCTTGCATATGCCGAGGGTTCAAGAATGATGACTGCCAAAACAAATACACAAACAGGAAATCCTGTCATATGTGTCCGTCGACTTTTTAAAGGCCTTTTCACTGACTTGGCTAAGCATCCTGTAAGATAGAGACTTTCCCTCTCTCTTTCTCCTAACTGGCAGGTCAGGGGTTGAGCAGCATACAAGTGTTCCCTAGGTTCTTATCTCAGATCCTTAAAAGACATGTGAGTGAGGCAGGAAAGCAATTCTCCTTCCCTCTCATTCTCTTTGCTCACTTACCTATTTTTTTGCTCCTATTTTTCTGCTCCTATTTTTTTGCTCCTTTTTCTCTAAATCATTATTTTCTGGCTTACATATACCACTGTGCTGAAGATATGTGGGAATATATGCATGTAACATAAAGATTTTAACTGCACCAATTCTAGAAATTGCTTGGTTTATTATGAGATTAAAGACTGAAAGTGCTAAATGACATGGAAAATCTTGTGGAAAATCTACCATTTTCACATTTGAGTGTTTTATTTAGGAGTGACTTCTCACTAAAGGAAATATCTTTGTTGCCTCTGATGCATTCCAAATCAAACCAAAATACTTCTCAGTTGCTGTGTTTTATATGGTAATGACATGCTGCCTCTTTGAAGGCTGACTTGAGATTTACAATATACTTTCAAAAGATTTCAAAATCTTAGTATCTTTTCTACATAACTTCACAAGGGTTTTTTTTTACCTTTCCAGTTATTCCAAAAGAAAAAACTCCAAAAAAGGATGAAAAGATATTTTCAGAAGAGTAATTGTTGGGTTTTTTCCTAAAAAAAAAGTAAAACAGAGACAAAGTTTATTTCTGAAACTATATCAGGATTTCTTTGGGCTCAAATAGAGCTTAAAAATAATTTGATTTTGAGTAAAGACATTCATACTGTTTTGATTTTGAGTAAAGACATTCATACTGTTACACTTTTCTCAGGTGCTAGGGCAAAAAGGCTAAACTCCTCTTTGGTTTTGTTGGATCAGAAAATAGGTTCCTATAAGATTTTTACACAGACAAGATTTTTAGACAGACATTTTTGTTGCATTTGCTTTCCTTTTCAGAGACAGGGAGATGAACATATTCCTGTAATTTTGTGGTTGATGGGTGTTAGCAGAAGAATTATTTTTAGGGCATTTGGAAAAGGGCCAAGGAAGTACAAGGCTAAAAGAGTCCAAAAGAGGAGGAATTGTTCCCTTCCAGAAGCAGGGAGGATGTGACCGATATCTTCCTTCCCTAAATGTGCTGATTTTGGATGCGGTAGAGTTAATTTTCTCTGCAGTAGTTGGTGTTGGGGCTGTGTTATCGATTTGTGCTGGAAACAGCATTGATAACCCAGGGATTTTTCAGTCATTGCTGAGCAGGGCTTACACAGAGCCAAAGGGCTTCACTGCTTCTCACCCCACCAGCAAGTGGGCTGGGGGTGCACCGTGGGGTTGGGAAGAGGGACGAGGTGGGGGACAGCTGACCCCAGCTGACCGAGGGGATATCCCAGACCATGTGGTGCCATGCTCAGCATATAAAGCTGGGGGGAAAAGGAGGAAAGAGGGGTCATCAAGAGTTACAGTGTCTTTCTTCCCAAGCTACTGTGAGCTGTAATGGAGAGCCAGCTTTCCTGGGGACCACTGAACACCTGCCTGCACACAGGAGAGAGCAAGTGGCCTTGTGAGTGCTTAGTTGCCAGCTGGGTTTAAACCATGGCATCTATACATTTTCTCTTTGGGATTTTCTTTTCTACTTAAATGTTCTGCAATACAACTGTAAGTCTGCATAAGATGGAATTTTTGAACGTACATTTAAACAGTTTATTTTTTACCAGAAAAGAGACATTAAATGCTTGCATCTCAGCTATTCCAATTTCAACAGCTACCTCAGATGTCAGAACTGGAACCGTCCCTGAATTTTTACTGTCTGTTTGTTCACACTTGCTCTTCCAAACTATTGACATGTTGGATCATGCTGTTTAAAAACTCCTTCCATTGGAATGGAAACAGCATATTGCTGGATGATGTGGATGATGTGTCTTCTGTGCCAATGTACACATGTGTATGAAAACCTGAGTTGTGTTGTGATGCACTTGCACAAACAAGCACGTACTTTATTACCAATGCATAAAAAGAAACAGCTTCTAGTTCTCCTGACATAACACTGTTCAACCAACTAAGAGTTTGGTTTTTGTACAGCTTTGTTTATTTCATGCCATATTATAGATGTCATGTCTAGTTATGTTTCAAAGTGTGGTACTTCAAAGGAAAATCTTAAAAAACTGTACTTGCTTTCTTGCATCTTCTGGTGCACTTCATCTACTATATGGGTGCCTTTTAGGGAAAGTTATAAATTTAGCCACCTACTAACCAAATATCAAACTTAATCTAGCCATCCAGGCTTTGGGGTAAATTGAGACTGACCTTTCTAGGTGATCCATCAAATCCTTCTTAGATTCTTATCTTAAGACAGAATAAATCACTTTCTAGAGGTGCCTATAACTCATTCAGTGATTACTGAAAAAGAACTGACAACAAAGATACCCAAACTTATTAGCAATGACTCTCACTCTTAAATCTGTAGACTCTTCAAGAGCACCTTGTATGGATTAAACTTCACTGTGGTACATTTTAGCTGCTGCTGGCTCAAATTCTTGCCCTTGCTCATGTGGAGTGGAAAATGGCTCTCAACACCAGCAGTAAACCGAGCCACAAGCTGGATCTGTGGACTGGCAAGTGAAACTATCACAAACCAAGAAGACTTTCATGAAATTTTGTGAAGCTTTCTGTGATTACACCACAGGAGGGATTTCTCTGAATAAAGACTAATATGAGAGAGACATCAATTCATGTTTCCTCTACCAGTGGAACACACAAAGTAACATCTACACAAAGAAAAATGAAGGAAAAAATTTTGCAGCCAAAAATCTGGATTAATATTCATCATCAATCCCCTACACTATGATTGAATCACTAATGTTATTACTTAATACTAACAGCATCAGCACACTCACAACATTGTCTATCTTCCATATTCAATGCTATCTGGCATCTTTGCTTACAGACATCTTTTATTAGCCACAGACCATTATGATGCTATTGTATCTAATAACCCTTTATTACATTACATTAACAAATTCTCTGAAAATGGATTCATCTGCTTCTCAGCCACTAACCTAAATGCAAATGCAAATGTTTGCTGCTTTGGTAGACTGCGGCTCCAGGATATAAATACTTTTAGTGGTGACTGAAATACAACGATAATGTATTTTACCATCCACGTGAGCTCAGTGAAGGTTTCTGGAAGTTTGGCTTGAGTGCAGCTGCCCCACTGAGAAACTTCCACTCAAAGAGATAAGTGGAGTGCATGGAATTTAGCTGCTGTCCAAGGGACCTTCTGCATGACCAGTCAGTTGCAAATATCCAATACAACATGGACAGGACATCGCTCTCATGCTGGTCAGTGGGCCATGACAGAAAACTCCTTCCATGCATTGAGATATCTAAATGTTTTTGGAATGCCAGAAATATGTTACTATATTTTGGAGAGGAACAGGCACCTATAGAGATGAACTCTGTGTAATTTGGTTACAAAAAATAAAGAAAGAATCCTAGGGTTCACATTGGATTTTTTCAAATAAACAGCTTAAATCCTGCAAAAACAGAGCAATTCATTAGAGACACCAAAGAGGCCTGATCAAATCTGAAAATAATAAAAATATGCTTTTTATAGTATATTCAAAGGGAAATTCAGTAATCCTGAGGGCTGGGACAAAACTAATGTTGTTATCATATTTTCTCAAGTGTCAGCAAGGGCAATCCAGGCAACCACAGCAGAGCTGGCCTGATACTTATCCTGGAGTAGCTACATTTAATTAATAAAGAAGCAAAGTATGATAATACAATGCCATAATCATAGGTTCTTAGTGGAAAGTAAATTTTATTAAATTAACCCACATCTTATTATGAGATTATAAAATTTGGTTAGCAAGGCTGAAAGTGTAGTCTTACATTTTTGCTTGGCAATTGGACTGGTATTTTACCAAACTGTAAAATCTACATTCACAACCAATATAGATTAAAAGATAGGTAACATCTATGATTTAAAGAAGAATCATACTGTAACGAATGTACTTCTAGTGGAGGTACAGAGACCAGTTCTTGGTTCTCTGCTATTTATCATTACTGGTAATGACATGAAAGAAAAACTTTTTCTACAAAGTTTATAGGCAAAACACCAATAAGGGTGACAGAAAAAAATAGCAGACAAAAAGCCCTTCTACTCAGTTTGAATAGCATTTGAAACTTTAATACAAGCAAATAATACATGAGATACTAATTCTAACCTATGGGAGATTGCATGGCCAGAAACCAGGCCACATGGACAGAAGGCAGCTTTCTCTTCCTGGGAAACACTGATGATGAAAAAAGGCCTGAGACCAGGATGACTAATGTGTTGGAAACAAGCTGCTATTCTTGCGACCTGAAGAGCTATGGAGAGCCTTTCCAAGCAGTACGAAAAAAAGCAAAAGCAGGAAAGCCCTACTGCTTCATTGTCAGTGGCTCTGCAGCCACTGCTGGATGCTCAATCCTGTTCTGGTGTCTGCAGCTTGAGAAAAGACACTGGTGAACTAGGGAACATTTGGGAAAGGCGAAAAATAACTCATGACTGCAAAAGTTGCCTTTAAGTTTAGTTTAGTTTGACCATGAAAAAGTTATACCAGAAGTTTGCACTTATTGCTTCTACAATGGCATCTACTTGCAAAAGGTATTCCATGGAACCTCTGACCACTAAATGTCTTTTTTACACAGCACAGGCACTCAGGCACATCCAAAGTGTGATTCATTACAATAAAAATATCTAAAGCAGCTCATCTTAACTGTACCCCTGTACCTCTTCACTGGCTATCAGGAAAACCAGGCTTGATTGTGTAAGATGTAAAATATGCCTGGCTAAAGATGCCTGAAAGTGAATATCAGGAACAGAAATTTGCCAAGAGACAGATTTTTGTTCAGAAACATCCAATGTCTAGAATTTTCGAGTAGACAAATGCATTAAAGAAGTTAAACGTAAAGGAAGGAAAATTAACTGTCAGAATGCTATTAAGTCTGGTGCTGATTGTTCCATTACTGGGAATTTTAAATTAAGATTTTTTTTTTAAGATGTGCTTTGTGTCAAACAGAATTTAATTCAGGGAAGCCATAAAGCCTGTTCTATGTGCAGCACAGATTGGATGACACAATGTTTTTTCTGGTTGTATAATTTATGACTTGTTGAATATATTAGTAGAAAACATAGTTCTGAGAACAATCTCTCATTGGTAAAGCTAGGATACAGATGCTGTAAGAAGGATTCTTCTTTCTCTAATCATGGTAATAACCAAGAAGCAGAAGTCTGAATTCCTACCAGTACTTGATTTCTCTTTGTACATCCAGGTACAAATAGAAATCGTATAATCAGAGTATCAAAGTTGTGGCTCCTAAAGGGGCAGGAGAGCTCAGAAGAAAAACACACATTTCTAGCACTAAGCAAACAGGCCTGAACTGCTCCGTTAGAAACCTCTGATTCTCACTGCAGGAAGACATTAAAACCAGAAGAATACTGATCTGAAAGATGTACAAATGGTTTTGCAATCAGAGAGCTCAAAGTGAAGAGTGTAGGCAATTTTGCCAACTCTCTTCCATGACCTGTGACCTTACCATAAATTCCATTAGTTACAAGCATCAGATGTTGTTAGGGGACATCGCCTCACATCAAAAACAATGACAAGCTATATTAGCATAATGGGTTATTATTCCCAGATCCATGTGATCAGTACTCCATGGCAACCCAATGATAATGAATGCCTTTGTCAGGAAGAAAGCATGTACAAAACTATACAAAGCATGAACCTCAGGCACCTGAAATGGTACAGAAGGCTGGTAACATATTAAGAATTTAAAACACCAGCACTGACATTTCTATCTGTATGTACAAAGGAATTTTCCCCATGTTGTCAGCCAATCAGTGCCTTTGTGGGATGTGGCACTTCCAGGACACTTTTGCTAAGGGCTTACCAATTAGGAAGCTGAATGCTTAGAATCAGACTGAGAAACAAAACCATAAAAAATTACTCAAATGATGAATCACATGAATAAATCTGGGTAAAATTTGCTGGTCAATTTACTGGGTAAAGCATCATCTCAGAGCAGGGGTCCACAGCAGCCAACACTGCCTTAGATGCATCCCCACAGCAACCTCACATTGTTGGGCCACTTCAAATGTTCAAAGCAGAACAGAGAAACAGCTCCTCTCCTTTTCAGTTTGGCTGTAATTATTTTTTATGTAACAGCTTAATGGCTTAAAAATTCACCCAGAATGTGACAGTTTGGGGTTAAATGCTTAATTAAACTTCAAGGTTTTGAAATATCATCTTTGACCTTTAAAAAACCTTCATCTAGAATAACTAACACAGTAATTTTAAAATTAAGTTTGGGGTGGTTTTGTTTTGTTTTGTTTTGTTTTATTGAACTCAATCTAGTTCCAATTCCACTGATGTAAAAAATTAAATACTCTCGTTTCCCACAAAGCCCTTAGGACAATATTCAACTTTCTGAAAATGCTATTCAGTTTATCTTACCTAAATTATGAATGGAGATACTTATTAGATTTTCAGGACACCATGACAGTTCTTCTATAGTTTACAGAAAATCATAGCTATCATTTGAATCCATAATGCATATGATTGCATGATTCAAAACAGAAAAAAGAAATTTAAAAAGACTGCCATTGAGCACACTGATCACTTGTGTTTAATGACATTTAATGTTCACTAGTCACTTGTGTTTAAGCAGGTTAATGACTGAAGATAATTTTCCGTATTAATGAGAAAGACACAATTTGTTATTTATATTTACACACACACACATACATATAACAGTAATGTAGAGATTTGAACCTTCTAGCCACATGTTTAGAACTCTGCTCATTATGAAGCAGGCAAACACATCCAACCCAATAAATGTAAACAACACCAACTTGAAAGGTCTTTTCTGGATTTAATATTATAAAAATGAAATTTTTTTAACAAAAAGTCATGCTCCAAGGATATTGTCATAATACAAACAGAATTTTTAAAATGCATGACATCTCAGTCAGGCTTTAGGGAAGTTTACCAATTAGGTTGAAATTTGTTAAGTAAGTGTGTTAGCTGTGCAAGAGGTTCTGAAAAATTATACACGTTTTTGTATTTAATTGAGAAAAATGCTTGATTAAAGTCAGTGGTAGCAAGTTTGAAAATACTTGCTCATTACCTTGCAGGGATAGATTCCTTTATGCAACAAGGAAATTACTGCTGAAATTAGTAAAAGAATTTATGGTGATCTAGAAACAATGGTATTAATATTAAGCAGCTAGTCCTTCTAAGTATCTCTTAATATCAAAGCACATGATAAATTCAAATAAATAGCTAGCTTGCCAGCAGTGTGATGCTTCCATTTTACTCCTTAAATGACTACTGCTTGTCCTCAAATAAATGAAAAACCCTTACTTGTAAATGCCATTCTTAGACTCCACTGTAGCAGTAAGTCACCTGGAATTCCCACTTTGGGCAAAACAGATCTGGGAATTAGCCCAGGAGCAGCTATGCATATACATGGACCTTCTGTCACTGCAGCTGCAGTGAGAAATCCTGTTTCTCCCCCTTCCAGTGAAGAGCTGGCCCTCACACTGCAGTTTAAGGATGTAGCCAGTCTTGTTTTTTCATGTTTTAAAATCAAAGTTTATCTTAAAAGACATTTGCAGATTCACATGGTAAAGAAGTTTCCAGATTTTTACTCTAAATAATCCCTTATTTCACTTGATGTTTTTTCTCTTTCTCATTACTAATACTTATATACTTCAATGTGTATACATATACCTAAATGTCACAACATGCTATTTATCTTCTTTCAAATCCCTGAGGAGATAAAATAAAGCCAAGAGTCCATCCCTGCAGTACACAACTGCTTAGCTCAATCTAATGTGATAACAAACCATCCAAAAGGATATTTTTAATATATACAGTTCCTCACGCCAGTTTTTAACACATTGCTTATAAAACTATTATGCTTGAATGTATGCTGAGTGACACTCAGACATTCCCTAATGCCCAAACACATGGTTTGTTTCTTCATTCAGCTGAGAACTGTCAAAAGTGCCCAGATCTGTCTGACACCCTCCCCTGGGAGATGCTACTACAGACTAGTTTTTATTATTAGGTTAAACATTACCTCCTGTATTGGAGAAGTCCATTAGGAAGTTACCTGTTACTGTATTACAAGTAATAATAAATGGAATAATAAGCTGAGAGGACATTTCTTTGTACATCTGTGTGCTTTCCACTGTGCTGCATTACCTCATTGGACCCAGGCTTTCAGAAGTGAGGTAATATAGAGGATGTATGATTAATCTGATGCCAAATGAACCAACTGTTGACCCAGTTACCTTGACAGCATGCACAAGGCACTGGCTGTGCTCCTCACCTGATAACATTTAACACTTTATGTCCACCCAGGCACTGAGGCAAAGGATGGCATACCCTGTGCTGGAAGGATGTGCTATAAAGCAAGGATGTAGGATGGAAATCAGGTCTCCTGCACTGCATTCTGCTCTTGGGAGGGGATTTCTCTGTCTCTCACCTCCCCCATCTCCCCAGCTGTTCTCTTTTTATGCTATCTCTACAACCTGGTGTCTCCTCATGGCTGTGTCTTCCCCACTTCAGGCTCCCTATTCCAGTTCCAGACTCCCATGCACTGTTCCCCCCATCCAAACACTGCTCATCTCACCCTTCCAGCCCTCTTAACCCCATCCTATTCCTCCTCCCATCCCTCTCCCTTCATCCACTCCTCTCCAGTGTCCCCCTTGGTTCCATCTCATAGCAGGCACTCTCAATTTCCACTCCCACCATCTAGGAATTATCAGTTCCTCTACTTCTGATTCTTTCCCCATGATCCCCCTGCCTCTTCTCCTTTAATTCCCACAGGCTCTTTGCTGGGCTTTTATTGCAGATTCACCCCCCTGTGCCCTCACTCTCTTCGTGCAGTCACTGTACAGTGGCAAGTGGCTGTAAGGTCTCTATCCCTTACCCATTCCCAACAAGATACTTTTTAACATGTACAAACAACAGGGTTTATTTTGCATTTTCTCATTATTAGAGAAGGTAGAACCATTTCAGCAGAAAATTCTAAAATTCACCTTCAGGGACATTAAGTTTAGAAGTGCTTCAGCCCAAACTGCAGAACTCAGGAAAAGAGGGGATTTACATTAAAAAAGTAGGCAGAGCAATATACACACAATCATTCATTTTGTTTAATTTTTTAAAAATAATATTCCAACCTCTTTATGTTAACAACTTTTAAAAATTCATTAAAACAATAATTCAAATTATTTCAGTCATTTCAGTTGCTATGGAGGTCTGCAGGTCCCTATAATACTCCCTTTTACGTGTCCTATGCCTTACTGCTTGAATGCATGACAGACAAATGAGTAAAAAACAATCAACATTTTCAACTTCACATTCCCTTTGAAAATATTTTCATCTTCTATTACATATTTCTTCAAGATTCACCAAGGACACACTGAGACTTTGCTTAATTTACTACAAACCCTGATGACTTCAGTATTTCAAAAAGTGATACATTTCAACTTCTGATTCCCAGAGAATCAGAAATTCTCTTCATCAAACTCTCATCCCAGTAAAGAATACAAACACTGTTCTGTCCCATTTTCCTGCCTATGAACAAGAGAACAAAAATCAAAATAACCACCTAGCTTAGGTTCAGATGGCACACAGATAAAGGGTGGGGTGAAGTAATTTGTTTCAAACATCTGCCTTCATAGAAAAAGAAATACAGCTAAGTAATTTTCTCCTCATTTAAGACATCAGTAGCAACAAATATGCATGCTGTGGAATTTTAAATCAATTCAATGACATTTCCTTATGAAAATTACTACTTACTGTCAATTAAAAATCTCATTATATATATTAACTGGCTGAGTCACGATTTACGTGTCACTTGGCTACCAAGAATGTGCAGGAAAAAAGGATCTTCCAGTACAAAAAATAGAAGACAGGGCTTCATTTCCAGACCTAACACAGGACACATGTTTCTCAGTTAATTTCTCTGTTTTGATTTGCCCAGGAATAGCAATAAAGCAATCCTTCATATTCAGGTAATAATGCTGGAAGAATTTAAATCTGTAAAGCTTCCAGATGGGAAGCACTGTATGAAAATTATTATAATGGAGACCACTGCAACCAAGTTATTTGCAGTGGTTTCCCTGCACTTTCCCCTGAATTAATGAATGTCAATTTGCATCTGGTGAATGTAGTTTAAAATAGGCAACAAGGAGTTTTGTGTGCAATCCTCTCAGAGGTGTGACTGAAGCTGGTTTCACAGCTGGGGTATTTATGAAGGCTGTCAGAGCAAGGATTTCCCTGCATCTAAGAAGGCAGAAGGCTCATGCAACCATTTTTCAACATCTGAGATTCCCTCTTTGCTGTCAAATAGCCTCAATTTGCAAATTCATAGTAACTTAAGTATCTTTAAGAATTATAACCTGCTCTGAATTGTTCAGAATTTGGTTAACCTGTCCAAAAAAAGGCAGGCAGACAGACTGAATAAGTTTTGCTTCCACAGGAAAGCTATCTAAAACAGTTACCTATCTAATTCCAGTTACCAGGGAATGACTACTTTCAGCACTTGGTATCTCAGTAATGTGCAAAGAATAAACCTCATTATGAAAACATACAACAATGCACTGCTGTAAGTATATGCAGAAACCCACTCTGCAGACTTCTCAAGGGAGAACTTCAACAAGAACTCTATTCAGGTAACCTTCTGATTAAAAAACCAAATTACTCCATTCATGTAAAGGCAGTCATAAATAATAATCAGAAATGCAGTAAGAAAGATAATTCTGTATATTGTATTCAACAAAACTTGTTCAAGGAAAACAGTATCAAAACAAACCAATTTAGAAATGGGCATCCTTTGAAGTTTAATTTACTCCACATAAAAGTTGAGACTCTTCAAAGTTATAGAGAGAGAGGAGATAGCCTGAGATCAGGAAAAAAATGTTAGCATAATGACCACCCAGTTATGGGAGAATTCCTTCGAACCAGTATCTGTCAGACTTTTGTGCTGAGCCACGTACTAGTTAAGAATTCAAGGGAAAATAAATTAGTCTCCCAAAGTCAAGCTTTTCAAAATAAAACTAAAACCATCTGCAACTTCATGATTATATATATATAAAATCAAAATCTGATACTAATCTATCTAATGTCTTCAATTTTGGCTGTACACAAACTGTGATTTCTCACCCCCTCACTGACTAGTGAAAAACGACAGCAGTCTCTCAACTTGTATGCATTAGCACTACGTGTGATGACTGCAAATTTCTGAAAGAACAGAGAGTGTCCGGGATAAAGATTGTATAGCATATCTCCCAAAAGGGCCTCCCTTTTTTTAAAAGTGTGAAACTTCTCTCCTAAGGCTCCAATCACCTAATTAAGCTCTTTATCAGCAATGTATTCCCCTAGAGAAACACGATACTGTCACTATAGTGATCCCACGGTATTTACAAAACAGCACTCAGATTTCTCTTCAAACTAGTGTCCTGAAAAAAGCCCCAAAATCTCTCTTCTGAGACATGACAAAGATGAATCTCTCAGGCACCTCTCATACCAGTTGTATCAGTGAGCTTATATTATGCACAAACATCAATATTTTGGGGAGTGCTTCTGTATTTGTGATCTCTCTTTCACACAGATAAGGAAGAAAGTGGATTCAGCAACTAAGTGAAACCACTGCTACTTGGCTGAGAGCAGACTAGGAAGTCAGTGTTTCTTAGATGTGTTTGATTCAGTGGCTTGTTTTAGCAAGCTCTTCTGTCTGCTGTGAAAAGAAAAACTGCCATCCCTCGGTTTTGAATGTGACTATAATTGGCAATCTATAGAAGACCATAAATATGTAAGGAATTGCCAGGCTTCTCTGTAGTTCCTGCAAAGAAGAGAGTCTGGGCTTCTGAACTCTAAACTGGAACAAGTTCCACGTTTCCCCCTTTGAGATGTGCCATATCAAGGGGAACTCCAGAACGTGGCAGACAGAGGCCAGAGAGACCATCTTGCTGAAGAAAGAGGCAGAAGTGTCGCTCAGTACTTCAGGCTACTATCACTAAATTCCCTGCTCAGTGATGGGTCCACATTGCCCTTGTTCAGCCTTTTACCACTAAAGAAGCAAGAGTAACTCTCCTTCTTGACTTTGATATTCCTTGCAAAGCCCACCTCCAGTTGCGTTTTGATTTTCCAAGCACTGTCCCTGCATACCCAGGCAATGTCTATACATTCCTTCTTTGCAGCCAAATCACACTTCTGCCTCAGATATATCCCATTTTACACAGTGGAGCTCAGCCAAGAGGTCCCTGATAAGCCAAGCCAGTCGCCTTATACCCCTGCTTGTTTTCTTAAGCATGGGGAATCCGTTCTTGTTCTTAGAAGATGCTGACCTCAAAGACGTGTCAGCTTTCCTAAGTTTCTTCGCCTTTTAGAGATGTCCTTCATGAGATCCCCACTACAGTTTCTGAAATCTCAAAAACTGAAATCTACTCTCCTTAACTCCAGGGTCTCTACACAGCCAGCCTTTCCCTACTCTTCTCAGGATTTGGAGCTCCAGTCAGGTCTTCCATGTTAATGGGTAACAGGCCCAGTTGCACTTCACCCATTTGGTCTATTGCAATTCAAGAAGTTAATTCCAACACCTTCAAGAAATCTTGACTGCTTGCAACCTACTATTTTGCACTTGCAGCAGACATCAGGAAGTTCAAGTCTCTCATGTGAACCAACATCAACAATTCATGAACTTCCTCAAGTTGTACAAAGTTGTTTCTACACTTCCTCACCCTGATCAATGCCCTGTAACATATTCCCACCATCACCCTGTAACACTCCAAGTCATCTGTTCTAATCCTGACCCACAAACTCTCCAGCACTCTGTCACGCATCCATCCCATAAAAGAGCTCCAAATCTGTGAGGAGATCCTTCACAAAGACAGCAACTTCCAATCCCTATTTCCATGCAGGTCCTCCCTCAAAAACTTCTAAGCATCCATTCATCACAGCATTCCACAGTGTGAACTGTTAACACCCAGCTTGCTGCTGCTGTGACATTGTAACTTGTGACTGCATGTGGCGCTTGACTTCTTCCTTAGCGTTTTCCAGAATGTATGTATTTGTATACACACATTAAAGGTATGCATACAATATATAAAAGGCTGTCTCTCCATCCTGTTCTACAGTTTAATATGTTTCTCTTATTCCCTTTGCCCTACATCCTTTGCTTTCCACCCCTGTTCACTGCCACCTAACTGAACTATGGGTCATAATCCCCCCTCCACTGGCACCCCTAGCTTCCAGCTGTCAGCAGGATGATGAGCCAGTCAGCAGATGTTTTGTCCTGCTTTATCATACACTGAACACTTTTCTATTTGCATTCTTAAAAATATAAACCATTCAAGAACTTAAAATATCTTGCTGATAGACCTATGCAAAGTTTGAACATTATGTTTACTATTCCTTTCAGCCAGTGCAATAGACAAAGGATTCAGAAGAAAGAAAATTTGAGGAGAAGCAATTTTCTTTCCATGGACAATTGATTCTAATCTAGTTTAGGTAACTGCAGTGACTGAAAAATCACCGACTTACAAATAACTCAGCTACTTATCTCTGTGAAATTATCCTGCTCTCCAAATTTGTCATGGAAACAATGGCAACAGCTTCACTGCTGATGCTCTGAAAAGAGGGATGCAAAAGCTAGACTTGTCTCCTTCCTGGAGAAGGAGCTATTATTTATAAGCAGGCATAGGTACAGGAGTCACCATTAAAGTAAATATGATTCACCATACAGTTCCAGCAGCCTAATAGCAGGAATCAGCCAAAACTGCCTCCCACTCTTAGTAGTGTACCCTCATCCCCTTTCTCATGCTGACACCAGCATCTACACCATTTTAGAAAGTTTAGCTTTCAGGCTAATAACTTTGTGGGTAATGAGGTCGGCAGAGAAGGGGTAGGAGTATGGCGACAGGAGTAAGACGCTGGGATGAGACTGTCCCTCCCAGACACAGCCAGCAATTCCATATATGCCATTCATGGGTTCAACACCCTCAGGAATTCAGTCTCTAGGGCTACCAACTGACAGCAAGGGTCTGTAGTTTCTGACTGTTTAGAAACTTAGGAATGAAAACAGAAAAAAAAGTTGGACAAGCACGTGCCACTGTAATTCTGTAGGTGTAGAGCCTGCTTCCTAATGACTCCAAGTCAATACACAGAAAAGAGTTAAGCTATTAATGCAATGAGTGTATCAAAAGTGGAGAAAATAGAAAAGGATTGTTAAGTAGCAATTCAATATAACATATTAATATAACAACTTATATTCTCCAGTATTAAATTTTAAACACTATTGTACATTTTATACTCCTAAGGTATCCTGTTTATCGCTTTCCTGATACCTGTATATACTCCATTTTTCATAATTATAGTTTTTATATTTATATAGACATATAAAAATAAAAGCTACCACAGCTTATTGAATGGTATGTTATATAAATAGAGGAAACATAAGAATTGTTAGCTCTTTCCCTGATTCTTTTGAATAAAAACTAGCAATACAAGAAAAAAACAAGATGCTGGTATTTTGATAACAACGATATAACAAATTAATCACTCATAGTGAATACATATAGTATAACAGAATAGTTTTGTTTTCACCACAAGTAAAATAATTAGAACCTTCATGGAATATCTACCAGTAACTAACAAAGCCTAGTTTCCAGATCATCTAATATTTTGGTGTTTTGAAGTTTTACCAGAAAAAATTTATGCACTATATTGCAGTCAAAGCATTTGTAGATTTTTAATGTAGTAATTCAAACTTTTTAATGACAAGGAAACGCATTCTACAAATCAACTGAATCTTGCAATAAAGCGTTTATAATTTTCTCATCCTTTTTTCCCTCCAAGTATGGTAGAAACGCTTCTGGAATGTCCTCAATAGAGTAGCAAACATCAAAATAAAAAAAAATCTTTTTAAAAAAGAGTTCTCATGTTTCCAAAGTAATAAAACATTCACTTTCCCTTACTTCTGAGAGGAACCATGTCAAAATGCAAGTTCTAAAATGGGTCAGAACATAAACAGCCTAAACATTGTAGTTTACTACCTTTCCCTTTGGATCAAACCAAATACAAAGAGAGTTCCTGGGAGATAACAGTCACCATTATCAAGCAAGACACTTTACTGCTGACAGTCACAAACTACTTAGAGCTGAAGAATCCACTATGCACCCTCCCTTCAGGCTCAATGGACAGAGCAATCAATCCCCTTCACCTAGCACAACAGCTTGAATTAGTGGCATCCCTTGTCCCAGGCAGCCTCAGATGCCAAGACCCAGCAGATGCTAAACCTTTGTGCCCAGGGCTCCCCAGAGGCAGAGGCTGTGCAAGGGCCAGCTCTCTGCAGGTGAGTCAGGGTGAGACCTCAGGAGCCAGCAGGACATGGGTCCCAGTTTCTCCATCTGCTCACTGCAGCCACTGGCCCTGTCTCTTCCCCAGCTGTTTCAGGCAAGAACTGCTTCTCTCCATGCAGGGTGAGCTTGCAGCACATCAGCTTCTGGAATCAGGTTATTTGGGCCTGCAAGAGTACGGATGCCACAGCAAGAGAGGGGAGAAGGTTCTCCTTGTTCAGTGAATGTGTTTGAGCAGTAGGAAACAGGAAGCCTCTTCCCTTGACTGGTATCTTGCTATAAATCTCTAAGTCTGACAGCACAGTGTGCTCTGAGTATTCAGCCTTAAACAGGCTGTGTTTGACGGTAGAAAAGGGAACCTTACAAAACAGCTGTTATCACCCTTATGCACAATAAAATCTTACTAGAAGATCAAACAAATGCATCACAGACTTGGACATAACAAAGACTTTCAGTTAAGAAAGTGTCTGTGGCTTTCCCTTTCCTCTTGCTCATCGACACAGGACTTCATGAACACTCTTGGTAAAAAAAGGCTGAGTTTTATCAGCCTTGTGTATTACATTCATTTAATGAAATGTTCCTTACTAATTTCTTTTCCTGACATGATAGGAACATATCTTCAAGAGAAGGACAGAACATGGCTGACCACATGGCAGCCAGCAACCCCCCAGGCTTCACACTGGCCACTGGGAAGTCTCTGCTGCCTGATGCTCTTTTGACCACAGAACTTGTTTTGATGCCAGCCCTGTGTTCAGCTCGGTGTGTGACCAGCAAACTGTGGAGGAGCCAGAGATCCTACTGGGAGTGCTGTGGGATGTGAGCTGATGTGGGTGTCTGGGTGGTCCCAGGGCTGTCCCTGATGTTACCACCACTTGTAAAGAAGAAGGAGCTTTTGACAGCTGCTGTGGGGACTGGGCATGCAGGGGCACAGAGAAAGAGCACATGGTGCAGTAGGAGGACTGAGCAGTGGGCTTTGGACAGCACAGAGGGGAAGAGGATGATGGCATGAGGATTTTGATGTGGATGTTGGCTACTGCAGAAAAAGGCAAAGAAGTCTGGCCATGGAAAAGAGACCTGAAGTCCTGATACTAGAAAAGTCCTTATGCTGAGTCTGCATTAAACACAAGTCTGCAGAAAACCCCCTTTCTATTCAAAGGTAGATAAACAAGCATTGCAATCCTCAAAATCAGGCTTTGCAGATAACTGTTCTATGAGAAGTGCCAAATATAATATTCCCTATGCAGAATATGCAATTTCACTTTGTTACAGAGAAAGAAACCTTAAAACCTATCTCTAGTAACTGTGAGACAAAGAAATGCAGCTTCTACAAGCCCACACAGGAGCTGGCTTGTGAGAGCACGAATCAGCCATCTACTTGTGCCATTTAGATCCTTCTACAGAATCCTTTCCTCCAATAAACTTAATTGCTGATCAGATCTAGGAACTGCAAAAGGCAGAATTTATTATAGACTTTTCTGCAGGTTATAACGATGGTACTTTAGGTTCTTGTAGCTAGATTTCAAAATTTCTGTTCGTATTTTTTTTTTAACTGTGACGTTGAAAAAGACATTTGGAAATTAAATTCAGAATAAATCTATCTTATTCATTCAAAAAAGTAAAAAAATCAAGGAAAGATCAGGCTTCAAATTCTTAACATTTGTATTAATGTATTATGCCTTGAATAAATTACAACTGTTTATTTATAAAAATGCATTTTGCACTATTTCCACAACAAATCTGAGGAAGACTCTTAATTGTTCTAGTTTTGGTAAGCCCTATTTTATTCTTGTCAGCTTATTGACCTCAGTGGGCCAAGTAAGCACCACTCATCTTGCGCAGACATAGCTATTTTAGCAGTACTTTCAAAAAGAAGTAATGCAAATGATTAATGCAGTTGTTGACTAATGCAGCACTGATGAAAAACACTCAAATATTTAAGAAAATATAAGAACACATGAGATGGGGAAAAAGGCCCCTTAGATTATTCTTATTTTTCAACCAGAGAATCCCCGTTCTGATTCCATCTCCAACACAATACAGGAATATTTTCCAGACAGCACGACAGGCACAGTATCTTATGGACACATGCAGAGCAAAAGTCTGTCTTGGGAACTGCACAAAGGAGTATTTTGAGGTCTCTCAGTTTGATGGGATGGTTTGAAGGCCAGACTGTGACTTGGCTTTTTTTATCCCCCAGGAAGAAGGGCGCAGGCTCCCTGAGAACACCCCAGGGACTGTATCAGACTGTGCCATCCTGACTGCAACAGTTAAAGTGAACTGACCCCCATGGTCCATAAATTACCTGCCTCCTTAGCTGGGTGATGGACATGCAAATACAAGCAGCATGCCTGGTGAACACCTCAGTGAGTGCTGTGTGACACTGAACTGAAATCCTGCCTGGCATGTCAAGAAGGCTAGTTTGTTAAACTCCTTGGATAGCAAAATCAGGGGGAAATGTCATTCCAAGTAGAATAACTGAGTATATTTCATGGTATGGGCAACAGACATGGATGACAATGGGCAACAGACATGGATGACAATCTCCTAGAAAATGCTAATGTTCTGTGTAAGCCAAAACACAAATCAATGGAAAGACCTGGTTTTGGTGGGACTAAAAAGCTTGGGAAGAATAAATGCTGTTTAAAGTGATGTTTTGAAGTGCCAGTTTGGAGAAACATTCATGGACAGCACCTCTACATTGCAGCAAAATATACACTGTAGGAAACCAAAGTTATTTTTCTTTTAAAACTGTATGTTAGATCTCTTGCTGCTATGTAAATGCCACATCATAATTCATGGCTTACTTCTGGTCTTGGGTGTGCAGACACAGCACCTATTCTCAGAAAAACATGCTCCCATGCATGCATGTGCAGGCTTCCCAGCAGTTTCTCAAGCAAGGGAAGTGTTTTCCTCTGCTCCACCCATCACATAGCAGAGCTGAAGAAAGCCCTAGGTTTTTAACTCCCTACTGTCTTCTTATCAAATAGTTTGTTTTTCAGCTAGAAAGGACACATTCAGGTTTATGAACATACCAGATTTATGAACATACCCTTCCAGTACCAAAGCAAAAAAAACCTCCAATTGACAACAAGTTTAAGGGAACCTGGGTTCATTTACTCTATTTCCTCTTACTGTTTCTTCAGATACAGTAGAAGGGGTGTTTATTCACTAAAAGAATGTCAGACATATCGATTATTCATATACTGTTTCCATTTCCCTAAACTAGAACTTAAGGACTTCTAATTTCAGACTAGAAATACCTTTTCTCTACTGAAATGCTTAGAGTGTACTTCAAGATAAAGGAAAAGACAAAAACAACACTTTATATTTAATTCTATAATGTAGTTGGTTTTATATTCTTAAGTGCTGGTTTTACTTCAAGTTACAGTAGGATATTACAAAATTAATGCCAGAACTGATTTGATTTCTGCACCATAAACTGCCTTGTTTTTCTTCTGTCATAAGCTGTGCCTAGCTTGTTGTAAAATATGTGCTGCCACAATACACACTTATGTTCTCAGTATTAGATTAATATTAGTCCAAGAAGGTAACTGAATCATAAAATTCTCTCCTAGTCCTTGTGGGATCACTCATTTGAATGAATATGCACTAAATATTTTTGTAGGAGGGCAGATAAGCAATACTGTTTAGGTAATACTATTATTCCCTGGTGGCTTCACACTTGTGGTAGAAAAACAGATTCAAACAAGTACTACAGTGTTACTGAGGTTACAAATGACCTGGAAAAATACAGTTTCTATGGATATCATTTAATGAATACAAGACTTGCATGTCACATATCTAACACAGTGTTTTGTTTATTTCTTTGCAGGTATAAGGTACTCTCCTTGAATGGAGCAGATCTTGCAATTCTTTTATACCACAGAATTTTTAAATGCCAGACTTTTATGAAGACATTATTAAATTATAGATAGCAGGATGATCAGAACCTTATTTCACATGTAGCCAAGCTGGATTTTTCCAGAGACATTGTGTTCTATCTTTTAAAAAACATATGAGATTTAGCACTGTTAATAAAAGCTTCTATAGAGGAGATATATACTGTTCATGTACTTTAACTTAAAAGCAAATTTCTGACAGTGTTATCTCATCACCTTACCTAATCTGAATATATTTGCAAGGACTAAATTTTATTCAGACATCTTCATTACATAATATTGCTAAATCATCTATAGAGTAATAGATTAAAAAAGCAATGGAAATCAGGAACAGCAGTACTAAAAAGACTAAGGCAGACTCAAATGCTATTTGTTTACATTCTGCAAAACCCAGCCTGGATCAGATAAACAGATGGATTCTTTCTGGCTAGAAATATTGCATAAGATTCTGAAATTAGGCATAGAGGGTGGGAAGTGCAGCTATAAGCAATTGATGTTTTGCTTCCTATCACATCAAAATGACTTTCAGACCTGAAGTAGAATAATTCTATTTTGTCCTCAGTGCACAATTAATAAAAACCAACTTCTGAGCAATGCCACACCCTTGTGATTAAACATAATGTAAAAAAAAAAATATTTAGATAAAGTCTGAACAAATAAAACAAACATGTAGGCAGGAAATGTTGTTTGGAATGCACTCCCTGCAATGTACTCTTAGACCCAGAAAGCAGCCTAACTTCAGAATTCAATCAAGCAAAATCTAGTATAATCTCATTACAGTCCTTGCAGTTAATGAAACCTATTTAAATCTCTGACATTTTGATTTTTAGAGCTGAAAAAAGCAAGAATTACTTGGTTCACACGACACAAACATACAGAAAGGTTAAATTCTATCCTTTAGGTTGCCCTAGCTATTTACCAAGCAACGCATAATATGAAAAGATTACTCTTCTGCTACTCACTATTGCTCCAGGATTTCAGTAAATATTTGATACTGATTTCAAAGAAGCCTGAATCCTGCTGGCTAGCCATGTCTGCTGCATACAAAGAGGCTTCTATAATTCTGAGCAGCTGAAGTGGCAGGTACTATGTATGTAGATGTGACTGTCACCAGTCAGTGATGTAAACGAGGGGTCAGAGGAGGAAATGAAGTCTCCGCAGATCCACTTCTTCCGTTCATGGTAGGTAAGCTCATTAAAAAAAAAAATAAAAAAAGCCTCAACAACAACAGCAACAACACACCATGAGATTTTTGTCCTTTGCTCTTCCTTCGGGGCTTGTTCTTAATTCTAGCTGAAGAGTATTTAATTCCCTCTCCCCCTCAGTACTCAGTATTTTCATTTATTCCATTCTGCAACTGGGCAGATTTCTTCTGGTCGGTGAAGGCACACGCAGCAGCAGAGCACTTGTTCCATGGGCACAGTTAGAGGATCTTCCCGAAGGGTGTCTGAGCCGTGCTTTTGATAACGTGCAGCGTGCCTGTCTGAGGCTGTTTTCCCATCAGAGGCTGTCAGCCCGAGTGTGTGCACCTCCTCTCGCAAACCGAGTGTCAACTTGAAGCCCCAGTGAAAGCGTCTCTTCTGCAGCTGCAGGGATCTCACACGTACTGCTCAGCTTTAGGGGGAAAGAAAGCAGCCTCTAATGAACATCCTCTGCCTGCTCTGGTCAGCTGCTCTCCTTCCGCCTGCTTCCAAGAAGAGCCCGCTGAACTACACACAACTGCATCATGCTGCAGTACAGCAGAGCTGCACCCATAGATCTGATTGCAGTGACGCTGGGAGGGAAAAAAGGCTCTCCCTCAGCCCAGTTGCACAAGAGAAGCACTTCCAGAGCACTGAACCCACGGCATGCAGACTGGCTGCTTCTGCTTTTCTTTCACCGCTACAGAAAAACGTGCTGTCATTTTTTTCTTGACACTTTTTCTGCCTCCCCCCCCTTAACAAAGATGAGAGACAGCAAGCTGAATTCATAACGCCAAATAAGCCAGAGAGCTCACTGCTTTATATTCACCTCTGAAAGAGGCACAGAAAACTCAGTTTGATATCATTTTTATCTTGAATAATGGTTTCTAAAAAGGAACTGAATTCACATAAGAAAAATGAGGCAGAAGCAATTCACTGCTTTTTAATCTCTCTGTATTTTCTACAAAATACTTAATTGCTAGGTACAATTTCCATATTCCTAAGGTTTTATTTCATATAATCACACTACATCACTATGCATATTTTAATGGTAATGAGGAAAAATAAGAATCAGTTTCCAAAATACTTTTTGTTTCACGCATTCTTGGTATCACCCTTCCAGATATTATTTCCTGGGAATAACAGTACTTTTTTTTTTTCTCACTTAGTGAAATAAATATCCTGCAGCATTTCATAATTATAGTATCTGAGACAAAATAGAGCTTATCTGCTGCTCATTCTTCTAAAAACTTTGTCAGCGATTATATTTGCACATTACTTTTAGTTTCAGTATGCAGAATATTTGATGTTTGGATTGGAAGCTGAGGAACACAAGGGTCACTGAGACCAAGCTCTTGTGGTTCTCACTGAAAATATGCTAAATGTCTTCTGCAAACATACCTCATCTAGAGATAAGGGTTTGTGTCCTCACTAATGACAGGCTGTTGTTTAAACTCACTTTGTAAATGTTCTTTCAGTTCCTGAAATGAAAGAATGAACTTCTCTCAAAATCTGTTTACACCCTTTCATGGACATGAACAACCAGAAGTGTTTAGAGTATCTCAGGTTTGACCTTACCAGCCATGTCAATGAAAGCTGATTAGCTCTTCCTCTCTATGCTGTTAATTATCATCCCATTGCTGTCACTCTGTATCCCCAGTTTATATTGAGACCTTGCTGTCCCATTTGTACCTTCTTTCCTACCCCCCCCCCCGACAAAGCCTCCTCTTTGTGCCATCCTGTTTTAGCTAGCATGATCCAGCCTTTTACAATTAAAGTTAAATTTAACACCAAATAAGGGAAGTTCCAAAATCTAGGAGACTGATGACTTTCCACTATCCCACTAATTGATTTTTCATCAGACACAATGCCAAGTAGGTTTGGAAGTCCTTATTCACCCTCACAAATACTGCGTTAATTCCTATGTTCAAGGATTTAAGTAATAATTTCCCCGGTGGTGCTATATCACATGCTTTTCTGGAGATGACAGATAAATTAATTTCATTGCAACTCTCTTGCTGAAAATAAAAACAGGAGGTTAATTTGCAAGTAGCTGTATTTCCTAAATCTGTATTAGATTTTATCCAATTTTAAATTAAATCCACACCTTTAAATATAATCTCTCACCAATTTTTTTTCAGTCTTGAGTATCAAGCAGCCTCTCTGTTGATGCAGATAGTTTTCCCCCCACCAAATCTGTGGTTTATATTTACAGGGCAGAATCTCTCTTTTGATATGCTCAACAAAAATGTTATTACCCAAGCTGCAACATCATATGGCTGCTCTTCACTGAGTGAATAAATGGGAAGTTAACTGGTTTTTGTAATGTGAATTTGAAGATCTCTGAGGGGTTTTTTAACACCTCACAAATGATTTTTTGTTCTGTTTGTATTACTCCTCCTACTTCAGTTTTTCTAGAAGAGAAAATGAAAACTAAAAGCAAAGACATTCACATAGTTAGTGATCAAATCTTGTTCTTCATCTCTCAACCTCACTGGATACTGGACTCTTTAAAATCAATGTCCTTGTTTTGAAGTTGTAAAGGAGTAAGGATGTTTAACCATTTGCTTTTTATTCCTTCACCTAGTCTTACTTAGCTCATCTTCTGTGCTGCTGCTGTCAGGAGAATACCAGCTGACATGGGTGACCTGTTCGCTCCATGGGATGCTCCTGAGGGTCCCAAGTGTCCCTCACAAGCAGGATGAAAAGTTCAAGGTTTTGTTGGTTGGTTGGTTTTGGTGCTTTCAAGTAAAAGAAGTTTCAGATATCCCACATGGGCACTTTTCTTAACTGTCACTATCCAGCTCCTTTTTATTTCTCAAGTTTGTATTTTCAGGTCTGCAGATCTATCCTTGTTAATTTTGAGTGAACTTGTATGAACCGGATCCAGCAACGTTCCTGCCGCTTGATCCTCACCAGTTATCAAGTCTAACCAATCTAACAATCTTTTCTTGACTCTGTGATCATTTGGTGAAGAAATAAATGGGCTACTGCGTCCAAAAACACCTGGATTCAACTACCATAGGAAGAGTTTGCATTTGGCATGTTAAAGTATCACCTAATGCCTAGCTGCACTTCCTTGTGGAGTAACATTAAAAAGGCTACAGCTACGTTCAGCTTCTGCCTAGGAGTGGCAGATCCCCTGCACCTTTTTTACTGACTTTCTCCAAAGTGATCTGGAGCCAAAGTGATCCAATTTCATATATAGTAGTTTTTTTTTAAGCATTGCACCACAACATAATCTCAGTGCTCTCACCATTTAGTAGTCTCTCTGAAGAACATGTCTGCCTATTGTGTGTTTCCACTGACAGCATGGTACTGTACTAAAATACTGAAATGCTTAATGGATATATTGAGACAAAGCATATAAGGGAAAATCCCACCACTCTTAGAGCGTATATTTTTGGCATCTTATGTATGAGTTCATACAGAATGGTAGTTGTGAAGATTTACTCCAGGTTTGATACTCCTCCATTACTGGTTCTGCTTTCAAAAGTATCACCCATAACATAGATGCCTCAGAATTAAACTTTCATTTTAACAGCTTCTTTACAATTAAAAGTATAATCAATTAAAATATCACTAATTTCTATCATTAGTCATAAAATATTTTTTAAAATTTAAATACTAAATTAAATTTAAATATTAGCCAGTCTAAATTTGCAAGTAAGACATCTTCCACATATAATGATTTTACTCATATTTTGGAAGCACTCCTAAAACAGGATTAACACACTTAAATGGCAGAAATATCAGCACTCTAATTTAGTGTTCTGAACTTATTTTTGGTAGGCTCACAAGACTAAGAAATTTTGAAGTTATATAGCTTCCACTTTCATTTCTGTTGACTTTGCAATATCTGAGCACCTTCTGTTCTCCCACTGTTTTCTGAGATCAGAGGAAACAAATATCCAGAAACCTTGGTTACCTGGCTAGTACCCTTCTCAGTCTGAACTGATCTGGAGCTGTGGAGTTTCCATGTCCCAACTCTGGGAAAAAAGAAGCTGGGAGACACCGTTCATCAGCATAGTCAGAAGTGTCCTTGTGAGCAGAATGCTGCATGAACAGCTATTGTCACTGCAAAACATCTGAAAAATAGACTTCCAAAGCTTTCACTCAGTAAAGGGACAAGAATAACAAAACCACATACTGCTGGAGGTATTCACAATATCTATCTTGAGGCATCCAGCTCAGATGCCTACACTGGGAGGTGAGTGCCTTCAGCATGACACAATAGTTCAGAGAGTTCCAGTAAAGAACACAATTATTTGCTCAAAGCAGCTTGTTTCTCCTCACTGTATACACATACTACTTAGGGTAACTTCTTTTGTAAACTAGATTTTTAGATTCTTAATATTTAGTAGCATAGGTACCAATTTTGTTTACAGTTTTAGTGACTACTGTTTATTACAGTCATTCAGGCAGTTTAGTCCTCTGTGTTTTCAGCAATGCTTGCAGGAATCCTTAAAAAAGCACATGGAGAATTGAATATAGCACAGTCTTGCACAATCTTCTAGGGCTCATTTTAGCTTGGTATGAAAGGGCCTGTGTGGATTTTGCAATCTTAACTCTTCAGAATCTGAGGCTAAATGTGAAGAGTAGCCAAAAGCTTCTAAGAGATGACAACAGTGACAAAGCAAATATAGATTCAAATTTTGTCTTCCAAGCAGAGATGTGGACACATTTCAAAGCCTAAAGTAGCTCTACTGAACTACTGAAGGCTTTACCATGCTTTATTATGATTATGATTTTCTATGGCTTCATATGGGTTTTTCCTCCTTATTTTGAGTCAAACACTAAGCCCTTTTAGCCAAATAATACCATATATTGAATTAGATCTGTGTCTCTGATTCCCATGGAATCAGATTGGATTCACACAGGTACAGTCTGTATAAAAGGCTGTCTAGAGTTCTTCACCTCAGGAATAAGTAAGGGCTTCTTATCAGTGTCTTCATGGTTTTGATAGTCTAGTCCTCTTGGGCAAAATAAAGCAACCCTACAAAGAGTGATTCCCAGACTCATTTGATTCCAGTGCAGAACACACCTAACAGAGGAAAACATGAAGGATATTGTCATGTCCTGGGATAGGCTGCATTGCATCCATGATTTCACATTCCTTCCTCTGGGAACCTCTTTCTGCCCTGCTCTTGAAAGACTGGGCCAGTTTTCAGATGGATGCTGCTCATAGCTCAATGGTATTCCAGTGCCTAAATATAGGTGTCTAGCACTATTATAGATACCCTAAGGTATGGGAACTATTCACAGAGACTGGCAGATATGACATAACACATACATTAGCTTAACTCATGTCCTCTGCTGAATCAAAGATCAAAATTGTAGTATCTAAACCAACCAAATTTCATGTACTATGATGTCCCATGTATTAACAAGGTAAAACAAACATCTTGCTATGATCCAAATTAAAAGTACAGAGTGACAGAAAGCACTCCACAAAATAAGATTTCATCAAGGAAATCTCATTTAATTTGATAATCTCTAAATAAAGTAATAGAAATCCTTCTTAGTTTATGTCTCATTAGTTTTGCTGCACCATTTTGTTTTGCCTCCTGTTTCTAAGTGACTGTTCAGCTATTGCCACCTAGTGATGGGAAGCAAAACAGGCAGAAACAAGAGAACGGTAATAATGCACAAGGAATGCTTGTTTACATCACAAACTGCGTCAAAATGGAAGACAGCAGCATTGAAATAAAGCACGTGTTTGTATTTCCGAAGCAAGGGCATCAGGCAACTTGGGTACAGTTATATACAATATTTAAATAGAAACCAATTTAATGGTATTTAATAGAATAAAACAACATATTTTCATAGATACATTATAGATTCACACATCACCCAGTTCTCATCCTCAGCTTGTTTAGTGAATTCATTAGAGAAATTAAATAGGTTGTAAGGAGTTTGTGCCTAATCTATAAATGACAAATGATAACTAGGCATTTTGCAGAGGATGAATTGGTGAATGTTGGAATTATGCCTTCAAGATTCAAAGTACTATTATTCTTCCCTTGAATTTTCTTTGGAGCTGTCAAACTGACATGTCCTCTTAGAACTCTGTCATTCACCTCTGAATTTCTCCCTAGATCAATAGTGTCTGGAAGCATCAGCCAGCCAGGAGCAAATATTGTTTGCCAAGACTTACCATACATATGCTACAAATATACCATCCTGAAAGCCATTAGGAAATCTGCACCACTACCACTGGGGCACAGACTCAGGCAACACTGATGAAGGAAATACTGCTGTGCATGTCAAAATGCAGCCTGTGTCACAAAGGCACAGACCACAGGCATCAGCAGGCAAAAAGAAAAACTTAGTCAGTATTTTTTTCCTGCTCTTTACCTGAAGTTTCCAGGAGCCACCCCTAAACAAGCTTTTTACCATTGCTAAGATCCCATAAAATTCTTCCCTTCTCAGTTTTGTAACAAACCCTTACCTGTATTTTAGAGACAAAGTTATATATCATACTCCCCAAACATCCTAGCACGAGGTGTGAGAACTTCCTTACAGCAGGAAGTTTCCAAACTACCACTGAAGGTGACTCTCATTCTGTTTCAGAAATGAGATGAAGTAACTGAACCCCACCCACACACTCACAGTATAATTTGTATTTGATAATTTACTCATAAGAGATTGGTACCAATCTGTCTAGGACAGAGGGAATCCAGACTTTGTGGCTGTCCCTCTTTTTCTCAAGTTATTACATATATTTCCTCATTACACAATGCATAGACTGAATCCTCAAATACTGCAGAATTTGGGGGCCATAATAAGTCATAAGCTCCCTGTTCCACTTCCCTTCTGTCACACAGTTGTATGTCTTCTATCCTCCAGGAAACTCTGTGGGAGGGCAGAGAGGTGGAAACCAGAAGGGGAAGGCCTTTACCATGCCCATTGCTAGATATTCACAGAGTCATGAGATGGTTTGGGTTGGATGGGACCTTTCAAGATTGACTACTCCAAACCCTTGCCATTGGCAGGAACACTTCCCATTACATGGCATTTTTTGAAGCAACCTGTTTGTTCCTACAGGGTCTCTAGGGATGGCTCACAATTACTGCATGTTACTGCAGCTGAGATCATAAGAGTTCTCAGCTTTGTTCCTCCTCATTCTTCTTCTCAGACACACCCTGGAATTTCAAGCACAGCTTTCCCCCTGTTCTGCCAGGGGCTGTGTACCCACTCGGCGTGGTGACCTGATGCCAAAACTAAGGCACCCCTGACCCAAACAAACTATACCACACACCTTAGTTTTGTCTCCCTTGAAGAAAAACATGTTCAAAATATCCATTTTCCACAAGACACCTCCCTGTAACATGTTGCACATGTATAATGTTTTCATTGATTATCCAATTAGAAGGTGGAATTTTCAGTGCAGTAGCTCCAATTTGTTCTCTAATACTAATCCATCCCTCAGACAGATCTTATCACAATGCACTTCCTGCATGTTATTTTTAACACAAATGTTTTCTTGAATCTCAAATACATTTACAGATATATTTTCTTTCTCTTAATTCTGACAGAGCAGTTCCTAAAGTTTTCCCTGACTTTAAATAAGATGGTGAAGTGACAGGCTACTTGCTTGCTTGCTCTTTTTTTAAACTTCCCTTTCCATTCTCTCATTCTGTCTTCAATAATTAATACTTCTTCCTTTCTGGCTGACCTATTTGATACTCACACCTCAATGTTTACATTATTCTGCAGAAAGGTATTCTTCTGCTTATGTCCCTTTGCTCCACTAGAAACATCAACCTTAGAAGATAAGTCAATTTTTTTACTTCTCTCAAAAAATGAGAACAAAAATGTTGGAAGGATTTCAACCAGCTTCCATCTACTATAGCTCAAGATGAGATGGACATGGGATCAGATTGTACTACATTTGCTGCCTCTTACACCTTCTTATCAGGTATCAGGCTCTGCCTGCTCTCAGAGAGAGGGTCAGACCAGCCAGGCTTCGGGTCTGATCTGGCACACGTGCCCCTGTAACACAAACAGCTCCAGTGTCCTCACGTGGGCCTTATGCATACAGTGTCCTCTCTGAATGATTCCAAAAAAGGCTACCTCTTGCAACAGCTGCATTAGAATTATGTGGCTGCAACAGGGAAACTGAGCACCATCAGATTTAGCTGGCCATAGGCTACCTACCAGTTTTTCTAATGATGAAGTATCCCTGCCATCAATTTTCCTTCCTTGACATGTGCTTCCCTGACATGTACCACCACAAATAAGACTGTACATCCTCCAGGACTCAGGCCACTGCTGTGAGTGAAGTGCCTGGAACAGCTGGAGCCTGGCTCATTACAGCATAAAGAGTTTTTTTTCTCATTTTACTCAGAGGTGCTAATAGAAAGCTCAGGTTCAGGGAGCTCAGATCAGTGCTACCTCCAGTTAGACCGGGGACCTAATGACTAAGCTAAATAACATAAACAAATTTTAAAAATTTTGTTTCATGATGGGAAGAACTAACACTTCAAAAATGGGGATTACCCCAGAAGTCATGCCAGGTGGTAGACCAAAAAATAAAATTGTTCTTTCCCTGACTGTAGGTTATAAATAGGACATGCACATACGCTTCTTAGTTCACTTGATACCTTTAACAGCTAGGCTGTCACCATGCCCTTCATCCCTTTGAAAATATTTCTGAATATCCAAAGTAAACATAAATAGCTGTCAGCAAAAATCTTCATGACTCAAGCCGCTGGCTACTTTACAGCAACTTTACATAAATGACTACAGTGCTGTGAGTACTGTCAGGAAAAATCAGGCCATATGAATTTACAGTGAAATTTCTGTTTCTCATTACATGAATACCTTTCAGTTACAATGTCTGCCTTAGTGCTCTCCTGTTATTATTCAAAATTATTTTCTCCATTCTTTCAAGAATTGATGTCATTAAACCATCTCCATCCTAAACAGTTGTTGAAGGGAAGATGTCTTGTTTTATGTAGTTTTGAATTCACTTTTCGCATAACCCCCCTAGGCAAGCACTGGTGAGACACAGCGTCTGGAATTTACTATGTAACACTCTTAACTTGCACAACAGTGTGTTTAGATGCTGGCTAGATAGGAGACAACAATTTGGATTTAAAAAAAAAAATCTCACTGATGTTACATAAGAATGCTTGTTCTGACTTGCAAAATATTTTCTGTAATATTTTTTGACGTACTGGGAAACAAGATTTTTTTTTTTTTTAATTAGAATATTATCTGTAAGGATGTATTGTTTCACCTTTTGGAGTAATCTGTGCCAGGAGAGATGTCAATTTGAGAGGTAGAATCTTTCTTTCCTGCTTTTTTTCTCCCCCTGAACATAGCACTTTTTAGCTGATGAGCACTTGTTCAAGGGCTCTCCCTTGCTGTGGTGAAGGTTTTGCAACAGCAATGCTTCATCTGGGCACGGGCAATTGAAGAGCTCCAGCATTCTCCAACTTGCTGCTGTTCTACAGAAGCACAAGGGTCCTCAGAGAGGCCAAGTTAAATATACATGCAGCCTTTGTCACTGGTCTTTTATATCCTTCAGAGTCCATCCCTTCCTGCTAAACCAAAAAATGTCTTGGGTCTCCCAGAGACATGAGGTCTAATACACCTGCCTGCTTATGTTGGAAAAAGGCAAATGACCTTTTTCCTGTTTAAGAGGCTGATGTTACTCAAGGTTTCTTGCATGCTACGTTTGAATGGAAACTGCAATTTAGCAATAAAATGTACCAAAAAAATACAATTGTCTTTTTATTAACTAAAAGAAAGTACTTTAGGCTCAGTACACAAGGAAGAAAGCACAAAAAGATGCCACATTTAAAATTCAACAGTTTCCTAGAAAAGGCAGTAGTAATTATACTTGCTTTAAATACACTTAAAATGATTAATGATTTTGAGTCACCACAGCCTGGATTTTCAAAGGGATTTAGCTTCTGAAACATCTAACAGTTGCTTTATATATTATGAAGTGTCTAATCTGGATAAGTATGTAACTCCCATGTACTTGTTTGTCCACTGCATCATTAAAGGCTTTAAAAATCTAAACTAATTTTTTAAAACTTATTAAAATTAGCAGATCTTATTCTCTCCCTTTTTTTTTTTTGCCAAATCAGAAGAGGAAAATAGTTCTTTCTTTTTCATCTTTGATTTGGCTTCTCAGCTGTGAAGTGAGATCTAACATATAGAATATATAACTGAAAACAATCCACTGAGACAGAATACTTTCATTTGTATACAGCGCTTAGATCTGGAAAATGTCCAGTTAACTTTTACAGCAACCTAATTCAAAAGGGAACGGCGATCATAAAAAAATAACAACTGAGATTCGCCTGCTTTGAAATCTTTCAGTGTAGCTGGAGGCAGTGCTGGGTGTGGAACCTGAGCTCGTGCTCAGCCAGGTCCCGGTGCTCAGTGACACCGTATCCTCCCCACTCTCACCAGGCTCCAGCGCACGAACCTTGCCTGAACTCCTCCACAGATCAAGGGAGGTCATCGCCAGCTACTGACTAATTCAGTGAACTAAAAACGTAGCATCAGCACAGGCAGAACCTCTCTAAAATGGAAACTTCTCCAAGAACAGGAGGATACTTCCCCCCCATCTGATAATATGACAGATTTCACCCAGAGTGTTTTCTTGTTTGATTAAGCTAACCTGAGATTGTGCTACTGTTGAAAGAGCTGTGAAATTCTTCTGTCCCCTCCCTTTCCCCCATAATTTCCATCAGGTCTCCTTGTGCCAGCATTAGTAAGGAGTAAAAGTTTGAGGTGTGCAGAGTAGCAGGTGTGTCTTGGGGCTACAGTTTTACTTTAATTACTTTCAGTTCAAATGAGGTTATGAGTATCCCCAATGGTCAATGCAATGAGGCTGATGGGTGTTCAGGTGGAGGAAAGAAGCAAAGGAAAATTATGCTTCTAAATTGGAAAAAAAAAAAAAACACCAAACCAAAACCCAAACCCCAACCTGTTTAAAAAAATCAGACATGAGTGTCATAGGTATTATGTGGTTAAATAGCTTTACCAACTGCTCATTTGCATTTACAAACACCTATAAGAGGCACTTCTACCTATAAGAGGTACTGCTTTTTATAGTAACAACATTCTTCCAAGCCACTTTTCTGGCTGAGACCTTATTAAACTTTGGCTGTCACAGGAACAGATACATTTTAGCTCTAATTGCAATAAGAAAATGAGCTTGAAGATTTAAAAAAAACCATAATGGACAGTGATAATCAGTCTTTATAGGATGATAAGTCTGTTAAAGTTACTCTATGTGTCCCTTCTAGACCTCTGCTGTGAGAAAGAAGCAAAGTTAATGCTCATGGAAATTACTTCCACTATTCCTTCTGCAAGTGTCAGGAGTGGAGAAAAGCTAAGGGAGCTAAGAAAAGAAGTGTCTGGAACTCCTGCAACAATGGTCCTCATTTTAAGGCCACACACCATGAAGTAGGCCTATAGGATTGCTTGACAGTTTTTCCATTTATCTTCCATATAAAGAAACAACAAAAAAGTAGATTCTATTTTCTGGAATTATTTAGTGAGAAAGGTTGTCAATGAACAGACTAATGAGGAAATGCCTAAACAATTATAATAATCTTGGAAAGCAGAATAAGAGAACTGGTAAGATTTTCAGTAATACAGAGTGAAACCAAGTACTTGTAATATTGAACAAAACTGTGTTAAAATTATATTAACTTGACTTCTCCTTTCATTGAGCTGCATGAGATTCCTGTTAAACAGTACTGGCTCCAGTATCAGCCCCTGAGCTATGCTGCTAGTGACTGACCTCCTGTGAGCCTTCATGCTCCCAATCCCCACCCAGTCAGCCTGGCAGCTCAGCCTTCCACTCACCTCACTGTTCACCATGATCGACCCATCATTGTGTCTATGATGATGGTCAAGGAGATACTGCCAAAAGCCCTTCTAAAGTTGAAACAAACCCTGTCCTTTGATCTTCCATCATCCACCAAGCTGGCTATCTATTGTTTTAGAAGGCTACTGAGCTTGTAAAGCATCATTTCTCCTTCACACAAACATGCTGACTGCTGCCGGTCATCTACTTTTCTTATGTTTGGAAATGGATTATAGGATTATTTGCCCCGTCACTTTTCCAGGGATTATGGTGAGGATTACCAGCCAGCAGCTCCCAGATCCTCTTTCTTGCCCTTCCTGAAGAAAGGAGTCACATTTGGTCTCTTTCAGTCATCAG
Organism: Calcarius lapponicus; assembly: GCA_039654755.1. Classification (NCBI taxonomy): domain Eukaryota; kingdom Metazoa; phylum Chordata; class Aves; order Passeriformes; family Fringillidae; genus Calcarius; species Calcarius lapponicus. The sequence continues at coordinate 48,414,487 of CM077462.1, read as the reverse complement.
GAACCTCCCACAGCAGCCATGAGCTTTCAAAAACTATCAGAACTGGTCGGACCATGATGCCAACCAGCTTCCTCAGCACTGGGGTTGCATCCTGTCAGGTCCCATGGATGTCCAGCTTGTTTCAAATGTTCCCTAACCTGTTATCCCTGTACCAAGGGTAAAGCCTTAGTCCAGGCCTTCCCACTGGTCTCTGGGCCCTGGGATTCCCAAAGATTCCTGAAGGTAAAGACTGAGGCAAAGGCAGCATTGACTACCTGGGCCTTTTCCATCTCCATCACCATCACCGTCCTTGCTGATGGGTGAAGTTTTCACAGTCACTGAGACCTATTTTAGGATGGGCTTTCAAGTGGAAAGAATAAATATATAACAATAGGCTATGCAGAAGCATTCTTAACCCTGAAACCAGATCAAGAACAAACTGTGACACTACTCTTACTTAAGAGTCCAACAACATTTAGTATGACAAATCTACACTTAAATTACATTATTACTAGCTTCTAAAGGGAGAACTGCTGATTTTCTAGCTCCAGAACAGATTTAAAATTGGACTTGTACACATATGTTTTGTTTATCCTCAATTCACTGGGCAGAAAATTACATTTCAGACCCTGAAATTTCATCTTGTGAGCTTAATTTAGTCTCTGGTATTCTGCTTTTCTTGTCATCCTTCTTTCACCCTGGCATCTTTGTGTAATAGTAAAAAAGCTCTGCTGCAGATTAGACTATTTGCTAGAGAACAGAGCCTCAGCAACTAGTGGAAATTTAATACTTGAATGATTTTCTATAGAGGAGTCAGTAACTGTCCATGATAAAGCTAAACAAGTCTGATCAGAAGCACTTTATTGTGACTCACGAACAAACTGATGGCCTCTATGGTAATTAAAGTTATATCTTGCTGGACAGACTGGTGGTTCAACTCTGCAGGCCCATGAATGCCATGCCTACATGAACCCCTGGGGCTGTTCTCTTGCCATGGTGCCATGGAGCAGCCTACAAGAGTACGGCAAAACATTATCTAAATTCTGGTGGGAAATCCAGCTCTCCCTTGATTCCTCAGCTCAGATCTTGCCAACTTCTGAACTGAGTCTAAGAATTGCTAGGAGTTATCCAGGTAAAATGCAGAAGAAATTGAATAACTTTGCTAGAGAGAGATTTCTCTGACTTGCGTAAGAAGAACAGGAGAGGACAGGCCAGCAAGAGACTGCCTACTTCAAAGATCCTAAACAAAGTAGGAAATACATGATAAATGTATTTATTAATTATTGTATTACAGTGAGAAAGATGGCACTTGCGAACTATCCCTCTCCTTACCAAAACACAGATTTAAGATTAGGCTTAAAAATTATTGTGCCAGCCTTATATTGTTTGCAGCATAAATTACCCCACAAAAGGTTTACTCTGCTAGCAGATAATTCACAACAAATTGAGCATACAGATAACCATAGAGATAATCTCAAACACATTCTGCAACTAAAGCATGTTCCTATTATAGCCAACATGAAACAGTAACTCCAAAGACACAGAGCAAAACTCCTCAGAAAGTCACATCAATACCCTCAGGCAGTTCTAAACCAACTAAATAAATAAAAAGCCCACTACACAACAGGTCCTTGTAAGAGGAGCCACAGGATTGTCTCACACACAATATACATTGCATAACTACAGACAGTTTTTTCCTTGAAACAGAAATATCTTCCAGTAATAGATGGAAAAGATTTCTTATTTTAATAAAATTTAAGTACAGCTTAAAATATGATAAAAAAGCATGAACAGACATTTCTTGGGTCTTTGAAAGCGTATCTAAACATGATACTGCATTTTAGCTTTGCCTAGCAGCTATACATTAGTATATCCAGAGCAAAGGAATTTAAATTGATATCATATAGTGAAAAACTCTGCAATTTCAATTTCCCCAAAACCCCAAATATAATAAAGAATGTCCTGAGATACTCACGGTCAGGTTCCTAACTTGAGATCCAACACCCAAAATTAATAAAAAAACCACATTCCAAAATAACCTCTCTTAATTAATAAGAATAAAGAAAATGAATATGAGAGCTACGTTCTTTACCAAAATCTAAGTATATGAACTCAGCATCTATCTGCTTACAGCTGGTTTACCAGAAGTACCATAAGCATTTCATCCTTAAGGGCATCTTCTATCATGAGAAGCAGTAAAAAAAGAAATCTTCCAACTCACTTTAGTTGTGTTCTAAGATTTTTCATTAAGTAGTCTTGTGTAATTAAGATGAATTCTACTTTCTACACCAACCTTCAGGCACAACAATTTAGCACCCAGATTAATAAAATACTGATTCTTTAAATTACTTCTGGAAATTTAGCAAATACTTTCAGAAAATTCTAAACTTCTTGTGGTTGTAGTTAACTTCAGGTACAGTAATACAGCAAAAAATTAAAATCAAGAAAAATATGCAATTTTTTATTTCACAGATTCCAAGATTATCAGGTGATTAAATTTGGATACAGTATGCTCCAAGTAAACATGTAAACGCGTAAAGTAGAAATAGCTGAAAGTCAGTTACGCCAAATGCACCCAACAAGTGCACAGAAGTATCTAAAATTAAACAAGCTCAATAGAAGAAGTATATTTTGAGTGATTTGTATGCAGTCCACAGACCCACCAGATTACCAAGAGAACATGCTTCAATGTCATTATCTACACTTGCTTATATGAAGATTGCTCTTCAGGAGGGGAACTGAACATCAGCCAGAAAGCTAAATCAAAGCCATCATGACAACCTTTAAGTCTGATTATCTTAAAACATTTTACTTGGTTGATAAGTTTTTCATTACTGCAGATGCACTACTGTAAGACTTTAAAAATAACGTCTGTCTTCCATGTATTAAAATATGTATTTCACAACCCTATGAAAAAAATTATTATCAATCTTTCCAATCCATTAGCACAAAAATGTATCTCTGTGGGCCAGAGATGGGCATGTTCTTATGGTGTTTGCACTGTTCACAGTGCATCTTAAATCAGATAAAGAGAATAAACAGTTCTACTGCCTCTTGATGGCCAAAGGAAGATTTACTTGGAAATAATGTCAACAAATACTCATAGATTTACTGCACATGAAATGTAGCTAAGGCCACTACCATTTGATATAAAGAGTGACTGACTTATTCTCAAATATTTTAAAACATTTGTGTCTGTTTCCTATGTTGCTAGCATTTCTTAGGATTCTGCCTTCTATTTTAAAATACAATATATTTTATATTGATACATTTCTTTGCAGATACAACCAGCGTTGAATAATAGTTCAATGCTTCTTCTTGAAAACCATATAAACAATACAAAAACCTCCAAACTGTTATATTTCCAAGAAGGTGAACATTTGGCACAAGTTTTGAGATTTTTTCCTCTACACTTTAATCATTACCCCCTAGAAAGGATATAGCAGAGAGCCCAAGGGGGAAGCTGGCAAACCATATTACTATACCAGGTTCTTTTTTGATGTGCTATTTCTAAGGCAGCACACACAGAAATCTGTGATGAAATCGGGATGCAAGTGCTGTAACTGCTTCACAAGGTCTTTCAGCACAAATGAAGTCTACAAATCCTTAGACATTTAAGATTTGAGGTAAATTACTGTGTAATACAATGTGTTTCATTCACTTGAACACTGGAGTCTTTGCTTTCAAGAAGTCTTAACAACTCTAACAACTGATGGTGGCAATTTAAATCTAGGAGACAACTAGACACTTTTTAAACAAATAGACAATAAATCAAAACACAAAAATCCAAGCCATAATAGCAGAAGAAGCCTTCCTTATCTTAACCTCACTCTCCTCCCTACCTTCTCTCTCATTTCCATGTTCAAGTTACTCTCCAATGGACATAGAGAACCTCATCTAAATCCTAAATATAACTTAAAGATGAGGCAGCATTTTCATCACTTGCTTACAAGAACATTTGGAAATCATTCTCCCCACTCCATAAAATGCCAGTGAACCCAAGAAGAAAATGAGTCTGACAACATACATCTGTTACATCAGACTTCATGAGAAATCCAGAGCTTTTCTCTGAATCATCAGCCCATCCTTCCTAAAGAAAATGTCACTTTAATACAAATATGCACAAACTAAAATGCTTAAGAGTACATTTAGTAATATATATAAAAATATGCATGAGACCACAGAAATGCAAAAGGCCAGACCAAAGCAAGATATTATCAGTAATATAATTTCTGGTAATAAAGCAGTGGCCCCTCACCCACAGTAATGGGTGGACACACAGTCAGCAATGCACCAATGACATATCTGAGCATAAGGCTCAATAAAAACCAGTAAGGCAGAACTAATGCCAGCTTACAATATGAACAGCAAATAACAAAAAATGCTACTCCTCCCTCCTCCTGCATTTTCAGACAGCAGAAGGCCTTGGTAACAGTCTTAGTGGGAAACCAATCCAATGTTTTCAAGTCAGGCAGGAAGGAGAAAAACTTTGGGACAAGTCAGACTCGCCTTCCTTCTGCTGGATGATACTTGTAAAATGCAGCACCAACACAGGCCAATCTCCCAAATGTCAATAGGGGCACCATAAGTGAACAGCAATTATCATATGCAGATCACAAGCATACATTATTGCTATGCAGTACAATTTATTCACAGAGGAGACAGGATATTCAAATCCCCACCAAATTAAAATACTGAACACAGATCATTATTACTCATTTGAATCAAGACACATACTGTACCCATCACTTTAAGCATCCTTATTAAAAGTAATTAGATTTTGGCTAGTCTTTCCCAATTAACACAGCCAGTCAAAAGTAAAAAGTAAGTCATATGTACAGCTGTCTTAGCTGCACGACTCGTGGAAAATGAAATAATTTATTCATGTCACTGTTGAACAACTTTTAAGAATTTGTCATATGTATGAAACCCTTTCTTTCTTTCATTATTTTTCATTATTATAATTTACATGCAAATGTGGCATCAAATCAACTTACTTATTTTGGAAAGTGACTTTGCTAGACTGTATGCTGGTTTGAACTCCAGAAATGCTTTGAGAGAGTACCTCAAGACTTCTAACTGCGACAATATTTTCACTGAAAAAAAAAAGCATTGAATTTGTTAAAAAATACTAGCCATTCAGTTGTAAAATCACAGACTAGCAAGCTACATTCTTTCTTTGAGTAGCTCTGTAAAGTACTGCTAACCAGTGACCTTCATTACATTAACTCACAGCAACACCACACTGCTTCTACCAAAGCAGTGATCATGTGCTGTCCCACAGAACACACAGAGCTAATTTTGGCTGGGAAGACAATACCTGAGGCACAGGCATACAGCCATGAAATGAAGGCATGCCTGGCGCTGGAAGAGGCAGAAAATCCCAAGTATTTTTCTCATCTTCCGTTCTTCAAAACTGACACATCAGTGAGCAAGCTTCATTCAACAATAATACGGACCACCTACGTGAGCAAGGGATGAAGGAGAAGGAAAAAAAGACCACAAGATACTAATAACAGTACTATAAGTAGATTTTTAATGGTACTTAGTTAAAAAAACCAAAACCATCCCTAGCTCACAATACAAATGGCTTCCAAGCAGAACTTGACCATTATACTTTTTTTAGCACTTTGACCTGTGCAATTTCTGTCTTATTCCGTTTTCAATAGAAAATTAACATTCCCAGCCAAAATCTCATGTCTTTTCCATGCATAAGAGAAAACTCAAACAACATCAGCAACCTTCTGTCAAAAAGAAATAGGAGTAAAAACTCACCCTTCACTTCCCTAGATGAAAATAAAAAATGCAGACTAATTTTCTTTATGCTATTGTGCTTTTAAACATAAGTCAGCATACACATTTAATCCATTTTAATGTTATGCTGCTTCAGTTAGTTCTATGTACTTTTCCCAGGTAGCTCAGTCAAGACCTGGTCTCCTGAGGTCCCTTTGTTGCCCACTCTGTCTTTATACAACTCTTTCCTCTCTCTTTAACAAGCGAGGGGTTTATCTCCGGGTTAAGACAAGACACTGTTCATTTTTGCATGGTCCTGCCAGACTGAGATTCAGTCAAGGCCATGAGAGTATGCTGAACTGAGAGCATATCAGCAGATCTGTACAAACTCCACTAATTAAGGTGATGAACCTCTCTGTTGGCAAAAAATGGCCGTCTAATATTGACTATGCTCCCCTGTGCCTGTGTCTTTTTAAATTTTCTTTTGAAGCATAACCATGTAATAGTAAAAATCAAAATTTATATATAAATAGCTGTTGATATTAACCAAGTCCTGAAGTATATGGCAGCTCTAAACATTTCAGATTTAAAGGACAAGAAGAAATAAGGTGCTTTGTAAAAGAAGAAAAAGGTATCTCTGTGCAGTGTATCCCTTGGGCAATGCCATGGTTTCTCAACACACAGTTTCTGTCTCTCCCTTGCCATATGGGGATGAACACAACAACCCAATTATACCATTGGCTGGATAGTCCTGCCTAGGCATACATGAATGACTAACTTCATGATGGCAGGACAGACAGACAACTCACTTTTCTCAGGTTTCAGCTTTCATGTTTAAAGAGAGACCTCCTAGCAATCACAGTTAAGAAAAAATTGTAAAGGAAGCCTATTGCATGCAAGACCCCTCCCTGAGTTTGCACCAAGACTGCAACAAGAGTCCCAATGGATGGACTGATGTATTTCCTTGCAGCTCGATGCCTCGCTGTGTCTATTCACTACTGAATGAATAAAACTCTGTAAGACAGAATAGAAGAGAAGAAAACAAGTCCATGATTCAGCTTCAATTGCAACAATGTCCTAAATGCAAGATCAGCTAACAGTGTTATCGAGCAGAGATGCAGGGATTAGAAGGATGTCGAAGAGTCAATATGATATAGATTTAAAATACTTATTTTAATAACTGATTAGGCGGAAACACGGAAGTAGGAATTACCACATTCTTCAAATTCTTCATTCATCCAAAAGACTGCCAAGCAAGCCTATTTATTAATATTTACACTTAATATCTATCTATCTATCTATCTATCTATCTATCTATCTATCTATCTATCTATCCATCTGTCCATCCATCTATCCATCTCTCTATCCATCCAAGGTCAGACAGGGCCTTGAGCAACCTGGTAACAGTGGAACATCTCATTGCTCACAATAGGGTGGCTGTACTACATGGATTTTAGAAGCCCCTTCCAACCCAAACCATTCCCTGATTCTATTATACAGCTCTTTTTCCACTCTAACCTACATTTACAGCATGAATGACAATGGTCTAGAGGACTTCAAGCGTACTTTGTTAGCCTGTTTCTAAAAGCAAATCAAGTAGAGCTTCTCCCATGTATACTGCTGACCTACCAAATGAAAGGCTACACCCATCTTTCCATCATGCTCCATCAGTTGCTTATAGGAATCAATTTGCATTACCTTTGCGTTAAGTGCCCTTGAGTGTACAGTAACACATCTGCAGTGGATTTCATAAGCATAATGGCAGTGTTCCAGACACACAAACAGCACTGAAGTGCTCATGCCTGACACAGCACAAAGAATGGAGTACTACTGCTAATGTGGTCATTTGGGAGGGTGGAAAAAGAGCTGAGAGAAAGAACTGCATTTAAAAAAAAAATCACAGAATAAAGGTGAAATGTGGGCAAGCATAACAGAGTATGGGTTTGAAGACCAAACACAAGGCCAAAAACATATTTAATATTTTTTTTCCCTAACAAAAATGTTGATGCACAGGAAAAAAACCTGAAAAATGACAGGAAAAAAAACCCCCACAATTACAGAGTAATTAAGAAGCAGAAAAGGTAAGTAAAAGATAAAAAGTGGCAACTGAGATAAGATACAAAGTCAGGTCAGATACAGAGGGTCTATCCTATCCAAAAGAATGTGATTTGAGAGTCACCAACAGACCACATCAAACCTTAGGAAGAGACAGTTCAGGCACTGGGAAGCCCAGGAACCTTGGGCATGTCTGAGTCATCTGACTTGAGATCTGCTAAGACTTTTTTGTATTTTTTTTTAAGCTAGAGAAGCAGAATAGGAAGGAGGAAAAAAGCTTTATTTCCTGAGGTGTTGAAATATTTCAACTACCTAAACTAAGGTTCAATAGAGGATCTAAATCCCACGCAAACAATGCTGCCCTGTGTTGTCTTTTGACATGGTACTTCCACTCCATCACTGGTGTTTCAGCTGTTGAAAAGGTACCTGTGTAAGCTTAGCTATCATAAGGAATAGAATATTAATATTTAAATAATTTTATATACTTTACAACTCTTCAAAAATCTGTATGAATGTACAAATTCCCCCAGAAATGTGAAAACCCTGATTTTCATGTGGAAAAAAAAATTCTTGTAACTTCTTTAAATTTAAAGAAGCTTTGTTTCTATAGAGGTTTTCATTTCCTCTGATCGCCTCACAGAAACATGTTCTCAGTTTCAGCAGGGATGAGCTGGTATTGATTTTCCCCCCTAGAACCTTTTAAGTGCTCCTCGTAAAGATGACCTGATTGTTTTCCAGCAAATCCTTTGTCCTCATAATAATCTGTTGCCTATTTTTAGGCACATTTAAAATTATTTAAAAGCACAACACAACAAAATATTCCAGCTTGCCATTAGCTTGACTGAAATCCACTCACACCTTGTTCCTACTTCTTAACAACTAGGGAGTTAAACTAAATTATTAACTCCTGACATTACAGGCTCCAATTCAAACCAGGAATTTAAAGCATGCATTTGATTATTTAGTGATGTTTATTTCTGGCTACAGACACAAAAAATCTGCTAGACTGAAGAACTCTCCAAACCACTCTCCACCAGAAAAGCAATGACATGCAGCGTTAGAGCAGCAAGAGAGATTCTTACATTGCAGATGTTGTCTTTATTACTTGTAAGTGGGGTTAAGCAAAATGCAGTTTAAAGCTCTGGAGAAACAACTGGCTTTCTTTAAATATTAAGTATTAAAAAAAAATCCCTCAAGCAAGCAACATGCAATCAAAAACATGAAGGCTGTCTTTTTGGTTCCATCATTTAAACTCTAATGGCTGACATAATTTAACATAAATGACACTTGATTAAATCTATCCATGAAAACTGTCTTAGATTTTAAAACCGAATAAGCTCTGACTGTAATCCAGTGCTGAATCCTTCAATTACCAAAAAGGTTAAAAGACACTGCACTAACATACTATTGAAATAGCATTTCCTACCTGAAAATATAGAAGGTCTTTTCTTAGAGCGCCTTGGGTGTATAGGGTCTATGTTCCTAATATTTTTTTGAAACTTTCCTTTAAAGTCATTTTCTAGCAGGATGTCTGGCGGCAGGCTCCTCCGTCTTGTTGATTTATAACGAGTCTGATGGGGATTAAGTTTACTCTTAGCCCTGGAGCACAAGCTGCTGTCATCCAGTGCCATGATGGAGCGTTAACGCCGCCCCAGCGCGAAGGCAGCCCGCACACCCAGCAGTGTGGGGACCAGTGGTTACAGAGCCAGCAATCTCAGATGTTCTCATGCTCAACTCACCCGTTGGGGAAGTTGAGCAGGTTGAGAGGCGTGTGCTGGGACAGGTGTAGTGTTACTGCATCGCCCCTCCTTGCTTGCAGCAGTGAAACAGCGCAGGGAGGAGGCAGGCTGAAATAATTAGTTTGGAACTTTTGAGGTAATTAGGAAGTTCAGTAAACCTGAGCTCAGCAGCACAATTTCTGCAAAGTGGAAAATACAATTTAATATGGGGCACTGTCTAGGGCTAGTATGGTTTATATTATACCCACAGGATTTCTCAGGTCAGTTCATTAATAGTTCATTAACTTGGCAAGTTAAACAGGTGCTGCTTAACCTTACGAAAAGAAAACACTGGGAGAGAAAAACAAACAAACCCATACCCAAAACCTCAACCCACAAACAAACAAAAATAACATACACAAAACAAACAAGCAATGACAAAACAACACCCAAACAAACCATCAAACTCTAGAAGCCAGCCTAGGGACCTGTCAGGTGAAAGGCACTACCCAAACAATATGTTTGGGTTTTTAGTTTTTTCACAAACTTACACAAATTTTGAAGATTGATAAACAGTCCAAATCACAAAGGGCTTTATGGCCACAACTGTCAGTTTGGGGTTTCTTTCCTCAACGAGCAATTATGTTATTTCCTACTGAAGAAATCAAAGATGTGATAGTGTGACTAATTTCTCTCTCTATGCAACTGCTGACTAGTAAAAACAAGACATTATAAAATACATGAATGACAGAGATGGTCTGTAAATTCTCCATTTAAATAAAACTCCAGGTACTTTTCTTGTTTTGTTCCAGTTAATCCAATGAAATCTTTTGAGCCCCCCCCAAGGATATGATCTTCCTTTCTCAAATATTCAGAGAAGACAAATTGAAACATCTTCTATTTACCTGCTGATTTTCTTATTAAATTCTACCATAAATGAGGCAAAATGAATTGGTAAATTAAAACAAACGAATCTTCTGACTATATGCATTTTTGTTGTTAAAAAACAGCACTTAATATGGCAAAGTGAATAAGCAGAGTGGCAATTCAAAAGGGAAACATTCAAATAATGTTTCAACTGTGGATACCTAGGGAAAAGTAATTTTAACAACGGATGATAGAACTTGATTTCTTTAATTTTTAAAAAACAATTACACCAAAAATGCTTTAATTACTTTCCTAAAGATAGCTTACACTGTAAGATTGGTGTAATGATCACAAGGTTGGCTGTTACAAACCCAGTTTTTGTGTGACGTTCATTACAACCTTTTGTAATTTTATGTCTGAAAAAAGTAAAAGGTTCATCTACATGCTTTTGGAGGAGAAGAGTAGAAATTTTACATATACATATATATATATAAAGTGTGTAGTTTTTTAAAATATTTTATCGAGGATGCAAATAATCTACTGGATTTTGTCTTGTTCCTCTGGGAATTACATTGCATTGGGCTGAAAGTTGAAATTATGAATGGAAGGATCCAATCTTAAATACACTGGACTCAGAAATCATACCCTGCATTCAGAACAAACTGATCATTTAAACCAAATGAACATTACATGTGGATAGCAAACGGACTATTTCTGACCTTGCTGAGTATTCAAGGGATCATGAGAGCTCTTTTTACATGTGGGAATAAGCTTTTGAAAATTCCACTGGATACCAAAAGAGGTTACGTGGGGAGAATTAGGTTATAACCAAAGGGAATTGTGTGTCTAAGTTGCTCAGTTACATTTTAAAAAATTCTCTACACACTGGTTTTCATCATTAAAGACCAAAATACTTAATTAATGTCCTTCAAACCTGTGTATCTCATCCTGTTTTTCCCAGTTAATTAAAAATAGGTCCAAGAAGTTTTCCTTGCTTCACCTTCTCTTACAACTCCATTTCTTTTTTCAGCTTTGGCTGAACCAGCACAAAAATACTTAGTCCATTCCTAATAGCCCAACTTAATCAAAGTAAATTCATCAAATGCTTTTCAAAACAACAGAAAATGCTTAAATGTGAGCAAATAAATATACTTCAACCAGGTGTGAAGAATGAGAAATAAAAAATGCAGGAATTAACTTTTGAGGAGCTATAAACGGAAATTTGAAGGAAGCTTTAAATAAAATTTCAACATCTTTAGCAAGTGATCTAAGCTCTAGGCTGCAAGATATGAAAACAGCTCTGAACTTTTCCAGCTTAAAAAACTCTAACACATATAAATAATTAAATATTCATTAGAAGAGTGACTTGAAAGTGAGTGTCCCATATTCTCACTGAGTGATACAATTGCTGCATCATACAATCTTACCTTCTCCAGCCCAATGAATATTCATGCCAAGTGGAACATTTCCAACAGAAATTTGGACACTGGCTGCTAGGACACTCAAATTTGTGTCGTGGTCATACTCTTTCAGATGGGGAAAATCTGTCAAGGGTACAAACCCCTGATCCAGTCAGAATACACCAGAATCTATGAAAAGTTTAATCCAGAGGGGCTTTCAAATTGCCTTTTATAGGATCTACTCTAGAACACATTCTTGAAAATGCATTCAGAACTTAAAATCAAAAAAAGCAAACACTTGTTCCGAAAACTGAAAATCCTGAGCAGGTAAAGCAAAGGAATACGCAGTGGTAAAACAGAAACTGAGAATTCTAGTGGTGTCTGAAAGTTGTTGAGAATGAGATGCTTAAGTAACACTTTAGTAGCTTAACTCTATTACATATCCTGCCAAATAATACACAAGTCCTTCAGAAGAGATTACTACAAGAAAGTAATCACTGTGTTACATTCAGAACTGAATCATGAAGGTGCTCAAATTATGAAAAACAAATACCAGAAATCATAATTTGGCTACATTTTCAGGCTGGCAAAGGTTTATAAAGATTCAGATTTCTCTGGTAGGTTTTGTGTAGTTCAGTACTTGCTTATGATTTTAAAATGTCAGTATAAAAACCATTTGGTTTATCCATTAAAACCACAGGCTAAATCAGAACATCTTACCCCTTGCTTCCAGCAAATTACCCACTTGTAGGGTATGCAGTTTCTATTTTGACTGAAGTTTGGTAAGTAAGTGCTGAAGGTAACAGATATTTGATTTCTGTTTGGATGGTACCCTCTACTGCAGAAATACAGATTGGAAGCTACAAAATTAGCCTGGTCAAAAAAATAATTTAAAAAATTCTCACTGGGGAAATTATCATTAGCTTTTAAAAATAATACAGCAGCAAATCCTATTATATTTCATGTGCAGTAAGCCAGTTGTTATTATGACTGCATTAGAGCTGCCATTCCCCCTTTCAGCTAAGGAAATATTTGGCTTATCAACAGCAGAAGAAAAGGTTTTTCTAAAAAGTGTTCTCAGTGTGTCACCTCATGCAGGCTGGCTCAGAAAATCTGTATTATGGAAAAGGAAAACCAACTCTGCAATGAGTTCCTGTCTGGTTTGGTAATGTAACTTCTGTATCAGTGTACATGGATCCATGGTCCTTCCCACCACTCCCCACACACCAGGACACAATGGTACCTCAAGGGAGGACGAGGCCTCTAAGCCATATATGTTGGAGGAACTGCAAAGGCATGAAGGGAAAGTTTGAGCTTTACTAATATTTTAAACCAGCACAGTTTAATCAACCAAACCTCATCCTTCCTGCCTGTGGCCCATGGAGCTTTCCCTGCCTTGTTGCACTCATTTTGTGGTGTTGCACAGCAAACTATGGCACAAACCAAGGTTACCTTTTGTTTATTTCTCTGTAGTCATGCTGCCACAAAGGACAAAAAGACAAGAATAAGCATCCAGGACAGGGATATATGAATTGTTTCTTATAGTGACTGTGCCAGGTTAGAAAATTTCGAGTGTTACACTTCAAAATATTTGTATAAATAAAGTTATATAAAGGCAAGGTTCAGGCTACGTAATTAATGAGTGCATTTTACAGGTGTCAGACATTTAAAGAAATGAAATTGTTACGAATCAAGTTGAATATTACTGAGTACCTGCTTGCCAAGGAGACTGTTAAAAAGCACACACCAATTTAGCAAACCAGTCTTGTTCTTTATTCCCCATGAGCACTTATTACCCAGGTCTCACATCCTGTACACCGCAGAACAGTCATAGATCTCAAAAGTTATCTGTGCCATGGAGTCTCTAACTTTTTTTGTCTTGCATTTCAAATAGAAAAGCTAAACAACAAAGGAAAAGAAAACAGGGTATCAAAAATAAGGAATGAGGAAAATATGCAGCTGTTCAAATCCTCCAACTGTTGCTCAAAAGAGTATTTGTTTAATTTTCTGGAATATCCTGGTTGTCTTAATCCATAGGATGTGAACATCTGACAAGATCCCTGCTGGAATTAATCTATTTCTTCCAGTTTAATGCTGTTAGAAGCAGAGTCTGGACTAGGTACAGCCTTAGCATCCAAAAAATCTCTCTTCAGTCAAGCATCATTTTTTGGAAGTGACTATAAGAGGAAAAGGTCAGCAAGTTAATGCTGACTGTGGTCACAGTCTTAAAAAAAGCAAAGTCATCACTTCAGGTTCACATTAATTTCTACCCTATAGCAAACACTGGCTCACAGAGTTCTGATAATAGGACTCAGTTGCCAGGCTACACCTCGCCTTCGAGAAGCTAAATAAGAGTATTAGATGTTCATATCACACACTGTATTTATAGTTTTAACTTGTGGTAGATAACTTAATACTGAATTATAGTCACAGAAAAGAGAAGTAGCCTTTCAGCCCAGATGATTCTTCAAATTATCAAATACTAACAGATAAAACATGAATAAAAGAACAGAGCTTTTACAGAGTTGCTTTCTGTGCTGGAATGTTGGTTTGAATAGATGAATATTGATAAGAGATTTGGCCAAGTATTTCAAATGCATCCTCCTTCAGCTGAAAGAAGATAAGCTCCTTTAATTTGAAGTCATATTCTTGCCTGCTAACAACAAAAAAAATATATAGTTAAAGCTGTAATCTGATTCTCAAGATACTATTAGTCTTTTACTGTTGGATCTATAATGTGCACATCCCCTATTAAAACAGAAATCTGATTTAAATCACAGCATTTCATAGGCAGAACAATTCATAGCCAAATGTCCATTTGTAATAACTTCACTTCACACTGACGTTCCCAGTACACGATGGCGGTTGCAGCCTTATTTTCATGAGGATTCAAAAGTCAGTCCTTCTCCAAACCCAAGGAAGAAGCATTTTCTGCCAGGGTAGAGTGAAGAGGCACAGCACAAGCACCCAGCTAGCTGACAGGGCTCCTTGCAGATGGCTTCAGAGCTGTCAGCACAGGTGGCTTTGCCCAAATAGCAGCAGCTGGACATCTTCCAAAGATCAAACGCTGAGGGTAGAACTTGCCAGAATCTGCACAATGGTAACACTTGCAATCACAAAATCATGCTTGATATTATTCCACTGCAACTTGGGACATTAAGCCTATGCTCTGGGTAGAGTGGTAAGAGAAAGACCTGAGGCTCTGAGGGAATTTTACTTAGTATGAGGTCGTATTAGTCCTGAATAAACATGAGATGGTTTTCCTCTTGCCTTCTACGTTGAAAGTGAATGCTGTGAGCAAACTATGCATATGATTACAGATTTCAGAGACAATTTTCTATTTAAAACCAATTCTGAGTGTTCAGTATTCTACATGAAATAAATTTTGTTAGCACATATGTGTGAAGTTATAACAGCATTTCAGCTTCTGTAAAAAAAAAGTGTTACAGATATAGAAGAAAAAACCCACTATGTATGGAACTTGAAAGTACTTTTTAGAGAGGATTACTATCTCAAGTGCAAGAGCAGTCAATATGAAAATGAAGGCACTCCACCTAAGACAGAGCTCTAGAAACACCAGAACACATCCCAAACAACTCTAAATGTCTGACTGATGCTCAACTCCAAACTAAGTTTCAACTTTTGCTACAGGAGTCAGCAGTATACAAGAATCTCTGTGACACTGCTACAGCGTGTAACAGGATGTGTAAACGGTCTTTAAAACTGTCAGTTACAGAAACAAAAATACCACAGCTGAACACTTGTCCATTTTTAATTGTACAATATTAAACTCCAATATTTTTCTTATAAATACTTATTTTGCATCTGAACAGTATTAATAAGGGCCTCTTATTGCACCTAACACTGCAATACAGTAGGATATGTCAGTTATAATATAATAATTTTTTGTGCACCAGATTACTCCCTCTCTCTCTCTGTGACTCTATTCTCCCCTTTTCCTTCTCCCATTTGCAGAAAGCAAATCATGGCCTGGGCAAAATGAGAACGGCGGAGGGAAAATTTCTCTAAGTTCATAAATGTGGATTTAGAAGCAAACTGGAGCTTCTCCTACAATGTCACAGAAAGAAAGAGAAAAAGGAAGGAAAGGAACAGCTACCTGAATAATACATGTAAATTTCACAAACCACACCCCCCCCCCCACCCCCCCCCCCCCCACCTGCCATACTTAGAGACAAAAAATGACAATCAGCATGTGAGAAGGATACGGAAATGGGAAGGATGTGAGGAAACTCAGGGTCTCCAAACCACAGGAAGCAGCGGCCAACGGCAAGTAACTGACACTGAGCAACAGCGAGCACTGCTTGGCAAGCACAAGCAGGGCCTGACCCCTAAAGCAAGCTTCACGGTGAGTGAAAAATTCCAAGTGCTTAGAGACTGAAAAAAGGGAGAAAAATCCACAAAACATGAAAAGAAGAATAAGAAATGCAGTACAAATTTACTTGAAGTCAGTTATATTTTCAGGTATTCTTTCATCCATCCCTGTTTGCTAGAGATGTTTGAGAACCTAACTAGGTGAAGAGCATCACCATTTTAAACAATGACATTAAAACTCCCAATTTTACTGATTATTTTCCTCTGACTTCTTGAAGAATCAGCTGCATGGTAAGAAGGCTTCCAAATAATGCCTGAAATATTATTCCTAGACAGGTCTGGGAAAATATTATACTCTATTACCCTGCCATAAATATGGCTCAATTTATATAGCCTGTATGACAATGCTAGATTTAAGGCAGTGTGCCTGTGCATTTTATATATATAAATATATAGATATTTAACATGTCTAGTAAAACCTTACATATGTATATTGATTATTCAATTTCTCCATTAACATTCATATTAAGACCCAGTGTTTCAATTAATACAAACAGAAAACCATTTTAAAATTTGGATGGGATTATTTTTTGACTCTGTAAGGCCTGAGATAACTACAAGTTAGACTAATTTGACAATTAATTTGCAAGAATAACTGTGAATGCATTCAAAACAGTATTAGCAGAAGAGGGTAGTTGTGTCCCCTTTGCAAGCCCCCTAAATACAGTCAAAATGATAAGAGAGATGATGTGCTGAGCAGATGCTCCCTTAGGGGTTGTGCTGCTTTAGGTGCTGCAGTGGCCCAAGGCTTTCCAGGTAAACGCCAAATACACAGATACACATACTATTGCACATCCTGGAAATCAGACAAAGATTGCTCTTGCAACAACACAACAGAAAAGGAGAGTTACTTTTCTGAATGTCAGCTGTGCAACTGTTAAATTTTAAACTAAGACAGCACAACCCTATTTTGAGTAGTAAAACGAATGAAAACAACTGAGAAAAACACAGCATTAGTGTAAAATGGAATGTGCATTAACCCAGTTCAAGTCAGACAGTCCCTGCAGCAAGTACGAATTTTGAGACAACTCAAAACTCAGTTTGCCCACTGACTGGTGAACATTTAATCCACACAAGTATCAGGTCTGTCAAGAAAAGGAAACACCCTTCACTCCTTAATGTCTTCCACCGTTATCTTTATGCAGGATTCTAGAAACAGGGAATTTATTTCACCTAAAGTTAATTAAGAACTTAGAGACAAAAAAAGCTTGCCAAGAAAGATAAACCCTGAAACACTCCCAAAAAATTAGTGAGACTCCCACTGAACTTTTCCAGTAATCCATTCCACAGTCCAGGGAGGTGCATGACACACCACCATCTTCATGCTTCTTCCAAGTTCAGCTCCAGGCTTTATAACACTGAAATAAAGATGGGTGGCCAAATATCAAGGAGCAATATATTTTTCAGCTGGACTGTTGGCTAATTAATTAAGGGCTTTCAGACTCAGGAGGAAAATCCTGAAACTAATCCAGATTCAAAGATACTCAAACATACAGTTTGAATAAACAATAATTTTCTGACATTTTGGGTTAGTTTCAAGAGGAAATTGAAGAACTGATGTCTGTGATAGCAAAGAACACCATGATTTGGCTTATCTCTGGTAAGTCAAGTCATTACCAGTCTCTAGAACAGGCAAACACATTCTTGAAGCCTTCTGCAATTATGCAAACATCCAATAAAAAGTCTGAAAAATACTTCCTGAAGAAACTAATTCTTTTCAGGGAGACATGTATCAGTAAAGTAAATTCTTCAATCAGTTTGTGTTAGGAGTCACTACCCTTACCTTTATATGGTTAAGCACTACCGTCATGTTAGCACCTATGAATTTAGCTAAGTGACTCTGCATTGAGAGCGTATCACAGGTGTGGAAGTGAAAAAGTACCAGAGCAAGGGTCAGACATAGCACTTTGGCACTGCTGGTCATAAAATTTCTATCTTTCTTAGGTGGAGAGAATTATTTGGGGGCTATCTTTCCAAGTCTTGACTCCAAACAGCAAGTATTAGGGGAAAAGCTCTTTTAACATAGTGTGCAAATGTAACAAATAATTTTGGGGAGGGTGAAAAATAATAATAAGGGCACCTAAAGAACCTGAGATTCCCTTGGTTCCTACACAGATTGGAAGCACATGGAGAAATGGGTGAAGTTCAGATCACACTTCAGCAAAAGTGAGATTTCCAGATGTTTCTCTAGTCTAACAAGCAGGACGCATCTTGCGTGGGGAAGAATACAGCACTGGCACACAAAAACCAAGAGATCAGTGTAAACCAGGGTCTGAGCAACCGCATGCAGAAGGCTGCAGAGCTTTTGCTGCTAGCTAAGGACAGGCTTTTGGAAAGTTCTGGGGACTCATATGAATTAAATTACAAAGCCTAATTTCAGTCTGAGAGCCTACTCTCCCATACCTGTTCTACAGTCCATGGATAGAGCCATTGATTTAGGGCTGGGAATAACCTTTGCCTCTCCACTAAATATACTGAATAGTGGCAAGGGTAAAGTTAGCTTTTGGGAGTGCCTGTCCCACAATCATAGGATTATCCCTCCTTCTATGGCAGAAGATGCTGCAACTCATCTATTTCAATGTTGATATTTCCTTCTTTTGAGAAAAATTTGGTTCGTATGAAGCTAGTTCAGCTTCAACCATTCAGGTGCCTTTATTTATTAGGCTGAGAAATTCCTTGCTTTGAGATGGTTTTTTAAAACACAAGAATTTGTAGATGATGATTAACTCATTGTGCAAAATTCTGTTCTATAAATTTACGCAACTGACCCCTTGAAGCCTCACAATACAAAAGCTTATCCTTTTTTTTTTTCTTCTTCTCCAGACCTTCAAAAATTCCACAGGCCTCTTTTTTCAAACTCTCTCCTTTATTTATACCTCTTTGTAAAGTCAAAATATTAAGGGACTGGATTACAGTATTTTGGTACCACCATATTGTAGCATCACACTAGCAGCTAAGCTGAAGAAGCTTCTTAAATTGTCCCTTGGCTTTCCTTCAAGTTACTACCCCTGAAGAGTTTTGTATTTGCAACCTATGTATGCCCAGTTACCTTCCATGTAACAGCATTAAGAACATGTTTTGTTCTACCATGAGCACTTCACTGGGCAATTCACATATGACTATCAGGCTGCAATACTGATTGAATTTGATTATTAACTAATATCTCACCAATTTTAGACCCTCTGAAAAATAGTAGAATTGCTGAGGATACTAACCAAATGAAAATTTTTGCATCATCCATATGCTCAAATACAATATGAAAAAGCTATGAAACTATTGAAATCTTAACTCTCCCATAGAGCCAAAAATCATCTCAATTATCAACTATAGCTGAAGATTTGAAAGATGGGTTTTTTTAAAAACTACTGTATATAGTCTTTAAGGTATACAATGTAAATTTAAATAAGAGAAGTAGCAATTCAAATGTCTTAGAAACATACAACATATCCACAGCTAGCTCAAGGAGGCCATAATACTTTCAGAGAAGTAAGATGCCTGTCAGTCACAGGAAGATTCAGACCTACCACTCATGATATTCTGAGGCCTCACTTACTCTGCTTTGCCTTTCCCTACAGAACATCATGATACTGTGGTATATACAAAGAAAGGAGACTGTGTTTTCCCCTCCTAGCTGCATATATTCAAAGATAAAGTTGCCAAAATCTAAACCCCATCTGTAGTTAACAGAGAGGCAGGGATGTACCTCTGCAAGGCAGAATTTGTCTACCTGAGGAGAGGGGAAATTGTCTTTCCTCCTTAATTGCAGCCTTTTACTGAGACTTACAGATGCTTACCCTTTGAATTGTCACACAGGCTAGACGAGAGGAATGCCACACCAAGCAAGACCTTCTGCACTACAGTAATTGTGAGTGAAGGACAATACACTAAAAAAAGAATTTTCTTCCACCAGCAGAGCTACTCTGCTGGGGTAAGCTCAGAAGTGAGCACAGAGTTGCCAAGACTGATGAATTTTTTCTGCCCTAAGCAGAGGATGGAGCAGGGCTTCATCTCTCGTGACTTGCTTTCTCCGAATTTGTTCATACAATTCCAAAGCTTTTTGTATCATTGTTTTAATTGGGAATGGCAAACTAATGAGCAGAACTTGCTTTGATGGTCAGAGTGCTGAATAAAGAGATGCATGGAGTGAAAGTAAACAATTTAAAGGGATTTTATCTTCCAATGTCTAAGACAATGCTGAAGAAACTGTAAAAAATAGAATATGAGATTCTTACAGCATTTTTCACTGCAATTCTGGATTATTCTGATTAGGTATCAAATTTATTTGAAATTGGAAACTGAAAACTTTCTATCTTATGATGTAACTCTAAATAATGGCACCACTAGGTTGAAAATATTCTCCTCTCAAATCCTTTTAAGGAGGGTGTCTAGCAGCAGATTTCTGCTGCTAGTAGTTTGAAATTGTACCAAAATTGGCAGTCTTGATTTGCTATTGTACATCAACCCCCCACATTATCAATTTGTGTGTGTGTGTGCATATCTGTGTGAAAGTATGTACAAAAATACACTGAAAAATAAATCCAAGTCTGCAGCCTAAGCGAAAATTTTTCAGCTTGCTTTCTGGAAACACAGAAAGTAGGTCAGCACATATTTTAAAATAGCACATCAGCACTGAAAGAAAAAGTAGTATATCTGTACCTTTGGACTTTTTAGCTCATCTCTCTGTAGGGGGAAATGGAGAATAAAACCCTTTTTCTTATTCTACTATATGTATGAGAAAAAAATTGCTTACACTTTAAAAAGCTCCCTAATAAGCCACCTACATGGGTAAAATGTTGTCTGTTTTAATCAAAGCAAAACAACATTGAGTGGAACCATTTAAGCTTTATCTAAATATAACCAAGGGAAAAGCCAGGATGTTTAAAATGTGTTTAAAATGTTGTACTGGATATGTATCACATCCTGTTCCTTGCACATCTTGTTCCTTGTATCAAAAACCTATTTGGTAAAATATTTACTTAGGAAATAACAGCATACTGTCTGTGATTTCGTAGTTCATCTTGTGAAGATTTTTTTTTCAGTATTTGCTGTTGCAATAAGAATTGCTGCCTATTTGTGATATCTTTGATGTTAGACACACTCTTAAAGAAAAATACTTTTTTAAATTTATTCCCCACCTACCCCCATTTTTAAGAAACTAGAAAGTTAAAGCAAAAACCAAATTACTTAAGCACTCAGACATCTTATAGAGATTCTTAAGAATTCTTCTGGAATTGATATTGACAAACTCCTTTCCTGAGCTATTACAGATCCATAAAATAAAAGGAAAACCAAAATCCACTCCTAGGCAAAATTAAATAATGCTTATCAGCTCTAAAATATCACCTGATTCAGGTCAGTATCAATACTGTTGGCTTCAACATGATGCATGATGCTGATATGTTTCCCAGAACAAATTTCAAGCTAGAACACTGATATACTTAATTAGGAAAAAATTATAATGCCTCCCTCAAATTCCAAGTGTCAATCTTCATTTGGATCTCTGCACTAGATTAAAAATGAATGCTTGAGAGGTACTGAGCATTGGTAGCATGACCTTTTAAGTTCAGTGATTTCTATGCAACCAGCAGGAATGCCTAGAAATAACAAAACGAGTCTATTTTTAGTTCTTCATTCTCTGGGGCTTTTTCTCTTTTCTTTTTTTTTTTTTTTAACTACTGCTGTTTGTGTTGCATCTCAATTCTTGGACACTTAGCTCTAATTTATTTTCTTGTATCATTCAGACCTGTTTAAATACCTCATTCTCCAGTTTGTGAAGTACTATAACCCATGTATATAGGTACATCATTTAGGCAGTAAGAAAACTGGATCTTCCACAGAGCCAGGCCTTCCAAGAAGGGAAATCAGAATGGAGAACAACTTCCTAAACATGTAGCTGCTGGGATCTGCATTTTTCTTTCACTCAGTAAACTGATGCTTGCTATCAGAACTTAAGTAAAAATCAGGATCTTCCTAGGTAACACAGGCTTCACAAATAATTGAGTGAAGAAATTATGGAGCTTTTAAAACTCTGATAAAGGAGCCAAAGTAGTAAAAAAAAATAAAATGGTTGAACTTCTATGTCCTGTGAGGTCTCTACCTTGCAAAATTTTAAAACCCTAGCCTAGCAAACAAAGTGCATAATTAAACACGATTAATTGCATTCCTAGATTACTGCCAGATAGCTTGTCACATGCCTTGCTGGGTATAAATGCACAGTTTTCATTTGTTACTTCTAAAAGTCAAAGCCACAGAGCTAATTAAATTCAATCTACAGCTGGACAGATATACTATTAAAATATCATCAGATCAAATAAAACAAATTGCATAAATTTACAGTGAAGTATTACAATAAATAAGGGAAAATAAGGCAGTTGTATTTATGAGTAGCAACAGATATTATCTCCCTTCTCTCTAGCACTCTCATGTTGAGGCCAGCACTGTCATCCTCCAAAACCTGAGAGATCTATGGAAGATAATAGGTCACACATTCATCAGACTTCAGTACTGCTAATTTTTCTGACATGCAACCAGTGTGATTAAAAAACAACACTGCTCTAGTTAAATGGAACTAAATCAGCTCCTCAGTTCCCTGGGAGTTTTTCTAAACTGTAGAAGAAATTTCACAACAGTTCATTATGTCATTTGGTCTCATTTCCCTTTAGAAAATAAAAGCCCACAAATATGTTTGCATATACACATAGTTCCTTCTCTGAGTTCAAGGGACACTTACAAGACACCTGCTAATGTGCCAAATCTGTATTCATAGCAGTGGGAAGCCTGCTGCCATGAGATTAGCTTAACTGCTGAGAGGGGGTATCTTCTCAAACGGCTCCATGAAGGAGAAACCTAAGCATAACCAGTTCTTTGAAGGCACAGTAAAACAGGTCAACTAATCCTGAAGTGGTCACATCCCGTATTTTCTGAGCTTGCTTAAACCTGGAGGTCTTAGAATTACAGTTGCAAGGTAGTCTAGGAAACAGCTCCTGCATTTCCCAGTTTACCAGCCTGTTATTCCAGTAGCTGTACTTTTCCAGACCACAGTCACCAGGCACTCATTGCCTCCTGGCTCACATGGTGCAATGATACGTGCTCAGTCTCGTGTCTGGAGGACTGGGGATCGTGCTCTGCATTCCTGGGGCTGCACTGCTCTACAAGAGGTAGACATCCCCCCTTACACCCTTCAGAGACTGTCATGGGAATTTTCCTATTGTTCCAACAATGCACCTGGTTGAAACTGGACATGCTGCTGTGAAGATGCGTCCCCAGCCCCATCTCTAGCCAAAGTAAACTTACAGCCTTGGCCAAAGGGAGCTCTTTTCATGTCAGCTGTAAGATACACATCACTGGTGTACAGAACAGCTTATCTCTAGGCAATGAAAATAACCATCTTCACAGTGATCATAAAGGTCCAGAACACATATCACACATTTACAGATCTCTGTGCTCTACAGCATAAATGCATCCTTTTATTTGTTTTGATTTGCACAGTCTTGGATAAAAACCATACCACATCAAAATAAAATAAGCACCGAATAATAAATGGCTTTATAATAATTGTCCCAATGCACTGAAAACCATAATCCAAAAATCTAGAAAAACTGAAACAGAAATATCTGTATTTAAGCAATCAACAAAGAAAATAACATAACTATTCCATTGCAAAGGCTGTGACCCTGTCAAGAGTCTAAATTTACAGTACTGCTCTTTAAAAGCAAAAGAAAATATTTCACCCCTCCATTGGAGTAGAACTGGGAGCACTATAGAAGCCAGCACTCCAGGAGAAATTCTGCTAACAATGTCATCTGATGTGGCTTATAGCCGATTACACAGCAAAATTATTGTCTCCAAAAAAAATCTTATTTTTATCACAGAAGGACTAAATACAGCCTAACAGTAGTTTAAAACCAATACAACCTTACTTCTAGTAGGAAAAGAAAGGCTTTGTTTTGATCAAGAGGACACTGATGTACTCATGTTGCTGTATACTTTTCCCCTGGCTCCTTGGTATATAAATGCATGGCAGCAATTGCAGCTGTTTTATAGCCTTTAATTAGTACATGTGCAAAATGCTTGTTCATTTGTTTTCCAGCAACTTATCAGCATTTACAAAACCAAATATGGCCAACTCTTTGCTATAAGGAATTTCAGCCCCAGGAAGGCTTTAACTAAACACTTGCATTGTATCATATTTGTTAAAAGCCACAAGTTTCTTCAGCTCCTGGTGATGGCTTGCCAGTTTTCAACAACATTAAGACAAAGATTCTACAAATATCTGTAGTAAAAGTATGCACAGTCTCATGTCACATGTGATAGTCTTAATATAGCTTTGTAATTCATTTTTAAAGTCAGGCCATAAGGACCCAAAACTTGTCATTGCCAAATATTTAAATTTATGCTCACAATTTTTTCGGTAAGAACCACATTTACATGAGCTTCCAAATACCAGTCTGCATGTTTTATATTCTTCACACCTATGCAAAAGACTTACAACTATTTACTAAAAATTTTAGAATAGTTGCCAAAT
The DNA here is from genome assembly GCA_039654755.1 of Calcarius lapponicus. Lineage (NCBI taxonomy): Eukaryota > Metazoa > Chordata > Aves > Passeriformes > Fringillidae > Calcarius > Calcarius lapponicus. The sequence continues at coordinate 48,389,819 of CM077462.1, read as the reverse complement.
CTATTGAATAAAGAAATGCATTAATACCTAGAATTTATTATCAGTCTTACCAGAAAAATCTCATGTAAATCCATTATGACTACATAATTAATGCAAAGTCTTACCTTTCCCTGAAGCAACAGTTTCCAGCTGTGATCTTTCTTAATACTTTAATTCTGCAATGTAATTTTCATAAATATTTTTCTGGTTCAGGCAGAGATGGGTTAACTGCAAGCAGTCTGGATGCTATCTTGCTTGCTTCCTGGAGATCACTGTTTTGCTTTGTGAGCCATCACAGCTACCTAGGAAAAATAACAGCCAACCCTCAGTCACCTGGATAATGTGAAATATTATTGCTCCCAGATTAAACAACAGGTTTAAAACAAAACCACATCTTAAAACATGATGTTAAGATTTGTATTTATCTATGAAACATTTCGTAACAGATGCCATTAAAAGAACTATTGCATGCTTTCTTGCCAGGATTCATGTTCTTGGATAGACACATAAAACAAGTAAGAAAAATTTATACACAAATGCCGTAAATTTTTAAAATTACAACTTGTCTTTACACTGACAATATGAACTATAAACTAGACTTGAAACTAGACTTTTTTTTTTTTTTTTTGTAGATTTCTGGTCAGGAGCTATAAGCAACAGCAAAACCAGAGTTCTGCTGAAATTCCTTACACAGAAGTAAATAGAATGGTGCCTATGGGGAAAAAAAGTGCTGGAAGTAGGAATGCACTTCGGTATCTATTTGGGTATAACTAGGTCCCTATTACAACAGGAAACATTATATTCTTGTTTGGTGCAAATACAGACATCTGGCTGCCAAAAGGCTTTAATGTTGAGACTACCACCTGCAAAACCACTGGCAGCAGATGCAGATACCACACTTGGGAGGGAGAGCACTGTCCATGATGGGTATGCCCAGAGGCCCATAATGCTGAATTACCAAGTCCAAGTTGAATCTTGTGACTTTGAAGGCAGTTTGAATATTCTTTGTGAGCTCAAGGAGCGATGATGCTGTGTACATCTGTGACATGAGTAAGACACCTCGTTTGCTAACTTGAAGTGCAGGTACACAGGGCCTTGTCCAGCCAAAGCACTGAATACCTCTAAGGACAGAGACACACTTCTCTGCACAGCCACAGTGCAGTCAGAGCAGCCTCTTGAACAGTGTATCTCCACCTGAATACTCCAGATCCATGGCAGCAAATAGGACAGTCCATCTCCCCCTCGACTTGTTCAGCTCCATGAAATGTTTGACAGAGCATGTAATTAAAAGATCTACTGAGCTGATATTAACAAATGATAATGAGTAGTCACCTATCTCATAAGGGGGTGCTTTACAACCTGTCTCCTCTCCCCACCCTTCCCATGACAACAGGAACCACCCTTGCCACTTCAGCATGCATTATTAAAGGGGTTATGCATCCTGATTTCTCTGTTTGGTGCCTTTATCCTTCTGGATAGCCCTTTGCAACTGATGTCTATAAAAATACAATAATACCTCTGTCCACACTTAAAGTAGCACTACTGTAAGTCTGAATAATTCTCTTCTGTCATGTTTATCAGGTTTCCTGAACATTAAAAGTATCTAACTGTGGCATCTGAGTAAATTCATTCAGAGAGACAGGGCAGTCACAGACCTGCTCCTTCAAAATTTCTGCAGATTTGAGTATTTTTTTCTAAGTTATACTCCAAATGCATATTAAAGATAAGGCTCTATTGTTTAGGTGCATTTTGGTTTTGTAATGTAAGAAATTACTGACAATAGATCTGACAGATTACTGAAACCACCCTATTTTCATCTCCTGTGAGATGCTGTCAGAGACGTACAAGAATTTTGGACAAAAATGGGTTATCAAGTTTTAAAATAATAAAAGAAAATCCCAATGACACAGAATACTTCAGGTTGTCATTGTCAGTACAAGAGAGCAGATTTAGGCATCATACATCACATCTGTGCAGTAAGGAGAGACTGCATGTAAGAAGCAATCACCTGCTTTTGTATATCCCTGTCACAAAATGCACTTTTCAGTCTCTGGTAACCTGAAGCCATTATCCTGTGCTCTGGGGGAGGAGAATGGTCTGGAGGAGAAGGAGGAAGAGCTTTCCATATAGACACAGTATAATACAGTGTAATTACTGACTTTCATGGACATTACTTCAAAGAGCAGGGACAACCTGAAACAAGAAATCTCAAGCCAAACATTACAACCCTTTGCAGACACACCACTTTTTTAGTCCAGTATACAAAGGGCACAGTCTCCTCTACAAACTGAGGAAAACCAGACCCTGAACAAGGACAAAAATGAGGAACCTGAAATAAAGTACAGTATGGAAATAATTCATTTAACTGTGAAGTGTTGCACAATGATTTGTCATATGCTATCTAACTTTTTATTCATTGTCTTTGAACAATTCCATTGTAAGTATGCTATTTCTACCCAGGTATTATTTACATCAAACCATGACCTTCACAGATCTGTGGTTTGCTACATCAGCCTCATTAGATAATATAAATACAACAATATATGTACACAAGTCACAGAAGTAATTGATACTTCCACTGTGCCCAACTTTTTCTTCTGAAAAGGAAAATTTTTTTGTGTCTTTTTTAGTAGTAAAGAAAATTTTGAAATGTCCCAAGTAGGTACACATTGCTCTTGCAAATATTATTGCTAAACGTGCATTCCTGAAATAATCTTCATAACATGTAATAATCTTTAGAAGTATCCAAATTATGATACTAAAATTATTTAATACAAAAAAATGTACTAACTTCATAGATGTACAGTAAGACATGCCAAATAAGAAGTTTGTCAAAATGTGCCTTGTTCTCCAGAAGACAAACGAAAATGAGTGAAGGTAAGAGCTGCATCACTCCAGCACCCTCTGTTGGCCCTCAGGCAGCATGGTTACTTTGTGCACCTTAATAGAAGTCAGTTGCTGGATCCTGAAGCTATGACAAAGATTCCTTTTAGAGAAAAAGTTACATGAAAAGCAAACAGAAACCTACTAGCAACCCAGTCCTATGCAGAACAATCTTCAGCTCTATACCACAACATAGTTTAATATCAGATTGCTCAGTACTGCTGGATCTGTCATGCATTAGCCCATCCTTGCAGATATTTATAATTGATCTAACTTCAAGGGCAAAATGTTCTTTGCAAGCTCTGTATGTGTCTGATATTTCTGACAAACACCAATAATAAATGGCACCTTGCATGAACTCTCACCAATAGAACAACAGCTCTACAGAAAGAACAAATCTTTTTATGGAACATTATTCACCGTGGCTACTGAGAACGAGCAACACTTATATTATGCGGAATATCATCCACAAAAGAAAGTGCTCCAATCAGGTCTCATCAAGCACACAGAATAAAGTCCAGATGCCAGATACAAGGTGATCTAAATATAAACTCCCTACACTGTGCACAGCCAGATGGTGTAATTTCCAGAAGCAAAGGCCCTTAGCCCAGCGAGCCTGGCAGCTGCTTCGCAAAGCCGGCTCAAAGCTTTGCGAAGGCAGATGTGAAGTTGCAGAGGGGAGCAGAGAGGAAGAGGAAGGAGGAAGCAGGAGGGCTGAGATGGAGAAGCAGTGTGCTCCCATGGAGCTGGGGGGGGGGGGGTAGGGGTGGTAAGAGCCACTTCTGAGAAAAACCACCAGGGTGGTGATCAGGGCTGCTTGGTCCTTTCTGGCCACTCAGTGTGTGACAAGAGGGGAAAGCAGCCTATGCCTGGCTGCGCAGCAAGAGGCAAAGACCTGCTGCCTGGCCATCCCACAGCCCTTGAACCACCACTGAAGAAGAGCCACAAGCAAAGGGGAGGCAGGACACCAACAGATCTTATGGAGCTGTCTGTCTGCTTCCACCAGCTGAGCGGTTGAGTAACTGCCTACCTTATCTCCCTACAGCTAAGCCAACACTGGCCAGAACCCAAAAAAAACCCAACAAAACAGCTTTTCTTCACTGATCTTAATGACAGGGAAAAATTTATTCTCAAAAATGTCATCAGCTATTGCAAACCTGCTCCTTTCACTGCCTCTTAACTTCGCACCTTTAACCTCTCTACAGTTCTGTATCTCCTTGGTTTTGTTTTCACAGCATCCTGTCTGCTCACCTGAAATTCATACCCTCTGTCTCACCACCCTTCCAGGCTCTCTTCTCTGCTTCTTTTCTTTCCCATGTGCAGCTTCACATGATTATCTCCTAATATTTCAATGTTTATCAACTTTAAGATGGTGCTAATAAACAATGTTTGATAGCAATCTCCAGAACATGCAGAAATGCATACAAACGTTTTACCAAACAAATCTGCAGTACTTATTTGTCAGAAAGCATTACCACCCTATTTCAAATATTTACACACATGCTTCTACTTTGGGTAATTTATATTATACCACTTAACTGGGATGGAGAAATCGGTTTGATTTGGAATGTCAAGATCTGAATTATTAGAGTCAAATATTTATTGTACAGAACAAACTAGAAACTACCTCACAAAATCTATGCAGTTCATTTGAGGTCACTGACTAACCAGTCCAAGAAGCCAGAGGTGGACCCAAACTGAATCCACATCCCCAAACCTCAAAACTGAAATAAAAACCACAATAGAGCACTTGCATTTTTCCATTTTCAGGAGTTACTATTCTCACAGTTATTTTCAGGCATTTATATTCTTGCTTTATACTAGTTTCTGCTGGTAGATTCCTTTCTCTTTATCTGTTCTGTTATTTTAAAACAAATTCAAATGCTTCAATTTTTCCACGTTTAAAAGGTCTGGGTCCAAACAGTAAATGGTAAGAGTCACTTCCTTTAGGATTTGGCTGTCATTAGGTAGTTGACTAGGGCTGCAGTAGCCTGTTCAGGAACAGGTTACTTATGCAACCACGTTTCTCTGCTTAGCAACCCCAAGGGTGGGGTCCAAAACAGCAACTGCACCAGCCACATTTTGCAACTAAAGTGGAGGAGAAAAAAGAAAAGGAGAGACAGGAATGGGAAGTGTGAGGGGAAATAGCATTTTTCTTCATGAGAAATGTAACTTTCTAAGAAAAGAAGGCAACAAACAACATAGAAGAAGGAATCAAAAGCAGCTAAACTATTTCTCTCTCAGAGGGGTAATTACTTCTGAGATCATAATATGATAATGATTCTTAAGTGAAATAATTCATGCAGAGAACACATTAATCCCTGCAAAAGATCATGTAAATACTTTGCTATTCTTGCACTAATCTTCTCTTTCCACTGAATGCTGAAAAAAAATCTTCACTTACAATAGAATACGTCACTTACAATAAAATTTAAAAAAATGTTCCTGGTTAAATAGCTGAACATGTTGAATACTTACAGAGAAAGGTTCAGTACTAGTATCTTTGTGTCAAGATGTTAAATTTTTAAAATTGAGGGCAAACATTAAAGATACTGTTGACAATTTTAGGAATAAAATTAACTATTAATTTAATTTACTAAGTTTATGCTGGTTAACAATAGGCACAATTCCAGGATATAATACATTATTTTGAAGATTTATAAATAAACATTCTGTGAAAGAATCAATGAAACCAGTACTTCAAACGGCAGTATATGAAGAAAACACAAAATCAAAAACCCCACAAAAGTACCCAAAACTATTTGGGTACACAAAATAGTACACTTTTGTGTTCATAAAAAATTGTTCCAGTTAATGATTTTCCCAGCCTCCACAAATTCAAAGTCTTTCTCTATTTGGCCAGGAACTGATTATGTACCACAGAGACAATAAGCTTAGCTGGGGATGTTGACCACTTATATTCATATAGAAGTTACATTTTTCATTTTTTAAAGTATTTAATACAGAAGGGAGAAGCACACCTTCTGAGCAGCAGGGATGCACTTGGCCAGCCCATGGAGTGCAATGCCACACCAGGAACATCTGTGCTTGCTTCAGAGCAGCTACACAACCCCTTTGGTCTGGGGGCTGGAAGGGGCAGAGCTCTACCACTTGCCCACATCCACCCAAATAGCTGCTCTTCTGAGTGTTTGGTTTGGCCTGGCAGGCCCAGGCAGCCTGCAACTCTAAATTGGTGCAAAAAGCTCAGAAAGGCAGCGTGAGCATTTCCCCTGGTCCAGCTCACACTGCACGTGCAGCTCCAGCAGTTGTGCTTTCCCCTCATGCTCTCACAGACATCTGGTACTGCTCTTCATTTATACTCCAGCTCTCACCCCAACACACTGTCTCTCACACAGGAGCCTTCTCAGGTAACCATGCTGCTTCACACAGTAAGTAAATGCTTATTTAGTAAGAACTACTCATTTAGTAAATACACTAAATGAAGAGTTGAGATGCATCATTCATGCTGTGGAGCAGATTGATAAACACACTGGCAGGAAGGCACAACTCTCTCATGTGTTATTACACAGTCTCTAGAGCTCAACTTGGCAGACTGTTTCTGACCAATTATACATAAGATAATGTGCTTCTTTAACATTGACCTAATTAGTGACAAACCTTACTAATGGACCGTATACCTGTATGACCTGATTACTATTAGCAAAGGCAGTTTGGTATAAAGCAAGCTGTGGTCCTAGAGACATTTACGTAATTCACTGACAGAAAAGAAGATAGAGTGATAAAAATTAAACACCTCAGCTATGAAAAATTGCTAAGTGAAGGCCAGGATCAACCTTGACTGCCAGCAGGGTGGCAGTACCTGGATTATTGTCTCCCACTGTGGTCACTGACAGCTCCAAGCCAGCTCTCTGGAGAGCTCCACATAAATACTTTGAGAGTTAGCATCAATAAATGCCAACCCATTCTAGTTTTAAACTCTCATGCCTATTTCATAAGAGAACATTTCAAAACCCAGCAGTTCTAGATACACTTCTAGATACAAGCCTGTCAGTCTTGAATAACTTACATTTGTCAAGGACTTCAGAAGTGAAAAGGACCAAATCAGACAGTATTCTAAAAGGGTCCTAATGTCTATGGTAGAGGATTAAACCAACCACAAAGAAACAACCCAAAAACCAAAACCAAAAACAACCCAACCCCCTCCTTCTATTTCACATTAACTTTCATTGGGAGAACTTGAGCAGAGCCAACACAAGAGAGCTAGTGGAACAGGGAAGAATGTAGGATGACAGAATCTGATTTTCCAGCATCAGGCCTGATTTCCTCCTGGTGAAAAGGATCACATAACCCATGGCCACATTGGGACTCAAAGCAATAAAAAGAAAGCACTTAATTGCTCAAAAGGTAAAGAATTTTCTACACGTGACTAAAAGGCTTCCTATTGCAAGAATCTCTAATGGTCCATCAGGTGTTGGTTTGGTGACTACAGCAAGAGTGAAGGTCCATTTGAATAAAAAAGTGAAAAATAATCCCCTAATTAAAAAACTCAGATTTTTGATTGGAGACAAAAATCTAATCTACTAGTCTCCTTTGATGTGGCTGGCAGCAAGAGTATTCATATAGGAACCACTACTTTTGTTTTGCTAGTTTTAATTAAATTCAATGTCTAAAATGGCATTTCATTAAATAACTTTCCTTTTTCTGAACTTCCTCCCCATGCTGTTTTGATTAATCAGATATGGAAGCAATTTCAGTGACCCAGACAATGGGTCATGCAACTTTCAGTAAATAAACTCTGGATGAAACTCTTACACAGTCTGTACAACATCCTGAACAAGATTTAGACCTGAACTTTTTCAGCTCTACTTGGAAGCACAAGCATGAAGAACAACTTGAAAGATGGTACCAAAAAGTGTAAAACAGAAACCTATTTTACAGAGACCCTTTCATGATCTGCAAATATTTTGTCAGCAGCTAAATTGTTTAAGAAAAGAAGCAAAACACCCACTTCAGCCAGTACTTTCACTTCATGTTATAAAATAGCCATCTCTTTATTTTAAATTTCCTTTGTCTAACTAATAAGCAAATTCTTTAGTACAGCATCACTTTTTTCTTTTTCCATCTCAAGTAACTCTAGCATTTCAGATCTAGAAGAGTAGAAACTGAATAATAAATATAATTAACACCCAAACAAGGCCTCCCCTTGACTTAGAATTTATGTATACATCTGTTATGTCTTTGCACTTAAAGTACAATCCTTCAGAGTGAATAATTAAGAAGAAAGACTAACAAAAATAGCGTGTAAGTCACTTCTAGTTGTAATACAAATCAGTTTACAGCCCCCTTACTTATGAAAATACTTAAAGCCACAAAAAAGACAAAAAAAGAAATACAAAACCAAACTCCAGGTGCCTAGACTTGGTAATATGAGTGGTCTAAATAATACTTTTAGTGAATGAACCTTCTAGATGTCACACTGATGGCAATCTCAAAAATGAAATCAAGAATCAGAATCATTAAAGATTTCCAAAACAATAGATAAATTAAAAAGAGACATTCTGCTGTAAAATTCTTATTTAAATTACTTCAGTCAGAAAAATTAAACAATTCAGAAAGTATCCGTAAGAATGCCTTTATATTTGCAATCAGTATCACTTTTTTGGTTGTAGAATAAACCACTATTAATCATGCTTCAGAATAAAGCAGACGATAACTTATTTGAAACTTACACCAACAAAACGAGATGAACATGTATCTTGAGTAAACAACCTTTTCTCAAAATTATTAATAGTGAGTCCTTAATGTGTTGCTCTTCTCCACCATGCTCAGAAGATCCAGACCTGTTTGTCTCTGACAGTGAAGCCTCTGACAAATGTCTACCACTCCATCATAAAAAGAGAAAACTACGTCATATAGTTCCACGTTTTGAGAGAGAAACTTGAGAATATCTGTGATTTGTAATACTCAGTACTATCTGCTTTTCTGAAAAGTAACCCAAACCAAACCAAACCACCACTTATAACGAAATAACGAAAACAAATACATGCAACTTCTGTGATAATGTTCCCCTGTATGCAAATCACAAACAGTAACACATACAGAATTCATTTATTGATGCTTAGCAACCTATATGGGAAATAAGGCATAGGAAAAAATTATATGGAGATATCTAATAGAAAAACAGCAAGTACCAGGTAGCAGAAATACAGGCCTAACCCTTCACTCATCTATTAAAAAGAAGATACCCCCTCTGCCTTTTTGGAGCTGTGCACACAAAATCAGACAGGCTTCAATGCTGCCACTTTTTTCAAGATGTTACTTTGAAACTTCTGAAGAGCTAATTAGGAAAATAACTGTGTCTGTGGCATTTATGGAATTACACAGCTTTCCTTCATTGTGTGTAATTTTGAAATGTAATTTTTGAAATGTAGTTTTAACTGACCAGTAGATCTCAAAAGCCAGCCCACATCAGCTCCATTCAGCAGAGCCTCACAGGACAGTTTGGGACTGGTCACACAAGGTGCACCTCTGCTGCCAACACAGTGATCCCAGCTCAGTGCAGCACACAAGGAACTGCCGACTGCAATATCCAGAGGGGAACCTTTGCAGCCCTCAGACTTTCATTTCAAAGGGATGAACAGGAAGACAAGGACCAGACAACAGCTGCCATTCACTGAAGAGTCTCCCATTAATGCTGGGGCCATGCTAAAAGATAAGTGCTTTTTATTTTGGAGGATAATTACAGTTATTATCTTTTGATCTGTATAATTTTTGCTTCCATTTTAATTGGCAAGCTACAGCTCCCTTCTTGCAAAAAGTAACCTCCACCAGCCTGTTCTCAAAGGTGTATTTATCAAGTTCACATTCCCCAATGACATGTTTATCTGAGACCCTCTACATACTGGAAAATCTTATCCTTTTTTTGCAATTAATAAGGATGTTTTCAAATATCAAATATAACACTGACTGAAGAATGCAGAGGGAAACACAACCATTCTATATCAAAATCTTATTATTATTAAAAGTATTGTTATTACATCTACAGGGATTGCTGCTTCAGATACAAAGCCTTGTTCCTTTTCTGTGTAAACCCGTTTTTAAAGCATTGTGCAGGCAAGTGTGCATACAAGTACAAAAAGCAGACAAGTTTGGAATAGTTTCTTCTACACAGACCATGATTGGTCTGTATAAAACATTCAATATATAAAACACCAATGTACTTGATTCAGTTCTGGGACAGGCAACAAAACTCTAGTCTGAAACCCCAATCTTTAAATACATTTGTCTGAGGAAAATAAGAATATTTAGGCATACTACAAACCAGCTGACAAAAAAACTGCTGATCACTTCTATATGTATGAAGTACCTACATGATCCTCTACCCATACTATGTTTAAGAAATTCAAACTGTCTCCCTTTCCTTTTAGCTTTTATGTCTTGATTCCTTTGAAATCATTAGTGCCAGTTTCTCTATTTTCAACAGAAAAAAGCACAGGAAGCCTGTGCAGCTTCACAAATTAATGAAAGAAGTCAAGTGCCTCACCATGTAATACAAATTCAAACATTTTGTTATGTGCTCTATGCTACTCCTTACTTATTCTAGGCAGTAAATGAATTAAAATTGAACCTGATACTGACATTTGCCATAATTCTTTAGAGTATCTCTCAATTCTATCCTTTGACAATTGCCATCACTATTTCACAGTAACTACTGAACTAGTTTTTGTATATTGTTACAACCTTCTTAAAACGTAACCAGAGATTAACTGAACTTGTAACTTACACTAGCGAGCATGCAGATGTTTCCTTTAATGAGAACTATAAAATGCCATGCAAACTTGAGGCATCAAAAAAGTGAAAAAAAAAAATAAAAATAAATCATGCAGTATTTATACAGGGATTAATCCATACTGGTCATTCTTTTTCCCCTTAAGTAATTTCATTCAGCTTGCAAGCAGAGAAAACAAAACCCTCAGCCTCAGGATTGTTCTACACAAGCCAACTTCATATATTTTATTTATTTTTAAGGAGGTATATAACAAGGAAAAATAGCTCTTGCTACTGAGATTTCTAAAAAGGAATTTATGAGAAGTAATGTTTGCTACAGGGAAGTCAGACTGTATTTAGAACTATTGTGTATGTTTACTGATTTCCGTCATACAATTATAAAATTAAATGACACATTCATTAAGCAAAACTTTATAACGGCATGATGCCTGCAGTTCTTTGCTCAAGCAGATCTACAGGTTTATCCCACAAAAGTTATTTCCATTATTGTACTCAGATACCTTTGCAACAGCAGTCAAATTTTTATCTGTTTTGAAAAGGTTTGTTTTTAACCTTTATCAGGACTTAAAACTACCGTTTCAAGATGGTCTGGGATATCTTACTAAATTACTTATGAACTAAAGTTTAAAAAATTATATGGCTAAACCCAGAAAGAGATAAGGACATAGGCAGAAGGTTACAGCTTATCTTACTGAATTTTATGATAAACATTCTTATTTACTTGTCTTCTGTGTTAAAGAAATATAGTAATACATGCAGGCAGGCCAAATATATCCTACGCTAACAGCTTTCCTTTTTGGAACTTTTTGGCTTACGCCTGAATTTTCAATCTTAGCACAGCAGTAACCGTATATTTGTGTGCTCTTCCACACATAAGTCATTGGTGCTTTACCTAGAAGTTCATGCAAAAATCTGTCAGACTGTGCTAATGTGTTTCTCTGAGCTTTTTTAAAATAAAAAGCATGCATGAACATCAAAGCACAAGCTGCAAATGATCGTTTCTAATCTTAGACGTGTATCAATTATTCACTAGCTTGTTCTGCTTGTGCTTTATCGTATAGACTTCACCATGGCAACACTGTTCTTCCCTTCCCAGCCTTAATCAGTGAATCTGTAAACTAATATTAGACCGAGCTGCTGGATTACTCAATATTCTACTTATTACACCATGAACACAGACACGTCTTTCTTATTACATCATGAACCCTACACAGCTTCCAAGATATCAATAAATTTCCATTGTTTCAATTTTGAAATGGTAGCTGTCTAAGAACCAGCCAGTTCCTCTCTTACTGCTAAATATAAATATGTAGTTTTGAAATACCACTAGCAAAATTCAGAATGGATTTAATGTCTGAATGCAATACCTCTTCTGTGGTCTTTTCGCAAACTGGAAAATGGCTGACCTTCCAAACCCTATAAATTTTAAAGTCACTCTTCAGTTTTAGAACTATGTCACTTATTTTCAGCAAGTACATTAATTTAAATATTTCATATCTGGCAGTCTTCTTGGTGTAATCTCAATGACACAATTTCAATGTTTTCTTTCTGTTTCTTTATGTTTTCCAGTATTATTAAACATATATGTACATATAAAAATGCAGCTTTTTTTCTAGTTCATCTGGGCCCAACTATTTTGTCCATTTCAGTGATTTTCTTCTTTCTAATTTCTCTCTTTTTTTTGTCTAATTAGCTTTTTCTTCACCCATTTCCCCGTGTTTCCCCAACACTCTTGATACTGTTAATTCTCACCCTCTTTTAGCTGTTCCAACACACAATCATACTTCCTTTCCCCTTCAGACTGTTAAAATTGATTATGTAGCTCATTAATCTAGAAGAGACATCCTTAATGCTTTAGTGCTGCAAGGTTTCTCCCCTCACCTTGGAAAGCAGAACAACCAACATTTCTTGTTTCCCAACTCTTTTCACAAAGGTGATCAAGTTGTGAGACCTCTGCTGGGGTCTCTAGGGAGCACTGATAAAAGTTATGTTTTTGAGCATCTCATTAGCATCCTGGCAGCAATTTCTAGGGCTTTTATAATATATAAAAATCTTAATGTGTCTCTAATATGCAAAAATCTAACTACAGTATTAACAGCACAGAAACTGTGATATACAAAGAGAGTTCATATCCCTTTCCAGAAAGTCCTTAATATTGTTCCCATATTGTTCTTGGTTAACATGATGAATTGTGTGATATTTCCCTTACACATTCCTTATCTTCACCACAGTTAAAAGGAAGTTGCTGCACAACCACCAGACTGTCGGGCAAAGGGGGCTGTTCACTGGCTGATGCTGGATAATGTCAAGACTGCTCCACTCTTCTTGTTTGGGAAGTTTGGGACTACACTCTGAGTAACCTTTGAGTGTCAGCAGCCTCCCTTTGGTTTCAGCTGAGTTGAAGTTAATTATCTTCTTAGTAGCTGGTACAGTGTATTTTGAATTCAGTATGAGAATAACGTTGACAATGCTGTGATGTTTTGATTGTTGCTAAGTAGTGCTCACCCTAAGTCAAGGACTTTTCAGTTTCCCATACTTTGGCAGTGAGCAGGTGCACAAAAAGCTGGGACAGAGCACGACTGGGACAGCTGACTCAAACTGGCTAAAGAGATATTCCATACCATAGAGCATCATGACAAGTATGTAAACTGGGGGAATTGGCTGTGGGGGGAAGACTCAAAATACCACTGAAAAAATGCATGTAATTAGGATTTTTAAAATACTTTTTCCCGTATATCAGTGACAAGATCACCATACCTCCATATTTTCAGCCAGCCAGTGATGCACACATTCCCAACACAATTAACCATAATGCTCCATATGTGAATATAAACCACTACATTGCACATCTTTCAGAGAGCAGAAGCTGCTCCACCAGCAACGGAGGGCCCCAGGATTACACTTACAGCTCAGCTTATACACACTGTAAACTTCTCCTGCTTCAGCTTCCTTACTCCTGCACAAACACTAAGTCTCTAATTTCAGTGATCTTCTCAGAGCTTGCCAAGGAACTGGAAGATCCTGACCACACACAAAGCAAAACTTGGGCTCTTGACTCAATCTCCTCAGTCATACACTGGATAGCAGGTGCACCAAACGGCATTAGGAGCAATTTCTCACCATGCAATTGCACCATTTACAACCATGGATTATAACCCCAGTAATGAAATACAGAATTCTCAGATCACAACACAATTTGACTACAAGACTTTGAAGAGATGGTCTCACAGACAGCCAAGCTCACTCAGCAAACAAGTCACACAAACCTAAGACAATAAGGTTTCAGAACTTGAATTTGGAATGTTCTAACTTTGATCCAAAAGGAAAAATGTGCAAGCCTACCTACACAAATTATACTTCCTAGTTAAATTATAATGGTAAAGTTACAATTCATGCAAATAAGCTGGATTTTTTAATAAAAACCTAACTACAGGAACTGACAATATTGATGAATTTTTACTAGAAGTACTGAAAGCTGTCAGCATCCTCAAATGAGACCTTATTGTTAAGCTCAGGATGAAACTTAAAGAGTTTATTTAAAAAATATGGAAAATACTTCTTTAGAGAAGAGAATGTTTATTTCAAGAAACAGCAAATAAACTAAACTACTATTTGAAAATCTTGCCTTGAACAAACTTGGCTATTTAACATTGTTATGTAAAAAATGCTATGTTTGTTATCTTTCACTCTGACCACCAACTAAGTCTCAATAATCACTTTGTTTAAGTAGTAAAATTTATATGATGAATATTACACAAGACTGTGGTGGAAAGTGTTATTTTCCTATTTAACACAGTTTTTCATCTGACCAGCAGCGAAATCCACAGGACTTTCTGAATCATATGTAGCCCAATGATGGAGACTTAATATGGGGATTTTTTAAATTTAAATCGTAGAGCAATATTCCACAGCTGATATTAAAAAGTGTGAGGTTATATAAGGCAAGCTAGAGTGGATTTATTTTCAATCTTAAAAAAAAAAAAAAAATTAACAACACACCCACCACAATCTGCACTATAGGCACTAATTAAAACTTAATTGAGTTTTCAGATCTTTTAGAAAATAAAAGGCCAGACAGTTAATGGATGCAGTACATTCTAGCTATGACTGATAGGTTTAAGTGGAAATTAAACAAAAATAACATAGTTCCAACTTAATTAAAAATAGCAACACTATCTATTTAAAGACAGATATGACTACACTTCAAATTTTAAGATGATTTTTATTTGAAAGATTACTTGTCATGATAACTGGACCCAGCCCAAATTGCTATTAAAGCCTAATGCACTCAGTGATGTTGAGTGGGACTGAGCCTTCCAGCAGCAGTGAGGATACAGACAAATTTAAAAGAGTTACAGTACAGCAGTCCACATCTTAAAAGTTCATTAAATTATGGTCCTTGTCTCCTTAAGAGCATCAAGTGCCATAAATTGGTTATCCTTTCATGGCCTTGCTTGGGACAAACAAAACTAAGAGACAGACCCTGAAATTTGTTTCCCACCCCCCAAATCCTGAAGAAATTTGATTATGCTTCAGGAAACAACAAGGATGGCTTTAAAGCATTTAAGCTGGTAAATAAACAGGCAGAAAGAGAGAAAAAGAAAAGGAATTCTAACAGATCAGTCTTAGTTCATTTAGCTATATCTTGTGAAAAAAGTTGTGTAAAAATTAAGGAGACTCGCTACAGAACTGCATTACACAATATCATGCCCCAGTTGGTCACCAGAATGCCTGTGATTAGCAACTTCAGCTTCTGAGTTTAACTGACATCTCTACATATAAAAAAAAAAAAAAAAAGTATTTACCCAGAGGTGTCAGAGCCTTTTCAGGTATGAAATGGAGATCACAACCCAGTAACATTAACTACAGAAAGTCCCCAAATCTACTTTTAACTTCCATGGATTTATGCACATCTGGGGGAGATGAACAAATGAACTGCAATGACTCTTGCCCTCTTTGACAGTTACATAAGCTAAGCTGGTCAGTTCATTGAAAGTAGGCACACTGAAAGCATGAAGTCACTCAAGTTATGCCAGGACAGAAAGCATGGACTGAAATAGTTGATCTATCAGTCATACCCACAGCATTTTTTTTGGTTTGTGTATTATCTACATACAACTTACTGTATGAGGAGAGTTCATGAAATACATCAAAGATAACAGGCTGTATATCAGATTGGGCAAAAAAAATCAATTTGTTCCAATGATTGGTTATTAGCATGCGGGCACAATGCACAGACTGTTCCAATATGACCATAATGGTTTTTCACTTTGTGGATTTTCTTGCAGTGGCATCATAAAGTCATAGCTGATTTAGCAAAAAATTTAAGCCATCAGAATTTCTGCTACCAAAGAAGCTCATGTGGCACTGAGGAACACCTGAGCACACTCACTCTTCAACACTTTATTAAAAAAAAACCCAATCAAACAAAAGAAAAAAAATGCATTTTTGATCTACATGCAAAATGCCAGTAATGATGAGCCAGATATCATTGTATAGAGAGCAAATGTAGTATCAAGCAAGAACACTTGACAGGTCAACACAGATTCAGTCCAGCTGCTTGTATGGGTGGTTTAGCAGGCAAAAAGGATGTTTTTCCTGCAGCTAACACACTGTAGGAAGAGCATCCTTTGGTTCACTGCTCCTTTGTCCTCAGAGCAGCCCACCTGTGTCCAGTGATGTGCTTCTGCTTTGATCATGAGCAGGTCTAGAGACTGGAAACCCACCAGCAGCACTGACAGCTTGATGGTAATGCCAGTCACTTCCACCTACTGTTGTTGGTACTGGATCTTTGATGTTTATGAGCAGCTCCCATTTCAACAGTAATTGTAGGAATCACTAAAGAGTGACCAAACAGCATCATTAACTTTTTTTCAATACTGACAAATGCAAGAATGATTGACTTAAAGTAAAACTGGATCCCTCACTAATACATCTATGAAGCATATCTAAGAATACTTCAAAAGCACATACGTTGGAATTAAATAAATAAATGAATACTTTCTCTGCTAGTCTGTATAGAGAGAGCCTCAAACACAAGATCTGTGTCTGCTACTAGAAAAAATACTTGTGTGTGCTGGGAGGAATGTGTTAAAAAGCAAAAGACTGGTGAGGAGGACTGTAAATTGCTCAAATGACCTTGCAGCTGGAATAGCCCTTGATAAACCTGTGTGAACTGCAGTCCAGTGACTCTCTAGCACTTAACAGTGCTTGCCTCTCCACTTGTGTGTCTCTGCCTGGGTATTGCTGGGGGATCCCCTAGTTAATGAGGTAATAGAATAAAATAAATTTATTCTTTGTATTCTAGCTGCAAATTTGTGGTTGTTGCGCTGCCTGCCAGTGTCAGCTCACACAGGTGGTATCTTACCCAGAGACACAGCAGGAAGAAACTCTAAGAGGTCATGGTGGTGATTCCTCAGAGACAGAGGTCTGAAATGAAGATGGTATTTGTTCCAGCTAGGCTGTAGCTCCAGCTCTGGTATCTGCTTTGTACCACAGAGTGATGTTCGGTGCCTGGAACTATGAAGATCCCTCAGCCCAAAACAAGCACAACTCTGCACTCCTCTCAATTCAGTCATTACTTCCCGTGGGCATGTGACACAGGTTATTGAGATGTTCTTTTGCTAATGAAGGTTTATAAGAAAGCATTGAAACGTGTTTCAAAAACAGCGATGTGGGTTTGTCACTCCTCTCTGTCAATGGAATCCTGAAGTGCGGAAGCTCAAAGAAAGAACACTTTGCCCACCCCTGCCCTCAAAAATTTAACTCTAAGCTTCCTTAATCACAGAGTTCCCACTGAAAGGAACACAGGAGCTATCAAAATAGCTCATACAAGTACTACATCTAATCCAGCATGCTGTCTGTTCATTAGCCTGCGGCAGATGGTTTGACAGAAGGTGCAAGAAATTCGTCAGCGGACAGTTCTGGATTGGGAAAGTGTCTCTTTAGTTGCTCCAACTAGTTTGCTTGTATTTTGAAGTGCAAGGATTTACAGAAGAAAGGACTTTGAGAATACTTAAATGTATATATTGCATTTAAGCATGTAATCTTTTGTTGTAGAAATAACAGAATCTTCTCACTGCTCAGATATTTTTGTCAGTTAATTACATAAACTAATGACACAGCATCTAAAAAAAAGTTCTTGCATACTTGACTTTTTTTTAGTTTATTACACAGACTTTAGCCTTTCATCAAAAAGGATAGAGAGAACACACAATTCCCTTTCCTCATCAAGGCTAGTATTCTGCATATAGTTCTAATGGGAAAAGTTTAAAAGTGCCAATCTTCTCAATCTTGCTTTATAGGGAAGTTTTTCCAAAGCCAGCTTATCATTGCTGACAATCTCCAACTTCTACTCTCTTTCTTGACTGCAAATGGCTTCACATAAACAGAGATCTCCACGTGTTTGCTCATAACTGGTTGGGTCAGGAAAAAAGTAATTGCAGGGCCTGGCTTATCTATCAATCCATCAACACAGAGGGATATTTACTCTGATGTCCCAATGATGTATATGTATTTTATTTTATTCCCTTTGTCAACAAAGTAGAACCTAATATGTGTCAACACTGAATTTCACATAACAAACATTCACAAACTTATTCAGAATCTTCTGTAATTTCTGCTAAGCAAAGCAACCTGCCATCCTCAAGGATATCAATATTAACTTTTTACCCATCACAGTATCACAGTACTCAATCAATAGGTACCGAGCAGTTTAGTTATTGCCTTTTGCACTCTTTTTCAAAGACAGTTTTTATTAAGAGAACAAAATACTAATTTACATTTTTAACCTACTCTAACTACTACTGTAATAATAACATAAACTGTATACAAAGAACTATCTGCCACAGCAATACTCAAATATGGCTTACATGGCATATGAGGATATAGCTATTCTTCCCCATCTCCCAAAGGGGAAAAGAAACAACAAATCACCTATGTGATTTATCAAAATCTATGAAAACAACAAGCAACCAGCCTGGCCATTTCCTCCTTTCCCTCACTTTTCAATAGTGGCAGAAATGAGAAGAGTAATAACATTACAGAATGCTTCAGACATCATTTGAACAGGGCTTCTTCTCAGGTGGATTCACTGGCCTGAGGATCATCAGACTTTGATCAGTCACAAATTGTTCTAGAGTCCCAGAGGCAGCACTGTGGATCCTCCCAAGGGATGGGGAAGATAATCAGATTGTTTAAAGAACAGAAACTCATTTGTGAATAGTGGGACTGTAGATCCTGTTACTATATACCTCAAAGCTAGGTATTAGCATGTGAACTACTAAACCAGAATTATTAACAGAAGAAAGACTCCACAGCAGTACTTACAAGGCAGAAGAAAGAAAGTAGTGATAGGAAAAGGATAGCATGGAAATCACTCTAAAGACAATGAAAATTAGTCAGCTACAGCAACATTCACTTTCCACACTGTTTCTCTCTACTGAAAACTTTGACTGTATGAACTAAGGAAACTTTAGTCCTTTCCATTTTTATAATAAATGTATTAAAAATCCCACTCTCACTCTCTAAGTATACTTATAAATTTAAATTGCAAATTCACTAAAAAAAAAATCAGTGGGAAGCTGGCAAAAGTTAATCATGTCATCATATTAAATACCTGTATTTACAAAGAACTTTGCACACTATGCAATTTGTCAGAGATAAGAATATGTTCTTGACTGTTCCTTCTGGCCTCTTATTTGGGTAAATTGCATTAGCATTTGCAGCTAAACCCAATGCAGAATTCAGATTAAAACAGTCTTGTTTCCCCATTCCCCCTAAATCAGAGAGAAAGTAAGAAGAAAAGAACCCCCCAGACCATAGCTTTTGGGCTCCAAAGTTGTATTTAATTAAAATACAAAAATAGGAACCTTAAGCAATGCAACTGGGCACAACAAGAATTCAAGCTGGTTTGTTGCCAGTTGACACTATTAAAAAAAAGCTCAGAACCAAATCTAACCCTAGCTATGCCCCTGTGGGAAATATGCCTTCCTCTGGACCTTATTTCCTGCTCAACAATCTGCAGCCACTACCTCGGGCAAAGAATATCCACATAGTTTCCTCCAAGGACTCATAAATAATTTAGAACAACTTGCTCTAAATAACATCACTAAGAATCTGGTACTTCCATAAGCCTATATACAGCTTTAGCACCCTAAAAATCTTTTACCAGAGAACAAAAGGCAGTACAAGAAGCCATCCTGAGCACCAAACCAACTCTTTATACTGCTCACCACTCAGCTTGTCCTTGGATCTGGATGCATGCCCTGTACAACAAACTGCTCCAGGCTGAGCTCAGCTGAGCACCGTGTCCAGGCCCAGACCCACGGACACAGCGGTACAGACGCAGCTGCCGAGGTCTGACTTCTGCTGGGGCAGACCCATTCCTCTCCATCTCCCAAACTCTAGCAGCACTGCACCTTCTGGTTTGCTCCCTCCTTCCTCCTCCTCGTTACACCTCAGAAGCTGCTCCAGTTGGATCACAGCTTCCTTGATGGTAAGTGACCTTCTCTCGCCCTTTCAGAAACATTCAGTCTGACCTAAGACAACACTCATGGCTAAATACACAGGCATCTGCTCTCTCATCCTTTTATGACAGCACAACAGCAGCGTTCTCCAACAAGACACACTATGTGTACAAAGCATGAAAACAAATTGTGTATTTTTACCTTCCAAGATGACATTAGTAAGCATTTAAGGAACGGCAAGAGCAAAATAAAATACTCATTTTATTTTGCTCTTGCACCTGCCTAATGAGACTACTGTAAATGGCCATCGTTGTTTTACTTGCCATGCTTAGACTGGGGAAAAAACACCACTGCAGCATTATTAAGCCTATGTGGTGACATAGGCTAGAAAGGCCTCGTTGTGTAAGCCTTCCAGTATTGCTCCTAAACAGGGAACACAGAATTCTCACGTGGTTCTGACACTGCTTATCCAGACTTACAACGTATTTTCCTTTATCGTTTTATGAGACAAACTTTCAGAAGTGAAGATTCAGGCCTAGATGATATACAGCTAGCAAATTAGTCACAGCTAACTAATCATCACAGCTAAATCTTGCAATGAAATCTAAGAAGCTATTAAAAAAGCTTGGCATGAACCTAAGAATAATGCAGAACCTTTTGAAGAATGTATTCAAATTAGTATATTCAGAGGTATATGCTCTACTTTTAGTGGGACACCAATGATTTTCAAAAGGCTTTACCGGCCCTCATTTTTTTTTCCCCATAAATGCTAATTTCTTCCCCTCGATTCTTTATTATGCTCTTCATTCATTCCATCTCCAGCCAGTCTCACCTTTCCAATGCCTTCCTATCAACCTATTAAGTTTCCTTAAATTAAAAATGACACTTACCTACTTTTGCAATTTTTGCTTTTATTTTATCTTTCTCTTAAGGACTTTACTTCTCACCTCTGGTTTTTACAGTAAGACAACTCTTGAGAATGTACAGCATGTCAATACCAAAAGCACACTTCAGAGTCCTGCAAGGTTTAACGGGGATTGATCATTATTGACTGAAAACAGTTTTCTATTCTTCTTTCTGCAGTTAAAGAAACAAGATATTGATTTTAATTTGTTATGGGACAACTTCCTATTTGCATGGTATGGATTAATTTCAAGATGACTTTTCTAATATGACTTCCAGAACAGGATTGCTAAATGACATTGCAACAGACCAGAACTGAAATAACACATCATAAAAAAAACACCAAACAACTGAGATAAACATTGTGTTAGAATATGTTACTCCCCAAGTATTTCTAGCAGGAGCCCTGTATTTACAGTATATGTTAAATCTACTCTTTTTTTCAGGTGACCTAATCCTACATGTGACTCTGCACTCCTTGTACAAACTCTCAAAGACATTCAGGATAGTAAGTGGAAGGGTATCAAGTAAAGGATATTAAGTAAAATAAATACTCATCAAAATGTCTTGCTTGAATGAACTGTAGCTATTACTCCTAACAAAATATCCATGAAATCTTATAATTTACAGAGGGAAAAATGTGGGTCTGACAGTTATTAAAAAGAAGTCAGTATTTTTAGAAGTGTCCTATTGACACTAAGCATTATAAAAAATATTATCTGGTTTCAGCACACATTTTAAACTTTCATACACAAATAATTTTCTTTTTGGGGACATATCTCTTTAAGGAGAGCATCAGAATCCCAAGTGCTGCAGAATAATTAAAATACAGATTTCAGGTCTGCTTTGCTAAAGCTAAGAAGCTTATGTGGTCACAAGGTCTGCGAACATCTCTCTCTTCCCCTCCCAATAGTTTTGAACCACTTGACAGATATTACTGATTTTTGACAGGATAGCAACCTCTAAGGTGGTTAAATTGCTACATGCTTTACAGAAACAGATGGCCAAGTGAAGAACCAGCTTCTGACAAACAGCTCCAATAGATGCCCGGAATGAGATGAAGGCTGGAGTACGGATTTACATCATATTACACATTAGCAGAGTCCACATGGAGAGAAACCTTACCATGCCTTCAACAAAATAAAAACACTCTGATCATAACCATCAGAGGAACTATAAAAAACAAATTCATAAGAAAATGAGCTTTACTAACTCCAGACTTCACAGGAGGGCTTATCTGCTCTTAATGGTGATCATGTTTAATCAGGAGACAGAAGAAATAAGCAAATATAACATGAAAGATCTGAATCATGTTATTTTCATTTTCAATCTTCTAATAAAGGTTGTCTAATGAAACTATTAATAGCCAAAACAATCCCTCTCTCAGAACATCTATTGCTACAAATATCCCTAACAAGCAAAGCACGTAACTTTTTATGGATATATGATGAAGAATTTTCAGATATTAAAAATGTTCATTCAGTAATAACCAAGTTGACAGTACATCTATAGATTATCCAGACCCATTAAATAATTTCTGAACAAATGCTAAGCATACAACTTTCCTTCTAACTGATTTCAAATCTCAACATGCTGTGGGGAAAAAGAAAAAAAAGTAAGACTGATGAATTCCGTGAGGTCTGTTAAAATTGCCTGTATCACTGACTCAGGAATAGCCTAGGTAGCCATTGTTTATAATTGTACAAACAATTATGTTATTTGTTGTCAGTCATTTCACCCTCAATGCCCACACTAACTACAGCATCATTTGGGGTATTTCATCTCACAGACAGAAGTTAAAGTCATGCTCTTGCCCAGCAATACTAAACTTGTCAGTCTTGACAAGTAAGCCTGTTTCTACCATAGGAGAAATTTGGCTTGCTTTCTGAAAGCACCAGTTTGCATTTTCCTTATGCCAAGTACACAAGTATGCAGTATTTTCTGAAGAACAGTATCATCTACAAAAGATATTTGTGCTTTTGCCTGGAATCAGATTTTTAGTAAAGACATCTGAAACAAAATATTAAGGGGGTAGGAGCTGATTTCATCAAGTTAAAAAAAACCAAACCCAAATGTCACTGCATTGTTTTTATACAGCTTGTCAGGTACACATAAAATGATCACAGTGAAAGTCCCGTGGTGAATGAATAGAGGTGTTCTGTTTCCAAATAAAGCCTTCCAGAAGGTGAGACAAAGTTTCTTTCTCAGGGATCTGCGGCGCAAAGAGCCTATCTTTGAAAATGAATTTCTATCTAAATAAGAATACCCCTATTGTTTAACTTAGAAGACAGCAATATCCTATAGCACTGCTGAATGTCTTCCACTCCCTTACAAATGGAGTGGCCTGAGAAGTTCCAACCTTACTCCAGCAAGGTGCTCCTGTTTGGAATCCCATGCCAAATTTGCATGCTTTGTCATGGCCTGGTATGAAGGCTGCAATTGCTGCTCCAAGACAAACCATGTATTATGATGCAAAAGAATAAAATAAATTCACATCCTAACAATCACTCATTTATGATGACGACTGACACTTGTATTTAAACTCCTTTTAAAGCACTCTAATTAAGTGAAGCATGAAGCATGGGCTAATATTTAATAGACCTTAGTAATACTATGTACAATACCACGTCTTGTTCCAGCTCATTTAAAAATATGTTAAGAGGTTTAGAAGAATCTTCTTTCTGAAGTACAAATTTCCAAGAAGTAAGTCTGAAGTATGACAGTAAACACCTACTACATTTTAACCCTCCTTTTAGACATTTGCCTAAAGCATTTAAATCATTTCTTGGTTGACATGGAGAATACAATAAAAAGTCAATGAAAGCTATGATTTTTATCAGTGCTATTTTGGGAAATGAACTTCAATTACTAGGGACAGAAATCCAGGCTTTAAATTTAGTTCTCACCTCCTGTGCTCGTAGCCACCAGAAATTCTCCCACCGTTTCCCCAGCCTGACACTGCCATCTATAGCAGTCTCGTGCTTGCAGCAGTGATGCCAGCACTGATGAGAACAGAATGTGTGGTTGTGTTGCAAACACAAAGCATTTTGTGAAAAACGGGTTTGGATCGAACAAGAGTACAAATATTAGTGACCAATGACTTAAACTGGTGGAGTTTTCATGGGATCAACACCACAGCCTGCTGACTTCTAGTCTGGGAAAGGTAACTCTTAAGCAGGAGCAACAGCACTCCTTTCAGGGCCAGTTGGGTGTATCTATGCCAATAAAGGATTTCTTTATTGGAAAGAGAAATGTAAAGCCACCCATCACACACAGAAGCTGAGGGAGCACTGATTTGGAACAGCATTATCTGCAATTTCAATCAAAGTTCAAACATGTAAGTCCTCAAACATAGTATGGAGCTTCATGTGAAATCTATAAAGTTCAAAAAAGTAAAAAAAAAAAAACCTAATCAGTAATAAAATCAAATTTATACTTAGACTCAGAGGTATTCACTAAGTAATACTGACTGGTGCCATTCCACTACACAATGGCAAGTTCACAAATATATACTCATCTAGCACATAACCTATTCTTACCAGAAACCATAAACACCAAGAATCAGAAGCAATTGCTTCAGTATTCAGAAGAAATTGGTTTGAATAAATGAGAGATGATAAGCATCCCTCATTCAAGATGATATGATACTGCAATTAAGTGATATTCAGGAAGAACAGACTGTACTATAACAATGCTTTTTTATCCCGAGTTCTAACTCAAGCCCAGAACTCAGGAGACTCGTGTTAGTATGTATCAGTGTAATTTCAGGCTTTTTTGTAGATGTTGTTTATATTTAAAATACCTGAAAACTGACTAGGACAGCTGTTGGAACACAAACTTGCCAAGTTTTCCAAGTGCAAAATAAAAGACCTAATTAGCAAGTACAGGCATGGTCTTTATGCCAATTCCACAAGAGAAGTTGAAAGATACACGCCCCAGACCTTCCTACAAACTGGTGATAATAGGATTCTCTGAGAAACAAGTTCTGTCCCAGACCTTGCTCTAACACAAACAGCAAAGCAATCTGCAACTGGGCAGTTTTCACATCCAGATGAGTGTTGTCACCACTACAGTTCAAACTATAAACTTTGTGGGCAAAAGAACCTCTTTTTCCAAAATGTCACCTTATCCCAAATCACTCAATCTGGTGGAAAACATTAAATAAATTTGGCCTGAGTCTAGAAACAGTCTGGTAAAAGCATGCAAATAGAACACCAGCATAAAATACCTGCCCCCCAAATTAGCCACAGATCTAGACTTGTTACTTATATCAGCAACAAGTATGACCAAAATTATCATAATTATGCATAATAACATCTGAAGAGGCTATTAAACATTATTCAGATTTTAAGCCAATTCCAAACTACAAAGCACCATATTCACCTTGAGCAGGGGATGCAAATTACCTCCCATTTGCTCTCACAATTCCCTCTGAAGCATATTTTATTAGTCATTGTCACAGACCCCAGGTTTAATTTAGCACAGCCGTTCCAACATTAAGTCCTCCAGGCCATAAAACTGAAAGTGTATGAGCAGCATTATGAAATTCTGGCCTATAACAATAAAGTTAAAGCCACTGACAGCCCTTCTGTATGCAGTACAAATAAGCAAACCATTTGTGAGTCTAACAAGAGCATTCCCAGTTTTATGTGGTTGACCAAATTCAAACTGAAATTTATTATATGAATCACTGCTATCCTGATGATCACCTCTTCCAAGACTTTGATCTTAACAGTCCAAGATAAACTGTTTTTCCAACTATGCAAATCACCCTCAAATACTGTCAAATAAAATACAGCCTTTATACCCCTGAAAAGGTTTGATTTTGTGGAAATTTAATATGTCTTTTTTTTTTTTTTACCATAATTACATGCTAGGAGGAGATTAATACAGACTGGGAAAAGCATGAACAGACTATGCAATCCACATTTGAAATAGAAAATAGCATTTTAAAAGACCTAAAATAAATTTTAAATGGTAAAGTTTAAAATCTTGAATACATAATCTAGAGTTTAGAAGCTTGCAAAAGAGATTTATAAATGTCAAGAGCATCTAAGTCTCACACAGTCATTAGATGACTAAATAAAATAACATAAAACAACACCACAAAAAACCTGACCCATAGATTTGATTTCTTCCTGACTGGAAGCTCACTACAATTAATACAAGTCACTGAATGGACCCGTCAGGTGTTCCCATCATTATAAAAAGGCAGCTGCTATCTGGAAACATAAGTTAAATTATTTATCAAATGATTCTAAATATCATCAAATTCAGTGCAGCCAGTCATTCAAACAGCTTCTAATAAATTATTTGATACGGCTCTAATGGAAAGCATGAGTTACTCAGAAGCATTTGCTATTAACAGCACCGTAGTAATGTTTTGAAATTCTACCCAGACATGTCCAGAAGTGACACACTATAAATCACATTACAAATATATTCCCCTGCTTTTGAGGTATTATCAGCAACACCCAAGAATGTACACAAATTAAGAAACAAGTAATTTTGGCAGCCTTATGCCATGGTAGAGAACATGCAGATTTTTATTCTGCACCGCACAGAAGCTTTCTTTTATTTTCCTGCTGGACAAAAAAAAAAAAAAGTGCCCACATAATTTACCACATCAACAGCATCATAAATATCAACCAACTCCAGAGCATTAAACAACGCCTATATAGTACAAAGGCAACTTCTCAGTAATAACAGGTTGTACTGTATTGTTCATGGCACATCACTTCCCAAGGAAAATCTATTTCAAGACTAAAGCCAAAAAGCTTTCCTTCTATTAAAATGAGTAGACTCTCTGTCATTCTAAGAGATTATATATGACACTGTTGATGGTGAAAGTACTCTAGCAAAAGTTGGGAGCAAGCAATCTCAATTTCAGGTTAAGGAACACAAGGCCAGGGGACAGAGATGGGTACATTATTTGAGACATTTATTTAAGGAAAGCACCAACAAATAGTCTTCATCATTATGCATTCTTTATGCATTTCAAATTAATATGCTAATCTGCTATTAACTGCATTCAAATAAATAAGAAGTGTTAAGCAAATGTTTGTGATTAATAAATACCCAATGTATAAGAATAAAATCTAGCTATTATAATTAAAATGATGTCATGAAACAATCTGTTCTTTGGTTCAAAACAGTAGCATGGCTTCTTCTAGTGTCTAAAACTACAGATGTACATGAAAAGTACATGGGTGATTACCCATGGATGGATGTGAGGTGCACAGTGGCAGAATAAGAAGAAACACAAATTGCAACACAGGAAATTGTGAATAGATTAAGAAAAAGAAAATCACCACAAAGATGGTCAAACACTGGCACCAGCATAATCACAGAGACTGCATAACCTCCATTCCTGGGAATACTCAAAACTCACACGGACAAAGTGTGAGAAACATTACCCAACTGGACTTGGTTTGAGTGCGGAGACAGAACTAAGTGACATCCAGAGGTCCTCTGCAATTTAAAATACTCTACAAATCAGTGGGTTTTTTTCCTTAAGTTCCCTTCCCTATTGGAGGTGTACTTTTCCATTTTCATATAGGCTTCATTTTACACAAGTGTCCCAATCATTTGCAGTGGCTTCAAAATAAAAATCAGAAACGTTTTGCAAGCAATCATGATGAGGTCATTGACAGAAATGATGTAATATTACACATTTGGTGCAATAAGACCCATTTATTTTATGGTAGTTTCATCACCAGTCTACTGAGATACAGTAGCTAAAACAAAAGCAAAAGATTCATTTACAAAGTAATAAACAGCTCTGATCCTTGCAGGCTGTTATCACTCCATCAGCCTGCATCACCCACAAGCTGCGGGCGTTTGCAGATGAGTGACAGGACAGAAAAAGAAGGAAACGACAGATCAAAAACAGCTCGAGTGACCCTACAGGAAGCATGGCATGAATCAGGTGTGCACGTACATCAGACCTCGCGTCTCACACCGAAGACACACTGCAGAGGACAACGCCATGAGTACCTTTGTTCACACGCTTCAGGGGTGACCTTAATGAAGCCGTAGTAGAAGCATCCTAAGTGCACCTGTGGATATTAATCGGCCCACAGTTGTCTATACCACTGAAACGTTTGTTTTTTTCTCTCTCTCTAAAGAAGAAAAGGCTTAAGAAAAAAAACAATCCCACCACGAGGCCTCCAGAACCAGTTTATTTCCCACTCCTTAAATAAGAACCATGCTATTTTTAAGACGCATTGTGATGGGAAGCACATCTAAAAATAAGTTTGCTGGCGCTCAGCGGGCCAGCGTCGCTCCCCACGCCCGTCCCCGGCGGGCAGCCTGCCCGGCCCGCGCTCCCCGCGGCCGCCTCGGGCGGGGAGGGGGCCGGAGCTGCAGGTGGGGAGGCGGCTTTGTCTGCGATCGGGCGCTAAGCGACGGCGGCATCAAGGCGGGCATCCGCCGGCTGCCGACCGGGCTCCGAGGAGCAGGCGGAGGGGAAGGGGGAGCCCCCCCCTCACCGGCATCCCCGAAACTTTCCTCCGGGCCGCCGCGAGGGAAGAGCCGCCGCCGTCGCTGCCGCCGCCGCGAGCCCCCGGAGCGGAGCCGGGGACCGCCCGGTGTCCCCGCCTCTCTCCCGGTCCGCCGGGCGCGGCCGAGCGCCGCCTCCCCGCTCCGGCCGCCCGCCCGCCATCCGCCGCCCGCTGCCCTCCCCGCGCCGCCGCCCGCTCACTCACCCGCGCCCGGCGAGCGCAGCCACCGGCGCCTCCTGCCCTCGCTCCCTCCCTCCTGTCAAGTTGAGCCCGGCCTC
This sequence comes from Calcarius lapponicus, assembly GCA_039654755.1. Classification (NCBI taxonomy): domain Eukaryota; kingdom Metazoa; phylum Chordata; class Aves; order Passeriformes; family Fringillidae; genus Calcarius; species Calcarius lapponicus. The sequence goes on along the minus strand of CM077462.1, from coordinate 48,361,058 downwards.
CCTCCGCCCGAGCTCCCCCCGCCCGGCCCCTCCTTCGCCACCGGGAGCCGCCGCCGCCGCCTGGGCCCTCCCCCGGCGGAGCCGGGCACCGCCCCGCCCTCACCTGGCCCTGCCGCCGCCGCCGCGGGGGAGCGGGGGAAGATGGGGACAGCGGAGGCGGCTCCGGGCAGTCCCAGCCAGCGGCGAGATCGCGCCGCCCCGCCCGGAGCTCCCTGGGCTCCTCCCCGCCGGGACGCCCCGAGAGGCGAGGGGGGCGGTGGGCCGGGCTGTGCTGTGCTGTGCCGGGCCGGGCCGGGCCGTGCCGTGCCGGGAGCGGGCGGGCATGGCAGGCGCGTCCGCCTTCTGCCCCTCGGCGAGGCACGGAGCGACCTGGGCGTCGCGGCAGGAAAGCTGGGCAGCTTTCCTGGGGGAACCGGCCGGGACCACGCCGCACTGTCGGGAGGAGGTGGCAGGAGCCCGGCGGTGGGGCTGTGGAGCCCGGCTGGCAGCGCCGGGAGCGGCTGCAGGCCGGGCGGGTTCCCTCTCTCTGTGTCACACGATGCCAGCGCCGCTCCCCGCAGCAAGTGTGCTGGGTCGGATAACCCCGCTAGTGAGGAGAGATGCTCGGTGTGCGAAATAGAAAAGAGAGTGTAAAATAGGGACTTCCAGGGAACCGGCAGTGCTGGTAGTACCTGACAACAAGGAGGTCTTAATCTGAAGTCCTGGATGGGGTGCGGGTCTAAAATAAGGCGGAAAGGGTTGAGTGAAGTGCAGAAAATCAGAGAAGCTGCAGTGAGTGCTCTGCGCTCTGATCGGGAGGAGCAGGAACGCGGTGCCGCTGCTGAGAGGCGTCCCGAGGAGAACAGCGCTCCATTATCTGCTCGCCGAGGGGCTGCTGAAGGATGGGGTTTTAAATCTGCAGTCTCGAGTAATTTAAGAGGTAACAGTATGTGTGAAAGGAGTCAGCCAGGAAAGATTTAAACCCATTCATGTTGCTTTAGATTATTTGTAATAATACCAGTAATAGAGGTAGGAAGACAGACAGGTATGAGAAGGATGCTATAAAGGTGAATGTGTTTGCTTGGGAAGTAAAAAATTTATCAGCTGTTAATACTAAGATATATATATATAAAGTTCTACTCAGCTTTAGGGAAATGGGCTGTAAAAGCAGGTTGGTGTCTTTTGCCTACAAGGAACACACTGTTGCTTAAGCAGCATAGCTGACGAGGCCTGGTTGCCTAGGGAGGGATGTTCATTCTCCCTGTTTATTTCCACTGAGTCCTCTGGATCTCACCCTCTTGGCAAAGTCACCTGTAGTTTTTTCCTCCTGCCTGTATGCCCGGCTGACAGAGTGGGGCCGGGCATGTGACTCTCCATGTGCAGAGCCACCAGTCAAGAGATGTGTCATTACTCTTTCCAAATTCATAAGACACTCAAGTAAAGCTGTGAAATTAGTGGTGACGTTAGTCAAGAGACTAATTGGGGTGTCTCTTCTACTCCTTGAATTCTCATGAAATTTCAGAAAATGTAGTGTCTTTGAGATTTGTATCCAAATCTCCACTTGACTTGTCAAACTGGCAAAGGCTTCAAAATCTGTGAGGGGCATGCAGTGACAGACAATGGACGGAATAATGAAATAGTCATATAAACCTCACATTACTTAGGGTTGATTCCAGGTGAAAACTGGACCACATATAACTCATGTTATTCTGTTGTCTATAGTAAAGCATATTTATATTTCAGTTAGACACCTCTGTGGGAGCTAAATTACTGTGAATCTCAGTAATTACAAAGGGTAATTTTTTATCCAACAAAGATGTATCTAGCAGGGTGTCTCAGGCTTGTGAAAGATTAGGTATTGTCTCTATATCATCCATACACCATCTGTGCTGTGCATTACTGCCAGGCTGCACAGAGCCATTAGGGGAGAGTGGGGTAATAGACCTCTGCCTGCCTTTTAGTGCTCTCAGCATTCTGCAGAGCAGCCTCTTCAGTGTTCTGGGTTGATGTCAGAGCGTTCAGAGTGAGGAGGCAACAGACAGTGTTTTCTACACCTCACTGCTTCAACCTTTCCTAAAATCTCATCTTTGGTGTTCTGTAGGAAAAGTGCATATAAATATTTATACCTGAGAACCAGTATTCCCCTTACTGTGGGTTCATGTTTTCCATTCCCTTTTCCCAATTAACCAGCTTTGCTGTGTTCCTCATTGTATTCCTTTACTCTGCACATGATGTCACTTGTTTGTCTTCATTTGGAGGCATCTCATCTACCCAGACCTGTGTCTGGGGGATTCTATTATAAGAAAAATCAGAATCTTCATTTTGGATTTTGACTTTTATAACAATTGATTAGAAAAGGAAGGGCACTCTGAGGAGATACAGCAAAAACACTGTAATTACCTTGAGCACCTATAATGTCTTTTCAGGCTGTGCCATCTTATAGATTGAGACTAAGCTCTCAGAAAACATCTTGGAATTTTGTAGGGGTGTGAAGTTTCACAAGAAGCCAAATTAAATCTCTATGCACAACTTTCAAAAGCCACTGGGAAACAAGAATTTAAAGGTTATACAGTAACCTAATTTAAAGGTTACACAATATTCATCTCCTAGAGGGCAATAAATTAAATCTTGGGTGATTCCCTAGAGTACACTAACCAATGCAACTGAGCCACTATGGGGCTGATGGTGATTGTGAGTGCTGGGACAAAATTTCTAACATTCAAGGGAAAAAGAGGATCAGAGTGATAATTGTGATTTAGAATGACTGGATGAACCCCTTTGTCTTCAGGTCAGCTAGATTTTGTAATTACATTTAATTAGGATATCTCTTAAAGCCACGGGTTAGAGAAAATCTGATTTTCTTATTTTTGTAGAAAACAGTTTTGAGACCCACTGACCTCCTGTAGAAGGTAACTCTATTCCATCTGTCCTTTTGGGTGTAGAAGGGGGGAGCTATGACTGCATATGCTGTATTTATCCGTTACACTTTAAATACTTGACTTTATTCAAAAGCAGAACCCATGATATCCTGCATCTCTGTGTCCTGTATTTGACAAATACCAGAAGCAGACAAAAATTGGAAATAGTCAGGTTGTGATGTGTTTGACTGTGAATGGAAAGGGCCAGCGTTAATTTTGTGTCCCTCAAGTACCCCCCACCCCCATGAAAACCAGGAGGGAAGATGATGGTGAAGATATTATGAGGGACATACTGGGAAAGCATTGGGTTGCTGAAGGTGAGAACCAAGGTATGAAGTGGAAAATTGAAGGGCATTATAGAGGAGACAGGCTGATGTGGAGGAAATATTGAGCTAGAATTTGTGCAAGAAAGGTCACTGCATGGAAGAAGAAGGAAATGGAGTGTACCTGAACTCTTTTGGCCTTGTTTTCTATGATTGGTCTAATAACAGTGGCAGTTCTTCATAATAGTAAATAACAGTACTTAAGTCCCTTGCAAGCAAATTAGAATACCTCTGTTCCTACAAGGGTGCTGAAAGCTGAATTTCCAGCCTGAAGTGATTACTCACAAGAAATGCATTCATGCTGGCTTCAGGGCTGAGACCTGGTCTGTCATTTAATGAACTGGCCTGCACACTTGTAAAGATCATGTGATTTGTGTGGAAGCTCTCTAAAACTCAGTATATTTTAGAGTAGGAAGCTGGATTTTTTAAAATTTGACCTGTGCATTATTTGGCCTTAAAGATGCAATTTTGATGTCTTAACAAATATTTGGAAGCTACACACAACAGAAATTTTATAGCACAACTTTTAATGAGAAATAATTTTCTCTCATTGACAGAGAATGATATCAAAGAGCAGTTTGGATTAATTTGGTTTCTTCATTTCTCAGTTTCCAAGGAAACATGCTTGAAATCAATGTCTGGAAAAATCATTTGGGGTTGCAAATGGTAATTTATTGATTGATTATATTAATGACAAACAGTTTTCCAATTTAAGAATTTTGACACACGTGAGAGCAGAATATTGTCACACTGTATTTTGGAAGAGAAGGTAACTCTTGGAGCAGTTAACAAAGCTTTATTTACCCAACTTTTCCACTTCTTCTCATTTCTTCAATTAATGGCCTATCAACAATAAAGGACAAGGGAAACTTTCAGAAAATTTCAAATTAACATATTCAAATTATTTGGTATGATGGCAAGACAGGGCATTATGCACCTTTCTGCTTGACTCTGGCTTGCTTTTTCAAAATGTACTGAGAATGAGTGTTCTTCAGCTGCTGCATTACATTTACTTACACTTTGGTAGCACTCAAAGTTCAACTATTTGCTCAGTTGTGACAAGTTCTGTTAAACATGTGATTTTTCAAATTCCTTTTCCTAAGATACCACATGCTACATTACCAGAGATAAAAGAGGAAGTTATTAGTACTAAGAGCTGACACTTCCTTTTTCTCCTGATATTGAAAATTATTTTTAAATAAATTTTGAATATCCACAATTACATCATTTTGTACTAATCAGAGCTCATCCATTTCATTAATTTTGATCCAAGAAAATCCTGTTTCCATTCACTGAAGGCCAGTATCATGGGAATGTGTAGAAATTACATTCTTAAATAGTCTCAGTTTTTTCCAGTGTCTAGAATGGATCTTACCTTTTAAAAGTTTGCATTTCTTAGCAAAGTCTTTTGTCCAAGAGAGCCTTATTCCAGCAATGAGATTTCAGGCAGGACTCTGGCAGCTTCTGACTTATGAGATGTGTGAACTGACCTCCGCCACTTTCTGTTGGTTGGGCTGAGGTGGATAGACTGGATGGGAGGTGATGGTGGAGCTACTTTGGCATTGTCAGAAGCGACAAGGGGAGTAGGTTAGATGACTGCAAAACACCAGTTCAAAACATGCCAGATGCAGATTCATCCTTGGGGAATAATGGAGGAAATACATTCAGAAAACCGCTTTTATCTCTTCATGGAGTGAGGCACCATCTTGATGTCCTTGTGTTCACCATCCTTCAGATGTTTACACACTGTTCAGATGTCTTCCTCAAACTGTTTGCTGTGCACTTGAATCTAATTGTACTGATTTTTCTGGCAGGAGAACCAAAAGGTGGAAATTGGTTGCCAAAGTCTGAGTAAATAAGACAGTAATTGCTTGTCCCCTCTAATGGACTCAAGCATTCAGAGCAGTTTTCAGTGGCTGCTTGCCTCTCTGTCATTTTCACCAGTGCAAAGAGGGGTGCAAAATGATGATGATTTATAACACTTTGCACAAGTGACTTCTCTAATAGCATGACTTGATTTAGAGTAATTTTGAATAGGGTCACAGGTGATAGGGAAATAAACCTTAATGAAGCATTTATAGTTGCTTAACAGGAAGTACAATACCAGACCAAGCACAGAAATTATTTTCCCCATGCTAGAACATTTGACAAAGCACACAGAAGAAGATGATCCTCACTAAATATGCACTACAGCAGCTTCATCTGCCTGCTGCTTCCCTGATCTGCACTGGTGAATGATATAGCTGTGCCTTGAGTAAGACATACAGGAATGAAACTTCAGTCTGCTTGGCTGGGTTTATGTGTAACAGCATGACCAAAATAATGGCCCACAAATCCAGTGTGTTTCCACTTGTTAAGATTCTGGAGACCCTAATTTTAGAAGCAAGACTTCTCATGCTCACCTGGAGACTGTCAAGAGTGATAATAAGCCTACCAAATGTTAACACATGGGCTCTTTGAAATTCTAGAAACAAATACTGTCTCTGACTGTTATTATATCTCAAATCAAATGTTCTGCTATCTCAGTAGCATGTGGTCTGGATGGATATTATTGCAAAATATCAAATAACCAGTAAGAGGCTTTTCTCACTTAGATTTCACAGCATATAGTGCTGTGTTTTTCATAGCTGTTACAGCAGTGGAAAAAAGCTTCCTCAAAATGGGAGGTGAGACCTTCTTAATGAATTAAAAATCTTAATACAAAATACAGGACTGAGGGGACATGATGAAGCTTCTTGAGGAAGAGTGATTGAAAAGTATGTATGTGTGTGTTGCTTATATAAAACTATATGTGTGTGCAGCCTTTTGCTGCCTGAAACATCATCACATTTCCAGAAACCCTAGAAAGGAAATAGGATATAATTAGACCTTGCTTTCATGTCTGTGCTTAGAATTCAGGTAACTTAGGGAGCTGTCCTTTGGCTTCCTTTTTTTTCAAAATAATTATGAATGATGAAACTGTTTTACCCATAGGCTAAATAGTGAAGCAACAAGCAGGAGAGGCATTTCACCTGAGGGCAAAACACTTGTCCCAATAAATCAGTTGGACAAACAGGTGGAAGTTGGAAAGGTAGCATAAAGTGGACAGGCTTCAGCCTTAGCCCCTGATGGCTTTGCAATGTGTTGGTTGCATTTATCAAGGGCCTGTGTGCCTACGCAGCCCTGTGTCTTTTCAGCCTTCTTCTTGGACCTCTCTCATGGTGAGCTGCAGTACAGAGCACCAGATCACCAGATTTTGCTTTGCACTTGGGAGTCCTCTAGGCTGGAAGGGTGGGGAAGGTCTAATACAGTCTGCTTCGGCAGCTGTTGTACCTTTTGTTTCTCATTTATCTGGGTGAAAATCAGTTTTACAACCTGCTATGTCCTCCTGCCTCCTGTTCCTCTACATCCTTCTGGTGTAAAGGACTTACCTCTTTATACAGTACCAAACAGAAAACAGTGAATCTCATTTTTACTAAGTGTGAACTGGTGATTGTAACTGCAAGGATGAAGCAGTAAAAATAAACAAGCACTATTTTAACTTTTATGAACAGACAAAGATGGGTGGGAGTGCATATGCTTCTTTAGAAATTGTCAGAAATTCCCACTTCTTCTTCAGACCCAGATGTGCAGCAGAATTTTCTAGGTTGTCTTTCTGATGACATTAGTTCTATACCTGAAGTTACCATATGTTGCACAGGGCTATAATAATCTCCTGCTCTCTATTGCTTGTGCTCATTTCATGTAAGTGCTTAGTGTGTCACATCCTAAATTAAAACTGGCTATTATCAAAGGCTCTGTTTTCTTATGCAATGCAATCTTCGTTGTAGGTGTCATAGTTTTTAGGGCTCTTGACAGAAAATACAAACCTAAAAACTTGAAAGTGTGCATAGATAAAAATTGCCTCTTGGAAGGTTCTGGTAGCTATGTCTTCATTAGAGAACATAATTATGTATACTGTTAAAAATATATATATTATAATACATATTTTCTTTCAAACAGATCTTTTTTCCAAGAATCTTGTTTGAATACTCATTTTAATTGTGATATAAGAAATGAATGTTTGAATTTTAAAAAAAGTTTTGTGTTAAAAAAGTAATTAGTAATGGCTTTCAGATCCAGAGATGAAGAGTAAATGTGTGGGAAGGATGAAATTATTTCTTAGTATTTTCATATTAAATGTATCTCTTATATTCTTCATGCTTTTAAAGCTATTTGTTAGCACCATGTTGTTTACCATCTTGTCTCTGTGCCCAAAACTGATTTAAACAAGTGGTACTAAAAGATCCTGGGAAATCAGAGCAGAGGAGTTTTTTACCCCCAAAGAAGACTACAGGCTTCTTTGTAGGTATGAAGTGCTGGAGATTCATTCAGTGTATGATCTCAGCTCTTTTTGGATATTTCTGTTCTGGGACAACATTTCTCTCATGCTCAGTGAAGCTGATTTTAGAGAGCTAAGGGCCACTTTTACACTAGTCAGCAACAGAAGAATGTTTATTTATCTGCTTTCTTATCCAAGGTGCAGAACTGATTCATAGAGGGGAAATGGTAGCAGAAATGTGAGAGATGTTTCAGTTAAAACACTTTTGCCATCACAAGCTGCACTTTTGGGTCTGTGTCCCTTTTGGATTTCATAGTCTCACAGCTCCTACTTCATCCTATACATCTGGGAAACTCCATCTCATCAAGGATCACCTAGCATTGAAAAGTGAAGCTGAGGGACTCTTTCCCTTTTAATAAGTGTTTTGTAACAAAAGTGTCAGAGAACATTTGTCTGATGTGGCAAAGAGCACTTTACTCTGATGTAACCCTCTCAGTGGCTGTCAGAGTGAAAAAAGAGTTGGATTCTGAGTGGCTATATATGGGTGATTTTTAAGATTTATGGCATTAATGCTTTTCCCCATCACAATAAATACTGATAAGTGCAGCATTCAATAACTCTTTTGCATTCAAATTGTGTACAGTTTCATCTATATATGCCATTTAAAAAAAATTAAGTTTAGTTTCCTCTCATCTCTTGATTTTTTCTTAGTTCAAATGCCTCCAGTGATTTAAGTTTAATACTGTTTGTGTTGAAAAGCAAGACAGCAAGAAGTTCCTGGGTAGCTGGATCTTTTCTGGGCAGCAGAGTCATGTGGGGAGGGATCAGATGTAGCAAAGCTACCTTGAACCCTGGAGGTCCACAGGGATGTCACGCTGCGGTCACAGCTCTGCTTCCCTTTGAATAGGTACAGTGTGAACTCTCCTTCTTGTTCAGCCAACTGCTGCTGATTGATGTAAAAACATTAAAGCTTTACAGGCTGTGTCTGAAGTCTTGTTTTATTGCTTATGCCACTTCCTTAGCAAATAAATTCCCTGCCTAGAAGGGCTTGGATAACCCTTGGCCATGCTCCCAAAGCATGGGGAAATGCCGGATCCTAAAATTGTGGCTGGTGTCAATTTTGGTGGCACAATTCCTTGGTTGTTCTATGCATCTGTCACTGCAGAATGACAGATGGTGCTTTGTCCAGTGCCTGGAGCTGTTTGAAGCACCCAGATATTCTCCTTTCCTTTTCTCAGTTGCATGGGTATTGTCACACAGGGACCACCAGGGTCATTGTGGGTGCTGAGAGACTGCAGCAGGAGCAGCTCGTTACCTGGAATTTTACGAGGCCATCACAGGATATGATGGGGGAAATACGAGTTAGGACCAAGGTCAGCAGTGACTTGTAATTGATGCCACTAACCCTGGGGGCATTTTTTAAGTTCCAAAGGGTCTCTGAAGGAGTACATAGTAGGTTTGCTCCAGGCAGTCAGTGTGGAGGCTCTTGTAACAGAGGTGTGGGCCTGGGGAGTATATAAGAGACATTAATTGTTGAGCGGAAATAAAATCCAAGGACAGCTGTTACCTTTAATAGTGCTATCAATAAGGGCAAAAATATCTCTAGTAAAAGTGAACTCCTCTCTTGAGATACCTTTTCCCTTGCAGTGAAAGTCTCCCACATGTTAGAGAAGTGATTAAAGAGCTAAAGAGCTGCCGTGAACATTTTGTTAATTCCTTTGTGCTGTGCTGCTTGGTGAACCTTTACAAACGAGATTATTTACTCTCCAATTCCTCCATTGTCATTCCCTTGCCCCTTTCTCTGTGTGCTAGCAGAAACAAAGCAAAAGTAACTAAAATGTCAGCTTCTGAAAGGCATCATTTCATTCAGTTACACAATGTCATTATCAGTGCACACGGAACAGAGCTGAAAAATAATACAGGAATAAAACACAGATGGAGAGAAGACAGCAAATGGCAGGGAGCATTGAAAAAATGTTTAACCTTGAAAGAGTAGAACATCTTCCTTTTTCACACTGAACTCTTTAGTTTTCTGTCTTGACTTGCAGTGAGGTTAAAAATATACCATTACAAGCATTACAATTACACTGTGCTTCGGGAAGTGTAGGGCTGGTTGCCATTCCTAAAACTCTGGGTTAAGGTGCAGAGAAAATTCCTGGAACATTTTTGGGTGTTCCTAGCTTTTTCATGGAGGGAGGGGTGTCTTGTAGGAAATACTTGCACTACTTTCACCTTTGCTTTTATTAATGAGTTTCAAATTATAAACAAAGGCATTAAATAAAAAAATAATTTTCAACTAGTGTGCACAACCAGCATTACAGCATTTTATCTGACATGTGATGGGTCCTTGGTTTTGGTACATTTTTAGGCTGCAGATGAGTAACACTGAAATACTACTCATACCAATGAAGAAATCATCTTGTTTGACCTTTCAGAAAGTGTTGATACTATAGATTTCTAATGAATGGAATAATAAGAGAGAGCAGCTCGAGCCATGAATATGTTTTGGTGCAGCCTTGTTTTTAGAATTAAGAGACTCTCTTTTGATAAATAATGTAAGGCATCTATGTGTTTGAATGCAGAGACAGTTTTATATTCAGTCCACCATCACCACCATCTATCATACTGAAGTACTTTTTATAGATTTATGCAGATAGGAAGGTGTCTAACTTTACTTTCTGTTCCATTATTCATGTGTTGACCTGAGATTACCTTTGTTGATATTACAGTGTGCCTCCTGAACAACCTTTGTTCAGAGCAGAAGAACCAAGTGTTTTTATCCTGGACAAACAATGAATAATGCACAGTATTTTAGAACTATCCTAAGGGCACATACTTATTGTAAAATACTAAACACTGAAAATGCTGAATAATACGGATTTCTGCAACAGTTTGAAAGTTCCTGTTTTAAAATACATCATCCTCTGTATCATTGCAGCCAGTCCTGTCTGATCCATTTTATCTTGTATTTCAAGTAGGAAGATAACATAAAAGAAGATTACCTTTCAAAAGATCTGTCTCTGAGTTAGATTATCTCCTGTTAGGATTTCTAAGGCTGAAGTGTTTGTTGCTCAGTTGTTCGTTGATAAAAGGTACAAGGGAATGTTCTCTGCTGCTATCAGGCTGATAATGACCTTAAAAAACTTCCCTGCATTGCAGACAGTTGAACTGCACTTGGGATTTTCAGTGTTCACCTTCAGTTCCTGCCCCTGTGTTTCATTAGTCATTACATACTAGCTCTGAGGGACAAGAAACTATTTTATTCATCATCGTGTTCTGCAAAAAAATTGTGTTGTAAAGCTAACTTTAGGTTTTTTTTATATTTGCTTGTTAGACAGATCCCAGTAACAACAGAGTAAAAATGTTTAGCGCAGCACAAAAGCAATTTTCCTTTCAGTTCTTCATGGTGGGCAATTATCTGAACAATATTTGTCCAGGCACAGCTGTTTGTTCTCATCTTCTTTTCTTTTATTTTAATTCAAAATTAAGCAAATAGCCATGGAAATAAGTATAAAGAATTACAGACATTAGAGGCAAAAAAGCCCCACAAATCTTTTCAACTCCTCAGATATTTTATATGCTAAGAAACTTTGCTGTGTCAAATAAGGGGACACTTCTGAGACTGAAAAAAAGAAAATGTCACTTTCTGTGTTTGGAAGGTCAAGAAAGAGGATCTGGGGAACCTCAGATCAGTCAGCTTCGCCTTGGAACTGGGAAAGGTGACAGAGCAAAAGTCCTGTAAACCATTTCCAAACATATATAGAGGACAAATAGATGACTGGGAGCAGTCAGCATGTTTTTAACTTGATAGCCTTCTTGAGTGACTTGACTGCCTTGGTGGATGAAGGGTGAGCAGTGGATGCTATGTATCTCAACTTAAGTCTTTTGACACTGTCTCCCAAAAGGTCCCCAAAGAATATCTGATGTCCCAAAAGAAAATCTGATGAAATATGAACTAGATAAATGAGCAGTAAGGTGGACTGAAAACTGAGCTGCTCAGAGGTTGAGAGGCAAACAGGCCAGCTTGGAGGCCAGTCATTAGTGAAGTAATACAGGGGTTGGTACTGGATCCAGCACTGTCTAGTGTCTTCAACAGTGACCTGGACAACGGGACAGAGTTTGCAGAAGACACAAAACAGTGAGGAGAATGCACCAGCTGGTTGTGTTGCCATTCAGGGGGACTTTCACAGGCTGGAGAGGTGGGCTAACAAGGACTTCACATGTTTCAGTAAAGGAAAAAGCCAATCCCTTCCTCTGTGGAGGAATCCTGCCGTGTACCAGTACACACTGGGGACCCATCTGTGGAAGACAGCTCTGAGGGATTTGAGAGTTCTTGTGGAGAGCTAATAGGTTCATAGCCAGCAATGTGCCTTTGCAGCAAAAAGAGCAAAGCTTCCTGGGCTGAGGTAGGAAGAGTGTTTCCACAAGGTCATGAGAAGTGATCATTCATCTCTTCTCAGCCTTGGAGAGGCATATCTGGAGTCCTGGGTCCATATCAGGGCTCCCCAGCAGAGGAGAGACATACATTCTGAGGTGTGACTAAGGAAGATGTCCATGAAGATCCCCCAGGGCCAGAAGCACCTGACACGCAGGAGGAGGATGAGAGAGCTGGGACAGCTCATCCTGGAGAAGAAAGGCTCAGTGAGGATCTTAACAATGTGTTTCAATTCCTGTTGGGGAGGAGCAAAGAAGAGAGAGACAGATTTTTCTGTGTCATGCTCAATGCCAGGACAGGAGCACAAATTTAAATACAAGAAATTCCGTTCAAGTGCAAGCAAAATAAAAATTCTTTACTGCATGGTTGTCAAACACTGGAAGAGGCAACCCAGAGATGTTGTGACATTTTAATTCTTGAAATATACTCAAAACCAAGATGGACATGATTCTGGAAGACCTGCTGGTTGATCCAACTTGAGTTCATGTTTTGGATTAGATCTCCAGAGGTGCCTTCCAACCTCAATTTCTCTTTGGTTCTGTGATTCTGTAATCTCTATTTGCATAATTTTTCCTTTATTGCTTTTTAACAATCTGTCTTGCATTTTTTGCAACTTTTCAGAGAAGGACAGGGCCATCAGGATGTACAAATTAAAGAAAAAAAATAGCAGCTTCGAAAAGATCAAATAGCTTTTAAGAATGTACCATATCACTTTGATGTTTGAGATATTTTAGTCAGAAAAAGGATAGCTTTTTTTTTTCTTTCATAGTCATAGGCAGTTCTGTTACTACACATGGAAACCCAAAAAATAGAACATTGAATTAATTTGTTTATTTTAATAAATTGCATACTTTAAATATTAATCTGTTGGAACAGATTGAAAATTAATGTGGATAAGTGTCCTTCTGTCTTTATAAATCAAATCTGGGTGGGCAGACAAGGCTGGATAAAGCTCAATTTCTACTTTATCCCAAAGTTCAGGAGAAGGACAGTGTCTAACGAATTAAGGCACTTGGTGAGTTGGTCAGTACTGGAAAGTAGGTTGACTGTGTCACCGTCTGAGAGAATCTTTTGGTACCTAAATGGAAATATAGATACCTTGAGGCAGAATCCCATGCTGAAGTCTGTGCTGTGAAGATTCAAAACTTCACAGTTGGGCTCATTGCCACAGTAAAATGACCTTATTATTCATTTCCTGCTTTCATGGTAGTTAAAATATATCCATCATATTTTGGAGTCTGGGTGGGCCTGAAGCACACACTCAGTCTCACCATCTCAGCTCTGAAATGTTAACTCTTCAGCCTCCTCATTTTCAGTGATTTTCCCACACACTCATTTTTTCTCCATTTCTGGATCTTCCTTATTGTTCCAAATCCCTTTGATGACACTTCAGAATGATTTATGAACTAGAGTTTCTTATCTTGATGAAATATTGAAACAAATTAAAAGTTTGCTGAAAGCTTTGCTTTATTCTCTAAGAGCTTGATTCTTCTGTTTATAACAGGTCAGCAACTCATATGCAATAAAGTCAATATATAGCTAAGGTGGTTGTGAAAACATAGGTAATAACGGGGCCTTGTTCCTCCTTACAAGTGCCTCAGTGCCATAAATACTCCCCATAAGCATGTGCTTGCCCGTGCTGCCAGGATGCCTATGCTTCATAAAACCTGGTGCAATGAAAACTGAATTGACTGCTTTCAAGGGTCGTTCTGAGAGCTTCATTATTTAATTCTTATTTCAGTCTGGGCTCTGTTGCTTACACAGGAAGTTTCACTTGACTTTTAGTGCCTTAAAATATAGTAATAACACTGCTCAGGTCTAGCAGTCCTGAGTAGTGACTTTATATGCACAAAGAGACATTCACCTCTCTGCAGAACTCATATATTACTTAAATCCTACAAGATTAATATAGATTTACACATTGCATAGACTGTTCTGGCTTTTTCCCACCAAAGACTTCCAGCCTTGGGAGAAACACCTCACCACAAAGATATATCCTGAAATAGTTGGTACAGACCAAATGAGTCAAAGATCCTTTCCCTTAATCTATATATATTATATGAAGATTAGATAAACTGACTCTCTGGGGGAGGGAGATGAATAGCAGACATGTATTTGCTGTTTTTGTCAATTTCTGAATGTAGACAAGGTCAAATATTTTGAGCAATACTTACTCTTCATCAATGGTTAACTAGAATTCCTCTGGCAAAATTGATTTTGTTTAAATTGAGTCTTCAACAAAGAAAGTCACACACACAGAGCATTGTTTGGAATTTCCACCTGGAATGAGGAGATTTCAATGACAAATGCACGATTCCAGCAGATGGCATCAGTGAATACTATTGAAAAAAATATTGATTGTCAACCGCAACATTCCTGTGTATGTGATTCCTTAACTCTGATGCCTGAAGGGCTTTTTTTTTTTTTAATGGAACAAAATAAAACATGCTAACCTATGAAAACATAATGATGATGGAAGCTAGCCAGGTCACACCTGTGGGGAAAGAAGATTCAGAGCAAAGAGCATTGAAATAGTCTTTCCTCTCTTCCCTTTCTTCTGACCACTTTTCATTCTTTTCCATTATTTTGTTATAATTTTAATGTATCTGTAGTGTATGGATACCAACTTTATGTTAGAAACACCTCCTCAATATTCTCTGCTGTCACACTGCCTGCTTATATGTCGTATATCACGTGTTCCCATCTGTTACACAGCAAGATGTGAATAAGTTGTAAGAAGTTACTATAGAAACACAATTAATGCACAGCATGGGTGGGCTCATGATTCCACAGAGATCTGGTCTCCCAACCAGAAATGCTGCAGTAAACCTGAAGCAGAAACTAGCTGCAGATCTCTCCTGTAGTATGGAAAAACCAACATATTTCCCAGCATCGTGACAAACTGATTGAGGCATGCATTCATTTCAGACTGGTTGCTTTGGTTCTATATTAATATCTGTCCCAAAGTACTGATGGAAGAACATGTGTAGCACAAGCGGTGCAACTCAGATTTTAGTCACGTTGTGCTGTGTTCCAGAGCGAGGCTTTTACTGTTCACCAAGTGGCAATGCCATGGGGTGGAGAGCAGCAGCAAGTAGCTGAGATCCATTGAAAGAGCCATTTATGTCAAGATCCTAGCAGCTGTGTCTTGATTTTGTGTGGCAAGGATTTAGCAGTGGGAGGGCTACAGGGGTGCTTTGTGTGAGAAGCTGCCAGAAGCTTCCTCCATGTCTGACAGAGCCAATAGCAGCCAGCTCCAAGATGGACCTGCCAGTCGTCAAGGCTGAGCCTATCAGCAACAGTGGTGATAACTCTGGGATAACAGTATTTAGGGAGTGGGGGTAGAAATGGAAGAACAACAGCAGAGAGAAGAATTAAAATATGCAAAACAGGCCTGCAGACACCAAAGTCAGTGAAGAAGGAGGGGGAGGAGGTGCTCCAGGTGCCAGAATAAAGATTCCCTTGCAGCCCGCGTTGAAGCACCTGACCCCTGTAGCCCATGAAGGTCCATTGTGGAGCAGATACCCACTGCAGCCCCTGGAAGATCTCATGCCACAGCAGGTGGATGCCCAGAGGAGACTGTGTCCTGGGGAAAGCCCATGCTGGAGTGGGCTCTTAGTGCAGACCTGTGGCCCTGTGGAGAGAAGAGCCCATGCTGGAGCAGGTTTTGCTGGCAGGACTTGTGATCTCACAGGGGATCCACACCGGAGCAGCCCGTTCCTCTAGGATTGCCCTGCATGGAAGGGATCCATGCTGGAACAATTTGTCAAGAACTGCAGCCCATGGGAAAGACCCATGGAAGACTGCCTTCCATGGGAGGAACCACATGCTGGAGCAGAGGAGGAGTGTGAGGAGTACTCACCCTGAGGAGGAAGGAGCAGTTAGACAACATGTGATGAACTGAGCACAGCCTCCATTCTCTGTCCCCCTGAGGGGAGGAGGGGAGGACGAGGTAGAGAAAACTGGGGGTAAAGTTGAGCCTGGAAAGGAGGGGTCAGGGGAGGGTGTTTTTAAGATTTGAGTTTACTTCTTGTTCTCCTACTCTGGTTTGATTTGCAATAAAGTCAAGTAATTTCCCCAAATCAAACCTATTTTGCCCATGGCAGCAATGGCTGTCTGGTGTCACCCTGCCCAGCTGAGAAGGGGAGTGATAAAGAAGCCATGATGTGCACCAGGGTCAGCCCACCATAACCTAAAAACAGGCTCGTGCTTAGAATACAGTTTGGAACAAGCTGGAACATCAATCCATACAGATACAAGAATCACTGCTGTCTGCTGCTTCCAGGATGGATTTTACTGAAGGGAAAGACAAACACAAAATACATATCCAGTGTCAAATATGTCAACAGCAGGACTAATACATCTGTTGATAGCATGCAATGAACCCCATAATATGGCATGGTAAACTTTTCATCTACAATTTCATTTTTATGCTGTCCACAGTATTTACTATAAAAAACTCTAATAAAGAACAAATATACTTCCATTAGACAATCAGCACCTATTTAAGAAATTGATTTTACAGTTTACTGAAAAAGAGCAATGAAATACACTATATACATGCATGTTTAGCTCAGCCTAGAGTAGCACACAAAAACAATTTAACCCTGTGTTTGTGGCATCAGAATTCTTTTGCTGTGGGGCTAGAAACCTCCTTATTTCAAATGAGAGAGTGAAAATTGGTGTCAGGATATGAGTGGAAGTGTTGCCAAATGGGTCTTCTGTGAGCATGCAATGATCTGGGGTCATGTTTCCTGGCTCTGGCCAGCAGAATATTGAATCACTGCAACATTTGGCACACAGGCAGCCAGACCTGGAGAGAGCTGCAACAGTGTCTGGGCACTCCTCAGGTTAGAGATACGGCAGTGGCAGCATTCCAGCCAGGAACAAGCTGGAAGGATCTCAGGCAGAGAGTGTGAGACCTGGCAGGCCTATGGCACTATACAATATATACATGGCACTATATAATAAATGCACAGGAGACCTCTGATGTCTTGCCTTGGATTCAACTCTTCATATCTATAAGCAATGAATTAATTTTACCTGACTTTGGTCATTTGCAAAGCTGAAGATCCGAGCCAGTCATGCCTTGTCTGTCTTTATAGCCGGTGTAGTCAACAGATGATTTTGGGACATGACTCACTAGGCCTGCTTTGGATGTCTTCTTCAGAATTAGGTAAATTGTACAACTCATTGACTATAAAGAGAGAGCAAAGTGACCATTTCATAGACATCTGCATTGTAAACCCCTGAAGTCATGCAAGATAAAATCTTTCCTGTGTGAAGTTAACAAGCAGAGAGCAGAGTTTACAGGTTTGACTAATTTGAACAAAGAGAGGGGAAGTAATAATAGGTTTCATATGCTTTTAAAGGGTTAATTGCCCAGCAACAGTGTCACACTATTGCACCATAAGCTTGCAAGGAAGTAGGATTTAGCCACAGCAAGTATGAATTTGGAGCCCCATTTCTATTGGCTCCATTATTCTTTATTTGGGAACAACTGCTGGACAGGATGTGGTGCAATCATTTGGAAATACCACATTTTGAAATACACCATCCAAAAATAAGAGAAGTACTTATTAGTTGCTGTGCCAAAATAAAAAGGAGATAGACTAGACTAGACGAGATTACTTCAGTTGGAAGGGACATAGGGCAGTCAGAGATGAAATTTTAAGAAAAGAGTTCCTAGTGCATATAAGGGGCATGTTATGAGATATTAAATCAAAGGAGGTTTCACTTAAGCATTTGGTGGCAGCTCATGTCCTTTCAGTCCCTGGTAACAATCCTGCTGGTAGTGGCCCCAGTCACCAGTGGTGTCCTTCACATCACTCTACTATGCAGTAGTCAGAGCTGGCATATGTTTTTGTCTTCACAAACCTTGTGAGGATGTTTATGTGGTCTTACTGATTGTATCCACCATCTGCTGGTAAGTAAGTGGAGAGTAGCTGATTTGAGTTTTATTTTTCAAGATGTAGGAATGAGTGGAGTGTAGAATGAGTTCTTTAGTAAAAAAGTAAGAAAGAAGATGCTTACATTCATGGAATAGAATAAGCAAATAGAAGTATTTTAGAATTCTAGACTAAAAGACCAAAATCAGAAGGAAAAGTTAAGCCTAAAGATTTCTCATCAAGAAGGACAATTCAACCATATAGAGAGGCAAGAAGTATTTGAGTATTTATCCTGGCTGACCTGAATTGTGAAAGCATGACACTCCCAAAGCCCTTCACCACAGCTCAGGGATTGTAGTTCAGAGTCACCTGGTGTTACTGGCCTGTAGCTGTGACATATTGTGAAGGAGAAGAACAGACTTTATGGCAGCTAAATAGGATGTCTATTCAGTGCACATCCTATCTTCTCTATGAACATAGTTTTTTTCCTGTCCAAAAATACAATCACTTTTCTGTTTCTTAACTCACTTCCCACCTTTGGGAACATATGAATGAAGTATTCTACTTCTGCCTGCTAAGCTTAAGGCTACAGTAACTCCCAAGCAAGCAAACATGTTTATTTATTCCACTTCAGCCAGAAAAAAAAAAAATGATGTAGAAATGAGGAAACAAAATTAGATCTGTGTAAAAGAGTGAAATATTTTGTCTATCTTTTCAGAAATTAGCATGGAAAAGCAACACCCCGGGGTGGTTTTGGACATTAATAAAAACACCCACCCACTAAATTAACTCCTTTTATTTTGCATATATACATGTAGAAGAGGTCCCTCCTAGGTTGAAAAATTCTTCCATTTGCACCTAGAAGCTCAGTCATTTCCAGGTATCTGTAAAATATGTCAATGTTATGATTTGTAAATGAAGTATATGAAACAGGGGGGTTTGTAGTTAGCAAATTTTTAATTATGCAAACAAGCCCTTTTTTAGATGATAGGTCTTAAAGAAACTAACTTCTGGGAAAATTCCTACTACTCTATATTGAGTAGAAATGATCCTATGATTGTTTATCACACTGAGCTTTTTACTGGGAGGTTGTGTTGCAGGGAGGTACATTAAGTCTGAATTTCCTTTGTGGTTATGCCATTCTGAAATGATGCGATATCCATTAAGGGAAGCACAAGAAGTGATTGCCCAGGATTTTGTCTCTTTCCCTGGGTGCTAAGCTCAGCTGCTCACAGCAGAGTGATTTAAAATCTTGTTGTTATAAACCTTGGCCAGAGGGCCTTCTGACTAACAAAGGAGTCAGAATGGAAAGCACGAATAAGCCCAGAACAGGCAGAGATAAAAGGCAGCTTCTGCTATCAGAATCAGAAGAGAGGAAGACTTAAGACAAGAAAGCAAGGTTTGTATAACATTACAAACATGCAAACAAAACCAGCATTGGCACTGAGAGCCTTAAAAGTGTTCAACTTTATAAAAAACCTACTGGTGATGCTGCCGTGAAAGAACACTTTGTGTACTGAGTATATTCAGTAAGCATTTCCTGAAGTGTCTGAAAGCCAAGCTTCATTCTGCAGCATCCCACTCGACCTTCAGTCTGCAAATTCAGTGTCAGAAGTGCATGTGCTGGAGAATTAGCAAACCCAGCAAGGTCAGAAACAGTGACAGAACTTCCATCTTTTGCATAATTTGTCTATATTGGAAAAACAAAAGAAGCCATGGAAACAGTTTATTTGATTAGCTGTGATCCCAAAACAGAGGAGAAACTGCTGGCATACTCAAAGCCAAGGGCAGCTACCTGACAGAGGCAAAAATGGTGACAGAAACCTGTGAGTGAGTCCATTGCAGGAGACGCTCAGGGCTGGCATATCTGGACTGCATTGTATAAATTTCACCTTATCTGGACAATAGCATATCAAGAGATTTGGTACAATATATGCACAGATGATATTTCAGGGAAAGCTGTGTGAATTATTGGAAGAGTGACAGGAACTGAATTCCTGTCAATGAGGCTCTAGGAACATGAAAACAAACCCCATGATATTCTATGATTCAATTGGTATAATTTGAAATTGCTTCACAGCAATGGCAAGAGAGTGTGTAAAAAACATTCTTTGATCATGTTTTAGAAAAGGGAAACATCACAACTGAAAAGAAAAATAAGCAAGACAGGTGATCTACTTGGATAAAAGGCACTTGGATTGTGTCACTTTGAAATTACTTTGATGAAAGGAGAAGAACAATGATTTCTGTATTTCTGAAGTGTGGCGGTGTTCGCAGGGGTCCCAGGAAGAGGGAAGAGATGAGAATCTTGACTCCATGTTTCAGAAGGCTTGATTTATTATTTTATGATATATATTATATTAAAACTATAGTAAAAGAATAGAAGAAAGGATTTTATCAGAAGCCTAGCTAAAAATACAAAAAGAATGATAACAAAGGCTTGTGACTGAGCGAGACAGTCCGGACAACTGGACTGTGATTGGCCATTAATTCCAAACATCCACATGAGACCAATCATGGATCCCCTTGTTGCATTCCACAGCAGCAGACAATCATTGTTTACATTTTGTTTCTGAGGCCTCTCGGCTTCTCAGGAGAAAAAATCCTAAGGAAAGGATTTTTCATAAAACATGTCTGTGACACTGAAGAGTATCAGAGGCAGAACTGCGGGGATCCTCTTGACAGATGTGACAATGTGTGTGGAGCATCTATCCAGGACTTATGACCAATATGAACAATGTCATTGCTGTGGCTGTATGAAGGCTGCTCGGAGATGTGATTGATGCCCCATCCCTGGAAACGTTCAAGGTCAGGTTGGACAGGACTCTGAGCAAATTGATCTAGTTGAAGATGTCCCTGCTTATTGCAGGAATTGGACTAGATGAGCTTTAAAGTTTCTTTCCATCCCAAACCATCCTACAATTCTATGAATGACAGAGGAATGCTCATGTCTGTTATAGGAAAAGATGAAATCCTGAGTTATGAACTCCAGGGCCTTGGTGCTAGGGCAGACATCCCTTTGATATCTAATCCAGGATCAGAGTCTCCTGTATTTCCATAGAACCTAGTAAACGTTCCTGCCTCAGCTATTCTCTCCTCTATTGTCTGTTTCACTTCTAGGAAGACACAGGGGAGATTCTTTTTGACAAAAGTTTCCAATTTTAGTTGAGGATTTGGTTTGGTTTCTGTCCTGACCTGAGCCAGGCAGGCATTTTTTCCCCCCAAGATTTCTAACTTTAAACTCTTTTTTTTTTTATTATATACTGTCTATCCCAAGAAATGAAATGCCTGTCATCCTGTCAGCAGTGCTTCCGGAAAAAATGAATGATTACTGATTCACTTTGTTCTGGTTAATTCTAGCCCAGTTAGATTTCGGGGGTGACATTATGTCTGTCTTACATTCTTTGTTTCTGTGCTGCATATTCTCGCCTGGAAATGTAGATCAGGCAATCATTTTGACAGGCAGGCAGGTGGTACTCTTACATTGGCAGTACCAAATCTGTCACATTAATGTGCTCTCAGATTGAAATAGCTACACTTTCCCTCTCTGGTTGAAGTTTGTATGGCAGCAGAGCACGTCTCCCTCTATGGTTTAAAACAATGTCCTGTCTTGTGATTGCTGCCTTGTTCCTGCGTTGGCTTATGGACTAGAATACTGATATTTGATGCATTTAAATCTGTGACTAATAATGAAACTGAGAGCTGTAAGGCAACTTCACAAAGAATCTAAAAGGAAATCGTTCTGGTCCAGTTACTGCATAATTGACTCAGTTATCCATCAAAGAACAATTGAGGTGTCCTGGAAACACCCATCTGAGGTGCCCATGTAGAACTGTCTGATAAGGCACAAGACCTGCAAGTCTTGTGGATTGGCAGGGTACAGTCCAGAGGTGTGGATACCTACGGGCATCTCCAACAGCACCAGACTCCTGTACTTGAGCAGCTGGATCAGGCAGACGTGGACACAGCCACAGGGGTCTGTAGAAAGGCTACAACCTGGACTACCATTTGAGTTGCTGTGTGGCTGTCCAGACTAACACTCCATCAGGAATTTTCTGGCATGTCCTGTGGTAACTGAGGCATCCATGTGGACAGGCAGACACGATACGGGAGCCATGAGAGACCAAAGGTTTTCTGGAATGGGGATGGTGTAGGGATGTCATACAGCACTAGACACCTGACCTGTTTTGCCCTTGCTGTAATGACATTTGGATCACCTGGCTGTCCTTGGGTGCACAGAGGGGTCTGCAGGAAGGAACTCAGTATTGCCCTGTCTTGGTTTCCTCACAGTGCTTTTCCTGGGTAGCAGAAGAGAAAAACACCAAACAATGAGTTGCAGAAAAGCTGTTCAGATTAATCATTCAGATTAATTCAGGATCTTTTCCTTTTCCTCAACAAAAATAGTGTGAATTTAAAAATAACATTTAGTTCTTCTTTTGGACAGCTTTTTAAGAAAAAGCCATACAGCAGATTGACATTTTTTAAAAAGATGGTTTAGGCTTGTTTTTCAGCCTTTAATCCAATGAAATTATGAGATAGACTTTTAAATGAGGGTGATTCTTTGCAAATTAAAGAGGAATTAATAAATCTTAGGAATTCAAGCTTTGTTTAAAATGCTTGGTTAAAAACCAAAATGTGGCTGAATCCTCAGCCTCGGGAAGTGAATGTTTTATAAACTACCCCAAAAACTATTTTCTAGATATTCTAAATTATTTGTCACCATTTATTGATGTCCTTGTGTGCCCCAGTGCCCTGTCTGCACTTGTGTAATATGTTCCTAATTTATGTGCTTTGCTTGCTCCTAGGCTTATAATTTGTGAATACCAGTAAAACTGAGCGAACTGTATGACTGTAATTTTGTATTCTGGCCTGCCACCTTAGTGTGTTGAAGGAAGAGAAATTGGAAGTTCATTCAGCATCTTACAGAATGGAAATCAATACTTCACACACCTTTAGTAATTGATTAGTATTTCTCATGGGAAAAAAGATTTAATTTAATGTACTACGCTAGTAAATATTTCAGGTTTTACAAAAAATTAAATACTTACAAAAAATACTTATGTCAGGAAAGAGACATGGTAAATTAGTACATTTTCACACTCATGTGGGATTCTCCTTTATAACTCACAACTTTTGTAAATACTTCATGTCTTTGAACAAATAACATAGTGGGTCTGTAATCATGTTGCTGGAGAGGTCCCTTTGAGAGAGCAAAAGCAGTCAGGTTTACCCTTAGTGTTGCGCCCATCCCTTTCAACACACCAGCTTTAGGTCCTGTAAGTACTGAGATTTTCTCCTTATAGGTGAGGAAGCATGCTATCTTAAAATTTTAATAGCAGCAAAATTAGCTTTTATTATCACTTCAGTTCATCCAATTCTTCCTTTCTCTGATTTTATCCATAAGTCACTTTGAAGCCAGTTGGTACAGGCACTGATGTTTGGCAATTGCTAAACATGGATCATTTCAGCTCTGATTCACCATAACTAATTCAGCTGAGGTATCTAATTTGGGAACCTGGTTGCCTGAGGGTCTCTCTATAATTTATGAACCTAATAATTGCTGAGAGGTGAGATGAATCAAAGCCTAATTACACAGATGTGAAGCTTTCACATTTAATATAGGTAGAACAAGGAAAAACAAAGCAAAAAAAAATTAAATTCCCAAAGTAAATTCACCTCTGATGACTGGTATTAGTGAACAAGTTTTCATTATACCAGCAAATCAGTGTCTTCAACAAATAACATCAGTTCCTTCCACTCTCCTGCCACAGCCAGTAGCAGCTGGTTTCAGTCACTCATGTCACTGCAGTCGCTGACAGCTCCCCCTCTCCTTCAAGCTTTCCCTTCTCTTTTCAGCTTTTACGTTTTCTTCAGCTGTTTTATGTTCCTGCCTAAGCACATCTCAGCAGATAATGAGGTAACCAGAGCCCAGATGCAGGGCGCCTGCTTTGTATGCAGATGAGCCTAATGCATGCCTGCTTATCCCTGGGGTTAGTGAAGGTCTCAGATCTTTCAGGAGGTGTCTCAGCTCCCCAGAGAGACCTCTTCCCTGGGAGAGGTTCTCCTCCAAAGCAAAGCACAGAGATGCTGCCCTGGCAATCCTTCCATGGACTCCACTGTGACCATGGGTATCCTCAGTGTGTAAGAGCCAAAGCAAATGGAAAATGTCCTCATTGGCTCCATGGGACCCAGGTGAAGCTGGGCTCTCATATGCCCAGAAAGGAGGGTTTCTGACAGTCACCAGGACAGGAGGGGCCTTGTTTTTCAGCCCATACAACTATGCCTTTTGTAAACCACACAAAATTTTGAAATAAGCCCCTAAGCCCTACCTGCAGCTCCCTCTTGCCTTCTCACTTTCTGTCCTCCTGCCTTTGAATCTGCACAGCCTCCTGCCTCACCTCCAGCAGCAAAAGTGCAGTACTCTCGCAGATTACAGGCACAGAAGAGCTCATGCTCTGTGATTTAAAAATAGATTTCAGAAAGCTCATAATTCCCCCAATTTTTTTAATGACAGAAAGGTATTTGCAGGTAGCAAGTGAATTTGCTTTCCAAGAAGAAACCTGTAAAATTAAATATGCATTAGAATGAGTACCTAATAATTCACTTTATTATTGAGTGTTAATTTCATGTTTCAGTATTACTGCTTGGAGCTTTTTTTCCTAGTTTTCTTAGAAATTACACAGGACCTGGTTTATTTTTTCAAGCTGCAGCAAGTAGTAGTCACTGCAAAAGAAAACTACACAAGACTAAGTAGTTGTTTAAGTAAAATTTTCCTTAGTTTTAATTTTAAAAGGCAAATTGCAAAGCAAAAGAGAAGTACGGATTTTTTTTGTTGTTGTTGTCATTGTTATTAAAGACTCTGGGATTTCTTATTCTCAGAAACACTACAGGTACAAATTTAGCATGTTTTGCTTTTTCTCTCACTGTGATTGATACAGCCCCAATTCCTGTTCCTCACTGGTAAGATACCACATGAGTAACACCAATGAGCATTTTGCATTTCTTAAGCTGTGGAATATCTATTCATGTTCATGATCCTCCTTTTCTTGTCCTATGTGTTATATGAGAGATAGCTGAATATACATATATATAAACTGTTACCCTATATATACAAGATATTTAATTATTTATATTGTAGTTAATATAATGAATATATTTTATTTTCATTTTAATGTTTTGCTTGTGTTTCCAGCAAAGGGAAAGCCCATTCTGAAAGAGGAATGGATTCAACAAGAGAAAATATCTGTATGCTGAGATACAGGCATACAACATTATTTCTGCTTCATGATCAGATTGCAAGTCCCAGGATTTAGTAGAGTTTAAAAAGCACCCTGGTGCTCATGATCTTATCACAAGGCAAAAATAATACAGTAGGCCTGTTTCTTATTCAGTTTGTTGGAACAAGTGATGGTGACAATTGCCAAAAGGTGTCATGTGACTGCACATACAATAATGCAATTAATTGTAAAGGATGCCTCCTTGACAATAGCACAGCTGTCCTGATGAGGCTTTATACATCCAGAAAAATCCTATGTTAGGACTGAGAGCCACACATATTCAAAAGGGTTTTGTTGCCTTATTTGAATACATCCTATTTCTTACACTACAGTGAGCACATCACATTCCAGGAAGGTGAGATTAGTTAAGGCATTAATGTGATTGCTTCCAACATCCCTGAAAAACAATAAGGAAAGTGGTTTTATTAATGTGTCATGTAACAGTTTTGCAGGAGGGAGCTTAAGGTCTGGGCTAGTTTTCTTTTATTCTGACTTTCCTTTATCTATTTATTCAAAAAATAGCCTAAATTTATTACTTAGTTTTGAATATGAGCGTAAGTACCAAATAAAGCAGATTATATCCATTATTTAGTGTTATTTTGTCTCTATTTATGGCTTAACTCACCAGTCATCTCAGCAATAATAGGTTGATATCTTGGCATTTCTGATGTGTAATCTGTGTACTGCAATAAACAGAGACCACTAGGTGGAGATTTTACATTGCAGTGTATATTTGTAGATTCTAGATTATACTTAGGATAAACACACATTCACAGTAACTGATTTATTTTTCCTTGGGAAACTAAAATGAAGGGAAAATTTTGCTAAACTCATGACAGTCACAAGAACAAGCAGCTCTAAAGGCTTATGCTGGCAAAGGACTGATATTTTTTGAAAATAGCCAGTTGAAACACTTTGAGGTTCAACTTTGGTGAGGTTATACATTTTTTAAAATGTCACACCTTTAGAAGTGCCTTGGTGTAATGGAATAAAGAGGTTATAGATTTTTATTTCTACTGAAAAAGATATATTCATTTATCAAATAAAACTTTTGCATCATTTACTTATATCCCATCAATAAGAGACATTTGACTACAGATCTTCTTAGGAAAAGCCTCAAGTGTATTGTTTACCATTGATCTTCATAAATTAAATCATGGTTAGAAAACAGGATGTTTTATACTTGATAACACAATATGTAAGTGTAAGAAATATGCAAATGTAAACTTTTGAGAGAACCCACGATGAGATTTTGTTACATTGCTTTGAAATTTAAAGTAAGTTTTACAGAAACTGCACATGGAAAGGGTTTTTTAAATTTCCAGTAGCAAGACATAGCACAAATAGTGGTATTTGATAGTAGCTCATTAAGGTATTTTATTTACAGGCAATAGATTCATTGATTGACAGTAAAATATGCTAAATTGAACAGCTCAAAAAAATCCCAGGTTTATTAAATAATTTACATTCTCAGTATGATTACTGTAGATTTTCCATACATGCTGTGACCTTCTTTTCCCTGCTGTAGGTTCCTATGGGAGCTAGTAAGGCTGGAAATGTACTTCAGCTCCTGCTCCCTCCAGTGCTTCAGTGCTGGTTCTGTGGAGTCTGGACCAAAGGCTGCTGGTGCCAGCTCTGATGCCAGCAGCTGTCTGCCTTGAGCTTGGCTGAGTCAGTGCATCATAAAAGACACAAAATTGTTAATTTTCTTTGCCCTGAGCCAAAAGACTAGCAGCAAAGCCTTAATTTTCTGTTAGAAAATCAAATAACGTATTTCCCTGGATACTGTTAAAAACAGCTTTTATGAGAAATCAAGACTGTACTTTTGAGGTGCTGGTTTCCTTGGTGGGAGCAATGGGAAATGCTAACATCTCCCTCCCACACTCTGTTAGCTCTGCCATATATGTAATTTTCTGTTACAGTCATAACAGTGATATCTGCATGGGAAATTATCCAAGTACTAAATGCTATTTCAGTTTTCTAAAAGGTTTCTGCTGGTTGCATCCAAGGATTTCCAGTTTAGATCATGAGATTCCAGTAGGCCTTTTGAGAAAGGATATATATATAAATAATATATAAATAATTCTAACCAATTTTGCAACTTAAGGAATGTTCTTTATTTTTAAAAGAAACATAGTAAGGATACTCCTAGCATGGAAGAGACCTATAAGAAACCCAGATCCTAGTTTTGATCCTGATGACATGGTTAACATGAAGGATTGACAAGCCCGATTCTTTTATGAAGATGTTTGAAGGTCTTAAAGAAAGAAAATATGGAGGAAAAACAAAAAGAAGGTTTAATGGTGAACATGGTGCTGATGCTGGGTTGATGGTTGGACTTAATGATCTTAAAGGTCTTAACCAACTGTAATGCTTCTATGGTTCTATGAATATTGGATATTGAACAATATGAATATGAAAATATGCAAGAATAATACATGCCCCTCTCTGCCAAAAAAAAAAAAAAAAAACCACCAAAAAACCAAAACCAAAAATCTGGTAAGTAATGTAGTGAGGAGTCCAAAACTGAACACAGAATTCAAGGTGCAGCCCCTCACATGTGCCGAGTACAGGGGAAATATCATTTGCAGACACAACTTCACTGCCTGTTCCTTTCTTTTTAAATAAATGGCATAAGAACATGCACTGCTGGTGATGCTGAAACAAACACATCACAGGTGATGAATGGAGCTTTCACATGTAGAGAGAAAATGAGCACTCACAGCCATTTCCATTTGTGTAGATCTCCAAATAACCCAAGTTTAAAACTAGTGAGACTTTTCTGCCTGAGACACCTGTTGACAAAATCATATAACATAGAAAACAGGAAGACACCACACAGATTGGAGAAAAAAAAAATGAACTAGTGGTCTGTGATATGATTGACTACACAGAATGATGAAAAACACTACAAGACAACATCAGTGACAGCAAAATTGAAATGAGCATTAGAAATTTGCAATGAGCATTAGAAATTTGGCCATATGGTTTCATATTTGCTTTAATTCATGTTGTACTGTTGTGAGAACAACCCTGTGATTCTCAGGTCTGATCTGGGCGATCTGGGAATACACTGGGAATGACATCAGGTTTATCTGGGGTGTTGCTTAAGCAATCCCCTTCCTTAATGCAAAATCCAGTTCACTTGTGTCACATGTCTGGAGATGGCATTTGAACACAGGGTGTTTGAGGCCTTATTCTCTGTCACTGACAGCAGTTGCTAGTCCTGGCTCTCATCTTCCTCAAAGGTTGCATCATCTTCCACAGGACAATCCTGGAAAGGGAACAGTGTTCAAAACAATATAAAGGAAGAGCTTCTTACACTCCAAGAAGTTATGTTTACAAGTGCCAGTGGTGGGACCTGAGTACTTATCAAAAAAAGTTTCGTGACACCTTCACAGCTTGGTTTCATGACAAAATGAGGTGTTCCTTTACTAGACAGAATTATTTTCTGTTTAGTTATTTTTCTGTGGCATGGAGCAGGACTAGATCTCTGTGTATTGCATACAAAACTGCCTGCACCTGTGCACATCTGGCACATCTGACCAACAGGATCAAAACATGGATTTCAAAGGCAAATGCTGCTCTATATTGTTAAAAAGGTGATCACAAAAGTGACTGTATCTTGATTTTGTTCAATGTGTGTATTCCAGGACTCATGTTATAATGTAAGAAACCTATATAACAAGTAAAGAAACTTCCAAGACAGTCATACATTCTTTACCTCTGTACACTTGCTAAAAACTTTATCTGGGAAAAAATTGATCTGGTTTTGTATGAGTGACCTAAAGGTAGTTGGTGCCCATGTTAAAATTAGGTGTTAACTAGTCAGTGTTGCAACAGTCAAAAATCAGACTTTACAGCTGAGTGAGCTGACACAGGGTCAGAGACAGGAAAGGGCTTTAGGCGCATTGGATTTACATTATGCCAGGTGTAGTACATTGGGTGATTCACCTTGCCTGTGAAGTCTGGGTGACCTCAGCTTCTTTGTCATCTGTCATTATTGTTTAAATTCTGAGATGAAGTTTGAGTGGCCTCCTGCGACTGGAGATGCTGGGAAGTGACAGGCATCTGTTTGGGAAGTAAACATACTCAACTATTTTGAACAAACGAGCTGAAGGCCAGGGAGCTTCATTGCTGAGTTTTAACTATTTTCCTTTGGTGAGCCAGACAGGTCTTCAAGAATTTGTCATATTAACAAGTATTCAGTCATACATAAATTTTGACAACTTTTAGAACTGAACTGACAAAATTAAACAGGGACCTGTCAGTCATCATTAAGAATGAATAATCCTGAAGTTCCTGATTTGTTAACTTCAGCAATATTTGGTGGGTGCTCTTTACCCCACTGCTGGCTGCACAACCAGTGATCTTCAGTGAGTGGCCTGGGGCTGTCAGGCTTTAAGCAGTAGGAATGACAAACACCAGGAGCATCCAGCTCACCTAATGACAAACATCTACACTTCAAAAGGCACATCTCAGCTCACACCCCAAGCTCTCTTTGGAGCAGAGACATAAGCATGTTCTGTGTACAATCCTTATGATCTGTGTTGGCTGGTTTACCCTGCTGACACATATATTTTGATGAATTCTACACTGAAGTGAGCCTTGCAGCAAAATGCTCACTGCATTCACTACATGCTAGTAAATCACCTAATAAATATCTATAGTAGCTCAACCTTTTTTTCAGTCAGAGTGTGCTTGTAAAACAGCTTTAGGCTGGAGACCAAAGGGAGCTCTACTCACAGGTACTTGAAGCAAGTGGAACTGAACAAACAGTTCTGCTTCCATGCAGCTCCAACTTTCTGCGTATTATTGGAGGTCTGGGAAAAGGAATTCTTGAGGAAATGTCTTACATGTGACTCACTAAGTTTGTCTGATCACATGGAAAGTCATTTTGGGACCGCTTTTTAGAAAGGGATTGGACACCTTATTGCAACACTCCCAAGTTTCCTGGGTAAGGGTCTTCCATCAGGAAGGCTATAAAACACTGATGCTGCACTTCCTAGGACTACAGTGATTTACATTCTTTGAAAGCAAATGTAAGTAACACTTAAATCAAGTTTAATATCCTACTGTCCATGTGCTACAATAAGAGCAACTGAAACAAAACAGGTATTTGATATACATATAAACTTATATATGTGTACAAATCACAGAACCATAGAATACCCCGAGTTGGAAGGGACTTGCAGAGAGGAATAAGGTCAAATTTGTCATCAAGTCCAACTCTTAAGCAAATAGCCCACACCAGTGTTGAACCTGCAGCCTTGGCACTATTAACCCCATGCTCTGACCTACTGAGCTCATGACATCTGAGAAACTGCTGACAGAGCAATTTCCACTAGACAATGTAGAGATGTTTAAGTCACTCCACTTCTCTGAGAAATTAGTGCAGACCAGAGGGAAGACAGCATCTAAACTTGGCGCTTTATTGCCAAGACACTTTCCTTGCTTTCTTGGATTTAAGGGAAGGGCTTTTGCAGGGCCCCAGCCTGGCAGCCCATCTGAAGAGCTGTCCCAGTGCTGCAATAACTTGACCAACTTGGGTTTATGAGTCCTAATAACTAGGCAGGAAGAAATATTTTAGAAGGGATCAACATGAAACATTTCAAGATTTTTAAAAAACGTTTCATAGAGAATTCTTTCTTTTTTCTTTTGCTCCAGGGTGCTGCAAAAACAACACCCACATTCCAAAAGTTTCCAAGAATGTAATTACCATTTTCCTGCAACTTTATAAAGCTGCAGCCTGGTACTAACAACTGAATTCTCCATTGCAGTATGCTGCTGCACTCTGATATGCCTACAAAAAGCTGTTGGAAAGTAAAGAAGTTCCCAGAGTGCATCTAAAATTCCAGATGTCTCTATAATTTTAGTAAATAAATGTACCCAGTGAAGATCCCTAGAAGTGTAAAATAGTTTAAGGGTGTTAATAAGGACATTCAGATTAAGCTGGAATTCTGATAAATCAAGATAATTAGACTTTCCCTGAACCATATCAAAGATACATTCCCCATCCACTTTATTTCTTATAAAAAAGTAGTAATATTTTCCAGTGGTAAATCATCTATCAGATTTAAATGAAAGCCAGAATACGAATGCTGATTTGTCTGTGGGATACTTGTGTTTTCTTATACAAATTTTTTTTGGTCTTTTCTGTTGATTCTGAGCAGCAATTATAAAACCAAGTTAAGAACTCTCACATAAATTGACTATCAGAAGTCTCCTAGACTATAAGAGGGTCAGTGAGATGGACAAATAGAGAAATCTAATGTTGATGAAAAATATTATTAGAATATGGGTTTATAAAAAGAACTGAAAGCTAAAATAGAATGTTTAATGTAGTCAGAATCTCATACTGTGGTACATGGTATATCACGGAGAGTTACAAATTGTTTATTGAGAAAACCTCTGCATGATAATGGAAATCTTCTAGAACAAGACTAAAAATCAAAAACTGACAGTAAAAACCAGAAAGTTTGCATCAATTTCAGTAAATGTTTGGTGATCTCAAATTTCAGGCAAAACCATAGAAGATGATGAGAACAGATCATGACTGGACCAGGTAAATGTAGAGTCAATTGAACAAGTCGAGATTTGACAGAAAGCAAGAGAATTTTTTTTAATGGATTGGTAGAAGGTAGGAATGTTTCTTACACATGGACACAATCAGTCTTTGAGGAATCCCTGCCAGGACGCCACAGTGCAGTGTGGCACCTGGTCTGTGGGTGAACTATAAACAGGGAAGGTGCAATGTGGAAAGTCATAAATGCAAATGAGCGCATCCGAAGATAGGAGCTGAGGGGTGATGGTAAAGAAACAGGAAAAAGACACAGAAGGATGATTTGAAATACCCAGGACAAGAAAAGAAGTGAAAGAGATGAAGAACTTCACTAGAAGGCAGACAGGGGGAGAAGATAAAAAGGAGGAGATGGCAGTGAAGTTGACACATTATCTTCTGACTCAACATGCTTCACAGTCTCAGATGTCAAATGTGATGTAGAGGGCATCATACTCCAAAACAGGGATCCTTTACCAGCCAGCACTGCTCTCATAGATCTGACTTCCTCATTGCTGTTTGGACTGAGAGTTGGCATGGAGATCAATGAGACACCAATCATATAAGTGCATATGCACATGTACCAACCTGTACATCTAAGGCACTTCAAATGATTGAAAATATCCTAGAATATTAATTCTTCATCTCTACTGGTAGGAAGCCCCACTGAGCATAAGTACCCCTACTGGTGCGTGGGAGTTCATGCATCCACTCTAAAGGATTCAGCATACTGATATGCAGTGGTTACCCACTGTCCACAGCAGAGGATAATATAACAGGGATTCTGCAGGGATCCCCACAGCTGGAGTTTATCTGAGGCATGCTTTTAGACACCCTGTCAGTTTTCTTTGCATGGTGTAATTTCCTCATTCTTAAAGTAAAGAAAATATTCAATTGTGTTGAAACTCCCAGATTCGTCAGGCTTGTGCATCATCTGCTGACTATTAGTGATAGGAGTGTGTATGAGCTGGAGAGCTCATCTCACAACCACATTTTGTTTCTTGCACTTAACAGATGTTGGAATGCTCACCACAGATCTCTTTGTCTGCCCCATTCCCACAGTCATTTATGCTATCACAGTGAAATACCCATGGGAGGCATGTCGTATGGAAAATAACCCTTTTGGCAGACACTTCCCACAGAAATGTTTTCCATCAGCCAGGATTCTGAGAAAACATGGGAAGACATTTCCTCCATAGCTGATTAAGTTTCAAATTAGAAAGGCCTGATAAAACTACAAGTACCACATTTGAATACTTCATTTTTTACTTTAAAATGCATTGTGTGTCATTATAATTCAGCCTTTTGAATAACAGTGTCAGCCACAAATGGCTTACCACCACTGAAATTTAAGAAGAGATAGCTTAGAATTTCTTTTTTTTCCCCCCCTCTCTTTCCCATCATCTGCAGAGCACTGTGCTGGCCAGAATATCAAAGCACTTTCCTGGTATTTTGACTCTTTGGAGGTGCAAGCATTAAGCAGCCCTGTGGCATGGCTGGGGATGGACAGGGATGTGATACCTGGGGAGAATTTAGGTCTCATGGCTGGGGGAAATGAAATGTATCTCATGTGAAGAAAGTCCAGCTGAAGCATGTGGAAAGCAACTTCCAGCGCTGAAGGCAGCTGGGCAACAGGGAAGTGTTCACTTACACATCGGAGGCATACAACTACATAGAACACTTACTGCACACAATTACAGTAAAATATTTGAACAATTGGCAGGTGAAATCATAGTACAAATCTGCAGAGTGGGACTCAGTTTCATGGCTTTCCTTTTTTACAATAGTGAAATTATATTTACAGTCTTGTAAATCACTAATTTAAACAAGATGTTCAAAGCCAGAAAATAGCTTTTATTTCCTCTTTTGGTGCACACCACAAATTACTGGTTTTCTGTAGAACATTTGCAGGAAATCTGCTCTATTGTTTCATTACATGTATGGAGCATATGTTCACTTGTAAAACACTTCTTCCCTTTCAAAAAGATTACAGGAACCAAGAAATACCAATGAAAGAATGCTAAAACTGGAATAAAAAGCAAACCGGACAAAACAAGAAAGTTCTTTGTATCACACAGAGCTGAGTCTATTTTTACTTATTAGCTGTGTCTTTCAAAAGAGAAGTTCTAATTTGGAAAAGTAAATTTTATTATAATCTTAGTTGAAGAGGTAAAAATATCTGTGAACTCAGCTTGCAAAGAGACATTTTGACTGTAGACACTTGAGATTCCAGTGGAATATAGACAAGATTAAAATGAAATATATGGGATAAAATTGTGAAAAGGAATGACAGAAACAAAGTGAAGTAATCCAGTTCCTATGAGATCAATGGGCAGAATCAACAAGGATGGAAAGAACAAAAAATTCAGCTAAATGGTGATCTTTGAAAAGTAAGTTTCAGTTTTATCTAAATATGTCCTCACAACACTACTCAATGCAAAGAATTGTACTTGAGAAACATAGTTGATTCTTAGCCCAGGCTTGAGTGCCACATTCAATTAGTTTTGGGTACTTCAAGATACTTTTGTGAGATTTTTTCTAACAATCTCTTGCTTGAGAATAAAACTTGAAGATGGATTATGAGATTAAGATTAGCTGTACTGAAGGCTTTTGTAGGGATCCACTAGGTGGACAGAAATAGGTAGTTTAGACTGGTTAAACTACAGATCTTTTTATATCAGTATTTTAACAATTAGACTGATAGTTTGCTGTTCTCTTTGAATTCCTTATGGTAATGCTGCTATTTTCAGTTCTAATGTATTTTTTCATGTATTGAATCTTGCACAAAGGTTGGGCTGGAAAAAGCTTCCTCTCTGTATTCGTTCAAGTACAGAGAAAGGCTTTCTTTAAAGTACACGTAAATGTTCAGTGCAGCCTGACAGTCCCTTTTAAAGGGCTGAGTGTGTCCATGACCTTTTGAGAGAAGCAAAGCTGTAACAGAATGCATGTGGTGTAGCAGAGCTCAAAATGGACCCTGAATCTCTCTTGCCTCTCAGTATTCAGTTAATTGCCCTGGCAGACAAGAAACCAGCTATTATTCAAACAGAAAGGGCTTGCTCTTTTAGTTTTTCTCTTTGAGTCTCTAAATTAGTTTTTAACTTGTCTTAATTTGCTTTTTTTTCTCAAGCATAGTGCATTTACTGTTCTGAAGGCTGCACCTGTTCCTGACACACTTTCCAGTAGCCCTGACACACTTTCCAGTAATGCTGACACACAAATAACAGTGTCATCTGCTCAGTATCCACATCATTCTCATCAATGCCTGGAGTATTATGTGGTGCAGGTCCACAAGACTCATGATTTACTGCTCCATGAGCAGCACTTTGGCTGATTAATAGATACAGATAAAGCAAAAACCTCCCTTTCAAAGCAGCAACGCCCTAAAGGCAGTCCTTTCTTCACCATGCGATAAAATTCAGTCTTCAGATTTCTATGATGAAGTTGCAGCTTCTCTACTTACTACTACATTTCCCCTATTTCTCACAATAAATTTCTGAAGGGCAAAAAATCTACCAAACCATTGCATGCATTAAATTCATGCAACATGTGCACAGCTCTCAAGCATGTCATTGTTATTCAGTGCTTTACTGAAATTAGTCTGTAAATTGATTACAAATGTGGTAGTGCAAACAAGGAACGTTGGCTCCTTTAGTGACTGTGGTTGTAAGAACAGTTTTGTTTAAAGCAGAAAAACCAAAAGATTCTCTGTAAATATCCAATGTGTGCAAAAGCTCTCCATTGCAACAAGACAGATCCAGAGATTTCAGCACTGGTTAAAATTGATTTATTGAAAGCCTCCAGTTGAATCAATACTGCTTGAAGCCATTGTAACACATAATTGTGGCACATTTCAGATGATAACAGAACATCTTTTGGTCCTATTATTACTGCTCCCAGGTCACTGTGAAACAGTTTGCTTTACTTAGCTTCAAAATTACTCAAATAATACTGACTGAGAGCTCAGTGGAACCATAGCTGTTGTTCGCTCATTACATTAGAAGGAAGAGATGAAAAGAAAGAAAACAACAAAACAACCAAGTCAAATGAATCATAAGCCCTTAGAATTAGTAAAAAATACTTGGAAATGGTAAAAGAAATATTTTCATTTCTGGATCCTGTTTCAGTAAAGACACACACTAAAACATAGAAAAAATTATTTACCCGAGGACAGATCTAAATATTCCTAACCATTTTTTTCCCTCGAGTGTCTTTTCTAGCTGTGAAAAGAAAGACTAGGTCTTATATCAGATTTTCCATGGAAAACCCCCCAACTGAATAGTTTCCAACTACAGGATGAAGAGATATTTGCTGAACAGCAAGAATTATTGTCATAAAATTTTGAAAATTCTGCGTATTATCAACATGAAACATCCATGCCTGGAAACATCCATGCCTGAAGAGTGGAGCAGGATTAAAGCAACAGTGCAATTTAGATAACATCCAGTTTTGAAATTTATAAAATCTATTTAAAAATGGCATTGTCATAGGGTTTTTGCATAGGTATAAAATGTACTTGCTTTAGGGTTCCTGCGTTTACTATGATGACAGACTCTTCATCCACAGTGTTCTACAGGAAAACAACTTCCCTGAATGCTCTTTTTGAAATAAATGGGTGGTTTACCAGCTTATTCTTTTCCCTGGTTAAAAAATTACTCACATTATAATTCATGCTCAGTAGCTGTACCACACTTAAATAGGATTGATTGTGTCCTTTTTAGTAGCTGGGGGATTTTTATTGTCATTGGTACTCTTATTAAGGACTGGCCTGTAAATCCCTTCCTGACACTGAGAAGCAGCAGCTCTGAAGAGGTCGTATGGCTCCTGTGAACAGTAGTTTGCCATAAAAAGAAAAGGCTTAAAAGTCTGGATTTAAATATTTTGTCCATAAATTTGTTACTAAGAATTTCTAGGCAGTGACACAAAAAGTCTGAAACTGCTGTTAACAATAGCTTTTCTCTCAGCTACATCAGAAGATACTTCAGGGCTTATCAAGTCAGACTGATAAGACTTGTTCAGATGTTGACGTTTCACTCACTGATGTTTCAGACACGGTTTGTCCAACTACCATCTACTACAAAGTTACATCAAGTTTGAAGAAAGTTGTACAAGTTTGAAGAACCTTCTTTCCGCTCAGGAGGGTTCCAGTTTTGTTTCTCCAACACGCCCAGGGTGCTCTATAGCTGCTTTTCACAGGTCTCGGCATGTGAGGAGAAGTATGCGAGGTTCATTTTGGCTAGAAGTCTTTGTTTGTGTCTCAGTGGCCTGCTGGGGAGAGCTTTTTGGGGAATGAATGCAAAAGAAGGGCGCTGGTTGTGGCCAGCCATTAGAGGGCAGTGAAATACCATCTTTACATCCAGGCGCTGCTCGCTCGCACAAAGGGCGCTTCATGAAGGTTAACCAGCCCTTCGGATACCATCAGGTTTTATAACCGAGTGATGTTTTCCACTCTTTTGGAGTGGATTCACGTATCTGTTCTAGGAATTGTAGAGTACACACCTATTGAAGCCTAACCAGCCTGTAATCAGTACCCATTTTATGCTACAGGTGTTCTCCACACAAACACACTGCACGTGTGGGTTTCCCAGACATAACTGCGTCCTATGACATTCCCAAAGCTTCTATACTGAACGTGTTCATTTGTGGACACATTTAAGAACAGGAAGCTAGTCAGGAGCTGATCAAGCACTCCCTTTCTCTTCATATTTCTGTACCACTTGGAACACAGTTATGCGTTCCCCCATCCATGCAGGAAAAATCTCTCTGATTTTTCATATCTCCTTCCCCACAGTTTTTCCTTGTACCTGTGGTTATTCAACACTTTTGAGCAGGAACTCGTTCTCCACTGCCTTGGAATGCCCAAATGTCATCTCGAATTCAGAATGCCTCTGGAGCAGTCTGAACTGGTCTGGTTTGGCTAAAGGGAACGGAGATCTTTTAGTTAAACCAAGATAATTCATGACAAAATTTGTTCAAGCCTTACTGTCAATTGTTGATAGGGAGCATATGGAAAAAGAAATTTGGAAGAATGGTAAAGTGAATATTTTTTTCTAACAGTTGAAAATAAATAAAAATACATTTAACAGTGTATAAACAGGAAGAAAAGTAATATATGCTTTGCTAATAAATTATTTCCAACTTTTGTTTCTTTGAGTCAAAAACTGTAATAATGAAAGCAATAAGTAAATTTTTCTAATGAAAAAGTAAGTCATTATATGGTTTTTATTAACTACATTGCTTTAAACCAAATGTTGAAAACATAATAAAATAAAGTTAATGGTAAAATAAAAACTTTCCATGGGTAGAGTTTCAATAACAAAACACAATGAGTTTAACGTAGCTATTTTTAAGTGGAATTCAATCTATTAAACCATGGCATATTTCGCTAGTTTCTAACAGGGTGTCTACAGAACAAATGAATACATTATCTATTGCTTATCTTCTGTCTCTAATAGGCTGGCAATTTTGAAAATTTCCTGATAGCAATATGTTTTCTATTTCAGCGTCTTATTTGGATTACATTATAACCTGTCCTTTATGCACTGTTAGGAAA
This sequence comes from Calcarius lapponicus, assembly GCA_039654755.1. NCBI lineage: Eukaryota > Metazoa > Chordata > Aves > Passeriformes > Fringillidae > Calcarius > Calcarius lapponicus. Next base: position 48,322,829 of record CM077462.1, on the reverse strand, counting down.
AAAAGGGAATTTTACAAGATGAGAAATTACCGTTCATGAGCTAATTACAGTGAGAACCATTTATTCATGCCTTTGTAATGCTTCAGGAATTACTAAGAATAGGAAAAATGTTTATTATTGTAAAATAAGTTGTTCAGAAACTGGAAAGGCTTAATTCTAGAAATTTTGTGTAAATTAAAAACTGTAACTTTTACTTGTATATGGTTATACACAGTGTTTCAATGGGAAGGAACTTTTCTCAAAGAAGCAATATTTTAGGCAATATTTTCTGAAATTAAAAGTGTTCTATTAAATGTTTAACTCTAATGTGCTTATACTGAAAAGATTTTCCCCACCAAAATACCCCAATTTTTGTTCCAATGGAGAAATACTCATGAAAACTCAACTGTTAAGCTAAATACTTATTTTTCAATCTAGAATGTAGGAAACGTGTTATGACACTGGTGTGAATGTTGCTGTTTACAACAATGATTTATTATAAGTACTTTTACTGAAAGCATCAGTTTATTCTGTATATGTACTTTTGATGAATTTAATATCATCACAATTTACACTGACTTTGTTGGACTATTCTGTCATTTTATGATATCAAATTTCCTCATGTACTGGGAACAATTTTTCCATAAAAGGATGTGGTTTAAAATATTGAAAATGAAAATTCCTTACTGATTCCATACTTTAGCTGAAATACCTTGATAATTCTTTAATGGAAGAAAAGTTGCTGACTGCGTCCCTAAAGGTTTATAAAGAATTAAGAAAGAAGCAATCTTACATTGGATTTCTAACAAAGGAACAAAACAGAGCAGAAATAGCATTGCTGACAGTCTGAACTCAGGAAGATTAGAAGGCAATAATATGTTTATGGCCATTGAGCAGCGCTTAGAGTCTGGTCAACTTTGTAACTGCTCTCATAAAGAAATCTCCAGTTTGGGTTGGTGTGGCATTGAGGATGTTCACAGCCTGCTGCTTCCCACTTGTAAAGGAGAAATCTGTCACCCATTAGGTTGTTGATAAGTTGTTTAAAGCATTTGAACAGTTCTGTCTGAGTCTGGGATTACTGCTGCTCTCATCTGAGAAAGAGTGTAAGAGATTTAATATTACTGGATCTATGAGTGATTTCTGACAAGGTAATGTTCCATTATTGGAGAGATTTCTTTTATGAAAATAGTAAGTTGCTTTGTAAGGGCGATGAAAATTTCAAGTTTGCTATTTGTGTATTGCAATTGGGATTACAAAGATGTCAGTTTGATTCTTCAGATTGGCTGCCACCTAAGTATAAATATCCAAATATTTAAACAGGCAATCAAACACTGCATGGAGTTGGCCTGCTGAAGTCAGGTTGCTTAATTGTGTCCCAGAATGATTTCTGAAATGACTGTTTCTCAAAGAAAAATCTTTACCCCTTTGTCCTAATTGTTATTCTGGAAAGTTAGTATTTTTCTGCCCCATGCTCTGGCAGTCTTACATATGTCCCTCCCTTAATGAAATGCTTTTTTTTTCCCAAAAAAGAGGATAACAAAGACATTCAGAAGATCTTTAGCTACACCAAGATCGTCATCTGCAATGTCCTGAGCTAGAAAAGCAGATGTAAAAAATTGAAGGAATTAAAGGCTCAGCTGAGGCTGAAGGAGCAGGAATCCTGTCCTTCACTTAGGGCGCCAACAAAGACAGTGCTCTGGCCAGGGGGCCAGGCACAGTGGGACCGAGGCGAGCTCACCTGCAAGAGAGAATGAGCAAAAGCAAGGTGCAGGGAGGACGCTGGCCCAAAGGCAGTGTGTGGCTCAGGCAGGAGCTGTTGATGAGCAGCAGGCAGTGAACTCTTTGTGGACAATGGGCTGTGATGTGACCCCTAAAAGTGCAGGACAGTGCTCAGGAGGATGTGAACGGATGCTGAGGAGGACCCTTGGTAAAAAAGGAAGGCAGGGTGTCTGCTGTGGATGTCAAACATTTCATACTGAATTCATGAAGGAAACATGAGATTCCTTTTGAGGAAATAAACCTCCAATATGAGTTCTTAAAAATTTAAAATGGAAACTTATAACTTTCAGTCAGTCCCCTAACATTTTGCTATACATCTAGTGATTTTTTAATGTTGTTGGATTGGGGTCACTGCTGTTTCTCATCAGCATATGAAGAACAGCTATATGTTTCTAATTCTGTTTGTTGCCTGATTAAAAACTTGTCATCAGGAAAGTGACTGAACTCTCAAGGGAGAGAAATTTTTTCTATTTCTGCTTCAATCTTTTGAAAACAGAAAACAGATGTTCCTTTCATTGTCTACTGTCAAGTAGCTCTGAACAAGAAAAGCAATCTATGCTATAGGCAGGACTGTAGAGCCTACAATAGTATAGATGTGGACAGGAGATTTTCTTGTTCAGGGTTTCAAGGAGTCTACCAGAGACAGTTAATTTTGTTCTCCTTTTTTGCTCCTTTACTCTGTTTTCTCATTGTGTTTTCTCACATAATAAGAGGTGTTCTTTAGATATGACTCGAACTGGTTCAAGGTTTGAAAGAGAAAGTATCAAAAATGTTGCTTTGCAACTGTGACTTTTGTTCTCAAATTTTTATCAGCCGCGCATTAATTCAACTTAACTCTCTCCAACAATTTCAACGAGGCTAGCAGACTTGTAGGCAGGTGCCTCATTATTTTTTTCCCAGACAACTCTAACCTCTCAGAAGAAAACATGTTTTACCTGTATTTAAAATCCTATCTCTTAACATTTATACAATGGAGTCTTTTGAGTCAATGAGGGCACTATCAGGTCAGCACTCCTTGGCAAAAGATATTCCAGAGTGCTGTCATCAGGTACTTTTCTTGCTCAGATAGTACAAGATTGGCCTGAGGCATGCTGTGACATTTTGTTTCTTCAGTGTCTTGGTTTACCGTTTTAATAATTCTTTCCATGTGCAGGGAAGAGTGACTTGTTTTCATGCTTCACTATAGCCTGAGTAATTTCCCCTTAAAAAATGGTTTGTTTGCTCCATTCAGCTGTAGCTGCATTTATATAGTATATATTGTTTGAAACACAAAATACAGCAATATTTTAAGTAGAAGGGAAAGTAGAATAAAACTGTGCTGAAAATGATATATATGTGGGTGCTTTCTGAGGAAAAAAAATTAATTTTCATTCAGGAGTTTTGTGTGGGGAACACTTCTTTTTTCTGAGGTGTTGAGGATACACTCAAAGAACTTTCTACCAGCCACAGAAGAACAGATTACCAAGCAACTTTTTCCATGAAAGCTAATACAAAAATTCTAGAGGAAGCCTTTTTGACATCAGGCAAGGAAAAAATAAACCCCCTGACTCCCTGAATGCTGAAGGAGGTAACTTCCTTTACTGTTTTTGTCTTTAAGGGTTTTGAAACATCCATTTCAAACCAGGTATTTAATGAAAATAACAAGGAAAAAACAAAACTGTTTTTGCCTTCAGACAAAAAGGAAAATAGTTGGTTATAAAGCGAGTTTGTTGCTTGGTCAAGATGCATGTTCATTTTTGGCATATCCAAGCAAGCTGTACGAGACATGATCACATTGTCATAGAAAACAGAAGTCTCTGATGAGATTGTTGCTGATTTACATGCTGCATTTAATCTCAATACAAATATTCCAGCATCAACTCCTGCTTGACCCCTTAACTGGAATTCCCATGTGCAATGGACCCTGTGACTGCAACTCCTGCAATTCCAAATATCAGCAGCAGTGTTTGAAGTTGTAATTTTAGCGTATCCCTATAGGGTATCCCCTAGTTGTATTTTAGTGTATCCCAGGAAAAATGCTCGAGACCTGTTCCTCCTGTCTGTCTGCAGTTGCTGATTCTTTCCTTGCCTTTCTTTCCTTTCTTCCTTTCCTTTCCTTTCCTTTCCTTTCCTTTCCTTTCTTCCTTTCCTCTTTCCTTTCCTTTCCCTTTCCTTTCTCCTTTCCTTTCCTTTCCTTTCCTTTTCCTTTCCTTTCCTTTCCTTTCCTTTCCTTTCCTTTCCTTTTCCTTTCCTTTCCTTTCCTTTCCTTTCCTTTCCTTTCCTTTCCTTTCCTTTTCCTTTCCTTTCCTTTCCTTTTCCTTTCCTTTTCCTTTTCCTTTCTTTCCTTTCCTTTCCTTTCTCCTTTCCCTTTCCTTTCCTTTCCTTTCCTTTCCTTTCCTTTCCTTTCCTTTCTTTCCTTTCCTTTCCTTCCCTCCTTCCTTCCTTTCCTCCTTCCTTCCTTCTTCTCTGCACTCCGTTACAAAAGCAATTCTCTGGAATCCACATCCTGGCTGTGCACGGATCAGTGCCTCACAGCTGCCAGGAGCTCCCTGTCTGGGCTGAGGCTTTCAGGCCAGCCAGGGCTGTGGGATGTGGGCAGCCAGAGCTGCTTGGGTGCTACTGGATGCCTGAGCTTTCCCTCCACTTCCTTCAGGGCAAGGCATCTCCTTGGATGGGCTCCTGGGTCTCAAGTAGGAGGATCCACAGCTGCGCCCTCAGTGGGTTGCTGGGTATCAGCTGGAGGAGACAGCTTGTTGTTGGGAGTGAAACACAAATCCCAGTCAGGCTCCTTTTAAACTTCGGTTAATTAATCCAATCAAACTAAATTTGAACACTGGCCTTTTAATTGTCTGGCTTTAATGCATCTGTGTGTCTGAAAATGCACAAAGTGCCATCAAAAACGAGAGGCAGACGTACAAAGGTTTTGTGATGCTCCCAACCTGGATTTTCCATATTAAATATAGATCTTTGCAACAACGTTTGTGACAGTCATATCCATAAAAATTCATCAGAGTTGCAGGAAAATAGAGCTTGAGGAATTAGAGCTGTCACCTAGCCTGAGAGGAGGAATGAAAGCTTTTTGTGATGAATGATTCCCGTGTCTGTTGGCAGCCTCTCCCTGGCCCTCCCCAGTGAGGCTGCAGAGCTGCTGCCACTGCACAAGTCCTGCTTTAGCTGATTTCCTGTGCCTGGTCATGCAGCACATGAGAGGTCTGGGGCTGATGTTGCAGGTGACAGAGGCCTTTATGTTCAAAATCATACTCTTAGCCTGGTTTTGCCAAGAGACCCTGAGGTAGGGAGCAAAACTGTTAATTAATCTGAAATACTTAGAGAGGCACCCAGTAGATGTTTAATTTTTTAATTGGATACCGTGTTGCCAGGCTGCTAAGTGAAGGTGAGGTTTTTCCTTAAGGCCAAAGAGTTACTCTACAAGAGTAGCTTTCTGCTGGTTTAGTTTATTTTATGAGCTCACTGCTCATCTGCCAGGCGCCAGAGAAGCAAGAGAGGTGGTGGGAGCATGAAGCCAGGAACAGGTAGGGGTAGACAGGACTGTTCTCATCAGAAGTCTCTGTAAGGTCTCTCTGCTCTGGAGATCAAGGTCTATGCCTTTTTTGGTGCATTATTCTGTGCAAAAGGCATGCAAGAAGTCAGAAGAAAACCCACAAAGGATCAGAGAATCGGATGAAACCAGTGCTGCGCTACTTACAGAAAATCAAAAACTACTGAGCTAACATTAGTTACAGCAAATTCCAACACAAATATAAGACAAATAGTGTTCACTGCATGGAGAAAAATGAACTTTTATCCTTTGACTCAATTGCTTTAACAAAAGTTGCTCTTTTTTTCCTTACAATTGCTGTGTTCAGATTAAAAACATGGAATATGAACCACCAGTAATTCTTTTCCAAATATTGTGTAAGCTATTTGGTTTACTGCCAAGAAGGCATGTAATGAAAATTAAAAATAGAGTGATTATTAAGAAAAAGCCCTCTCTGCATACATTATTGCTGACATTTGTTGAAATAAGAAGAAACATGAAAAATTATTTATAGATTTTGTGAGTTACAACAGGAAATAAAATCAGAATGACACATGGGGGAATATTTTTATGGAATATGGTAATAAGTGAAAACACTGTTGACATTAACTGAAAGATAAGAGATATTCAAAGAATTATTGAAGGATTTAACCCAATGGAACCATATGCTTAGATTTAAAATGTAATTGTCCACAAATTTAATACATTTAAATGTTTTAAAAATATCTTCATGTGGAAACAACCCAAATTGCTGAGAAAACTACATAGCTCACAAAGATGCCAGACGCTTCAAAATTAAAATAAGCTATTGATATAAAATATTTTATATTATATGGTGATGACATTCGTTTATTTTTAAGAATTCAAAAGAAACACTTGGGAACAAGAATTTTCTTTGATTGCAGCACCTGGTGGGCAGGATTTTTTAATTGGAGGTTACCCCCATCTTTGGAGTTTAAGATTTATTTTGGGATTTGACTGCAGCAGCATCAGCTGGTTCACATAGTTTTTCTGGAATTTTAATAAGAAGAGTGAGAAAATGAATCAGTTCCTGAAAAAGATGAATTAAAGATGAAACACTAGAAGAAAAAAAAATGAATTAACAATTAAAAATTTAATAAACAGACTAGATTAAGTACCAAATTAAAAAGACAGATAATCAAGGCAAACTTTGGAGTTGACTCAGATGAGGGTTGTATTATTTTGCTTTTAGATTTCAACTTCTTCTACCTACGTGCCTACCAGGACTCTAGCTGATATATTGTATTTATATCCCAGAAGAAGGATGTAGGTATGTGTTGAACTTTACAGAATATAAGAATTTATACTGGTCTTAGGTATTTGTCTATGAAATTTTTCTGCTTCTTTTCAAGGATGCACAGATTTATGAGGGCCTTAAATGGTAATGCTTTAACACTTATGCCAGAAATTATAGAGTACAGGACTTAATATGTAACTCATGTCCTTTTAGAGTGAGATGCACCTATAATTAATACTTTATATGAGCTTTATGGAAATTTGGACTCCTTCAGATGACAATTCACAGCTTCTAATACATTGAGCTCACTAATTAGAGCTCAAAATCAATGTGATTAGCACAAGGCTTCTAAAAGAGAGACAGAGAAGAGAAGATTTCAACTCCTGAGCCTTCTAGTGTGTGGGTACCTTATTTCAGATGCATGATAGTAAGTTTTTCTTCTCTGCATGTAGAAAATCAAAGTCCTGCTTGGCAGTGAAAGGAAAGGAAGGAGAGAGAAGTATCAGGGACATTTATCTAACGCTTGGGACGGTCGGTGGTGTTGTCATCTTGGTCCCCATACTTTGTGCTGAAAGAGGTATTGGATAAAGTGTATAAATAATCCTGAAAGCAAAAAAAAAATAGTTCATTTCCTTTCAAATGAGCACTCAAATCACCTGTGCTTCAAGATTTGTGTTCCTTCTACCCAAAAACTAGCAAAATATCCACTGCTCTGACTCAAATAGAGAGTGCTCCACCCAGCAAAGTCTACTCCTCAAGCATTAAGACGAGAAAGAGAAGGTTCAAGAGGAGAGGTGACTGAAATTCCCTGCAAAGAAGGAACGAATGAGACACAAAGGAGGCTGGGAGGTGAGAAGTAGGCACCGCCCTTGCAAAGTGGGCAGTTGCTTTCTGGGTAAGTGGGTTCATTGCATATTACATTCTTGTAATATTACTTTTATTTTTATGTTCCCTTTTTTCAGTATCAGCTGAGTTACAGTGAATGTAAGGAATCGTTACTTGTTTTGACATGAAGTACCTTGAGACCGTGTGTCTGACTTGAAAAGAAATTAATTCATAGATGAGATCTTTCAATTATTTGGAGGACCTAAGAGCCAAGTCTGTCAAGCTGGGCAGTTCATCAAGTACATCCTGTGTCAGACCTTTGGTCTACTTTTAGAAACATACCTAATAAAGCTCAGCCCTAAACCTCTCACATGTAAATTATCCTCTGGTCCTCCTGTTAATTTTTTCTTTATAGCCTAGGAAATGAGCCCAGGAGGTAATTTGTAGCTGCTCTGTTTTGACAGAAGCAAGATGTGTGTTCCAGTGAAAAGGTTATCGGCAGGGGTTTGTTAGGTGTTTTTGCAGGGAAGGCTGTCACAATTCCCTCACTCCCAGCAAGTCTTTCACTATTTTCAAAGTTGTTGAACATCAGAACAATGGTAATTAAAATCACTATGTCTAAAATCTTCTGCTTGTCATTCCTTTCAGGAAAACACTTTCTGTATTTACCTATTATTTTGTTTTCCAAACTGCACAAGTTTCTGACAAATATTTACCTAGCAAGCAAATAATTAAACATGGCTTTTCTTTTAAGACTGGATTTGACCATTGATGGACACTTATATTCCTTTGAATGGGTCAGTTTGCCAGCCTAAATTCTCTTTGGATGTTCATGTGTGCTCATGCAAAGCAAATATTGTACTTTCTGCTTACATTGAAAATCTCAAACTATTTATTTCTCAAAATGATTTATTTCTCCTTTCTGAACTAGTGCAGTAATTTGATTAACTGCTAAAAGTCTGGTGGCACTTTGGAGTGCTGTCCTTGTTGGCTTCAGAATGCCACTCATTAAAGTGAACAAGGCTACTCATTTTCTTTTTATATCTAAACTCAGTCAGCTTTTACAAAGAAATCCCTCATTGCACATCTCAAAATATATTAAACTGGTTAAAAGATGGTCTCAAAAGCTTCCAAGTATCAACCCAAAAAGATAAAGAAAGGCAGCCATAGAAATTGCTCCAAGTTCATTACTAGTACAATGACTTGCAACACTTCTATGGGAGTTTTCTCATGGTGCATTAGGACAACATACACATGCAACCCTTATCAGTATAGACTCTGTAGGTCATATTTCTTGTAGTAAAAAGGATGATAAAAAAATAACAGAAAAGGAAAAATATTACCTTTGGCAAATAAAAGTGAAGCTCCAAAGAGTATTTATTTATGACAGCAAAGTCTGGAGGTGAATGAGCTCCCTGCTTTTCTAGTATTTCTATTTTACCTTCTTGCCCCTCCTTTGCTCCTTGGTGGAGCAAAATCTGCCTTCTGTTGCTAGACTAAAAAAAGAGAATACTTTGTTTAAAAAAAAAAAAAAGCTAGGCCATTGTGGTGCTTAAACACTTATTTGCCTTGGTGGTACAGCTGTCAGCTGTACTTTCTTCTTGTCTCCTACTTTTGTTTGATGAAGAGGTTCACTCACTCAGTTCAAGAACTAGCTGGCCTATGGACAAAAGAGCACAGAACTTTAATAACACACTGAATCACTTAAATGCTGAAAGCACACTGAACTGAAAGCACACTGAGCTTCTAGGAGGAAAATATATTACCTTTGCAAAAGAAGTCCAGGATCAAATCCAGTTTCCTGTGCAGAATTTGGGGTAATGCAGCAGAAACAGGGAACCATCTACTTTAAAATTTCTGCTTCAATTAGTAGATTCCCACCAAGTTCCTGCAATCAGTATCTGTTTCTTGCCAGCCTATTTGTGTCAGATCTCATGGAACTTGTGTGGGAGTAGACTGCAAGAGTAGAGCCCTGGAGGCCCCTGGAGGCATCATGTTTAGCTCAAACCTCCACCCTGGGTTTTTCCTCACAGCGCCTCAGACTGAATTCCTGACTGTAATTCCATAAAATTTTGGAAATTTCTGTTACTTGAATGCGGCAGTTGCACAAGAAATATCAATACATATGTTTTGAGTCTTTAATGGTTATAGACATGCGGGTGACTGTGTGGTTCTGTGACTCCATAGCCAAACTTAAGAGATTGAGAAACATGAATAGATGTAATTGCCATCTTAGTTAAGTTTTCTAGTCTTAGAAAACTCCCCTAACATATGGTAAAAATTACTGGAAAGATTTTGAAACCTGTTAGGAGAAATTATGAAAAGCATGTTAGAGGAGTCTAAGTGGCTTAGTGTAAAACAGGAGATATTTAGACAATTATGCAAGTTAATATTTGAGGCTATAGCATTTTTAGAGCTAGTGTGAATGTGTGTGGTCAAGAACCAAGGTATGAACAAAGGTTTATACCTTTTCAATAAAAATACATTCTAAACTGTTATTTTCTTCCTCAGTTGGCTCATATACTTAGGATGACTCTCAATTCAGCTCTTTGCAGTTCATCCTCGAATCCCAAAGCTGCATTGTTTAACGAGTATTCTCATAAAATAGAGAGAGAAAAAATGATTTATCAGGGACATCAAAATATAGCACATCTTGTGGATATAATGTCAGACTAGACACTCTGTCAAGCTGCCCCCAATGCCTGTAGCATGATCTCTACATTTCAACAATCCTGAAAGAAAAATTGACTTCATTTCCCAGCATAAAGTTATCTTCCATCCAAAGTGGTTTTGTGCTGGAGGAATATGACATGCTCATAAAATAAGACAAGTAATAAAATTGTTTTCTGAAAGGTACCTAAGTTTAAATGCAGAAGAGAAGGCACCACCACACAGCTCTCTACGCCAGTTGTTTGCACGTGACTCGGAGCACTGCATGTATGCACCTTGTGTACATTTCACCCATCCAGTGAAACATAAATGTAAACCTTAATCAATGATTGTAAAGTTTTAACAAACAAAATATGTTTATAAAACACCCAGCAGTCAAGGAGGTATGAATCTCTCAGGCAGAGTTGAGTGACTGGGAATGGCAAGAAGAAAGAGAGCGGGAGGAGAAAAACTACAACAATCATTGTAAAACAGTAACATGTGCTTGTAGCCTTTAGGATCAACTAGGACCTCATTCTACTAATGCCAGGGGTATTGTGAAAATGCTCTGGCTTTGGAAACTAATGACAGAGATGTTAAAATGCTAATAAACATATTCTCCATGTTTAAACTGAGCCATTGGAATTATGTTGGCAGAATTAAATAGCACATTATTAGAAATAGATTCGCCTTTTAAATAGCAAAAGTATTTTCATGATGAATATGTAAACTAGGTCCAGCTCTCATTTAAATTCTGTATTGCTGAGAAAAGGACGCCAAAGGGAATGTGATTTATCACTAGATCCATCTGGCAGATCATAGCAAAAAGCTAGTGTTTTAATTACATTGCTTTGTCAAATCATAAAAATCACAGAAATGTGTAGTGAAAGGGACCTAAAATGAATCTTTTATATGCTCCAGTAATCAAGTAAGATTACATCTCTTCTGAGAGATACTTGGCTTGAATCACAATCACCCAGGGCTGGAGATTTTACTATCTTTCTTAAAGCATGTTAATGTTGTCAAATCATAAAAATCACAGAAATGTGTAGTGAAAGGGACCTAAAAATGAATCTTTTTATATGCTCCAGTAATCAAGTAAGATTACATCTCTTCTGAGAGATACTTGGCTGAATCACAATCACCCAGGGCTGGAGATTTTACTATCCTTTCTTAAAGCATGTTAAAACCTTTTAGCACTTTCTATTAATGTTAGCCTTAAAAAAAGGAAGGTTTTTCCTCTCATATCTGCCTGAATATCTCCATTTCTGAATATTAGCTAATTTATTTTTCCTTCTAGATTTAGTAGACATGGAGAAACAGCCACAACACTCCTTTATTACTGCGACCCTCTACCCAAAAAATCCTTCTGTAGCTGCCCTGGCACACCTTTGAGAGATTTCCCCACAGTCAATGGAGACCCCCTATAGCGTATTGCAGAGCTGTTCTACATTTGAATATTGAGTGAGTGTTGCAGTGGTAGGATCAGAGAGCCTGGAGGTGGCAGAGGCAATGATGCTCCATTGCTGCCTTTCCTATCCTCAGCCTGCCCCTTCACATCCAGCTCTGGGAGCTGATTTCAGCTGAGGGCCACATGAATGGAGGGTGAGGACTTCTCCCCCTCTTCTCTGTCCTGAGGCTACACAGAGTCCTGAGGAGAAGGGGACAGAAGAGCTAAGGAACATTAGGTGGCCTTGAGAATTTCCCAGTGATTTCAAAGTCTGGCTGAACTTGAACAGGGCAAGATTCTTCTATCACAGCTCTTACAGTTTGGGTCAGGATGAAATTTGTGTTGCATATTGAGAGGTCAAGTGATCGCCTTGGTGTCATTCAGAGTTTGAAGTTCTGTGTCCTGAGGTGAACTGAGGTGTTTTCAGGGAAACAACTAGCCAGTAGAGGACTCCTACTAGTAGAGGGATGTCTTCTAGGAAAGGAGGAAAAAATTAAATTTTTTCTCTCTTGTCTTTCTCGGGCATATGTGCCTGCAGAGTTTTTAAAAAATACATTTAACTTCTTCCATATGTGTTTGAACTGCTTGTACAAAGAAATTAGATAGGGTTTTTTTGATGTTGTTTATAACATACTTATCTAGAATGAGATTTATGTGCAGTATTAACACAAATTACTGTTAGGCTGCACCATGGCAGACCAGAGTGGGAGAATCCCCTCCCTTGACCTGGTGGAGATGCTCTGCCTGATGTACCTGAGGAACATTTTATTTAGTTCCTTGTAATTTCTCTTAAGGCACTTTACTGCCTCTGTTATAAATGGTCTTTAGTTTATCTTATTTACTGTTTTCAATTCTTCCCAGATAAGGAAATAAACCCCATCCCCTCTGCATCCTCTCACGAGAAAACAAAAACACACCCCAAAACCCCTGTAGCTAGGGATTTTCATCATTGTAGCTTACTCTAAAACCTGCTTTTCCTATATGACTCATTCATTTCAGTGTTTACTGGAGAAGGGTGTTTTTTAGTAAATGGAGAAAAAGTAAACAATATTTTTGTATCACAGATTTAGAAAAACTAGGAGAAGTAGTTATGGATGGGAATCTTGTACCTACTCAGGGGAATATATACAATATTCTGTCCCTACAACAGCATTTTACCCTTATTATTTTGAAGAATTGCCTTTAGTGGGTTTTGTGAAATTGCTTTGAGATCTCAGAGGGAAGTCTTACATAAGAACTCAGACTCAAAAGATGCCAAAAATGCTCTGAGGCCTGTAAAGCACTTAAACAGGTATTTTAACTCAAAGTGCATAGAGAATACCCTGGGGCATAAATATCTTAAGCTAAATACATACTTCTGTGCTTTGTTGGATCAAAACCACAGCTCTCAAATCCTTGCAGGACTGAGCCCTTGTGCTTTTTGTTTTTATAGAGTATTTGCTTACTGAGTTTTTATAAATCTAAGTATTTCACTCAGCTCCAATACAGTGATAGAGGAATGTTTCCAAGGCTGCATTGCCCTATCCTGCACCATTTTGAGAGCAGTAGAAAGATGTATTTTGATAAGAATAAGACCAAATCTTCATGGTTTGATAGATTCCAGTGGAAATCCTGTTCATCTATCAGACAGATAATAAATGTACTGAAAGTGAATAGTAAATGATCAGTCTGTGTCCTAAAGTTTACGCACAAAATCATAATTCTTGTTGCTTACAAAAAAAGCATCCAGAAATGTCCTGTGCATTTCATAAAGCAAGACAGAGGGAAACACTTCCCTCAAGGCAATTTCTCACCTGTCTGTGTGGCAATGCACCAGGGGAGCATCATATGTAAGCAGGGCTGTGGGAAGAGAAGTGGGAAGATGAGCTGGGAATATACCCACACCTTCTGCCTAAGCCCTGCAGAAACACTTACTGCAAACTGCCTCTCTCACTGCAGAAAGAATGAGTTAACAGCCTGCCACTTTGGATAAAAGAGTTTGCCTTCCTTTCTCACTACTCTTCTCGAAGATGAGAAGGGTAGACAGTAATAATAAAAGGCAATGGTTACAAGAGGCAATTAAAAAGCAAACGAGGAAGGTAAACTTAGGAGGCATAACAGAATCAGGCTATGGATTTCTTTCTCCTTCTTAGAAAAGCAGAAATAAGAAAACCAAGACAAGTTCTCTGGTAGGCCTTTCCCTGCTAGGCTGTGGCCAGAGTTCAAGGATATGCCTGCACTTACCTATACAGAATGCCAGAGCTGTCTTAGTAAATCATGCCAGCTCTGTTATAACAAAGTCCTGAGGTTATTTTTAGTGCAATGTTAACTATTGCAACTACCTGGACTGTACTGTGAGAATGTGCCAATGAACTTCTCAGTCGTATCATCAGTACTTAGCCAACAGTTATATTTGGATAGTGTTTGTGAACTCTCGCAAAATCCACCTTTTACAAGCTTTCAGGGTTTTTTTCATTGAGGGTTGATTAGTTGCTTTTTGGGGTTTTTTAAAATCTTTTTCTTTTGTAAGCTCAGGGTGTGGAAAACTACAAATATTTTCTGCTAGTGATGGTTGCTTCTGCCCTACAAAATAAAAGCTGCAGAACCACAAGCAAGATCAGAAATCACAAAACACAAATAACTGAGAAGAAGCTGAATCAAAAGAGCAGAAAAGATACAAACAGTACATGAGACATGTAATTTTACTTAAGGAAAAAAGTATCAAGAGAGTGTGTGTTCACTAAATATTAAGAAAACCTGTTTTTATCAAAGTCTGTTAAAGGAGCAACAGACTAAGTTGCTCCAAGCCCTACTATTTCTCAGCATAGTTCAGTACTCAAAGGAAATGGAGGTAAACCATGGCAAGACTTTTTTTTACCTAAAGTGCACAGCTCTACAAGGTTATGGCTACAAATAGTTTAGGTAGCAATTATTTCCAGCATTTCAAACTGATAACAATTTTACCATTCTACTGGAAAATTAACAGGAACACGCTTCTTGAATAGAGCATACCTGTCAAAGATCCTTTTTTATGTCACAGGGACAATGGCACAGTGACCTGCTGCAGCCACTGTATTCTCTGTTGGTAACCACCCCATATTTCTATAGTATTAGTTCCAAAAATTCTGGAAGATGGAATTGTTTTATTATAAAAGGACACAAAAGCAATGATATAATTTCTTAATTTTTTTCAGCTACTAACCTCTTCTTTAAAACCCTAGTCCATGGTTTACTTGCTTATGTTTTGATATATTTTGGGTCTTGCTTTACTCTTTATAAATTCAGACACGTACCCCCTGTACACATATCCTCTTTGAAGTTCAAAGAAAACTATTACCACTTAAAAGAGCTTTGGATTCTATCAAACCTGAAATTAAGTCCATGTGAAAAGTCCTTATGAAGATAACTCTGTCAGGATATAGAAGAGAGAAGAGATATGGACATTTTAAAATCAATTCACGGTAAGTAAATGATGAACTGCACCTTTTTTATATAAGGAGACTGAATTTTTTTCTCTCTTCCTTTGTTATTTTGCCAGTTTTTGTAAATTGTTAGTAATTTATATTTTTTTAAAATTGCTATGAGTAAACTGCAGGGATACTTCCTCTCCTGGATATCCATGAAGCAAATTACTTTATTCTATTTGTGGTCTCTCTCTTTTGTATGGCTTTGAACACAAGAATGTGCTATGTTTTATACCAATTAGATTTTCTGCAAATTTCCATGATAACAAGTTATCAGTATTTTGGTGTTTGCCAGCAGAATCCATCAATGAGCAAATGCCAGGAGCAAGGCAAGTATGATAAATTACTGCAGCGATCAATACCATTATGATTCATTGCACGAAAAGTCCCATACTGCCCCTGTTGTTTCCATTGCTTTGTGAAGCATTTGCTGTGTGCTATGAACAGATCCTGATGACAATTACATCATTAACAAATCTTTTGCTAGTGTAGGGGATTTTAACACCCTCTCTTTAATGAGACCAATATGAATGATTGCAGGTTAATTTAACAAACAACACCACATCTTCCAAACTCTCCACTTGTTTTCTTGTTTTTTGCTTGTCTGGGAGCACAGGCTGCAGCAATGGCTGGGGGATCTGGATCACCTATGCTGGTGGTGGCCAATGCCACCACCCAGAGGGAGCTGCTGAAGGGAGAGGCTGCTGTGCAGACCTCAGGCTGCAGAGGTGCCTAGAAGCCTGTCTCCTGGGACAGGGACAGTCAGCAGACCTGTCTCCTGGGGCAGGGACAGTCAGCAGACCTGCCTGTGAAAGGTGTGCCCCATGAAAGGCCTCCAGCTCTGCAGGTGGCTGAGCTGCAGGACATGGTGGAGAGGGGCTTGCATAATGCCAGGGAGACTGAGAAAGGGTTGGATACCTGGGCATAAGCACGGCCTCAGTTAAACAGCCTAAAAACCTCCCCCAACAGCACACAGAGAAGGGAGGGAGGGGGGCCAGTAACACAGAGGAATTGCAACTACAAGCTGAAGAGGGTTTCCCCAGAACCTGACATGCCCTTTCAGGAACCCCCTCACTGCCTCGCAGGCTGGAAAGGGAAGATTTATCACATCAGGAAGAGGGGACCTACGAGAGATATTGGAGAGGAGCTTTCTTCAAGGGTGAGTTGTGATAGGATGAAGGGGAGTGGCTTTAAACTGAAAGAAGGGGGGGTTTTAGATTAAATATTAGGAGGAAATACTTTATTGTCAAGGTGGTGAGGCACTGGAACAGGTTGCCCAGAGAAGTTGTGGATTGCCCCATCCATAGAAGGGTCGAGGCCAAATTGGATGGGGGTTTTGAGCAGCCAGGTCTAGTGAGAAGATGTTCCTGCCCTTTGGAGAGGTGCTGGAAACTAGATAATCTTTAAAGTTCCTTCCAACCGGAGTCATCCTATAAGCCTGTGATTCTATGTAATATTTTATTCTTGGTCTGAATTTCAGAAAAAAATTAAGTCTTTACTACTGACAATCTTCCTTCTAAAGATGAATGCCTGTCATGGTGCCTTGCAGTGAAGAGGATGAAATGGTGGCAAGTAACAATCCTACACCCAGACTTCGTGTAGGGGATTGCAGAATTCCTGTGGTTTTATTAGACAATATGACTACAAAGTGCGAGTGAGATTACATAGTGAAAAAAAGAAGGCATAATAAAGTCGTATCTTCCAATGTGTAGATTCAAAAAGTACCAAAGAAAGATGGCTGTGACTTGTCTGGCTGGCGTTTTCAGTTCTAAGTCTTCTGAGAGTAAATCTCGGCTATTTACAATCAGCCTCAGGTAATTGTGGAAGTAAAACCATGAATGCACTGAAAGGTAATACAGATTTAGAGCCAGTAGATAATAATTTTTTTTGTTTCTGAAGCAGAGATTCATTCTCTCTTTTGTTTATCAGAAATACAACATAACCTCCCCCTTACAGTACTAATGCTCTTTGTGAGAGCCAAATGAATTTCTGAGTTTTTACAGTCCAATCTGCTAGTATAGTTTAGGAATTCAAATTAATGGAAACTGAGCT